>OZ014428.1:44982306-45648017 GCA_963966015.1 Aphidecta obliterata | reverse complement strand
TGCCATTGTCAATATTTCACTTCTAACCTGAAACTCGAATGTAACAGGCCTGCCACTTTTGTTTATGAA
Organism: Aphidecta obliterata; assembly: GCA_963966015.1. Taxonomy (NCBI): domain Eukaryota; kingdom Metazoa; phylum Arthropoda; class Insecta; order Coleoptera; family Coccinellidae; genus Aphidecta; species Aphidecta obliterata. The sequence continues at coordinate 45,647,948 of OZ014428.1, read as the reverse complement.
CAGTTCCATGTGCGAAGTTGATTAATGTGAAATAAACTATTCGTTCACCATCCTGGGTGTTTCTACTACTATTGAACTTACATTCATTAGAACTGCCATGAATTATTAAGAATATTATAATTGATGAGCAATTTTACAATCAGTATACTTTTAAATTGTGAACAATATAGCATGTGTTCAATGTCAGTATTAGCAAAGGGAATGTGAATAGGGTACCATACAGAATGATAAATAAACTGGAAATATCTACGAATGATACAAGAGCAAAGATAAAAATATCATTGAAAACTTTTGTTCCACGAATAAGTGTAGTGATTTGGATGTGTTTATTGAATAAGCTGACATAATTCTATTGATGGGCATCCTTTTGCAGGGAAGGTTTCAATTTTTCAATAACCCATTTATGAAATAATTCATAGCTTCATGGTAATCCTCATCATTAATACCACTGTCAAGAATCAGATCACATCCAGGTAAAAATCCATCATTCAAAAATAGTGTACCTTTTGCCTTTACCCTTGAATATACTCTGGATTACTTTCTAGCGTTCCCTGACAAATTTGACAGCCTACAGGGATGTGAATAATTCTCAAACGGAGTATATTTCGTGGAATATAATTCCCAATTATTTCACAAACGATGTTTTACTCTAAAGGCAAAATTTTGAATTGAATTGAAAATGTTCATCAATTTCACCCCTTATATTCATATGTCCACTCCTAACGGTCCTACCTCAGCAATTATCGATAAATTCGTGCGACAAGCACTTGAACAGATGCTCTAAGGCTTGAAATTACGTTTAAATTTTTAATACCACATACCTACCCTTTCTCTAATCATGTTATATCGGATAATTTTCGAACTGGTACCGAACAAACCGTAAATCACAATGGCGTTCTTATCGCCCAATAAAATATGTGAAAGGCAAACTCTCCCATCATGGGTTTGTCCACCCTAATGTTCCTATTCGTACTCGTGAAACCCCACCGTTTCAACATCGAATCCAACCCCATTCTTTCATCCCCGGGACGTTTCTTTGATCACGAATACAAATCTCCGTAATTGTCCTCATATCGCCAGAGGGGGCAGGTTTTGATTGGCGAGCCGTCATAATAATGGCTCCTTTATTCATGACCAGGTCTCGCTCATTAGTATTATTATAGAATTCATTATGCGAATAATGGAAGAATTGAGGAAAATTTAACCGATACTTTAACCGATACTTTCAGTGAAATTGAGTGGGAAAAATTCATTCGTCGATAAACCCCAAAAATAATTCTTATTTCGTATCCCAACTATCTTAAAATATAGCAAAAGGGTCAAACCTCATTTCCGTGTTGTGAAAATTATAATTGGGCCTTTATCGAGAAACTAATTATACTTCATTTAAGAATTATTAACGTCGAAGCAGGCCTTGAACGTCCAGTCGAGGCTTTATTTCTGGTTACAAAAAGTAACTGTTCAATTTCATTATAGAAATAAAACATCAAACATAAATATAACCTAGAAAAGTGTTCAGTATACGAATTATCGAATAATTAAGCCGGAAATATTCCGACTGCAGTTTGAACATGGGAATTCAGGTTTGAAAGCGCAAAAATATCGTGGAATGCTTTCATGTGAAATTATCTGAACTTCCAAGCAAGTCGTTGAGTTGAGATATCGTTCATATAAAAGTCAACCATGTAGAATTGAAGATCATTAAAATAAATATTTATTTTCACTCAAGACCATGCAATTTTTATTGGTATTGGAAATCTTGCAAAATCCTAACCATGTTACTAAAAAAATACCATTTTATGACATGATTCAAAAAAGATAATTAATGGAATTCTCGCAGGTAGCAAAACTGTTGCAACCAACAGACACAAAATTTTGATACTTTGCAAGCACGAGGTCAAGTGAATGCATTGGAAAAAACGTTATATATATTAAAAAATTAGAGAGAAACAAAAATAAAAAATCTACCTAGTACATGAAGAATTTGACATTGAAATTTGTACCGTGACTATCAATATATGTACCAATGTGTGGATTATGCAGTGCTCGGTGTTGAATACTTCAAGAAAGTCAATTTTTATTTTCATTTATTAAAACTGTCCATGAATTATTGAAAATATTATAATTGATGAGCAATTATTCAGTATACTTTTGAATTGTGAACAAAATAGCATGTGTTCAATGTCAGTATTAGCAGAGGGAATGTGAACAGGGTTCCATACAGTATAAGTATAATAAATAAACTCAAAATATCAACGAATGATACAAGAGCAAAGATAAAAATCTCATTGAAAACTTCGTTTCCACGTATGAGTGTAGTGATTTGGATGTGTTTATTGAATTAGCTGACAAAATCCTATTGTAGGGATCCGTTTGCAGGGAAGGTTCTAATTTTTCAATAACCCATTTATGAAATAATTCACCATTCATAGTTTTATGGTAATTCCTATCATTAATAACACTGTCAAGAATCAGATCACATCCAGGTAAAAATCCATCAATTGTTACAGCATTCAAAATGGTGTATCTTTTGCCTTTACCCTTGAATATACTCGGCATACCTTCTGGATTACTTTCTAGTGTCCACTGAGGATTTTTTTTTAATTTTTTATTTATTTATTTCTCTTTGGGATACAAACAGGTCGAACCCAAAGAAATATCCACATATTGCATTTACAATAACTGAATAATACATCGAGGAAAAATAAAAAATAAAACAATAGCTTAAAACAGTAAAAAGTACGATAAAAATTTTTTTTAAATATTAAATTTTCAAAGATGCAGTCAACTCAACCAGCCTTTTGTTGAAAAAGTGCAGATTGGGAGAAACGAAACATGATGGTTCGAAACTTGTTCAATGGGTCAGCAAAAATGTCCAAACCTGTCAACCGAGATAAATAGTTGTACGAAAAATTTGGTTGCTCTTTGGCCAGTTCAAAAAGGATATCTAAACTGATAAATTCCTTGTTGAGCGCTCGTACTACTTACACGAGGGCTATATCATTTCGTCACGATGTCTGTATTTTTCGAATTTTGAGCCGAAAATGGTCTCAATCGACTATGTTCGACTCACTGATGACGAATCCGTCGGAAAATTCGAGTCTGTCCGTCCGGCCGTAAGCACGATTACTCTCGAACGGAACAACTTAGAGACTTGAAATTTTCAGTGTAGGTTCAGTTCCCGAATGCCTCGGTTGAGTTCGTTGATGGGCCAAATTCCACCAGGGGTTCCGTAAATATGGCCGTTCGAAGTTTTGTTTCCCTGATTACTTGAAAACTACAGATTTGATCAAGATGAAATTTTGCTATCGAATGGAAAATGAGGTGTTCAAGCTACATGTGAAATTTTGTCCAGATCGCATGACCAGAACCATAGAAAATTGTAACTTTTGAACGGAAACGCCTAGGGACTTGAAATTTTCAGGAAAGGTGTGGATCTCAAATGTCGTAATCACGTTCATCTATGAGCAACATTATACAAGGGGTTCCGTAAATACGATCGTTTGAAATTTTATTTTCTCGATGAATTCGAAACTACGGATTCGATCGAGATGAAATTTTGTATTTTGATCGAGAATGATATATTGAAGCAATATTTTGTTCAGATCGCATGACCAGAACCATAGAAACCATAGAAAATCATAACTTTTGAACGGAAAGGCCTAGGAACTTGAAATTTTCAGGGTGGGTTTGGATCGCGAATATCGCGGTCACGTTCAACAATGAGCAAAATAAGACTAGGGGTTCCGTAAATATGGCCGTTCAAAATATTTTTTTCCTGATAGTTTTGAAACTACTGATCGGATTGGAATGAAATTATGCACCTAGCTGGGGAATAATGTATTCAAACTACGTGCAAAATTTTGTCCAGATCGCATCACCAAGACCATAGATAACGTAGAAAATTCTAGCGAATTATTCGAAAAAAAATTGATCAGCTGAAGCACTGACATGAAGTCTGGAGTTTCGCCTAAGTTTCAGAATTTTTTTGACAGCTGTCAAAAATTCCTTCAATTGATTTCTAAAACTGGAAAATGCGAATCCAACTACAAGGTGCATGTACGAGCGCTCAAAAGCTCCTGCCTTCACGGCAGTGATTTTCGTAATTTTTTTAATTCAAGGAAAAAACGAAGTCATTCAATGTCTCTCTGAAGGAATAATCATATTGCACAGGTTTTCTTCTCCTACAACTTTGAGGCTGTAATAACATGCTAATATTCGACGGACAGTGCATGGAGAAAATAATTTCACGCCTGTCAATCAGAAGAACCTCGTCCAAAAAACTGTCCATATTTGTTCTCAGAAGTTCTTCATAATCTTCTCCGTTTAAATTATCAGGTAGATAGTAGGAACCCATCGAAAGGTTAGATATTGCTCCCATCCAAACATCAACGCTGAATCATTAGTTTTTATGCCGGACATTCAGAAGGTTGTTAATAAAAAATCTGCTGAAACGAAACTAGTGCCTGCATTCTCACGAAAACTTTTTTTTGGAATAATGGAGGAATTTGGCAAGTTTTTAAAATACATTAATTGTGGAGTTCGAAAGTTGCAGGCGAATTGATTTTGAAAAAATTACAAAAAGCACTGCCGTGAAGTCAGGAGCTTTTGAGCGCTCGTACATGCACCTTGTAGTTGGATTCGCATTTTCCAGTTTTAGAAAACAATTGAGGGAATTTTCGAAAGCTGTCAAAAAAATTCTAAAACTTGGGCGAAACTCTAGACTTCATGTCAGTGCTTCAGCTGACCAATTTTTTTTTCGGTAATTCGCTAGAATTTTCTACGGTATCTATGGTCTTGATGGTGCGATCTGGACAAAATTTCGCACGTAGTTTGAATACATTATTACTCAGCTAGGTGCAAAATTTCATCCCAATCCAACAAGTAGTTTCGGAATTATCAGGAAAAAAAATTTTGAACGGCCATATTTACGGAACCCCTAGTCTAATTTTGCTCATTGATGAACGTGACCGCAATATTCGCGATCCAAACCTACCCTGAAAATTTCAAGTTCCTAGGCCTATCCCTTCGGAAGTTCTTATTTTCTATGGTTTTTATGGTCCTTGTCATGCGATCTGGACAAAATGTTGCTTTAATATATCATTCTCGATTGAAATACAAAATTTTATCTCGATCGAATCCGTAGTTTCGAAATTATCGAGAAAACAAAATTCCAAACAACCGTATTTACGGAACCCCTAGTATAATTCTGCTCATTGTTAAACGTGAACACGACATTTCAGATCCACACCTATACTGAAAATTTCAAGTCCTTAGGCCTTTCCGTTCGAAAGTTATGATTTTCTATGGTTTCTATGGTTCTGGTCATGCGATCTGGAGAAATTTAGTTTGAATATCATTCTCCATTAGTATACAAAATTTCGTCACGATCGAATCTGTAGTTTTGAAATTATCAAGAAAACAAAATTTCAAACGACCATATTCACGGAACCCCTAGTATAATTTTGCTAATAGATGAACGTGATCACGACATTCGAGATCCACACCTATCCTGAAAATTTCAAGTCCCTAGGCGTTTCCGTTCGAAAGTTACAATTTTCTATGGTTTCTATGGTTCTGGTCATGCGATCTGGACAAAATTTCACATGTAGCTTGAACACCTCATTCTCCATTTGAGTGCAAAATTTCGCCTCGATCAAATCTGTTGTTTTCAAGTAATCGGGAGAACAAAACTTTGAACGACCATATTTACGGAACCCCTTGTGGAATTTGGCCCATTAACGAACTCAACCGAGGCATTCGAGAAATGAACCCACACTGAAAATTTCATGTTTCTAGGTTGTTCCGTTCGAGAGTTATCGTGCTTACGGCCGAACGGACAGACTCGAATTTTTAAACGGATTCGTGATCAGTGAGTCGAACCTAGTCGATTGAGACCATTTTCGGCTCAAAATTCGAAAAATACAGACATCGTGACGAAATGATATAGCCCTCGTGTAAGTAGTACGAGCGCTCAAAATTGACTATTCTATTCTTTATACACCAACTTTCAAATCATACGAATTCTTTTCAACATCTATTACAGCATATTTCCCCTTTTTTCATACATATCATATTCTTCTCTGATAAAAATAATCCGAAATTATAATCCAATTTGGTCAACGTAGAAAAAATTGACGAAGAATGGAGTAAGACGAGTAATTTTTCAAACAACACGAAAACTCAAATTACTCGTAAACTGTTGATTTTTGGACATCAATTAATATGGCTCAAAGGACAACAAATCAGTCATACTAACACGTCCTTCAAGGATCCCGTCGAATTTGGAATCACCCTGTATATTATAATAGATTAAGAGATTTCGAGTCTGTCCGGCCATCCATGAGCACGATAACTCTCGAACGGAACAACCTAGAGACTTAAAATTTTCAGTATGGGTTCAGTTCCCGAATGCCTCGGTTGAGTTCGTTAATGGGCCAAATTCCACCAGAGGTTCCGTAAATATGGCCGTTCAAAGTTTTGTTTCCCTGATTACTTGAAAACTACAGATTTCACTGAGATGAAATTGGGCACTCAAATGGAGAATGAGGTGTTCAAGCTACATGTGAAATTTTGTCCAGATCGCAAGACCAGAACCATAGAAACCACAGAAAATTGTAACTTTTGAACGGAAACGCCTAGGGACTTGAAATTTTCAGGATAGGTGTAGATCTCGAATGTCGTGATCACGTTCATCTATGAGCAAAATTGTACAAGGGGTTCCGTAAATATTTTTTGAAAATTTTTGAAATTTAGTTTTCTCGATAATTTCAAAACTACAGATTCGATCGTGACGAAATTTTGTATACTAATGGAGAATGATATATTCAAGCTACATTTCTCCAGATCACATGACCAGAACCATAGAAACCATAGAAAATCATAACTTTCGAACGGAAAGGCCTAGGGACTTGAAATTTTCAGGATAGGTGTGGATCTGAAAAGTCGCGTTCCCGTTTATCAATGAACAGAATTATACTAGGGGTTCCGTAAATACGGTCGTTTGAAATTTTGGTTTCTCGATAATTTCGAAACTACGGATTCGATCGAGATGAAATTTTGTATTTCATTCGAGAATGATAGATTAAAGCAATATTTTGTCCAGATCGCATGACCAGAACCATAGAAATTTGTAACTTTTGAACGAAAAGGCCTAGGAACTTGAAATTTATAGGGTGGGTTTGGATCGCGAATATCGCGATCACGTTCATCAATGAGCAAAATTAGACTAGGGGTTCCGTAAATATGGCTGTTCAAAATATTTTTTTGCTGATAGTTCCGAAAATACTGAGAGGATTCGGATGAAATTTTGCACCTAGCTGAGTAATAATGTATTCAAACTACGTGCAAAATTTTGTCCAGATCGCACCACCAAGACCATAGATACCGTAGAAAATTCTAACGAATTATCGAAAAAAAATTGATCAGCTGAAGCACTGACATGAATTCTGGAGTTCCGCCTAAGTTTCAGAATATTTTTGACAGCTGTCGAAAATTCCTTCAATTGATTTCTGAAACTGGAAAATGCGAATCTACCTACAAGGTGCATGTACGAGCGCTCAAAAGCTCCTGCTTTTAGAAATCATGAATACTGGTATTATCACTTCATAAAATGAGGAAATTCCGAAATAATTTACGTCGATCATGGATATTACGTGACGTTTCTCGCGGAAATAAATAAATCGTATTTTGACACGACGTCGAAATTTCTCGCAACTCGGTCATTTCGAGATGAATTTGAATACATAAGATGAGAAATTGATGCTGACGGCTCAATTTGAAGGCATATTCGAATTTTCGAACGTATTCGGAAAGACGAACGTAACTTCGATCATCATCGGTTTGTTCACATTCATATCGGAATGGAAAGAAATTGAAGGTGCTCGAAAAAGATGGATTAAAAAGAACATCTTAATGATACGTATTTCATTACATTTTCAATTTATTATTACAAAATGAAATGGACAAATCTTGACAGCACCGAGACTTCACTTCTAACGATAATTTCTCATAGGAAAAGTCGCAATCGTGGTTTCAAATGTGATGATTACGAAAATAATACCGACTGCACTTTCCATTTCCACTTATAAAATTGAAATTGTTAAATAATATTTGAATAAAGGTTTTGCATTCAGTAATATTTTATTTGGCGTAACTATGTACTCCTCTCAGATCTAGAATCGATTATTTCTTTCCTATCAATTTTGACCAATCGTTATCAAGAATTAGTATGTCAAATATAAATTTTAAGTGGAAAAATTACTCAAAAACTGTCAACTTAGTGGTCAGCAGTTTTTCCGGAAAAAAACTTGGAAAAATTTCATGCAAGTTTGACAAACTGCTTTGCAAAAACAAACTTGATGGTTTCTTTCCTGTGTTGCTATGTATCGTTACCAAAAACAAAGATCACAAACAACGCTTACGAATTTATTAATTTTTCAACTGAAACTCAAAATGAATCGGTTTGGAAATGTTTGTAAAATGGGGCATTAATAAAAAAAAAATTATTTCTGAATAATATTGAGATATTCGTAGAACTCGTTCCGCGCCATTGAATCCGCTCAAATTGGACCCGACTCCACCATTATTTTTCTTCGAACGGTTCATTATTTACCATTTGCCAAAACGAAATTGTTTAATCGATAATTCAGTGGAATGAAGCGAACTACGCGAAGAAAACATTAATTTTGAAATGGGGTGTATTACACATGGTTGATTAATTCTCACTTTGCTGTATTTCGCTGTTTTGTGAAACGGTAGCGTAGTAAATTATGCGACTGCCTATAAATACCAATTAGAACATTTATATGTCCGTATTTACTGTAATTCGATGATACTATTTCAAAACATGCGAACTAGCATGTATGGAAGGCCCAACTAAAACATTACGTGTATGTTTTAAGCGATTATACCGACCAAAAACATAACTGGCAAGTATATTTGCGAGCATAAAAGGAATATTCCCAGAGAAATGTCGAAACATCTTCGAACCTCGTCGAAAACTGAAGTTTATGATTTCAATTCCCTAATTATTCAAATTAAATTCTCAAAAATTGAAAGAAAACACATTTATTGCAAAGTTTTACGTTTCCATTTTTGTGGACTACATTTTTCTCCTCCACAATTTTTCTGTATTTCAATAATTTACCACATTATTAATCTACTATGTATTCAACATTTAATAATTAAATATGAATTTTTTTTTCAAATGCAGTAATCTTATTCTTGAAAAAACTTCGACTTTTTCGATCGCTTTTAGTTTATTCATATTATAATCTCAAAAATAAAGAAAAACACATTTATTGCAAAGTTTTACGTTTCCGATTTTTGTGGACTACATTTTTCTTCTTCACAATTTTTCTGTATTTCAATAATTTCCCACATTATTAATCTACTATGTATTCAACATTTAATGATCAAATATGAATTTTTTTTTCGAATGGAGTAACCTTATTCTTGAAAAAACTTCGACTTTTTCGATCGCTCTTAGTTTATCCATATAACAATCTCAAAAATGAAAAAAAAACACATTTATTGCAAAGTTTTACGTTTCCTATTTTTGTGGAATACATTTTTCTCCTCCACAATTTTTCTGTATTCCAATAACTTCCCACATTGTTAATCTACTATGTATTCAACATTCAATAATCGAATTAATTTTTTTTTTCAAATGAAGTAATCTTATTCCTGAAAAAACTTCGAATTTGCGATCGCCTTTTAGTTTATTCTTATTATAATCTCAAAAATAAAAAAAAAAACACATTTATTGCAAAGTTTTACGTTTCCGATTTTTGTGGACTACATTTTTCTTCTTCACAATTTTTCTGTATTTCAATAATTCCCCACATTATTAATCTACTATGTATTCAACATTTAATGATCAAATATGATTTTTTTTTCGAATGGAGTAATCTTATTCTCGAAAAAACCTCGACCTTTTCGATCGCTCTTAGTTTATCCATATTATAATCTCAAAAATGGAAAAATAAACACATTTATTGCAAAGTTTTACGTTTCCTATTTTTGTGGAATACATTTTTCTCCTCCACAATTTTTCTGTATTCCAATAATTTCCCACATTATTAATCTACTATGTATTCAACATTCAATAATCGAATTAATTTTTTTTTCAAATGGAGTAATCTTATTCCTGAAAAAACTTCGAATTTGCGATCGCCCTTTAGTTTATTCTTATTATAATCTCACAAATAAAAAAAAAACACATTTATTGCAAAGTTTTACGTTTCCGATTTTTGTGGACTACATTTTTCTTCTTCACAATTTTTCTGTATTTCAATAATTACCCACATTATTAATCTACTATGTATTCAACATTTAATGATCAAATATGATTTTTTTTTTCGAATGGAGTAATCTTATTCTTGAAAAAACTTCGACTTTTTCGATCGCTCTTAGTTTATCCATATTATAATCTCAAAAACGGAAAAAAAACACATTTATTACAGAGTTTTACGTTTCCTATTTTTGTGGAATACATTTTTCTCCTCCACAATTTTTCTGTATTCCAATAATTTCCCACATTATTAATCTACTATGTATTCAACATTCAATAATCGAATAAATTTTTTTTTCGAATGGAGTAATCTTATTCCTGCAAAAACTTCGAATTTGCGATCGCCCTTTAGTTTATTCTTATTATAATCTCAAAAATAAAAAAAAACACATTTATTGCAAAGTTTTACGTTTCCGATTTTTGTGGACTACATTTTTCTTCTTCACAATTTTTCTGTATTTCAATAATTTCCCACATTATTAATCTACTATGTATTCAACATTTAATGATCAAATATGATTTTTTTTTTTCGAATGGAGTAATCTTATTCTTGAAAAAACTTCGACTTTTTCGATCGCTCTTAGTTTATCCATATTATAATCTCAAAAATGGAAAAAAAAATTTAGAAAAGCACTGCCGTGAAGGCAGGAGCTTTTGAGCGCTCGTACATGCACCTTGTAGGTAGATTCGCATTTTCCAGTTTTAGAAATCAATTGAAGGAATTTTCGACAGCTGTCACAAAAATTCTGAAACTTAGGCCAAACTCCAAACTTCATGTCAGTGCTTTAGGTGACCAATTTTTTTTTCAATAATTCGCTAGAATTTTCTACGGTATCTATGGTCTTGGTGATGCGGTCTGGACAAAATTTTGCACGTACTTTAAATACATTATTCCTCAGCTAGATGCATAATTTCATTCCAATCCGATCAGTAGTTTCGAAACTATCTGGAAAAAAATATTTTGAACGGCCATATTTACGGAACCCCTAGTCTCATTTTGCTTATTGATGAACGTGACCGCGATATTCGCGATCCAAACCCACCCTGAAAATTTCAAGTTCCTAGGCCTTTCCGTTCAAAAGTTACAATTTTCTAAGGTTTCTATGGTTCTGGTCATGCGATCTGGACAAAATATTGCTTCAATATATCATTCTCGATTAAAATACAAAATTTCATCTCGATCGAATCCGAAGTTCCGAATTTATCGAGAAAACAAAATTTCAAACGACCGTATTTACGGAACCCCTTGTATAATGTTGCTCATAGATGAACGTGATCACGACATTCGAGATCCACACCTATCCTGAAAATTTCAAGTCCCTAGGCATTTCCGTTCAAAAGTTACAATTTTCTATGGTTTCTATGGTTCTGGTCATGCGATCTGGACAAAATTTCGCATGTAGCAAAAACACCTCATTTTCCATCTGAGTGCAAAATTTCATCTTGATCGAATTTGTAGTTTTCAAGTAATCAGGGAAACAAAACTTTGAACGGCCATATTTACGGAACCCCTGGTGGAATTTGGCCCATTAACGAACTTAACCGCGGCATTCGGGATCTGAACCTACACTGAAAATTTCAAGTCCCTAAGTTGATCCGTTCGAGAGTTATCGTGCTGACGGACGGACGGCCGGACGGACGGCCGGACGGACAGACTCGAATTTTCCGACGGATTCGTCATCAGTGAGTCGAACATAGTCGATTGAGACCATTTTCGGCTCAAAATTCGAAAAATACAGACATCGTGACGAAATGATATAGCCCTCGTGTAAGTTGTACGAGCGCTCAAAAACACATTTATTGCAAAGTTTTACGTTTCCTATTTTTGTGGAATACATTTTTCTCCTCCACAATTTTTCTGTATTCCAATAATTTCCCACATTATTAATCTACTATGTATTCAACATTCAATAATTCAATAATTTTTTCAAATGGAGTAATCTTATTCCTGAAAAAACTTTGAATTTGCGATCGCCCTTTAGTTTATTCTTATTATAATCTCAAAAAAAAAAAAAACACATTTATTGCAAAGTTTTACGTTTCCATTTTTGTGAACTACATTTTTCTTCTTCACAATTTTTCTGTATTTCAATAATTTTCCACAATATTGACCTACTATTCATTCAACTTTTGAATATTGAAAATTTTTTCTCAAATGTAGTCATTTTATTCTTGAAAAAACCCCTTTATTTCAAAGAATATCCTAGACTTTTTCGATCGCCCTTTAGTTTATTTCGTATTTCCTTACGCGTCAGAACCTACAGTGCGCAAAGTTCGCGCAGAAGCTCCTTAGCGGTAGGATAGACTGCCCTTTCCTGCTCTCACGAGTCAACATCCATGTACCAAGAGTGATGACCAGGCATCCACTAGCGTTCAGCCTGCCTACCCCTCGGACCAACATACTCCAGCGGGCACCTGTGTATCGGGCTTGTGAAACAGCTAATAGGCTCGGTATTATAATGTTTCAATAGTTATATGAAGGATTTTTTTTATTTTTTGTAATTTTGCTATTTTTTGGTTATGGATATATTAGTTTATTTTTACCTTGTAATTGGGAATTTTCCTGTTGGGTAAAATAAAGTATTATTATTATTATTATTATTATTATTATTATTTCATGTGCTCTAATACATTCTGCATTGAAACGACTCAAATTCACAAATTATTCATATTATAATCTCAATAATTTAAAAAAAGGCATTTATAGCAAAGTTCCACTTTTCCATTTCTGTCAACTACATTTTTCTTCTTCACAATTTTTCTGTATTTCAATAATTTTCCACATTATTGACCTAATATTCATTTAACTTTTAAATATTGAACATTTTTTTTTTCAAATGTAGTCATCTTATTCTTGAAAAAACCCTTTATTTCAAAGAATATCCTAGACTTTTTCGATCGCCCTCTAGTTTATTTCGTTTATCATGTGCACTAATGCATTCTGCATTGAAACGACTCAAATTCACTAATTATTCATATTATAATCTCAATAATTTAAAAAAAGGCATTTATAGCAAAGTTTCACGTTTCCATTTTTGTCAACTACATTTTTCTTCTTCACAATTTTTCTGTATTTCAATAATTTTCCACATTATTGACCTACTATTCATTTAACTTTTAAATATTGAACATTTTGGTTTCAAATGTAGTCATCCTATTCTTGAAAAAACCCTTTATTTCAAAGAATATCCTAGACTTTTTCGATCGCCCTTCAGTTTATTTCGTATATCATGTGCACTAATGCATTCTGCATTGAAACGACTTAGATTCACTAATTATTCATATTATAATCTCAAAAATTAAAAAAAAAGACATTTAATGTAAAGTTTTACGTTTCCATTTCTGTGCACTACATTCTCCTTCGCAGTTTTCCTGTACTTCAATAATTTCCCACTTTATTGACCTACTTTTCATTCAACTTTTAATATTGAAAAATTATTTTTTTTCAAATGTAGTCATCTTATTCTTGAAAAAACCCTTTATTTCAAAGAATATCCCAGACTTCTTTGATCGCCCTTCAGTTTATTACGTGTATTATGTGCGCTGATGCATTCTGCATCGAAACGACCAGTTTACGTTTCGCCATAAAGAACGAAATTGGACGGGCGTATCGCGTACGCCAGAACTTATACGTCAATCGCATCATCCCGATGATAATCGATGCAATTAGAGCCGATGTTTAAATTCTCTGTGAAATTGCGTTTTGGCGTAACAATCCGGATACGTCCAATCCCTATAACTAAATTGTTTGAAGCAGGAGCCATTTCGGCAACAGCAAACTGATCTCTGAACTCGGCCATTATCGCAAATTGAACCTCTCCCAGTTGATTGATTGATTGCGCCACTATGGATCGTACAATTACACCCAATGGCCGTGGAAATATGGAAAAATTCGAAAGACGACGATATCGACACGAGCCGTTCTGATTGCAACAGGCGGATGAAGCAATCAATTAGGATATATCCCAAATATTTGTACTTCTATTTGAATGATTTCCGTCAAAGCATAGAAGTTTCTAGTAAACATTCGAGTACCAAAACAGATTTTATCTCTATATAACATAATAATAATTATAATGCCAATCCTGTTTATCTTAGATGTGCTTTCTATCTATTATTCATTCCAGATAGATATTATTATGTATAATTTTGATTACTCATTCGATTTCAATGACGCACATTGTTGCAGGTGTTATTTGTTTGTTGCATTCCATCTGGAACTCTTAGATAAAATAATGTTATAAATACTTCTGAAGACGAATCAGTCGTCAATAAATTGAAGTAGTTTTTTCTTTACTGTATGATAGATAGTTCAGATAATCGTCCGTTGTAATAAATAAACTTTTTTTTGAAAGTTGGCTTTCCATTCGAAAAATATGATTATATATATACGAACGTAACTGCATGATGAAAATATCCGTAACTTTTGAATGGAATTCAAAAACAGAAGAGGCTAAGAAATGCAGAAAGTGAAATGTCTTCAACTGACAGCTGTCACATTACCTAACCTCGAATTCGGACGCCATTAGGATCGAAAAACCAACGAATTCGAGTTTCCTCGAGTGGTTTCTCGTAGGCACCCCCGAAAGTAAAGATTCGAAACGGGAGATGTAGGAGAGATCTGCACAACAATAATCAGAAAATAAAAAAAAACATCGTCCATCCAAAACTCCAAACTCCAGTCGGCGGCAAACTTCGCCGGTCTCGGATCGCAGGCTGTCGAATAATTTTACCATATTTTCGCAGTATTACAATTTCTGGGGTTTTCGCGAGGCGCAAGCATCCGTGGCGAAAAGCAAAGGAGATAGCAATAAATAATTGCCGTAAACGCATGAAATTTCATTCGGGCCCCATCATGAAACGGGGGAATTTTCCCCAATGGAACGTTTCTAGATGAAAACTTTTTGAATAACTGAGATATAACGTGGGGAGATACGCTTCTTGCGAAAGTTTTAACGCCGCTGTCGAAGAGACGATTTACTCGGGTTCTTATTGCCGGTGCCAGTTTCGCGATCACCGAGGGGGATCTTTTCAGATCGTTTATGAATTAAGAGTATCACTTCATGTTGAAAGTGGGGGGGTTTCTATGATGAACTCCAAAAAGTTCCTCACATTTATAGAATTCCTACAAAAATGCCTGCAATTTTATCAATTTTATCAATTTTATCTCCATGAATGGACACAAAATGATGAAAAAATGAGTTATTTCAGAAAAAAATCATAAAACTATTTATGTACAGGG
This sequence comes from Aphidecta obliterata, assembly GCA_963966015.1. Classification (NCBI taxonomy): domain Eukaryota; kingdom Metazoa; phylum Arthropoda; class Insecta; order Coleoptera; family Coccinellidae; genus Aphidecta; species Aphidecta obliterata. The sequence continues at coordinate 45,632,412 of OZ014428.1, read as the reverse complement.
TGTTTCACGTAAGAGGGTCACTGAATCTTGTGACTTATCCTTCGATCAAAATTTAAAAGTGACTCATCATTATGATAGTATTTTTTAAGGACTATCCAAATATGTTATCGGAAAAACTATCGAACCAAAGCATGAAAAAATATTGGGGAAAATCCGTTTTTCCAAAAATTTTTTTTTGCAAATTCGATTGGTTTTCGAAATAAGAAGGTCAAAATACTATTTCTCGCCATTTGTTCCTTCATTTGAACTTCCGGTTTTCTAGAAAACGGACAATTTTTCCTTGCAAAATATGCTTCATAATATTTTCCCATATTTTTGAGCGCTCGTACTACTTACACGAGGGCTATATCATTTCGTCACGATGTCTGTATTTTCGAATTTTGAGCCGAAAATGATCTCAATCGACTATGTTCGACTCACTGATGACGAATCCGTCGGAAAATTCGAGTCTGTCCGTCCGTAAGCACGATAACTCTCGAACGGAACAACCTAGAGACTCTGTTCAAGCTACATGTGAAATTTTGTCCAGATCGCATGACCAGAACCATAGAAACCATAGAAAATTATAACTTTTGAACGGAAACGCCTAGGGACTTGAAATTTTCAGGATAGGTGTGAATCTCGAATGTCGTGATCGCGTTCATCAATGAGCAAAATTATACTAGGGGTTCCGTAAATATGGTCGTTTGAAATTTAGTTTTCTTCATAATTTCAAAACTACAGATTCGATCGTGACGAAATTTTGTATACTTATGGAGAAATATATATTCAAGCTACATTTCTCCAGATCTCATGACCAGAACCATAGAAACCATAGAAAATTATAACTTTTGAACGGAAACGCCTAGGGACTTGAAATTTTCAGGATAGGTGTGGATCTCGAATGTCGTGATCGCGTTCATCTATGAGCGAAATTATACTAGGGGTTCCGTAAATATGGTCGTTTGAAATTTAGTTTTCTTCATAATTTCAAAACTACAAATTTGATCGTGACGAAATTTTGTATACTTATGGAGAAATATATATTCAAGCTACATTTCTCCAGATCACATGACCAGAACCATAAAAATCATAGAAAATTGTAACTTTTGAACGGAAAGGCCTAGGAACTTGAAATTTTCAGGGTGGGTTTGTATCGCGAATATCGCGGTCACGTTCATCAATGAGCAAAATTATACAAGGGGATCCATAAATATGGCTCTTCAAATATTTTTTTTCTGATAGTTTCGAAACTACCGATTGGATTAGAATGAAATTTTGCACATACCTGAGGAATAATGTATTTGCATTTTGTACAGATCGCATCACCAAGACCATAGATACCGTAGAAAATTCTAACGAATTATCGAAAAAAAATTGGTCAGCTGAAGCACTGACATGAAGTCTGGAGTTTCGCCTAAGTTTCAGAATTTTTTTGACAGCTGTCGAAAATTCCTTCAATTTTTTTCTAAAACTGGAAAATGCGAATCTACCTACAAGGTGGATGTACGAGCGCTCAAAAGCTCCTGACTTCACGGCAGTGCTTTTCAAATTTTTTTAAATGCTCAATTGATTCTGAATCTGAATATGTAAATATAACGGTGATTTTATATTTATTTCGAACAATTCCATTCAAAATCAACCTAAGGAAATTCAGATTCCATATTCGGAAAAGATATCCATGTTGTCTGTGTTTCAATCAATATTTGATTGTCAAAATTTGAAGTTTTTATTCTCGTGTATGATAGAAGCGAAAATATGAAGTTTGAATTTTCATTCAATGCTCTCAATATGTTTACTCTTCAAGAAAGTTAGGATTTATTGAAATTATTTATTAAAAGTAACAACAATGCTATTCACAGAAACTGTTGAAAGTGCCTGCCTCTCACTTCTTCGTACTTTCTGAGACAATCCCAACATTCTTCAAGAACTAAACCCTTTGAGAGCTTTGAATGAAAATTCAGGCCCTCATATTTTCGTTAGTTCTATTCGAAGCTTATAATTTGAGATTTTACAGGAATTTTCTATAGTAATGCATTATATCTGAAGATAAAGAGTGACTTCGTGAAAAAGTTTATATTATTTAGGGGAGAATTTATATTATATTCATTATGCGAATTCTCCCTCATTCGATTTTGTTCATTATTTTAACTTAATTCTATTATTTATTATTTTTGTTCATTTTTTTATTGATAAGAGTTTTATTATATTTCATCACTTCATTATATTTTTCAATTTCCTTGTATCTTATCCTTCTGATCTTATATTATTATTCATTTCAATTCGAATATGATTTCAATATTTTTTTATTGCTCATTTAGTTCAATTTTGTTATCTTAATTTCAAATTGCCACATATTTCATCATTTATCATTTTATGTCATTATTTCATTATACTCTATTATTTTCATTGCATTTTATCATCACTCATTTGAATTGAATTGAATAATTTTTCAATAGGTTTTCATCATTCTTTCAAATGAATTTTATTTTTTTATTCGTTTCTCATTATACGGATTTTCTCGCTCCTATTATACACGAGAATAAAAATTTTGACAATCAAATATTGATTGAACCACAAACAACATGGATATATTTTCCGAATATGGAATCTGAATTTCCTCAGGTTGATTTTGAATGGAATTGCTTGAAATAAATAAAAAACCACCATTATATTTACATATTCGGATTCAGAATCCTTTTCAAATTTTGACAATCAAATATTGATTGAACCACAGACAACATAGATATAGATACAGGGTGTCCCAGAATGAAAGGATAATCCTGTAACACTGTATAGAAGAGCTATTGGACTTTTTGAAAAAAATATAAAAAAATCTATCCCCACTAGTAATATTTTTTTTTTTAAATAATGATTTCTTGCACATCACGTTGTGTTTCTGTGTATTACACTCACAAGTGGATCAAATCCATCAGTTTCTTCATGGTGAAATATTCTTCATTGAATTACAAATAGATATGCTGAAAACCATATAGATATCTGTTGTAACTTTTTCGAAAAAAATATCCAACTTCATGTTTCATCATAAAATGTGATGAATATTTTATAATGTGAAAGTTTAATCCTCCTTTTGAAACCAGTCAAATTTGAAAAAAATTTTTTTCCAGAAAAACGGTTTTTCCTCAATTACTTTTCATGCCTTGGTTCGATAGTTTTTCCTATAAAATATTTGGACAGTCCTTGAGAAATACTATCATATTGATGGGTAATTTTTCAATGTCGCTCGAAGGAAAAGTCACAAAATTCAGTGACACCCGAACATTTATTTCAAAGGTTGTCAGTGGAAAAAATATGAAAACATGGAAGAATTTTTGTTTGGAATTTTTTCCATGTACGAGTACATCTTTTTTTTATTCCTTCAAAAATAATGTAAATGATCCATAAAGAATATTAGCATCTTCGATGCGAGCAGATTCTCGAACCCCCCAGCTAGGAGCGCATCATAAAACGAGTGTAAAAGTATAAATCCGGGATTACACGTCGATGAGAGTGCACCTGATATAACGGAGTGAATTTTAGTGTCGAACCGACTGAATGGTAAACACTTGGATGGCCATCATGAAGATATCTGGTATTTCCATTTACATCCGGTAAAACCGTGGTGTTCGTCCACTAGGAAATTCGTCGCTGGTGGAAGCGTGGAACTTTATCGTTTCCGTTTCATTCAATTACGCTAAAAGCACGGGGATCGTGATTTTCACGCATTGGGAATGGAATTCCGGACTTATTATTCGAAATCCTGCTGGAACTTTTCATTCATTTATATTCATGTACTCGACTTCACTATTTTCAAAAAGTAGAATGTTTATTTACGTATGGAACCTTATATCATCCATGCTTATACAACTATTGTCTTTAAAAGACACAAATCTGTATATAATTACAAAATCCCAACCTTGTATATTTCAGATGAACCGTTTATCTATTATTCATTTGATATCTATATTGCTATGTATAATTTTGATGACCTATCAATTTCCAATGACGCACAAGTGCAGGTGTTCATTGTTTGTTATTTTCCTTCTGGAACACTCAGATAATATAATGTTATAAATACAACTGAAGAAGATCAATCGTCAATAATTAAAAGTAGTTTCTTTCTAACTGTATGCTAGATAGGTCGGATAATTGTCCGTTGTAAATAAAGATTGTTTTTTTTTAAAGAAGGCTTTCGATTTCAGGAATCTAATTATATGTTTAATAGTGAATATTGTAACATCCACTGCTCAGAATCTGCCGTTTTGATTCGTTGAAATATAGGACGTTCGGAGTAGGGAGTTAATTAAATTCATTTGATTTATTAAATTCGTGCCGACATTGTATAACTCTCGGAATTCAACCTGGAAAAGGTGAGAGACTTTTATGAATTCATGCATGAATTCCTGGTTGATTTACAACCGCCCCCAGGAATAGAAATAATTCCAATGACACCCCGTATCTACACGGCACTCTAATGAAATTAAAAAGGTAAAATCAACACAGACCACCGGAAGAGGGTAAATCAATTCGCTCGGGGGTGAAATCTGGCAAAACAGGCTGAATTATTATCGTCCCACACCAGGACTCACTTTGTGTTTTCTCAGTCGGGGCGAGAAGTTAGTTTTCATCGCTTTTCATTTGATAAATTATTCAGTTGGATTTCATAATTTTCCTTTTACTTTCTCGTTCTCTTTTATCATCTTAATACAGCTGTCTCTCGAACTTGTTGTGAGGATTCAAGTTCTCAATATCCAGAGTGGATAATTCTTTATTTCTCAGTTTTTGAGCGCTCGTACTACTTACACGAGGGCTATATCATTTCGTCACGATGTCTGAATTTTTCGAATTTTGAGCCGAAAATGGTCTCAATCGACTATGTTCGACTCACTGATAACGAATCTGTCGAAAAAATCGAGTCTGTCCGTCCGTGAGCACGACAACTCTCGAACGGAACAACCTAGAGAATAGAAATTTTCAGTGTGTGTTCAGTTCCCGAATGCCTCGGTTGAGTTCGTTAATGGGCCAAATTCCACTAGGGGTTCCGTAAATATGGCCGTTCAAAGTTTTGTTCCCCTGATTACTTGAAAACTACAGATTTGATTGAGATGAAATTTTGCACTCAAATGGAGAATGAGGTGTTCAAGGTATATGTGAACTTTTGTCCAGATCGCATGACCAGAACCATAGAAACCATAGAAAATTGTAACTTTTGAACGGAAACGCCTAGGGACTTGAAATTTTCAGGATAGGTGTGGATCTCGAATGTCGTGATCACGTTCATCTATGAACTAAATTATACTGGGGGTTCCGTAAATATGGTCGTTTGAAATTCAGTTTTCTAAATAATTTCAAAACTACAGATTCGATCGTGACGAAATTTTGTATACTAATGGAAAATGATATATTGAAGCTACATTTCTCCAGATCACATGACCAGAACCATAGAAACCATAGAAAAGCATAACTTTCGAACGGAAAGGACTTGAAATTTTCAGGATAGGTGTGGATCTGAAATGTCGCGTTCACGTTTATCAATGAACAGAATTATACTAGGGGTTCCGTGAATACGGTCGTTTGAAATTTTGGTTTCTCGATAATTTCTAAACTACGGATTCGATCGAGATGAAATTTTGTATTTTAATCGAGAATGATGTATTAAAACAATATTTTGTCCAGATCGCATGACCAGAACCATAGAAACCATAGAAAATTGTAACTTTTGAACGGAAAGGCCTAGGAACTTGAAATTTTCAGGGTGGGTTTGGATCGCGAATATCGCGGCCACGTTCATCAATGAGCAAAATTAGACTAGGGGTTCCGTAAATATGGCTGTTCAAAATATTTTTTTCCTGATAATTTCGAAACTACTGATTGGATTGGGATGAAATTCTGCACCTGGCTTAGGAATAATGAATTCAAACTACGTGCCAAATTTTGTCCAGATCGCACCAACAAGACCATAGATACCGTAGAAAATTATAGCGAAATATCGAAAAAAAATTGGTCACCTAAAGCACTGACATGAAGTCTGGAGTTTCGCCTAAGTTTCAGAATTTTTGTGACAGCTGTCGGAAATTCCTTCAATTGATTTCTGAAACTGGAAATTGCGAATCTTCCTACAAGGTGCATGTACGAGCGCTCAAAAGCTCCTGCCCTCACGGCAGTGCTTTTCGTAATTTTTTTTTCAAATGTATGGAAACCTCAGTAGAAATTCAATCTCCTCGAAAATTCTAATAATTCCTAGAAAATCTACGTTGATTCAATTAAATTTGTTTGTTTTCAAAAAGCGCAATCAATTTGAATGGATTCTAGAGTTTTTACATCAGTAGTTGATGCTTTCTGGTGAACTTGTAGTTCAGTTTGGTTGTTGGCACCAAAAATTGATTCTGATATTTTTTTCTCTTTCTCTTTCGAATTTTCGATATGACCTTCAGCAAATTGCTTCTCCATCCGACATGGCGTTTCACGGTACACAGATCAGCACCAGAATCGGCCAAAAATGAAGCAAACCATCGCCGAAAGCAATGTCCGGTATATTCTTCAGGGTGAGGTAAATTCAAAAAAGTCGCAATAACTTTTGGCATTTCACCGAAGATGTGAATACCAACGGTTTTTGGTGTATTTTTAATTTTTATAAGTGACAAAAAAACGTCGATGGTTTGTGTTGCAAGGTTGTATTTTCACATATTGTCTGCCAAGTTCTACCATATTCTACCATATTCAATCCCGATGTTACAAAAAATTTTCGCATTACCTTTGTTTTTGTATTCGGTAAAATTATTCTAAAAACGGATCCTTCATCTTTCATATTTTCAACAAGCATATTTGTCAGTTCCTTCCTTCTGCATGCTCCACTTAGTCCAATTATCATAGCAACTTTTTGAAATAAATATGTTTCATGTGATGCTTCCGTTTAAAACTTTGTGACATCTTGTTTAGTGAAAATTTTGAATTTTTTAAATCTGTAACCTTCTGATTTACGTTTCAGTAATGCAACCAGCTGTAGGTACTTGCTAATATCGACGTTTTTTCTTGTTAATAAAATACTTCTTATCATCGAATAATACTTCCAGAGAGAAGATGGCTTTCTTTCCTTAGATAAGCATTCAAAGTAAACCAACCATACTTTTTCATGAGTGATATTCTTGATTTTCTTAGTAGAACGCCATTCTCCGTACCAATTAAACGCTATTTAATATACACTCCGTGATTTTTCCGGCAAAATGAGTCCACGATATTTCGCGTCATTTCTTCCAAATCAGAAGGCAAACTACCAGTTTCAGAATCACTCATTATCATTCAAATTATATTCAATTCTACGTGACAATTGTTTGACAGCAGATAAATAAATGTTTCCGTTACTACCAGACGTTTTCAAGGAAATGGCAAAGCACAGCTCACTAACCTAATAATATTTTAAACTACATATTTACTTACTCCTTTAAAAATAGTTGTCATTGTGACATGTCAAAAATGCCGTTTTCAATTTTTCGAAAATGAATTAATTAAATGCCACCAAATAAAATTTTGTATGTAATACGAATCATAAACTATCATTATGACACACGTCGTGTTATCGGACTCGGCTACGCCTCGCTCGATAATATTCACGACTTGTACAATAATTATATCAGGGACTACTTCATTCGTCATCCTAGAAATGTAGGTAGAAAGGATCAACAAATAGGAGTTCATTAGCTTTCTTCATGAGGGAAATGAGGGAGAAAAGAAAGGTTCGAAAGTTTTGTGAAAACTAGGAGCGCTTGTGGGCACATCCCACACGATGCCAAGGAGAATCCAACGCGGACATAAATTATCAACTGAATGAACGTCAGTTCCGATGGAGTTCTTCGAACAAAAACTTGAGTAAATCATCACTTCGACAACTAAGATGAAAGTTCCAACGAGGCCATTTGCGAAATACGCGAAAGTTAAAGACTGGAGCGAGTATTCGGCCGAAAGTCGATGGAAAATTAATTTCTGAAGTTGAATTTTTTCGGATCAGATGGAAAGTTACTCGGCCTCTAATGAGGCAGGATGAATTCCAATGGAGCCCTCGCAGGGGATGGCAACCATTCGTCCCCCATTTATGTCGAAATTTCGAAAAAGCAAAACGAATACTCCAAAAACGAAAATAGAAATTTAATCAAGTTCTCGAAAGTAAAACATTGTGTAACGATTTTACAGTCCTCCCTGCCGCCATCTCTTTGAGGCGCCACTGATTTCGAATCGCTAGTTGTTGCGCACAGTCCGAATCTGTACCTTTGCGTTTGGCTATGTTGAGATCTGGAATTGATTGGATGATATCGATTTTGCTTTGAAGTGAAGGGTGGAATTGTTACTTTCAATCATTGAATATTTAACTGATAAATATACATCCAAATTTGCCACGGCGTGAAATTTTCTCACGGTAAGTCTTCCCTATTGTCCACTAAGATATTTTCTGGAATAATTCACACAGACTGTAGATATTCTTGTGCGCGTTTTTTTAAGGTAAGATCCTTGGCTTATCTTACTTATATCTTGCATTTTCTTTGTCTAATATTTTTATTTTTGTTATTTCAAAGCTTCCTTCAGGTTACAGTTTATCTTTTTTGTAAATTTTCAATGACGTATTTGGACCTGAAGAAGTGCTTGGGGAACTGTAACTTTCACTAATGAATGTTAAACAATTCACAGCTCTTCCCCTGGGATTGGAGAAGTTTGTTGCTCTGGGAACCGAGAATTTGTTCCCTTTGGATTTGAAGAGTTTGTTCCCCTGAGATTGGGACATTTAGCACCGCTTTTTCGAGACTCCCAATCATTGAATATTTCCGATAGGGAGACATTTCCCTGGAGTTAGATTATTGGAAAATTGTTCCATATCATTTGTTCAGAGGTCGATCTTAACTTGTTGTAAACAATTTTAGATTTGAATTTTTATTATAGTTGTAAATCCTGTAGGGAGTTATTAGTTCTATCAGGAACCCTGAGATTGAGATTTTATTGCTCATTAAGGTTGATGCCTTTCGTAACGAAGAGGGTCAGCACAAAGATAATGTCAAATTAAATAACCATTACGAAACAATTGAGATAAATGAGATATTAAAAAATAAACTATTGGGAAATCGAATAGAAAAAAAATGCGATAGACAGCTGCAATTTTGGACTTTCTGACTTCTTCCAACTGCATCAAAATATCCAAAGAGTAATCGCAACCATAAATAAACAACCATCCCACTAGCGAACCCGGTCCGAAATTAATGATCATTTCATCGCGATTTTCCGAGCTCATATTTTCGAGATTACACCAAGGAACTGTACTTCGAATTTGTTTCGGATGAAAAACAACCTCGAGACCGTACCGGAAAGTTTGTATTTCTTCAGAGATCCCGCCATCCGGAACGAGGGTTGTATAAATACGGAAGAAGATTCGAATCTGGACTTTCCAGTCGGGTATTTGAAATTATTTGTTTCCCATGCAGTGGACTGCTGATTACAAGGGTGCTTTATAGTTCGTAAAACTCCGGGAGCGCCTCTGTGAACTTCCCAGATCCGGCTGTAAAATTTTAAGTAGAAAAGTTTCCGGGAAGCAGCGAGTTCAATAAATCTGAAGTCGTTAAAGACCTCTCATTGAATACAAATCAGTTTGTGTATTGGTATAAATTAGCCATATTTTGGTTCATTTGGATAGAATGAAGATGTTCCAGAAATTCAGAATATTATTTTCGATCTTCGCGATTTCCTTTATGGGATCGGAACAGAAATGGGAAATTTTATTATAGAAGATTCCTTGAGTAATTTCAAGAAAAAAAAGTCGCATAAATATAGGTTCGCAAACGTTCCGTTTTCGAGATACAGGGTGTTAAAGTTTTTTTCTCATAGTATCTACACTTCACAAGATATTCAACTGAAATTTGGCGTAGATATTACAATTGAGAGTTTACACCATGTGACATGCCAATTTTGATAACAAATCTACAGGGTGGATTTTTATAAGAATTCGGATTTTTTTGAGGATTTCGAGAAAATCGTCCAAAATTTTTTTTTCGAAATCGGTAGCAGATACGACGAAATCACCAGAGATCATAAAGTTTAGTATAACAACAAAGCTGCTTTCTACAATTTTCCAAATCAACAGTGGCTCACCAAAAAAAAATTGTTGAGGAAAACAGGGGACATTGCTTCAGAAAAAATATCACCCTGTAGATTTGCTATCGAAATTGTTTTGTAAACCTTCAATTTTAATATCTTTGCCAATTTTCAGTTAAATTTTTTGTGAAGTGTAGATGATATGAGAAATAAACTCGAAAAAATTCAAACTTTAACACCCTGTATCTCGAAAACGAAACGTTTGCGAACCTATGTTTATGGAACTTTTTTCTTACAATTACTCAAGGAATCTCCTCTCTCCGTTTGTACCTCCAATTCAGGAACACCCTGTATTCTGTGCGAATATTGATCTTTATATTAATCTAGTTTCAGAATTATAAGTCACTTTGAAGGATTTCCTTTCTTCATCAATTTCACTCCAAATTGTTTTTCATGCAGAACATTCGATAGAAAATAGTATGTAGTGTTATGGAAATTAAAACATGATCATATTTCTCACAGTTTCAAAAATTTAGATTAAAATGAAATCAAATGAATCACCAAAATTCAAGAACCTTTGAAAATTATAGTCAATTCAGGAAATTCAATCAATTTATAAATTATTATATTATTATATTTTCGAAGAGGGTTCATTTTATTTGAATAGAAGAGTATGAATTGGTTGAAATTATTAATTTTAAATCGTTGACTTTAGTTTAGTTAGTTATGTTTATGAAGTATACAAAAATAATGATGTATATGAAATGAAGAGGTTGGACAAAATGTGTCAAGAATGTAACCATGGGAATGTGATATCAAAGAAGGAATTAAGCAAGCCGGTGGTGACAGTTGAGGAAAAACTTCAGAAGGGAAATGGATCCTTCAAAAAATTTGTTTGAACTGAGATCGAATCAAGAAAACATCGAGAGTGAATCAACTTTCCAGCGTGCCAATGTTATCATACTGAAGCAAGCCAGGGGAAATTGAGAAACTATATTTGGACATAGCTTTATTCTGTGAGTGCACTCATTTGGTTTGAAAGGATTTACTGATTCATAGAATAGTTTGAGTATCTTCAAATAAATTCAATTGTTAAAGATATAATTGCGTAAAATTTTTTTATTGTTCATCTTAGAACCCTCTTTGAGATAGAGTCTTGGGCAAATTAGTTGGAAAATTTCTTTAAAATTTCATATAGCTATAACAGTAGGTATTTTCTCTTCGATTTGTAGTTATTGTACAAAAATTCATTCGAGTAACATCCAGGCTTATGGTTTTCGATCCGCTCCATCCCTGTTGAATCTGTACGATTGCAGACACATCAACTATACCTAATGGGTAATGTGACTCTTTCGTGTTTTCTCGTTTAGCTGCTACGAACAGTATCAAATTCGGATAAACAGTGGAATTATCATAACTGAAACTCTTATCGCGAAGATATATGATCCCCCCAATATGTTCCCTTGAATATAAATTTGGGTTTTTTCTCCTCAGTCGCTGAACCGCTCCCTATAGTTAGCCCTAACGTCGAATAAGAATTCGATAGCTTTATCTTCGATACACAAGCGGCAAGAATGAAAATTTATGAGCTTTTGATTCCCCCTTTCTATTGTGATTAGAGCTATAATAAATAAATAAGTTTCCACCGCGATATGCAAATTTTTTACGTTAATTTGAATATATCTTCATAAAGATGGAAGTTTTTTTTGCTCAGGGGTTGAAATTTTTTTAGCACGGTAATATTATGAAGGAGAAAGGAGAGATCAGGAGCTTTTTATATGAATATATGGAGAGTAGGAAGTTTAAGACATTTTTTCCAGGTTTCCAGAAAAAATAAAAAATTGGAATAAAAATTATAAAGAGCACTGCCGTGAAATCAGGAGCTTTTGAGCACTCGTTCATCCAACTAGTAGGTAAATTTGCATTTCCCAGTTTTAGAAACCAATTGAAGAAATTTTTGACTGCTGTCGAAAAAATTTTCCAAACTAGGGCGAAACTCCAGACTTCACGTCAGTGCTTAGTGACCAATTTTTTTTTCGATAATTCGCTAGAATTTTCTACGATATCTATGGACTTGGTGATGCGATCTGGCAAAATTTCGCAGGTAGTTTGAATACATTATTGTTAATCTATGAGCAAAATTTCATTCCAATCCAATCGTTAGTTTCTCAATTGAATGTTCATTCAGGCGTGTATGCACAAAACTTTCCTCGAACGTTTTCGAATAAAAAATCAATATTTTTCCGTGTTATCCAATCCATCTCAGGCGGATAAATCGAACTTACTTCGACAATTACTGGCGAGGGAAAAGAAAAAAATTACGAAAAGCACTGCCGTGAAGTCAGGAGCTTTTGAGTGCTCGTATATCCACCTTGTAGGTAGATTCGCATTTTCCAGTTTTAGAAATCAATTGAAGGAATTTTCGACAGCTGTAAAAAAAAATTCTGAACCTTAGGCAAAACTCCAGACTTCATGTCAGTGATTCAGCTGATCAATTTTTTTTCGATAATTCGCTAGAATTTTCTACGTTATCTATGGTCTTGGTGATGCGATCTGGACAAAATTTTGCAAGTAGCTTGAATACATTATTCCTCAGCTAGGTGCAAAATTGCATTCCAATCCGATCAGTAGTTTCAAAACTATCAGGAAAAGAATATTTTGAACGGCTATATTTACGGAACCCCTAGTCTAATTTTGGTCATTGATGAACGTGACCGCGATATTCGCGATCCAAACCCACCCTGAAAATTTCAAGTTCCTAGGCCATTCCGTTCAAAAGTTACAATTTTCTATGGTTTCTATGGTTCTGGTCATGCGATCTGGACAGAATATTGCTTTAATATATCATTCTCGATTAAAATACAAAATTTCCTCTCGATCGAATCCGTAGTTCAGAAATGATCGAGAAAACAAAACTTCAAACGACCGTACTTACGGAACCCCTAGTATAATTTTGCTCATTGATGAACGTGAACGCGACATTTCAGATCCGAACCTATCCTAAAAATTTCAAGTCCCTATGCCTTTCCGTTCGAAAGTTACGATTTTATATGGTTTCTATGGTTCTGGTCATGTGATCTGGAGAAATGTAGTTTGAATATATCATTCTCCATTAGTATACAAAATTTCGTCACGATCGAATCTGTAGTTTTGAAATTATCAAGAAGACTAAATTTCAAACGAGCATATTTACGGAACCCCTAGTATAATTTTGCTCATAGATGAACGTGAGCACGTCCTATCCTGAAAATTTCAAGTCGCTAGGCATTTCCGTTCAAAAGTTACAATTTTCTATGGTTTCTATGGTTCTATGGAATTTCGCCCATTAACGAACTTAACCGAGGCATTCGGGAACTGAAACCACACTGAAAATTTCAAATCTCCAGGTGGTTCCGTTCGAGAGTTATCGTGCTTACGGACGGACGGCCGGACAGACTCGAATTTTTCGACGGATTCGTCATCAGTGAGTCGAACATAGTCGATTGAGACCATTTTCGGCTCAAAATTCGAAAAATACAGACATCGTGACGAAATGATATAGCCCTCGTGTAAGTAGTACGAGCGCTCAAAGATTGAAATTTCTTTCAATATCAGAAAGTTGTTCTCATTAGCCATCGATTTGTTAATTTGATTTTAATCCATAATCTTTATATTTATACATGAACATATATACGATTTGAAAGGTGATGGATTTGAATCAAATTAAGAAAGCGATAACGACGACTTTCCAATATCGAAAGAAATATCAATTTTCAATTTTTTTCTTTTTTATCGCCAGTAATTATTGAAGTAAGTTAATATTATCCGCCTTGAATGAATTGGAAGCAAAAATATTGAATTTTTTCACGAAAACTTTCGAGGAAAATCTTTTGCATACATGCCGTTTTTGAGAGATCATTGAAACAATTATTATGACGCATAGGGCAAATAAAAGTAGTGTACAACCTTGAAGAGAATCGTTTAATTTTTTGGGCTGGTTCTCTGAAAATCCCTCATTCAAAATTCAGATTTCGATAAATTTTCATACAGGCACAATTCATCTAAATTTAATTCCCGGTCACCAAACGCATCCCTGAAAATCACAAAAAATCGAATTTATATTTTTGCCTTTATGGGCTGAATAGAGTGTTTTTATCCAACAATTATTTCAGCCCCATATATTGAGCTACATTTTGCACACCAATGCTCTCGCATTAATCCGAAAAGTGTCATCCATTATTTACATTGGCGATTTCCATCATACGTTTTTCCGACCAATTTTTCGATATCTATCGATTTTTGGGATATTCAGCCTAGGCAGAATTACAGTGAAATACTGTAATGTTTTGCAGTTTTGAATACCGACTATTTTACCTGAACAAGAGTTCAGAACACTTTCAATATACGAACACGCGGGATCGCAAACTAATCTTAACTATTTTTGGCCAGCGCAGTGATCAATCTAGGAAGGACTCTACATTTCGTAGAAACCACAGGACCTTCTCATCGTACTAGGGAAATTTATCGGGAAGTCTTAGACAATTAAAACACAAGATTTTTAGCACCCAAAATAAGAAAATAACGAGTTTATTTCAGAGTGCCAGAAGGTAAAAAAAAAGAACAACCCCAAGGGGAAGAAAAAAAAACAACCTCTCCTCTTCTCGTTCACAAGTAAAGAATATTCCTAAACAGAGGCAAATAATAAAATGGTAAAATGTATCAAAATCAAAAATAAGTAATGATGAGAATGGTAGAATATATCAAAATCAAGTAATAATGAGAGTAGTGAAATATATCAACATCAAGTAATAATGAGATTATTAAAATATATCAAAATCAAAAGTCAGTCATAGAGAGCAATGGGGAAATATATCACAATCAAATATAGATACTACAGAACGAGAAAACCCTTTCTGTAGGATAGGAAGCAATAATGGTAACAAATATCCTGAATGGTGGATGCGAAGATAATGTATCGTAAGTGAAAAACTGTTCACTAAATAACAATATATGTACACAGAAAAGGGTTAGATTCAAGAGGGACTTTCCTTCAGAATGATAAGTGCTACGTCCACATCAACAACTTGAATGGTACAAAGGAAAGATTATTCCAGAATTGCATCCCCTATCCCCTTAATGACTAAATACTAAATGAGGTATAGGGCAAGTAGGGACCGAGACCATCTCGACAGTCTGTAATCTCAGTGAAATAAATTCAGGGAATCCTGCAAGTTCGAACAGTGATTAAGTGCTCTACAGGGAGGAAGGTTCTAAACAACTACGTAAATGCAAAGAGATACAATTCTTGATATATCTCACATGGAAGAATCTCTATACCGCGTCATTATGTTTAGTAGGCACTTATCTCTCCAATTAAGTTTCAAGAATCCAACATATTAATGAACCATCTACCAAGTTTCCCAAGTGGGAGAATTGAAATAGTGGTATTGACTGGGGGTACACAAGTACCTGAAATATGAATAAATATCACAAGCACAAATACGTAATAAATATTAAATGGAGAAACAGTACCATATAGACAACAATCAAGAATAAATAATGTTTCAATGGACTTACTTGCATACGATTATCAAAGAAAACGGTAATAAAATACTAGGGATAATGGAAACCTTTGGTTTCATAAATTTGCTGAAATCTACGACTAACGCTTAACAACCTTACCAGTGTTCTTCGCTTTGTGTATATCAAATATGAGAGCCACCACTCTGGTGCATCGCTTTCAAGAAGTAAAAAGTAATCTTTTCTCTATAACCTCCAAAAACCATCGAATAGAAACACGGTGTAAAAAATAAAAATCACGGAGTTATTTGACCGTGTTCAGAATATTCGACCGTGTTCTTCTAATCTACTCTGCAATCGGTATTTTATGAAGTTTCCTCATTCGTAGGATGTTAATCTAGGACCGATCCATTACAATACTTAGTTTAAAAAATAATAATTTTTTTGTGGAAAGTAGAAAGAAGTGACTTTGATTGAATCTTTCTGTGAAATTTCCAGCTTCTTTCCTACTTGCGGCTCTGGAATGGGCATTTTCAACCTCGAGCACCTCCGCAATTGAAGCGAAATTTATACGCTCACTTTCTCGGCCTACTAACATAAGATGGTAAGATGGCGGCACCGCCCCAGGAATTAGGCAATTCGAATAACCGTCCATCCTTGAAATTTATGCGAGGTTGCGGTAATTAAAATATTTTCCAGATTGCTTCGTGACCGCCCTCGGTTCGCTGATGCCGCCGACGCGATACTCGCTTGGGCCGAAGAGCAGGATAATAATTTCCAGGGAATTTAGTTGTTGGAACCGCTGCCTGCCGGTGAGTGCGGTGCTAGCATCCATTTCACCGAGAAACTTTCTGATGGGGCGTCTGAACGGGAAACTGATAGGTTTTAAATTCGCCATTTTCGGAACCACGAAGTATTCGAGCGCTCGTGGGGGTGGCGTTTAGCGGCTTCCACCGGAAGAATCCTTTGGGATAAAATACGAAACAATGTCCTGCGGATTGCACCAGACGTTTGTTGGAATTGGGCGGGATTGTTTGAAGAAAAAACCATTCTGTACTTTTGTCAACATAACATCTCTCCGCCTAAAACTTTATTTTTTCGCACACTTTTAGTTTTAGTATATGGCGCCCAACGCGTGGTTTGATTAAGGTGTTTATTGGTTCGAATAAGCTGAATAATTTCAATTTATTTCTCAGTTTCATAATAATTTTTTCTATAATTTTTTTTATAATTTTTTTTGGAAAATTAGCATTTTCTTTGCAGAATTGGAGAAAAACAAGAAAAAACAGAAACAAATATGATGATGAGGGCATTAATGGACATGAATAAGAAATTATATGAAAAAATAAAAGAGGATTCAGAAAGAATGCAGCATGAAATGAAGGAAAAAATAAAAATAATACAAAAATTAGAAAAGCACTGCCGTGAAGGCAGGAGCCTTCTTTTTTCTTTTTTTTTCTTTTCGGAGAGTCCAATAGCTCTTCTATACAGTGTTACAGGATTATCCATTCATTCTGGGACACCCTGTATATCATGTCAACTCCAGACTAACGTCAGCAGTGAAGCCTGGAGTTTCGCCTTAGTTTGAAATTTTTTTCGATAGCTTTTCAAAAATTTCTTCAGTTTGTTTCTAAAACTGGAAAATGCGAATCTACTTACGAAGTGCATGTACGAGCGCTCAAAAGCTCCTGACTTCACTTCAGTGCTTTTTATAATTTTTCATTCGCGTATCAGATTGATCACTACAAAAAACGTGAACTATAAAAATTTCAATTGTTTCGTGAAACGCCACTGTTTTTCGTATGTGGCGAGTTCTTTTCGCCTCCAGAAAATTCAAATTCATCGACGAATAATCATCAATCATTTTTACAAGCGGAAATATCGATTGCCAAGACGACCGACTGGGACTCTTATCTAGAACGAAATATTCCATGGAATTTACCGGAATATACAATAATCCATCAATGTGTCAAAAATTGCGAGTTCCGTTTTGTACTTCGTGGCGGAATTAACGTGAAAAAATTGAATGAAGGCAGCTCGAGAAGTAGAAATTTCGTCGACTCGATTGAAATAAATATTCAATGGATAAGGGTTGTTTTTCTACGTAGACCGGTATTTTTGTGAGATTGTTATTAACGTATGAACGTTAGAATGGACAGGGAGTTTTTTTTCCAATAACCGAGAGAAATATTTTTCGAGGGTCACACTATCCCTCTCCCACCCTTCCCAAACAGAGTCACACTATCGGAAAACGATTTCCACGCGCATTTTCGACGCCGGAAATTCCCGGAATGATCTCTGCCGGAGATCGCTCGACGCGGTGCATTTTTTAGCGCTTATGAAAATGCGGGAACGGTCGAAATCGCCCTCGAAATACCAGCCGGCTACGGGCTGGACTTAATTGCTGACTATTCAATGAAAATACAATAATTTCATTCGGTCCCATTCGAACAAAATGGAACCGGGGTTTCGTAATCGAATTCCATAAAATGTATCGCAGTTTCGACAATGGACGTCGTCATGCAGTTTCCGGTGTACCATTTTTCCGGAAATTATACGTGCCGTTCGATTTTTGCAGGAATGCACAGGAGTGGTTTGAACGAAACCACTGTGTTTGAAAGAAAGCTTTTTGTCCATATCTTAGAGTATTGTTATGGTTCGTTGAAGTTATAATAATGTAATTTTGAAATCTATGAAAACCACAATTATCAAAAAAACTTTTGTTTCAATTATATATATTTTTATTTTTTCCCGAGACTCTATTTCAAGGAGAACAAACTATCAAAAGAAACCAAAACTAATGAATCTAAACTCGTTCAATGGGTGAGTGCACTCACTATATGTTCTAATATCTCCAATTTCAATTTTCCTTCTTCTAAGCAGCATGCCGTTTCAATATCTCCTTCTCTCCTTCACTCGCCCAATCAACTGCAACAACTCAATCTACGAATCTATTCTTGACAAAGTTCCAAATAACATTCATTATACCTTTCTTCTCGCGAAACCAATCTTTCTGCAAACTTTTTCAAAATATCGATCTTTCACCTTGATGTTTCTCTCTCAACTGTCAGTTCTCTACCATATTATTCAATATCGCATTCCCATGGTAACATTCTTGATACATTTTCATTCTTCATGAACATAACTTAACTATTTAAAATTAATAACTTTAACCAATTCATATTTTTCCTTTCAAATAGAATGAACCCTCTTTGAAAATACAATAATACAACAATCCATAAATTGATCGAACTTCCCATATTTACTATACGATGTTTGAAAGTATCTTGAGTTTTGGTGATATAATTTGAATTTATTTTATTTTGAATTCTTGAAATTTTTGGGGAATATAACCATTTTCAATTTCCATAACAATTTCCCAAATTAAATATTTAATAATTTTTTTTCTCAAAAGAAAATTTTAAATATTGAAATTTCTTGATTATTTTGTAATTTATAACTTTAATAATGACAGAAATTTTCTTGATAACCATTGTTTGTTTCTTGATTGACTTTATATGAATCATTTTCATTATCTATTATGTATGATGTTTCAATTGGAATTTTTAATTTTTTGCTTTTTTTTTCTTTATTCACATATTTCAACTTATTCCTTTATTTCAAATATTTATCCTCTTTTCTCTTTTATTTTCTTCTGTCTTTTCTATGGAAGTCTTCTTTGGCGCAAGTTTATGATCTCTTACAAATTGTGGATGTCATTTCGAAATACTCGACAACAAAACATCCTCGCGGATGATTTCTTTCAATTATTCCCGGGATTCAACGAATGGACCGATATAATTTTTGACGTCATCTTTCATAATCCGGAGCCGTCGGTCGCCCGGGAACTTGCTCGGAAAATTAATAACAACTTCAATAAAACTTCTCAAAGTAAATTTCCGTTACCGTCCCCCCATTATATCTACTGCTCGATATTTTCCCCGTATTCTCTATCTTCTTCCCTGTATTAATATATTTATCTTCGGGCGTTCTTCCAGTCCACCGTCGTTAGTCTGTTCCGATCCATTTTTCATACTTTGGGTGATTCATTTAATCCGGAGACTTTCCTAGGAATTGCAGAAATATCTGATGTTCGGTCAGGAAATTGATAACTCGAATATTAGTATCCGAAAATGGGCGAACGTGAGAAATATGAGGTTTGATCAAACTTTATATTTTCCTGAAATACTTCATCGGTGAGTTATCGATCGATTTTGGCCTGACAGTTTTTGATCGAAATAACAGGTGAAAATTGGTTCTCACAACGAAATTCATCCATCAGCATGAAGCTTCTTGGAATAAGTGAAGTTTTAATTCAATAATCGAGCAACGACCATAATACAGGGTATTCCTTCAGTAATTTTAAGAAAAAAGTCCCATAAACATGGGATCGCAAAACGTTTCGTTTTCGAGATACAGGTTGTTAAAGTTTTTTTTCTCATACTATTTAGATTTCACAAGATATTCAACTGAAATTTGGCATAGATATTACAATTGAAAGTCTACACCATGTGACATGCCAATTTCGATAACAAATCAACAGAGTGAATTTTTATGATTATTTCCTTCCTATTAATTTTGACCAATTGCTATCAAGAATTGGTATGTCAAATATAAATTTTAAGTGGAAAAATTACTTAACCAATCGCTATTAACTTAGCTGTCAGCAGTTTTTCCGGAAAAAAAATTGGAAAAATTTCATGCAAGTTTGACAAGTTGCTTTGTAAAAACAAACTTGATGGTTTCTATGCTGTGTTGCTATGTATCGTTACCAAGAACAAAGATCACAAACAACGCTTACGAATTTATTAATTTTTCAACTGAAACTCAAAATGAATCGGTTTGGAAATGTTTCCGAAAGTAAAATAAATGCGGCTGTTGAAAATAGTGTTCCACTAAATACAGAAAATTCACACATAAAAAGTTCATTTAACTCAGGAAATAATCTTACCAAATATCCCTCGGGCATTTAATTTTTCCTGTGGAAAAATTGGAACACTCGTTCTAAGTAATCTGTTTTAACAAATAGCATTCGCGAAAGTGGAAAAATCCTCGTCTTCGACTCGGATTTTTAAAACCACTCTCGCTCATGCTATTTGTTAAAACAAATTACTTAGAAACTCGTTTTTCCGAATTTTTCCGGAAAAATTAAATGCACTAGGGATATAACCCCCGACAATTTGGATTTTTCTGAGGATTTCGAGAGAATCGTTCAAATTTTTTTTCTCGAAATCGGTAGCAGATACTGTGAAACTACAAGAGACCATAAAGTAGTATAACAACGAAGCTGCTTTCTACATTTCTTCAAATCAACAGTGGATCACCAAAAAAAAGTTCTGGAGGAAAACAGCGGACAGTGTTTCAGAAAAAATATCACCTTGTAGATTTGACATTGAAACTGGCATGTCACATGGTGTAAACTTTAAATTGTAATAACTATGCCAAATTTCAGTTGAATATCTTGTGAAGTGTAGGTATTATGAGGAAAAAACTTGAAAAAAAATCCAACTTTAACTCCCTGTATCTCGAAAACGAAACGTTCTGCGATACCATGTTTATGAGGCTTTTTTCTCAATATTACCAGAGGAATCTCCCCTCTTCGTTTGTACCTTCAATTAAGGAACACCCTGTATGTAGAATTTCAAATTCAAATTTGGTAGTCAGTCAATTACAAGTCTGTGCTGCTGAAGATTATGATGAAATAAGGAAAAAATATACGTATGGAATTTGGTGAAATTACATACGTTTTTATTCCGCCCAATTCAACACGAATGAAAAGTCGTTGAGTTCGTTTTCATTGCAATCCATTCGGACGAATATTTCGGAAAAAGTACACAACTATGGCTGTTATGTAATACGGAAATCGTCGGAATTATATTGCTTTTCAAGCTATCGTCAATTTCATTCCTAATAATGTAGCATTAGAACTGTTATTGTTTTCATTTGTTCCGACTAAACTGTTACAAACTGCGAAGGACCGGACTCAAGGGCGATTTCGTTCTCCTTTTTCGAATATCTGACCACAATATCAATTTGTTTAATCTATCACATGATTGTTCTCATTCAAAATGGAATTGAAAAAATCGACGAACTAGCTTTTTTGGCTAATTTTAAAAAGAGAGAAAGAAATGTTGAAAAATTTTGAGTTTCTGATTTGAAATTCATTGGAAAATTTTGATTTTCCTGACGACTGTTCAAACAATTTTCTTTCTTGAAGGCAGGAAAAAAATTGAAGAAATCATGAAGTTTTCTAATGAAACGAGGAATCTTTCGCATATTTTTTGAACAACCAGTGGCGCACGACAAAAGAGTTCTGTAGGGAGAAAGAGGTTATTGATCCAGAAAAAATATCACCTTGAAGATTTTTACCTCAAAGTTCCATGTCATATGATGTAAACCGTAGAGAGTAACCTTTGCCAATTTTCAGCTGAATATGGAAAATGCATGATATCATCCAAGTGATCACCTCCTTTTCGTTATAATCAGAATTTAGGAAAACCTTGTACTGGGTGTTTCACGTAAACGGGTCACTGAATTTTGTGACTTATCCTTTGAGCAAAATTGAAAAGTGACTCATCAATATGATAGTATTTTTTAAGGGCTATCCAAATATGTTACCGGAAAAACGATCGAACCAGAGCATGAAAAGTTATTGAGGAAAAACTATTTTCAAAAAAAAAAAATTTCAAGTTTGGCTGGTTTTCAAAACAAGAAGATCAATAGACCATTCCTCACCAACAAAATTTTTTCTTGCAAAATATACTTCATAATATTTTCCTATACTCTCTGAATGCTCCATCGATTCTGAATCTGAATATGTAAATATAATGGTGATTTTATATTTATTTCAAGCATTTCCATTCAAAATTAACCTGAGGAAGTTCAGATTCTATATTCGGAAAATATATCCATGTTATCTGTGGTTTAATCAATATTTGAAGTTTTTATTCTCGTGTATAATAGAAATGAAAATATGAAGCCTGAATTTCCATTCAATGCTCTTAATATGTTTACTCTTCAAAAAAGTTGAAATTTTTTGAAATTATTTATTAAAAGCAACAAAAATGCCATTCACAGAAACTATTGAAAGTGCCTGACTCTCACCTCTTCGTACTTTCTGAGAAAATCCCAACTTTCTTCAAGGACTAAACATGTTAAGAGCTTTGAATAAAAAGTCAGGCTTCATATTTTGGCTTCTATAATAATCGAGAAAAAAAATTTCAAATTTTGACAATCAAATATTGATTGAACCACAGACGACATAGATATAGATGCAGGGTGTCCCAAAATGAAAGGATAATCCTGTAACACTGTATAGAAGAGCCATTGGACTTTCTGAAAAAAATACAAAAAAAATCTATCCCCACTAGAAATATTTTTTTTTTCAAAATAATGATTTCTTGCACATCACGTTGTGTTTCTGTGTATAACACTCACAAGTGGATCAAATCCATCAGTTTCTTCATGGTGAAATATTTTTCATCGAATTACCAATAGATATGCTGAAAACCGTATAGATATCTGTTCTTTTTCGGAAAAAAATATCCAACTTCAAATTTCATCATAAAATGTGATAATATTTCAAAATGTGAAAGTTTAATCGTTCATGGTGGAAATAAAATTTGGGAAAGCCTTGCGGCCAACTCAAAAACAAATATGCGCCTTTCATGTAAATTTCAAAATGGTACAATACATCTTCATAACTTATTTGACCATGAAGAAACTGATTGATTTGATTCATTTGTGAGCGTGTTATACAGAAATGCAACGTGATATGCCGAAAATCATTATTTTGAAAAAAAAATATTTCTAGTGGAGATAGATTTTTTTTTTGTATTTTTTCAGACAGTCCAATAGCTCTTCTATACAGTGTCACAGGATTATCTGTGTTCCGAAGAGGGAATCTGAATTTCCTCACGTTGATTTTCAATGGAATTGCTTGAAATAAATATAAAACCATTATTAAATTTACATATTAGGATTCAAAATCGATTGAGTATTCAGAAAATATGTTTAAATTATTATGAAGTATATTTTGCAAGAAAAAATTTTCCGTTTTCTAGAAAACTGGAAGTTCAAATGAAGAAACAATTGGTGATGAATTGTCTTTAGACCTTCTCATTTTGAAACCAGTCAACTTTGTAAACAAAATTTTTTTTGTGAAAATGGTTTTTCCGCAAATACTTTCCATGCCTTGGTTCGATAGTTTTTCCAATAAAATATTCGGATAGCTCTCAAGAACTACTATCAAATTGATGGATCAATTTCCAATTTTGTTCAAAGGAACAGTCACAAAATCCAGTGACCCGCTTTCGTGAAACACCATGTGCATACAAACAAACAATTCTTCGGTTGGGATATTGTTAAAAATAATCGATCCTTTTCCAAAATTTCGACACCTGCAATTTTTTTCTTGGAATAGGTTTCATCCATCACTGAAGTGAAGGGTTAATTTTTAATGGTGCGTTAGGATGGGGGTGCAAGCAAATAGGTGTATGTTGGCGTAGGTTAATTGGCGCTGCATTTCCATGCCTCCAACGTAAACTAAACGTATCGAGGAAAATCCATCCTAATGTGTACTTTCTCCGGAGGTATGCCTGATGGAATATCGAATCATAACCTGGTGCAACGAGGCGTGAGCTGAGAGAGATTACTGAATCGATCCATTCAAGGGGTGAATTATTGATAGATGTTTAAAATTTTCATGCTGGAGCGGAAAAACTCTATTACGATGTCGGGAAGTTATCGGTTTTTGTGCGGGAGTGATAATTCAGCTCATTCATTATTGAAGGAATAGCTTCTCGTAATGAACATTCGTGCTTCCTTCATTATTGGAAACCTGAAATCATTTCTAATAGGAATTATGTCGAAATCGATCATAATATTCAGCCTCATTTTCTTGTGACTTCGATATATTGTCCCTTTTGTTACATTCTTGATGATTACATTCAAGTAGAATGAGGATTGCATAGGGAAAAGAAATATCGTTCCTACTTTCCTAGAATATTTTCAACCTACTTTGAAGAAACGCATTCGATAACAGTTTTCCAACAGTTCCATTTTCCATTTGGTGAACCCTTTTATTTCACTAATGGCGTCATAGATCACAATAATATGAAACTCTACCTGGACACGCCACTATAATTCGTTTATAATAACTCCACTTCTGATATATGTACACTCACTTACGCATTTCCCGCTCGAAACAAACATAACTCTTGGTGGAAAAAATACAACTTTGAATAGATAAGCAACTCTTTGTGTGGAATACGTGAATTTACACGAAATGCATAGGAACACGGCTATTTGAATTATTTATTAGGCTCTTGGATCAGCGGAGATCTACTGTTCGAGGTAATTGTGTAACGGGTTAACAGTCCCTTCGTTGCGCACAGTTCGAATCTGTACCTTTGCGTTTCGCCATTTGGAGATATGGAATTGATTCGATAATATCGATTTCGCATTGAAGTGAACACTGGAATTGTCACTTTGAATCATCTGACGTTTAACTGTTAAATATACATCCAAATTAATCTCGGCGTGAAATTCTTTCACGGTAAGTCTTCCCTATTGTCAACTAAGATATTTTCTGGAATAATTCACAGAGACCGTAGATATTCTTGTGCACGTTTTCTTTAAGCTTAGATCCATGGCTTACCTCCAGTATCTATCTTATATATTGCATTTTTTTGCCTGATAGTTGTATTTTTATTGTTTCAAAGCTTCCTCCAGGTTACAATTTATCTTTTCTGTAAATTTTGGTTCCTTCAATGATTTATTTAGTTCGAAGGAGTGCTTAGGAAACTGTAACTTTCTCTGATGAATTTTAAACAATTCACAGCTCTTCCCCTGGGATTAAAAAAGTTCTTCCATTGGGATTAGAAAAGTTCTTTCCCTAGAAATAAAGAGCTCTTCCCCTGGGATTAGAGAAGTTTGTTCCCATAGGACCCGAGAATTTGTTCCCTTGGGATTCGAACATTTTCTTCCTCTGAGATTGGGACATTTAGCACCGCTTCCTCAAGTCTTCCAATCATTGAATATTTCCGAGAGGGAGACATTTCCCTGGAATTGGATTGTTGGAAAATTGCACCGTATCTGCAAATCACTGGTTCTGGTTGTTTCACACCCTTGAAGCTGGACATATTTTAAGCATTGAAAGACGATATTTTATGGAGGAGATACCCCTTAAAATCTGGGAGAAATGATTAAGCTAAGTAACACTAACATTGTATTAATTCATTTGTTCATAGGTCGATCTCAGCTTGTTGTAAATAATTGTAGATTTGAATTTTTATTATAATTGCGAAACCTGAAGGGAGTTATTAATTCTGTCAGGAACCCTGAGATTAAGATTTAATTGCTCATTAAGGTTGATGCCTTTCGTAACGAAGGGGATCAGCACAAAGGTAATATCAAGGGAAATAACGAATTGTTCGATACACATATAACTGGAAATGTTCGGAAAAAAAAGTGTATGAAAATCGAAGAAAATTTGCGAGAGAGGATACCCGAAAGGATCCAAAATCCCTCAGAACTCACTTCAACGAGATTTGAGGTGGATGGCTCATAAACTTTTACATCGATGAAGCGGAAACGCTAGATTTTTCCTTCCATCCCTTACCATATACATATTTATAAGTGAAACAGTGTGTTTGGATAGACAGAATAAAAAGTAATGGAGGTTTGCCATCTTACGGCCCCGAAGAATTTACATATAAATGAAAAGTTAAGTAATTTATTTACAAGTAAATTCCGGAAAATCGCCAACTTTTCATCGGGCTCCCCTCAGAGCAGCCATTTAATGACTTTGATATCAAACCCTGGTTTTTATGACGATCTGCAATTGGTATTCTTTATTAGCTCAGACGAAAAAGAATGATAGAGTTAATAGGCAGTCAAAAAGGGAAGGGGACTTTCGCTGTATATAAACGATCTACTTTGTTGTTGGGCTTTCGAAATAAGCCTTTGAAATATGAAAAATAGGAAGCTCCCTCCTCACAGAACATTAAAGCTTCCTTCTGTTACTTGCAAGAATGTATTTGTTATAGCCTCATTATCACCAATGTGATAATGTGATATTTGGGAATATGACTATTTAATTTCAAATTCGGTTACCTACCACGGAAAAGAGAATATTCGAAGTCGGGCATACATTGTAGTAATCAACGGATGTCGTTAAATTTGGAGCTGTGTGACTGAGATGTGATACTTAAGCCATAGATGAGGAAAGCTTTGGCTTCAAACGACGCTTTGTTTTGACGAACGGTGGTAAACGACAAATAAACTTTGTATGGGCGATTGAAAGAGTCCTCGATAAGATGAAAAGACGCAACGTAGGTTGACCTTGAGAAAATTTCGGAGAAAGAATTTGAAAGCGTGAGAGGGATATAGAATAAAAAATTCTATCTCAAAAGCTTGTACTGTTGATGAGACTACAAGGCATTTCATTGCAATAAACCTTCTTCGACTTTATCTTCGAATTCAATCCTGAATTAGTTCATTTTATCATGACTTGGTAAAATTCCAATCGTTTCGATTAAGGCCTATTCATAAACAAATTCTTCTGGGGGAAGGGAATCATGTGTTTACACAAGTTCCAGATCTCTCATTAACACTTATCGCACATCCATCTTCATCCCCTAATATTTGAGCTGGCATGCCAGCTCGCAACCTATTTATTAAAGTCAGAAATCCCAATTTACGGTTGTAATTTCACCGACCTGATTGGAATATGAGATTGTGGGAACGTTTAAGGGCGCTCAGTCGGTTGCTTCATTCCGAGGAACCCAAATTGGTTAGGTAGCAGTCATTAAATATTCGTTATAACGGAAACCCGCATGTGAAAATCGTAAATTCGAAATTAGGACCGGCACTGTCATTCCAGAAATTATTTTCGTTAACACTTTTCTGAGTGAACAATTAAAAAAAGTCGTAAAAGAGCCCCCTTTCATTATAGGGGACGTGGGACACAAATTATGGAATAGGGCTTGAATATGGAATAGTAGCTATATTCAGCTCATGATTAAATTCAACAACTTTAAAAAATCTCTTTCAATTATTTGAATTTTGGTCCGACACCAACAGACAAATACAGTGGAGTCACATGACAAGTTGCTTCTGCCAGGCGTAGAATAAACTGCCTATTAAGGTTATTTCTTTGGGCGAAACCTATTTCTCCTGAAGAAGAACACGACAAGTTTCATGTCGGGAAGCAATAAGGACTTGCAAAGAGCGCGATCAACATTCTTTCTTGTGCCTCGTAAATGGCGAATAGTCAAACATTGTTAAGGGTGGATTTTCGCACTAACTGATTTTTATCGGGGATAATTGGAGGGCGGTTGTTATACTGTAATTACTTACTGGAATAAAAGAATCCCGGTGCGAAGAGAATGATTTTTTTGCCGAAATTTTGTGAAAATGTTCTATAGAAACTCATCACGATAAACCATTTCAGCAAAAATTTGCAAAACGTATAAAACTCTCAAGGTGACGAAATTGGATGAAATATTGTTATGGATCGTTCAAGATATTAATATTAAATTTGGAAATTTCCGAAATTCACTAACAATATTGAAAGACTTTTGTTTCAATTATACAAGGTGTCCCAGAATGAAAGGATAATTCTGCAACACTGTATAGGAAAGCTATTGGACTCTCCAAAAAAAAAATACAAAAAAAAAATCTATCCCCACCAGAAATATTTTTTTTCGAAACAATGTTTTCTTGCACCTCACGTTGCGTTTTTGTGTAACACGCTCACAAATGAATCAAATCAATCAGTTTCTTCATGGTGAAATGAGTTATGAAGATGTATTGTACCATTTTGAAATTTACATGAAAGGCGCATATTTTTTTTTTTTGAGTTGGCCGCACAGTCTTTCTCAAATTTCATTTTCACCATGAACTTTCACATAATGAAATATTCATCACATTTTATGATGAAATTTGAAGTTGGATATTTTTTTCCAAAAAAGTTACAACAGATATCTATACGGTTTTCAGCATATCTATTGGTAATTCAATGAAGAATATTTCACCATGAAGAAACTAATGGATTTGATCCACTTGTGAGCGTGATACACAGAAACAGAATCATTATTTTGAAAAAAAAAATTTCTAGTGGGGATAGATTTTTTTTTTTCAATAGTCCAATAGCTTTTCTATACAGTGTTACAGGATTATCCTTTCATTCTGGGACACCCTGTATATTGAATTTGGTCCGACACCTCTACCTCAAGGAGGGTTCTAAAATGAACAATCAATTGAAATTTTTTTACAAAATCATATAATCAACAATCTAATTCTACAAAACCAACCCCAATTATCAAAAGAAACTAAAAGTAATATATCTAATTTATGAATTTATTTTTGTATCAACTCAATTTTGCCAAGCTTCTTGTATATTAACTCAATATCTCCCTTCTTGAATCTGTATATAGAATTATCTATTCCATGAATATTTCCAACACAATATTTCTCTATTTTTCTTCCTCAATTTTCTCCTCAAAGCTTTTCTCCCTTATATCTAATTTCCTTCAATTCCCTTGATATTTCTTCTATTTTCATCTCTAATCTCTCTGAAATTTATTCCATTTCTTCAAATTTTTTATTCATGTCCAGTTTCATTCTTTCTGTATTATCTTTCATTTCTTCCTTCATTTCATAATGCATTCTTTCTGAACCATCTTTCATTGCTTTCATTCTTTGATTAATTTTTTCTGAATCATTCTTTATTCATTCCATTTTTTTCATTCATTCTTTCTGAATCATCTTTTTTTTTTCCATGGTTCATCATCATTCTTTTTGAATCATCTTTTATTTCTTCCATTTTTTCGTATAACTTTTTAGACATTTCCATTAATCATATTTGATTCTGTTTTGACCTTTCACCCCTCTTTTCAATGTTGAAAATAAAATGGTAATTTATCAAAAAGAAATTATTAAAAAAAATTATTATGAAACTGAAAAATAAATTCAAATTATTGACCTTTTTCGAATCAATTCTCATCTTATACAAGCTGATCACCTTAATCACGCGTTGGGCGCCATTTATTAGTATGGTTCGTCGAAGATATAATAATGTAAAATTTTGGAATTTATGAAAACCACTTACAATATTCAAAAATTTTTTTTTTAATTGAATATTTTAATTTTTCCGAGATTCTATTTCAATGAGGGTTCTAAAGGTGAAAAAGTAATGATTTCAATACAACTTATCCAAACTCAAATAAACTAATTCTAACAAAATGAAAAATTCTTAATTAATAAATCCACAATATCATTATATTTTGGAAAATTTTTTTGAAGATAACAGCGTGATGATACGTGATGTGTATTTGGAAACATTATAGGATGGAAAATCATCAGAATATTTTAGAATTTAAGGATTTATCAATGAAGAATTTTTCGTTTCGTGAGATTTAATTTATTTGAGTTTGTATTTTTTTTTTAAGAAAAATAAATTGTATTGAAATTATAACGTTTTTACGTTTAGAACCCTCATTTAAGTAGAGTCTCAGGTAAATTTCGAAATTTTATATCATTGTATCTTCAACGAACCATAACAATATACAGGGTGTCCCAGAATGAAAGGATAATTCTGCAACACTGTTTAGGAAAGCTATTGGACTCTCCAAAAAAAATACAAAAAAAAATCTATCCCCACCAGAAAAATTTTTTTCAAAATAATGATTTCTTGCACCTCGCGTTGCGTTTCTGTGTAACACGCTCACAAATTAATCAAATCAATCAGTTTCTTCAAGGTGAAATAAGTTATGAAGGTGTATTGTACCATTTTGAAATGTACATGAAAGGTGCATATTTTTTTTTGAGTTTGCCACACAGGCTTTCCCAAAATCTATTTCCACCATGAAGGATTAAACTTTCACATTATGAAATATTCATCACATTTTATGATGAAATTTGAAGTTGGATATTTTTTTCCAAAAAAGTTAGAACAGATATCTAAATGGTTTTCAGCATTTCTATTGGTATTTCAATGAAGAATATTTCACCATGGAGAAACTAATGGATTTGATCCACTTGTGAGCGTGATACACAGAAATGCAAGGTGAGGTGCAAGAAATCATTATTTTGAAAAAAAATATATTTCTAGTCGGGATAGATTTTTTTTTGTATTTTTTTCAGAGAATCCAATAGCTCTTCTATACAGCGTTACAGGATAAATACGTGAGTCATATGGTTTTGTTTAAAATTTTGACCGATAATTTTGTGCGAACTCTACTGCTGGTTCGTGCTTTTCGATATAATACTGTGAAACCAAGGAATTTCAAAAATAGAACACAACGATATTTTAAAACTCTACTAAATCTCAATATGCAATGCTACCTGACTCTAACTTGAATCTGAAATTTTCATAAAAGTTCCGAACAATAGAAATATAAATAAGCCCAAACACGTTCCACCTAAACCTATTATTCAGGGAATTATTATAATAGTTCCAGATCTAGATTACCGGAGCAAATACTAAATCACAAACTGCAACATTTTGTGGGTCGTGTATCTGTGCACGAAAACCGCCGTTTTGATTGGGAGTTAAACCCTTGATTTATTTCATTAGCGGAGTTGATTTATTTCCGAGGGGGGCCAAAGTCTAGCAACAGCGAGAATCGAAGACCGTTTGTCATTCAAATTCGCCCGGATTTTTCGACCGGAATTTTTGCGTCCATGTTTAATTTCGTATTTGCAATGCTAATCTTACCTGTGAATATTAATGTTTTTTTCATCAATCTAAATTGATCGCCAGAATGACAGAGTGATATGATTTCAATGGTGTGGGATATTCAAATCCGAGGAGGGTTGATATGCGAAATATCGATGCATTTTTCAACTGATGATATGAATCTCATTCGCTAGTTCCAATCGAGCTCGATGAAAACATCAACCAAGATACGATGCGAACAGAATTGTGGAGGTCCCAACTCTGAAATGGTTATTCGTCGATATCGATATCCGAAAATGACCGTTTTCGATTAAATCCGTTTGAGCGGTAAATGATATTCAATTTTAATGCCCTTCTTCAATCAACGAAATCAGCAGATCAAAGCGGCATCGATGAATCAATAATATCATGGTTACGTCAAACAATTCGGCCCTAATTGGACGAGGGCTCCATCATTGTCATTATATTTATTAGGTTTATCCGTTCGTTCATTTTCTGGCACGCTACGTGGCTGAATCAGCCATTCGTTTAACGACGAAATCGAGGAATCGAAGTTGCCTTGTGGATTCGATCTTGTTTGCATTCGTTTGGGAAGTTGATGAATGTTTGCAATACGACCAAATGAAATCAAAGATGAAACATAACATAATTAGTTATTAATCTGTTATAGACCCAGAGATCAAAAGGAAAATTAGAAACGTATTGGTTCAACTCAGTACCTATACTCCGTTTGGGAATTGTTGACATCGCGGTAGGCTGTGGAAAATCGAATTTGAGTTGGTAATATTTTGGGTTGCTGAATTTAGGTTGGTATATGAATAATGGTAACATAACCCTAAGAGACCTTGCTTTGATGATTTTATCGAGATATTAGTGAATAATTAGCTCTGAATTTGAGTACTTTTGTCTTGTGCTATTGAAATGGCTGCAATTGACCTGGGTACATCGCGCCTTACAACAAGAGAACGCCATGCAGTTTGTCAGTGTTTTTCAAAGATTCGGCATACATTTTCGCTAACATTAATCGAGTTTCGCTAGTGTTTCAGGTAAACTGTTATTCACCTACTCAAAGTTTATTCTGATTGATCAATAACTCTTAAATTTTCAGATTTCTTCTAGCACTGTTCGTAGAATATTAGCATGTTATTCAGAGCCGTATCTAGCTACTATTGCGCCTCTGGCAATATATTAAATTTCCTTATTTAATTTTTTTTTCATAATTTTCGTTACAGTTCTCGAATGCATTTAAATCGAAAGGATACTTAATTGCAAGTTGCAAGATCTACAGCAATTTTCGCTTAATCGTCAATAATCATGGTTTGAATAAAACTCCGATTAAAAAAAACTGAAGTCGTTTGGCACTTCGTTCGAAGCAACAAGTCTTTTTCCAATTTGTATTATTATTTCATCAAGCACTTATAACAGTCCAATTCATAGTTTTGCATTTGCACCAAAAAAATGAGCTGGCTCTGGGTTACTTTTGTAGTCTTGACTCTTGTGATTTTGCTTCAATTCCAATTTCATCTGCTTCAGTTTTTGAAAGTTTCATCAATGGTGTAAAAAAAAATTACGAAAAGCACTGCCGTGAAGGCAGGAGCTTTTGAGCGCTCGTACATGCACCTTGTAGGTAGATTCGCATTTTCCAGTTTCAGAAATCAATTGAAGGAATTTTCGACAGCTGTCAAAACAATTCTGAAACTTAGGCGAAACTCCAGACTTCATGTCAGTGCTTTAGCTGATCAATTTTTTTTCGATAATTCGCTAGAATTTTCTACGGTATCTATGGTCTTGGTAGTGCGATCTGGACAAAATTTCGCACGTAGTTTGAATACATTATTACTCAGCTAGGTGCAAAATTTCATCCCAATCGGCTCAGTAGTTTCAAAACTATCAGCAAAAAAATATTTTGAACGGACATATTTACGGAACCCCTAGTCTGATTTTGCTCATAGATGAACGTGATCGCGATATTTGCGATCCAAACCCACCTTGAGAATTTCAAGTTCCTAGGCCTTTCCGTTCAAAAGTTACAATTTTCTATGGTTTCTATGGTTCTGGTCATGCGATCTGGACAAAATATTGTTTTAATTTATCATTCTCGATTAAAATACAAAATTTCATCTCGATCGGATCCGCACTTTCGAAATTATCCAGAAACCAAAATTTCAAACGACCGTATTTACGGAACCCCTGGTATAATTCTGTTCATTGATAAACGTGAACGCGACATTTCAGATCCACACCTATCCTGAAAAGTTCAAGTCCCTAGGCCTTTCCGTTCGAAAGTTATGATTTTCTATCGTTTCTATGGTTCTGGTCATGTGATCTGGAGAAATGTAGCTTGAATATATCATTCTCCATTAGTATACGAAATTTCGTCACGATCGAATCTGTAGTTTTGAAATTATCAAGAAAACTAAATTTCAAACGACCATATTTACGGAACCCCTAGTATAATTTTGCTCATAGATGAACGTGATCACGACATTCGAGATCCACACTTATCCTGAAAATTTCAAGTCCCTAGGCGTTTCCGTTCAAAAGTTACAATTTTCTATGGTTTCTATGGTTCTGGTCATGCGATTTGTAGTTTTCAAGTAATCAGGGGAACAAAACTTTGAACGGCCATATTTACGGAACACCTAGGCGAATTTGGCCCATTAACGAACTCAACCGAGGCATTTGGGATCTGAACCTACACTAAAAATTTCAAGTCTCTAGGTTGATCCGTTCGAGAGTTGCTTACGGACGGCCGGACGGACGGACAGACTCGAATTTTTCGACGGATTCGTCATCAGTGAGTCGAACTCTGTCGTTTGAGACCATTTTCGGCTCAAAATTCGAAAAATACAGACATCGTGACGAAATGATATAGCCCTCGTGTAAGTTGTACGAGCGCTCAAAAAGGGTAATCTCTTTACGCTTTGATTTCATTTAATGGTCCAAATATAATTCGTGCGCCTTCAGAAATACCTAGTTACTTTTAGTCCAAAAATATGTTTTTATATATTTTGGCGCCCCTGCGGACCTTGCGCCCGTGGCCAGTACCACCTTTGCCACGCCCTTAATACGGCACTAATGTTATTACAGCCCAGAATTAGCAGTGAAAGAAAACCTGTGCAATATGAATATTTCTTCAAAGAGACATTGACAGACTTTTCGTCTGCTAAAACAATGAATGCATCAGTTCAGATGTCGTTTTCGAACTGGCCAAAGAGCACCTGGATTTCAATCGAGCGAAGTCAACATTATATCATGAAAAAAATTTTATACAAATCCAAAAAAGTTGATCGAAGAAAAATTCTTATTGAAAAACAGAAAAATATAATAAAAATAGTACGATTTTGTGGTAAATACCGAGAATGCATGAAACAAAACGTGAACTTCATTTATCTGGATAAAACTTGGATATTTGAAAACGGTATTCAAATTCGTCAGAGGACACTAGAAAGTGATCCAGAAGGTATGCCGAGTATATTCAAGGGTAAAGGCAGAAGGTACACTATTTTTAATGCTGGAACAATTGATGGATTTTCACCTGGATGTGATCTGATTTTTTACAGTGGTATTAATGATAAGGATACCCATAAAACTATGAATTGTAAATCATTTCATAAATGGACTATAAAAAAATTTTAACCTTCCATGCAAAAGAATGCTTATTCAATAAATACATCCAAATCACTACAGTTATACATGGAAACAAAGTTTTCAATGAGATTTTTATCTTTGCTCTTGTATCATTCGTAGATATTTTAAGTTTATTTATTATACTTATACTGTATGGTACCCTGTTCACATTCCCTCTGCTAATACTGACATTGAACACATGCTATACTGTTCACAATTCAAAAGTATACTGAATAATTGTAAAATTGCTCATCAATTATAATATTTTCAATAATTCATGGACAGTTTTAATGAATGAATTTAAAAATGACATACCTACCACCGAGCACAAAATAATTAACAAATTGGTTCGTATATAATAATAATAATAATAGTAGGTATAAACAATAATCACAAAGGCGTGAGCCTATACGTGATTTTTCAATACAACATAGAAATTGGTTCATCTAAGGAACAGTTGGACGCATGCTATACATGGAAGCTCTGCAAATATGGGCGAAAAAAGCGCAGAAATCTTGGCTCGAATAGTGTAAGTATGATTTGAAATTAGGGTTTTTTTTTTCGAGTAGAAATTCCTCATTTCGGGTTGATAATGGAATAAAAATAGTTTATTCCCTTTTCAATTATCCAGTTCTTCAATTCAGATAGTTACAGTACAAATTTCATGTCAAAATTCTCACTGTACTACGAAGCTTCTCAATTTGTGTTTCTCTCTTATGTTTTAATATGTATAACGTTTTTTTTGATTCATTCACTTGGCCCCGTGCTTGCGAAGTATCAGAATTTTTTTCTGTTTGTTGCACCACTTTAACTACCTGCTAGAGTTCCATTGATTATCCTTCTTGAAATGGTACTCTTATAGTTATATGGTTAAAATTTTGCAAGATTTCGAATAACAATGAATATTGCATGGTCTTGAGTGAAAATAAATATTTATTTTAATGATCGATTTTTGCATGGTTGGCTTTTATATGAACGATAACTCAACTCACCGACCTGCTTGGAAGTTCAGATAATTTCATATGAAAGCATCCCACGATATTTTCGCGCTTTCAAACCTGAATTCCCATGTTTAAACAGGAGTCGGAATATTCCGGCTTAATGATTCGATAATTCGTATACTGAACACTTTTCTTGGTTATATTTATGTTTGATGTTTTATTTCTATGATGATATTGAACAGTTACTTTTTGTAACCAGAAATAAAGCCTCGACTGGACTGTTTCGATGTCAATAATTCTTAAATAAAGTATATGTCTCATTTACTCCTAGCACCTCAATCTGATCCATGCATTCGAAAGTAGGATTGTTCATCGCCAAAAATAAAAAGCAAAACGATAACGCTCCCGACTACACGAGAACATAACTGAGATCAGAGATCCTATTTATCGAAGGAATAAAGGTTAAACGACAGATGAATCCTATCAAAACAGCCACCAAGTACAACAATATGTCGAAAATAAAAATCCAACGTTAGCCCGCTTCTCAACAACCTGGAATGTGATAGCTACAACAAAATCATTGTATTATGGTAGACCGAAGACGCCCTCGAGCACTCCTATTTATAACGCTACATTTTTGCTTTTATCGTGTTCGCCCGCCAGCCACACTTCAAAGTTTAAATGGAATTATAAAGATACATTGGAGATGTGTACAAGAATTAAATGCGCAATCGAATTGCCATCTCAATGATGATCCCATCTTAATGAGGAAACCGAAACCTCAGTTTTTGTGCGGCGTTAAATTTGATTATTTCCTCTATTGGCGACAGGGATTGGAGTTGGAGGCGTAACGAGGAAACAGTGGAGAATATTAATCATTTTTTTTCCATATTAATTTCAGAGGAAACTGATTCTGCACGGAATCCTAATCATAAAATGTCGTTATTGAATGAAATCAGGACTTCTGAAACTTCTGTAACCATCGATCCCTCGAGTATACTCCAATCGC
Source organism: Aphidecta obliterata (assembly GCA_963966015.1). Lineage (NCBI taxonomy): Eukaryota > Metazoa > Arthropoda > Insecta > Coleoptera > Coccinellidae > Aphidecta > Aphidecta obliterata. The sequence goes on along the minus strand of OZ014428.1, from coordinate 45,595,601 downwards.
CTTCGACAAACACAAAGTAGGCATTTCCTCGATAGCTATAAAACTGTAGAACCAACCTCGAAATCGAATCGGAGTAGACATAAACGGAATCAATCAGTGCATTTTCTATATCGAATCTCGGCAACCGCGTAACGCTCCTGAAGATTGCCAGACAACGAAATAGGACTTATTTATGGTCCATAAACCGAACCAGCAGCACCTCCGAGTTTATTCCGCAGATAATGGTCGGTGGCAATTCGAAATAAAGTATGCGCACCAACTGTACCGTTCTACCTGTGTTCATATCAGATTTATGTGGGAAGTAGCGCTATTAACAAGCATTAACTGGTTAATGTTGCGTCGCTGACACCATTTGCACTTAGTTATGAGCCGGCTTCGTCGTTTCCTTGCACTTTATACTTAATCGCTATATATGCTAAGGACGTGTTGTCTGCTGCTTTGCCGGAATCGCGGAGATTCATGCCTTCAGATAAGTTCCGCTCTCCGGTCTGAGATAAATAAAATATTTGCCAGAATTCGAAAATACTTTTGAGAGGGCCAAACTTCAGTGAGAGATCATCAGGGCCGTATCTAGGGCGTGGCAAGGGTGGCACTTGCCACGGGCGCAAGGTCCGAAGGGGCGCCAAAAAATATCAAAAATAAAACAATAGAATCACCAAGAAAATAAAAATAATTCAAAGATGACAACACGGTTACGTAAGTAAGTAATTCGATCACAACATTTCGAAACATTGATATTCAAAGTACCTAATGAAAATGCAATTAGGTCAGAAATAAGAGAAATATGGTCCAATTGTTATGAAAAATTTTCAAAGATGCCGCACTCTGATCATAAATATTAAAATCGGCAATATCGTCATGCGATTCCAAGCACAGCCCTTTTATGAGTTGCTTACACTACATCCCTTATCGCATCCAGCTCAGTTTGAAGGGCGGCTTTTTTGATGATGATAGTTCATTATGATCGATTTGTTTATATTTTTAAGCCACATCTATGGTATTTTAAAAAACGATTTGTATTGCCAAAATTCACCAATCAGAGTTTTGGGCTCAAAAAGTGGAAGAAAAATTTGGGAATCTTATTCTCTACATAAATATTTATTTCTTTCAATTGTGAAGGGAAGAGCAAAATATTTAAATTTCAATGTTCGTTTAGTGTGTATCCAGATTCGAAGTGTTATGAGTTTTGAGTTTTTTTTTTATATTCTGACTTTTTTGTGCCATTGTGCTTCTGGATTCGAGCATTATAAATTGTGCTATTGAAGGTGAGTTGAACTAAGTATTTGTTATTTTATGACATTATTCTGGCATCGGATATATTCAATTATTCGTATTTTAACATAATAATATTGTCCCTTTCAATTCAAGGAGAAATATGTTCGGTTCATTGCTGAAAATATGGATTTTCAAACTTGAGTTCCCACTTCTCAGAGCGTCTGTTTTTGAAATCGAATAAAACTCAAATTTTAGTGTTAGTTTTCATAGTTTTCATTGAATCTTCAATCTCATCTGGCAAAGATTATTCTAGTGATTTTTTTATACTTAACGTATGGACTTCTTGAATATTGTACCATCGGGCCCTGTACGAAACTAGTAGTACCTGTTTCAAATGGTTATAAAATAGTATTTGTATGCAAAGTTTGCTGTTTTTTTTGCAGAGATTGTGATTATCGATTATTGTTTTCTAGTCAACTTACCAAAAAAAATTTATTTTACGTTTGAAGTATGTATTTTTAAATTTTAAGTTGGAAAATTTATATTTTCAAGGTAAATCTTCGTATTCATTACATAAATATGAATATTTCATTTTGTTTTTTCAGAATTTGTTTTATTTTTATGCATTTCATTTAAAATGTGTATTTCAATGTTTTTAATGAAAAAAATTTCGCATAAAAATGTGTATTATTTTGAAACTCTGACGGAAATATATGACTAGCATTATGAAAAAAAATACTATAAGAAAATATGACGGATGAAAAAAAAACTACGCAAATAGGGGGCGCTGTCTAATATATTGCCACAGGCGCAATAGTACCTAGATACGGCCCTGGAGATCATACATGAGGTTCGCAAAAAAAAAAGTCATATCACCCATGTTCGAAATGTTAACGGTTATTCTTCAATTTGACATTTCTTTATTTCAAGGAATATTTCGAGTTTTTCCATGAGATCAATTATACATCAGTTATTCTTGTAGCCTCATCAAAGTTGTACACATATCTGAAAACAGCTATAAATTTGCTACAAGCGAAGAATTTCTGTGTGCCAAAAAAATTTTTATTCAGGGCGTGGTAAGGAGATGAATATCACTATTCCGAAGTGAACAAAACCAGTAATATTTTTCCAATGGTTTTATCGATAGAAAATCATCAATCAGGGACATATTTTCTTTCCAGCAAAAAATACCCCATTTGGTGTGCTTTCGAATAACATATCAAATTTTGTGCTTGCTGCTTGTCTTCTGCCCTAATATCATGGCTTACAAGATAACAACGAAAAAGTCGAAATATTACAAACCTAAATTTCGTCGGCCTAATTCGTTAACCTGTCCATTTTTTGGTCAATTTTACTTTTTGAGCTAGTCATAAAGTTTAGACGATTCCCTACCTTATGAGATAAGGTAAAAGGTCAATATCAAATCATCAAATTATTCACCAGATCATCCTTGATGAGACTAGTGATTTAACTCAATTGCACCAAAATCGACGTGAAATCACTCATCGGAAATTTAAGGACTCTTTCACCTGACTATCATAAATATTACGATTTTTTCCTCATGAATAGGTTAGGTTTTTGATTTTGAATTAAGGGTGGCTAAAAGGTTGTTTTCGGTTCGGAATTCAATTTTTCTTAGAATTATAGTTTTAGTTTGAAAAATATGATTTTTTCTGAATTCCCTTAATTTACTTGGCTCTCAAGTTTTAACTCTGATTAACCAATACGACTGTGACTTATATGGAAGTGATACTAGTGAAGAACACTAAAAACGTTTGAAATTATGTTGATTCACTTACATATTGTTTATAAAACAGTTAATACTGTTCCTGTTTGAATACTGATTGTATTGTTAAAGTTTTGATAATAAATATTTTGATTTGAACAGATTGAATTGATTCGATTATAATATAAACCTCAATTGATAAATACAAGCAAATAATGTTACTTCATGCTAATTTAAGTGAAAAAACTGCTATGTCCTCAATCAAATTTGAACTCCATAACAAAAAGCTGCTAAGTGATTATTTTCCAGATTTTTTCGAACCCTGCTTAAGATATTCTACTATTAAAACTTACAAAATAACTAGAATCATTATAGTAACCAAAGGTATTTTCAGGATTTCTTAATTTAAAATAGAGAAAATATATTTCAGTTTTTCTCTCTCCTCTAAACTATGAAAAAAGAACTTAGCAGGTTAACGAATTAAGCTGACGATTTGCTCTAATTTGAAGCTCATCATGAATGAATATTAAAGTAATTTTTATGGAAATCGACGGAATGAACGAAATTCAATAATACAGATTTTATGAAAATATGTGAAGAAAACCGACTGAAATGTATTGAATAAGGCATTTCGAACAATTGTTATAAGTAGTAGTAGTCTCCAAATTTCAATAATACAGATTTTATGAAAACATGTAAAGAAGACTACTACTACTTATAACAATTGTACAAAATGTCTTATTCAATAATTGAATTAAATTATTACACATCGATTTTACTACTGTTTTCAAGGAAAAAAACTTGGAGACTCGAACAGAATTAGTTGAACATTTTTTTCCCAAGAATTTAGCAGAAACGAAAAAATTGCAGTGTTCAGAAATTTTTTGATTGAAAGAAAAGTTCTCCATTACTTACATTAGCGCACTACAAAAAAATCGACTCTTTAAGTTAATCTTCCTAGAAATATTCGAATAATAAAATTATTCTATACTCTGAAATTTCGTGAATAATTCCGCCGCATAGCAAAAAATATGGAAAAGAATCTTCACTTCATTTGAAAACTTTCTCATCTTTTTCAGTTTCTCCTTATCTGCAACCGTTTCCGAGAAAAATTTTTTTTCAACAAATATCTCTGAATTTCGGTTCTGAAAAATTTCAGGGTTTCAAATGCTCTCAAATGAAACAAATATAATTTTTTATTTTTTTTTCGATCACCACAAAAAAAATTCTAAGGGGAAAAAGGACCAGAAAAAATATCACGACAATGTCTCTTTTTCGCCCTAAGGACTTTTTGATGGTGCTCCACTGTTAGTTTAAAAAATATAAAAAAAATCTTTATTAAATTTGAAGACTTTTTCATTCAGTTCGATTTTTCCGATTTTGTTTCTGTTTTAGACATTTCGAACAATAATTGTTATAAGTACTGTCTCCTTTACGTGTTTTTATAAAATCTGTATTATTAAAATTTAGTTCATTCCTTCGAATTCTTTTGAATCGACCGATTTATTCATGATTTCCATTAGAATTACTCCAATATTCAATCACAAAGAGCTTCAAAATGGAGCAAATTTAGGTTTGGAATATTTAGACTTTTTCGTTGTTATCTTGTTAGCCATGACATTAGGGCATAAGACAAGCAACAAACACAAAATTTGATATGTTATTCGAAAGCACAGTGAATGGGGAATTTTCTGCTGAAAAAAAAAACATGTCCATTATCGATAATTTTCCATCGATAAAACCATTGGAAAAATATGACTGGTTTTGTTCACTTCAGAATCGTGATATTCATCTCCTCACCACGCTCGCAATGAAAATTTTTTTGGTACACAGAAATTCTTATCTTGTGGCCAATTTATTGCTGTTTCCAGATATGTGGTCAAATTTGTTGAGGCTAATTTGATGAGCAGCAAGTACAAAAGTTGATATGTCATTCGAAAGCCAAACAAATGGGGTATTTTTTGCTGGAAAGAAAGCATGTCCATTATTGATGATTTTTCATCGATAAAACCATTGGAAAAATATGCCTGGTTTTGTTCACTTCAGAATCGTGATATTCATCTCCATACGAAATTTTTTGGCAAACAAAAATTCTTATCTTCTAGCAAATTTATTGCTGTTTCCAGATATGTGGTCAACTTTGATGAGGCTATAAGGATAACTGATGAATAATTGATCTCATGGAAAAACTCGAAATATTCCTTGAAATAAAGAAATGTTAAATTGAAGAATAACCGTTAACATTTCGAACATGGGTGATATGACTTTTTTTTTTGCGAACCTCATGTATGATCTCCAGGGCCGTATCTAGGTACTATTGCGCCTGTGGCAATATATTAGACAGCGCCCCCTATTTGCGTAGTTTTTTTTTCATCCGTCATATTTTCTTATAGTATTTTTTTTCATAATGCTAGTCATATATTTCCGTCAGAGTTTCAAAATAATACACATTTTTATGCGAAATTTTTTTCATTAAAAACATTGAAATACACATTTTAAATGAAATGCATAAAAATAAAACAAATTCTGAAAAAACAAAATGAAATATTCATATTTATGTAATGAATACGAAGATTTACCTTGAAAATATAAATTTTCCAACTTAAAATTTAAAAATACATACTTCAAACGTAAAATAAATTTTTTTTGGTAAGTTGACTAAAAAAAAATAATCGATAATCACAATCTCTGCAAAAAAAACAGCAAACTTAGCATACAAATACTATTTTATAACCATTTGAAACACGTACTAATAGTTTCGTACAGGGCCTGATGTTACAATATTCAAGAAGTCCATACGTTAAGTATAAAAAAATCACTAGAATAATCTTTGCCAGATGAGATTGAAGATTCAATGAAAACTATGAAAACTAACACTAAAATTTGAGTTTTATTCGATTTCAAAAACAGACGCTCTGAGAAGTGAGAACTCAAGTTTGAAAATCCATATTTTCAGCAATGAACCGAACATATTTCTTCTTGAATTGAAAGGGACAATATTATTATGTTAAAATACGAATAATTGAATATATCCGATGCCAGAATAATGTCATAAAAAAATAACAAATACTTGGTACAACTCACCTTCAATAGCACAATTTATAATGCTCGAATCCAAAAGCACAATGGCACAAAAAAGTCAGAATATATAAGTATAATGGAAATTGAAGAATAACCGTCAACATTTCGACCACTTGTTATATGACATTTTTTGTTGCATATCTCGAAGTTTGGCCACTTTAAAATCAAAGCTATCGAAAATTTTCAAATTCTTCTCGAATGACCCATTTGGATCCCAGATTCGAGTTAAGCCAGTGGAGATGAGTCTCATATTATATTCTTCACCATCTCCAAAAGTTCTCGAAAATGAAAATACTCACCGTCATATGAAATCACGGCATAAATTCTTCCAAATGTCCTTTCCTTCTCGTATAATTCAACTCCCCTCCGAAATTATTTCTTTCTGGCGTAGCCCGTCACCCAAAGTATCCATTACCGCGCCAACTCATTCAAAAATTTCCGCCTCAACAAAAAGTACGTAGTGCCCACCATCCCTGCTGGTTTCCCATGGGAACCGTCGACGTCGTCGAATTTATTCATATACATGTCTCATGTGTTCCCGCAGGAACGACGTCATCCCTGTTATGACGTTACTTCAAGTAATAAGCGTGTCCCATTTTGGGGAAAAAATACGGTTTTTATGCCGACTAGGTCACGAGAAAACGCGAACAAGAATATCGACACGGCGGGAATTATTCAAGGGAATGGACGGGACAAGATCCACGTATTTCTTGGGTTTTTCTTCCTTGTTCTCATCTTTATTTCAGACTAGGAAAAAAATAATGAAAAATTTAGAAATTGGGACAATAGTTCCCCACGTCGACTCGTATACGTGAAAATTAAGCTCGTTGCTCTTTCGAGAGATAAAGGAAGGATGAAGCCAAAGCCTACTTCATTTTTACCCTCAATACAAGATTCACCTCGTATAATTGATAGCGATAAGCATTCGTATGAATTTTTATCTGATTGCATGTCATAATGCCAACGTATGTCACTCAATTTTGATGACATATGGAAGCTCATTACTATTTATTCAATTTATTTTCCAATTTCTCATGACACAGCTTCGTCTATTTCTTCACGTTTTTCCACGATTATCGAGCAACAAAAAGAACAGGTACCTACGTTTCTAACAATATAATATTTGCATGAATTTCAGATAAGATAATCGGATTCTAATTCAGAGTGATCGTCGGATAGATCAATTTTTTATTAGGGTTATTGGAAATGTTATCTAATATAACTGCGTTCTCCTGATTCTATTATCTCAACCGGTGAAGATTTGAATACATTTGCAAATTTATCGCGCAACGCAAAATTGGTTCTAGTTTTGATTTCGATATTTGAGCTTATGAAAATTCCTGGATATCGAAAAAAATACTTACACGAGGGAAAAATTGCCATGAGATGGGAAAAATTCCAAACTGTACTGAACTATCTTTACCTGTAAAAAAAAAATCGAATTAGAAATGCTGGAAATTCTAACAAAGATTTTATCTGATGGAATGTCATAATGACAACGTTATATCACTAAATTTTGATGACATAAGGAAGCTCATTATGGTATTGATTACCATAATGAAATTCTATATAAAAAATTACGAAAAGCATTTCCGTGAAGTCAGGAGCTTTTGAGCGCTCGTACATGCACCTTGTAGGTAGATTCGCATTTTCCAGTTTTAGAAATCAATTGAAGGAATTTTCGACAGCTGTCAAAAAAATTCTGAAACTTAGGCGAAACTCCAGACTTCATGTCAGTGCTTCAGGTTACCAATTTTTTTTCGATAATTCGCTAGAATTTTCTACGGTATCTATGGTCTTGGTGGTGCGATCTGGACAAAATTTCGCACTTAATTTGAATATATTATTTCTCAGCTATCATAGATGAACCCGATCACGACATTCGAGATCCACACCTATCCTGAAAATTTCAAGTCCCTAGGCGTTTCCGTTCAAAAGTAACAATTTTCTATGGTTTCTATGGTTCTGGTCATGCGATCTGGACAAAATTTCACATGTAGCTTAAACACCTCATTTTCCATTTGAGTGCAAAGTTTCATCTCGATCGAATCTGTAGTTTCGAAGAAATCAGGAGAACAAAAGTTTGAACGGCCATATTTACGGAACCTCTGGTGGAATTCTGCCCATTAACGAACTCAACCGAGGCATTTGGGTACTGAACCCATACTGAAAATTTCAAGTTTCTAGGTTAATCCGTTCGAGAGTTATCGTGCTTACGGACGGACGGACAGACTCGAATTTTCCGACGTATTCGTCATCAGTGAGTCGAACTCTATCGATTGAGACCATTTTCGGCTCAAAATTCAAAAAATACAGACATCGTGTAAGTAGTACGAGCGCTCAAAAACAATATACTTACTATGACAGGCCTATACATTTATAGGGTTTTATTATTTTTCCACATAAATCATCGTTATTTTCTCCAATTTAAAAATAGGAATAATACTCGTAGAATGAATGAGTATTTTTTTCCCTCTCATAAATATAATATTACAGAGCAGAGCGTTTTATATATGAGCATAAGACTATTAAACTTTTTACCTAAAACTATAAGAAATATTCAAGAATACAGAATTTTCAGAAAAACAGTCTTGTCAATTATTGTCAAATGTGAACTTTATTCAATACTTGAATTCAAGAATTATTGTTGTCAGTTGTGGAATACAAGCTCTATGCAACAATTCTGAAATGTCGATCCGAGTGTTATTTCTTGTTGTGTTCATTATGTGTTAAAATTTTGACTTGTTTTCCTTTTCATTGATTTGTCAATAATTTGGGAAATAAAGATTATTCTATTCTATTCTATTCTATTCTATTAGTAACTATGTTGCCCAACAGATTGCACCAAAATACCATTTTTTTAAAAATGTGGAGTTACTTAGTTTTCTCCGGAACACGACGAAATGTACTTACTCCTTTAAAAATGCAGTTTTCAATTTTTTGGATATGTATCAATATAAATACCTTCAGATAAAATTTTGTATGTAATACAAATCATGAATAATCATTATGGCACACGTCATGTTATCGGACTCGGCTACGCCTCGCCCGATAACATTCACGACTTGTACCATAATGATCGTCTTTATGATCCTTATGACATAAACAATTATCATAATGAAATTCTCTTCTTGATTCATTTCAAAATATCCTCAATAAAAATTACGGAATGAAATGAAAATAGCCAGCGTTGGTACCAATCTCTTCACCATATAAATTTACAGCCCGAAGCATCGAGAACTTTCCCAATGCCAATCCTCGGCTAAAGCCATGGAAAGTTGCGAAAATTTAAATTAGGACGTAATTAATGGCGAAGATTCTCTTTGTGCCTGGAAATGGCCGTCCAACCCTTTTCAGGTATGAGATCCCGATGAACGGAGGAAAGGTTTCTATGGTGTCATTGACGTTTAATCTTGTTTGCGGTGGAGGTTTATACTGTGATGACACACAACTGGGAGTTTATTCTGATTTTGGGGGCAGTTCTATTCTCCCATACTCGGAATCCGTGAATCCTTTTTTTCGTTGAGAAAAGTGTAGAAAATCAGGTACATATAGTTACATAATGCCAACCCTGTATACCTTAGATGAATTGCTTATCTGTTGGCATTTGATATTGAATATAATTCCGATTACTCATTGAATCTGAAGGTGTTATTGTTTGTCGCATTCCTTCTGGAAGTTCTAGATGAGATTATGTTATAAATACCCCTAAAGACGAATCAGTCCTCAATAATAATTAGAGTTTCTTTCTAATTGTATGCTAGATAGGTCGGATAATCGTCCGTTGTAATGAATAAACTTTCTCTTCAAAAAAGCTGGCTTTCCATATAAAAAATATAATTGGCGACGAGGATGGGATTGTTCCGGTTTTCGTGAAGAAACTTGGCTTTCCATATCAAAAATATAATTATATTCACAGGGATGTTCATCTTTAGATAACACAGAGAGATTCGGAAAGAAACTCATAATGAACACCGAGTTCATTCCGAAAAACAAATGGTATCGTGAATGATGCAATAACTCTCTCCAGTGTTAAAACTCGAACCGAACACGAAACAATTCATCTCCGGAAGGTTGGAAATTTTTCAACAACCATCCCCAACACATTCCGTAACAATGTTCCAAGAAATTCTCTTTCAATTATCCTAGAAACGCCTCTGGCAGCTCCGCCGTTCGTTAACTAACGGGAAGAAGCATCTCGTCGCGCTTTCTTCGGGTGATATTGAATTTTTTATAACAGTTGTTGGGGAGTTTGAGAGAAAAGGTTGCACCTGAGCCTCTCATTTCGAAGTTGAGAACCTGCCTCGATAATATGTCTCAATGATATCCAGATGCTCACGCAACGCAAAAACTGGGCGAACTAACCCGACTGAGTGGGTTATATTTCAGGGGTATTAAGATAAATTGGGGATGCTCGTCGGGAGTTGAGCGGGGGAATTTTTCACGGGAGATGGAGGGTCGACTTTGGTGGAAGTTGATTTTTCGACGGATGTGTTGATCGTTGTTTACTTATATTCTCGGGATGCTCGCTGAAATATGCTTCTTGTGTATGAGATGTGAGACGTCGCAAATTGAGTCGAAGGAAATCCAGAGTGATTTATCACATTCAACTTGTATTCCTTGATATTTGAATGGGTGCAGAAAATCGTAAAGTTCAGTTTATCAGTACTAAAAATTACAAAAAGCACTGCCGTGAAGGCAGGAGCTTTTGAGCGCTCGTACATGCACCTGGTAGGTAGATTCGCATTCTCCAGTTTAAGAAAACAATTGAAGGAATTTTTGACAGCTGTCAAAAATATTCTGAAACTTAGGCGAAAATCCAGACTTCAAGTCAGTGCTTCAGCTGATCAATTTTTTTTCGATAATTCGCTAGAATTTTCTACGGTATCTATGGTCTTGGTAATGGTTCTGGTCATGCGATCTGGACTAAATATTGCTTCAATATATCATTCTCGATTAAAATACAAAATTTCATCTCGATCGAATCCGTAGTTTCGAATTCATCGAGAAAATAAAATTTCAAACGACCGTATTTACGGAACCCCTTGTATAATGTTGCTCATAGATGAACGTGATTACGACATTCGAGATCCACACCTATCCTGAAAATTTCAAGTCCCTAGGCGTTTCCGTTCAAAAGTTACAATTTTCTATGGTTTCTATTGTTCTGGTCATGCGATCTGGACAAAATTTCACATGTAGCTTGAACACCTCATTTTCCATTTGATTGCAAAATTTCATCTTGATCAAATCTGTAGTTTTCAAGTAATTAGGGAAACAAAACTTCGAACGGCCATATTTACGGAACCCCTGGTGGAATTTGGCCCATTAACGAACTCAACCGAGGCATTTGGGAACTGAACCCACACTGAAAATTTCAAGTCTCTAGGTTGTTCCGTTCGAGAGTTATCGTGCTTACGGACGGACGGACGGACAGACTCGAATTTTCCGACGGATTCGTCATCAGTGAGTCGAACATAGTCGATTGAGACCATTTTCGGCTCAAAATTCGAAAAATACAGACATCGTGACGAAATGATATAGCCCTCGTGTAAGTAGTACGAGCGCTCAAAAATGGATAATTTTAGTCCTTCATACGACGACTTAAAGAGAACTGTTTGATTTTTTTCGGGCTGGTTCTTTGAAAATTCCTCATCAAAATTCAGATTTCATACAGGCACTGTACAAGGTGTTTCACGTAAGTGGGTCACTGGATTTTGTGACTTTTCCTTTGAACAAAAAAAAAAATGTGATAGTATTCCTTAAGGGCTATCAAAATATTTTGCAGGGAAAACTATTGAACCAAGGCATAAAAAGAAATTGAGGAAAAATCGTTTTTCCAAGAAAAATTTGACAGTTTTTCAAAATGGGAAGGTCTAAAAAATTTATCACCAATTGTTTCTTCATTTGAACTTCCGGTTTTCTAGAAAACGGAAAATTTTTTCTTGCAAAATATACTTTCTGAATACTCAATCAATTTTGAATCCGAATATGTAAATATAATGGTGGTTTTATATTTATTTCAAGCAATTTCATTCAAAATCAACCTGAGGAAGTTCAGATTCCATATTCGGAAAATATATGCATGTTGTCTGTGGTTCAATCAATATTTGATTGTCAAAATTTGAAGTTTTCTTTCTCGATTATACTTAATAGAAGAAAAAGTATGAAGCCTGAGTTTTCATGCAAAGCTCTCAACATGTTGAGTCATTTTCAACAGTTTCTTTGAATAGCATTTTTGTTGCTTTTAATAAATAATTTCAAAAAATTTTAACTTTCTTGAAGAGTTCATATTGAGAGCATTGAATTAAAATTAAGGCTTCATATTTTCGCTTCTATTATAAACAAGAATGAAAACTTCAAATTTTGACAATCAAATATTGATTGAACCACAGACAACAATGATATATTTTCCGAATATGGAATCCGAATTTCCTCAAGTTGTTTTTGCGTCGAATCGCTCGAAATGAATATTAATCACCATTATATTTACACATATAGATTCAAAATCAATTGAGCATTCAAAAAATATGAGAAAATATTATGTAGTATATTTTGCAAGAATAAATTTTTCGTTTTCTAGAAAACCGGAAGGTCAAATGAAGGAACAATTGGTGAGAAATGGTCGAACGATCTTCTTTTTTTGGAAAAACGGTTTTTCCTCAATACCTTTTCATGCTTTTGTTCGATAGTTTTTCCGATCACATATTTGGATAGCCTATCATATTGATGAATCAATTTTTAGTTTTGCTCAAAGGATAAGTCAGAAAATTCAGTGACCCACTTACGTGAAACAACTTGTACATAGTAACAGTAACGATTTTTTTTGCGTCTATTTGTCGACATTTCATATGCCCATTATTCAGGAAGTCAATTAAAAAAAAATTATTACATATTCTTAATTTTATCCCTAATGAATAACAAAAATAAGTTCGGTAAAGTTAAAAAAAAATTTCCCATGTTGATGTATGAAAATTTTTGCTTTTTTCTAAAAAATTTTTTTATCTTATCTTCACCTTATGGTTCTAAATGATTCAAAGGCGTAGATTGAGAATTTGTAATTATTTTTTTTTATTTACTTTCCGAATACTGGGCATATGAAAATGTCGAACAATAGGAATCCGCGAAAAAGGACGGAGTTCAAATTAAGATATTTGCATTCGTAAAGGATCATAGAATGACGAAAAAATACATCATCAGCTAACCAGTATATTTTTGGCAGATACAGTCATTCTGTGCTTTAATGATGAGACCACATTCCTAAACATTTGTTCAGAAAGTCTCCAAATTATTGGTCCAATAAATCATTGGTCATTAACAGTTCATTGGGAGGTAATTCCACGAACATGTTCCAAAGCGTATTCCAATTCAGATCACCGCAACCTGCGATATATCGTTTTCCATTTATTCAGCATCCAGCCAGTATTTCGAATACAGAACTCATTTCCGCAAAGATTCAATTGTAATGAAACGAGATAGACTCTCAACAAGTTGTGCGAGTACATAAGTACTTTCGAACCATAAACAAACTACCCGGACGCTGTTCAAAGGATTCTGCCAAGCCAGAGGACGAAAACAATACGTCTATAATAACTCCATATGATGTGGAAACGAATCAACTCCATTTGTAGCTTTCTGGACTTCGCCTTCTTGGCTAGAGGCCACGTCTCTTGGATAATGGGCGCTGGCAACAAGAACAGAATCTCACTCTTTCAGTGCTATTTACAGCGGAGCAAATGCCAAAAATTCGGAGATATTGAAATTATAATTCCATTTCTCATGTGCCGGAACCCGAAAAATGGTAACTTTGTTATTCTACAAATTAGGCTGTAGGTTGGGTTGATATACGACTTGAAATAAATCAAAAATATTTGAGGATATATACGTTTTCGAAATAAAACAAGAAAAAGGATAACATTCTTACAAACAGAACATCGATTTGGTGGACAATTAACTGAAATGTCAGGTTAACCATAGAATTTGGAGGCGTGAAACAGGAAGATATTTGAGGATAGATACGTTTTTTTGGCCAAGTTTTCGAAATAACACTAGAATAAGGATAAAAACAAGAAAACACTGAATCGATTTAACTTCCTTTTTCACTTTTTACGTTCATAAATGTCATCCAGAACATCGATTTGGAGGTTTTTTGTGAATTAATTTGTCACTTTTGACGTTCATCCAGAACATCGATTTGGTGGTTTATTGCCTGCAATGTCAGGTTAACCATAGAATTTGGAGGCGAAAAATAGGATCTTGTCAATTTCTATTCAAGTTTTCGAAATTATACTAGAATAAGGATGACAACAAAAAAACACTAAATCGGATTAAATTTTCTGTGCGGATACAATTTTCCCAAAATTTTTATGTGAATTAATTCATCACTTTTCACGTTCATAAACGTCATCTAGAACATCGATTTGGTGGTTTATTGCCTGCAATTTCAGGTTAACCATAGAATTTGGAGGCGAAAAATATGATCTTGTCGATTTTTAGGCAAGTTTTCGAAATCAAACTAGAATTAGGATGACAACAAAAAACACTAAATTGGATTAAATTTTCTGTGTGGACACAATTTTCCCAAAATTTTTTTGTGAATTAATTTATCACTTTTTACGTTCATAAACGTCATTCAGAACATCGATTTTGAGGTTTATTGCCTGCAATGTCAGATTAACCATAGAATTTGAGGGCGAAAAATAGGATCTTGTCAATTTTTAGGCAAGTTTTCGAAATTTAACTACAATTACGATAACAACAAAGAAACACTAAATCGATAAAATTTCCTGTGCGGAAACAATTTTTCCGAAATTTTTTTTGTGAATGAATGTATCACTTTTTACGTTCATAAACGTCATTCAGTACATCGATTAGGAGGTCAATTGACTGAAATGTCACGTTAAGGTCAACTTCGAGTCGTCGAAGCGATCTAATTCGTGAAAAAATTCTCCTTTTACTGAAATTCTGAACTCGCTCGTCTTATATTAACGAGCAAACAATGATTCACTGAACAATTCCAGCCTACGAAAATATAACACGACATGGATTGAAGTGTGCATAATTAAGAATATGGAACCAAATCAATCAACCGCCCCGATTTCCGTTGAAATAGGGTGGAAGATACAATATTTGCTCGTTAACTAGATAGATATCAGCGTATATACTTCCACATAATTCACTTCTTGTTGCGATAGCTCGGGTAACTTGATATTCGATGTCAACTTGCGATAAAATAACGAACAATTCCTATTATATTTCAATCGAAATATATTTTTCTCTATCAATTAGTCCGATACCGCTGTGTATTAAACATCAAAAAAATATCAAGCAAAATTATGCAATATTAAAGTAGGCAGTATTTTGGGCGGAGTGTCTTGTTTTACATTATTCAATAAGGACGAATCCATTTTTTCACAGTGGTTGCGTGTTGTGCACGAAGACATTATCGTCAATAATGAAACGCAAGTGTTGCCATCGGATAACTTTGTTGATGGAGTTCAGTTTGGAAACTTCATCAATAATTTGCAAGTTTGAAAGCTTTGAGCCATAAGGAGAGTATCCTTGCAAGTTTATGTTGAATTTAACAGGCCAAATATAAATCCACGGCAGGAGGCAAATTCGCTTCCGCCGTTCCCAATAAGAATAAATATATTATGACTGAATGATTTTCATCTCGAGCGAGTTTGGCAGAGAACGAGGGTTGCCTCGAAGAAATCTCATCTCATGAAGGTAAATAATAAAAGTACCTGCTTAAATTACACTGCGAATGGAAGACTTTACGAAGTTTGTCGGAATTTTGGTCATTCATTGATAGAGGGGGTATTTTTGGTCCTTACTGGTCAGGATTACTGTGACTTTATACAGCTGTCAGAAAACTTCTTCGGCTGTACTGATGATCTCAGACCATCCGATGAAGACTTGGAGGAACAATACGAGAATGAGCGATTTGTTACATTGAAGAAACACAGCCCAATTTCCTTAATTATATTCATTAAGGGCAAAGCAGTTTCGGAGCAGGGTCCAATTAGCGGAGTGGTTTTATTTTTCACAATATCGAATGGAAATCATAAAACTCCAGGAGCGGAGCGGAATGGAAATGTATTGACTCTTTTCCAATTTTACGGTTCAATTTCATTTCACTACGAGTTTCAGAGCTCAAAGCCGATGTTTTTACCTTTTCAACTGGATCGAGTTTATGTGACGTTCATAGAAACTAACACGTTGAAAGACATTTATATATATTTATAAATAGGCACTTATATTGATACATTTTCGAAAAATTGAAAACTGCATTTTGACATGTCACAATGACAACTATTTTCAAAGGAGTAAGTATATGCGTAGTTTCGAATATTAGTAGATTAGTGAGCTGTGCTTTGCCATTTTTTTGTCAACGTCAGGTTGTAACGGCAATATTTATTTATCTGCTGTCAAACAATTGTCACGTAGAATTGAATATAATTTGAATAACAATGAGTAATTCTGAAACTGGTAGTTTGCCTTCTAATTTGGAAGAAATGACGCGAAATATCGTGGACTCCCCTTTGCCGGAAAAATCACGGAGTGTATATGAAGTAGCATTCAATCGGTATGAAGAATGGTGTTCTACTTAAAAAATCAAGAATATCACACAAAGTATTGGCTTACTCTGAATGCTTATCTAAGGAAAGAAAACCATTCTTTCTCTGGTCGTATTATTCGATGATAAGAAGTATTTTATTAATGTCGATATTAGCAAGTACCTAAAGCTGGTTGCATTACTGAAACGAAAATCAGAAGGTTACAGACCTAAAAGATCCAAAATTTTCACTAAACAAGACGTCACAAAGTTTTTAACGGAGGCATCAGATGATATATATTTATTTCAAAAAGTTGCTATGATAATTGGACTAAGTGGAGCATGCAGAAGAGAGGAACTGACAAATATGCTTGTTGAAAATAAGATTGAAGAGTCCGTTTTTGAAATAATTTCACCGAATATAAAAACAGAGGTAACCTAACCTAACCTAACCTAAAAAATCCAAAATTTTCACTAAACAAGACGTCACAAAGTTTTTAACGGAGGCATCAGATGATATATATTTATTTCAAAAAGTTGCTATGATAATTGGACTAAGTGGAGCATACAGAAGAGAGGAACTGACAAATATGCTTGTTGAAAATAAGATTGAAGAGTCCGTTTTCAAAATAATTTTACCGAATATAAAAACAGAGGTAACCTAACCTAACCTAACCTAAAAAATCCAAAATCCCAAATCCAAAAGTTATTACGACTTTTTCGAATTTACCTCACCCTGAAGAATATACCGGACGTTTGTTTAATTTTTGGCCGATTCTGGAGCTGATCTGTGTACCTTAAAACGCCATGGCGGATGGAAAAGCAATACTGTTGCTGAAGGTTACATCGAAAATTCGAAAAAGCAAAAGAAAAAATATCAGAATCAATTTTTGGTGTAAACAACCAAATTATAAGTTCACCAGAAAGCATCAACTACTGATGTAAAAACTCTAGAATCCATTGGAATTAATATTGCAAATTTAGTAATTGATCTTTTACCATTTATAATAAATAGTTTTCTACATAGTTGTGCATTTCGAATAAACTTTTTTGATCACACCATCGCATATTTTTCATTTTTGAACGCTCGTACAACTTACACGAGGGCTATATCATTTCGTCACGATGTCTGTATTTTTCGAATTTTGAGCCGAAAATGGTCTCAATCGACTATGTTCGACTCACTGATGACGAATCCGTCGGAAAATTCGAGTCTGTCCGTCCGTCCGTAAGCACGATAACTCTCGAACGGAACAACCTAGAGACTTGAAATTTTCAGTGTGGGTTCAGTTCCCGAATGGCTCGGTTGAGTTCGTTAATGGGCCAAATTCCACCAGGGGTTCCGTGAATATGGCCGTTCAAAGTTTTGTTTCCCTGATTACTTGAAAACTACAGATTTGATCGAGATGAAATTTTGCACTCAAATGGAAAATGAGGTGTTCAAGCTACATGTGAAATTTTGTCCAGATCGCATGACCAGAACCATAAAAACCATAGAAAATTGTAACTTTCGAACGGAAACGCCTAGAGACTTGAAATTTTCAGGATAGGTGTGGATCGTAAATGTAGCGTTCACGTGTATCAATGAGCAAAATAAGACTAGGGGTTCCGTAAATATGGCCGTTTGAAATTCAGTTTTCTTGATCATTTCAAAATTATGGATTCGATCTCGACGAAATTTTGAATTTAAATTGAGAATTATATATTCGAGCTACATTTCTTCCAGATCGTATGATCAGAATCATAGAAACCATAGAAAATCATAACTTTCGAACAAAAAGGCCTAGTGACTTGAAATTTTCAGGATAGGTTCGGATCGCGAATTTCGCGATCCTTTTTATCAATGAACCAAATTAGAATAAGGGGTTCCGTAAATATTGCCGTTCAAACTATATTTTTTCTGATAATTTCGAAAATACTTATTGGATTGAATTTGAAATTTCGCACATATATGAAGAATAATGTATAATTTTGTCCAGATTGCATTACCAAGACCATAGATACCGTAGAAAATTCTAGCGAATTATCGATAAAATGGACCCAAAGCACAGACGTGAAGTCTGGATTTTCGCGTTGGTTTGAAATTTTCTTTGACAGCTGTCAAAATCTTTTCAATTGGTTTGTAAAACTGGAGAATGCGAATCTACCTACAAGGTGCATGTACGAGCGCTCAAAAGCTCCTGCCTTCACGGCAGTGCTTTTCGAAATTTTTTCCATATGTCACCAAAAGTGAGTGACATAAAGTTGTCATTATGACATGCCATCAGATAAACTTCTTTAGAGGTACACCTTTCAAATTTATTTTTGTCCTCTTGCTCAGAAAATAAAGGATCCAGATGAAGGAAACGTGGTGACGTGTGAAATAAATCTTTCGAAAAGTTTGTATCGTTTCCTTTTGGATAAATTGAAATATTTGATGAAACAATCTCATTTGAGAACCAGCTAGATCAATGTTCATTAAAACTTCCTCTATTCACTTGAAGTTCTCGATCCTAAAAGAACATTCCGTGATAATCCCCCCCATTTCTTCCGATTTTTCCGATCCGGTACAGTTCGAAATTTCGTCAATCAATGGAAAAAGCCTCGCTGCTCCTCGCAAGAACGAATGGCTTTCTCAAGGAAACAATCGCATCCAGCAGTCGACTTCGATAATATTAAATTGGAACGCTCGGAAGCAAAATGACGTTTCTAACTGTGATAAATGTTGCTACAGAACCTGGAATAAAACGAATTCTCCGCAGATAACACTCAGTTGCTTCGGATAATTGTCCGCTTTTATGGGGTGAATCGGGCGCTTTGTGAACCTGCATCGCCGTAAGAAGTGTGTCCTCATTCTTTTATGATGACAAAGATTCGTCATAATTCTAAATTTCGCGGCAGGATTCGGATAACCGAAAACCTGGGATATGGGGAAATATCGTTATGTTCCCAGATTTCGTGGGAATGGCGGGATTTTTCAATGGCCGGGTCTTGATGAAATTACACTCGATTGAATCACATTTTCATTAGAAGTCAACATTATATCATAAAAAAATTGGATACAAATGCAAAAAAGTTGATCAAAGGAAAATTCTTATTGATAAACAGAAAAATATAATAAATAGAATACGATTTGTGGTAAAAATTCATTCATCTAGATGAAACTTGGATATTCTAAACGGTATTCAAATTCGTCAGTGGACACTAAAAAATAATCCAGAAGGTATGCCGAGTATATTCAAGGGTAAAGGCAGAAGGTACACTATTTTCAATGCTGGAACAATTGTTGGATTTTTACCTGGATGTGATCTGATTCTTGACAGTCGCATTGATGATAAGAATTACCATTAAACTATGAATGGTGAATTATTTCATAAATGGGTTATTGAAAAATTGAAAAATTCCCTGCAAAAGGATGCCCATCAATAGGATTATGTCAGCTTATTCAATAATCACATCCAAATAACTATTTATGAAATTGAATCGGAAATTATTGAACGCAAGTTTGAAACTAAGGACTTGGGCGTCATCTTTCAAAACAATTTGAAATTTAACACCCATTTTGAGTTCATCACCAGTAGAGCCTACAAGTTACTAGGTTTGGTTCTCAGAAGTAGCAAATATTTTGATTGTTCCACTACCATTTTACTATTCTTCGATATTTAAACCTGAAAAAATATAATCAGTATCCTTTCATGAAGTCCTATATTTCCATGTTGGAAGATTTTGATATGGGCACATTGATTAACAGACAGAAGTGCAACGTTCTTTTCATTTTCAAGATTGTGAATAATTTAACATTTCAAGACTGTAATTTTGTTAATTTTGTCAGATTTTAAGTACCTTATTTATATCTGAGGCTTAAAATAGGGAACATCAGGTAGTTCATCTCCCATTAATAGAATGATGTTTATATGCCATTCGATTTAGATTTATTCAATACTAGTTTGGGAAATGAGAGAATATTGTTCTCCTAGGTTAAGTAGTTGATGATGGTTTTGTTGTTATTCTGCATAGTAATTACTTTTGTAGATGTATGTGTAGAAATAAATGAATAAAAAATAAAAATAAAAAAATACACTTACACGTGGAAACAAAGTTTTCAATGAAATTGTTATCTTTGCTCTTGTATCATTCGTAGATATTTTAAGTTTATTTATTATACTTATACTGTATGGAACCCTGTTCACATTCCTTCTGCTAATACTGACATTGAACACATGCTATATTGTTCGCAATTCAAAAGTATACTGAATAATTGTAAAATTGCTCATCAATTATAATATTTTCAATAATTCATCGACAGTTTTAATAAAAGAAAATAAAAATTGACTTCCTTAAAGTATTCAACACCGAGCACTGAATAATTCACAAATTGGTTCATATATTTATAGTTACAGTACAAATTTCATGTCAAAATTCTATATGTACTACATGGATTTTTGTTTCTCTTATTTTTTAATATATATAACAGTTTTTCCAATCCATTCACTTGGCCCAGTGCTTGCGATGTATCAAAAATTTTACTCTATTTATCTGCTAGAATTCCATTAATTATCCTTCTTGAATCCTGACATAAAATGGTACTCTTATATGGTTGGAATTCTGGAAGATTTCCGATACCAATAAAGATTGCATGGTCTTGAGTGAAAATAAATATTTATTTTAATGATCTCCAATTTTCCATGGTTGACTTTCATATGAACGTTATCTCAACTCAACGACTTGCTTGGAAGTTCAGATAATTTCATATGGAAGCATTCCACGATATTTTTGCGCTTTCAAACCTGAATTCCCATGTTTAAACTGGAGTCGGAATATTCCGTTTCAATTATTCGATAATTCGTATACTGAACACTAAAATTGCTCATCAATTATAATATTTTCAATAATTCATCGACAGTTTTAATAAAAAAAAATAAAAATTGACTTTCTTAAAGTATTCAACACCGAGCAGTGAATAATTCACAAATTGGTTCATATATTTATAGTTACAGTACAAATATCATGTCAAAATTCTACATGAACTACATGGAATCTCAATTTTTGTTTCTATTATTTTTTAATATATATAACGGTTTTTCCAATCCATTCGCTTGGCCCAGTGCTTGCGATGTATCAAAAATTTTACTCTATTTATATGCTAGAATTCCATTAATTATCCTTCTTGAATCCAGACATAAAATGGTACTCTTATATGGTTAGAATTCTGGAAGATTTCCAATACAAAGATTGCATGGTCTTGAGTGAAAATAAATATTTATTTTAATGATCTCCAATTTTCCATGGTTGACTTTCATATGAACATTATCTCAACTCAACGACTTGCTTGGAAGTTCAGATAATTTCATATGGAAGCATTCCACGATATTTTTGCGCTTTCAAACCTGAATTCCCATGTTTAAACTGGAGTCGGAATATTCCGTTTCAATTATTCGATAATTCGTTTACTGAACACTTTTCTAGGTTATATTTATGTTTGATGTTTTATTTCTATGATGAAATTGAACAGTTACTTTTTGTAACCAGCCTCGACTAGACGTTCAAGGCCTGTTTCGATGTCAATAATCCTTGAATGGAGTCACCTCGTTTCCTTCATCTGGATCCTATATTTTTCGAGAAAGAAATAAATTTGAACGGTATACGCCTAAAGAAGTTTTCATGTTTCGTATTTTTTACGACCTTCAGTTCTCAAAGTACGTCTCTCATAATTCACTTGGCACATCTTGAAGAGATAAAACCATCTCATTCCCATGCAAAGCATGTCACGAAAATTCCGACCAGTCACAAAAGTTGTTCAATTTCGAACCCGCCTAAAAAAATAGTGTTCTCCGACAACATCGCAGTTGCAGTTATTTTTAACGGTTATGTTGGGTAATGTTCTTCGTCTACACCAAAATAATTGGTGGGTATCTTCCGTTTCCAGGCTATTTCATCCGGCGTGCGTCGTGTAGAAACGGTGATATTATGCGGGGAGCATGTGGAGACGCTCCTCCGGTGTTTTGATAATGTGTCGATTGGGGTTCGGAAATTCCTTTTTAATCGGAAAGGGATGATGATTGTCTTGCGATCCAGATATGGCGGTTCCTTTTATGCCTCCTCGGGATCGAACCATCAGTTCGAATGATAATGTCATTCCGAATGATGCTTCTCGGTCTCTATCGAGAAAGGAATTGTCCAATCTTACACACCTTCGAACCGGTTGAAAACCTCCATATTCTGGAGAGAAAAACTATTATTATTAATTATTATTCGTCTATGAATACAGGGTGATTCCAAATTCAACGTGAACCTTGAAAGACGTGTTAGTATGACTCTTTTGATGTCATTCGAGCCATATTTATTAATATCAAAAAATCGACCGTTTACGAGTTATTTGAGTTTTTGTGTTTTTTTAAAAATTACTCACTTTACTCAATTTTTCGTAATTTTTTTTACTTTCACAATGTTTGATTATAATTTTGGATTATTTTCATCAGAGAAGGATATGATATGTATGAAAAAAGCGAAAATATGCTGTAATAGATGTTGAAAAAAAATTTGTATGATTTGAAAGTTGGTATATGCTCAACATAGAAAAAATTGACCTAAAATGGAGTAAGTTGAGTAATTTTTCAAAAGAAACAATAATTCGAATAACCCCTGTAATAATAATTATATTTTTGATATGGAAAGCCAAGTTTCTCCTCGTCGCCAATTATATTTTTGAGCGCTCGTACTACTTACACGAGGGCTATATCATTTCGTCACGATGTCTGTATTTTTCGAATTTTGAGCCGAAAATGGTCTCAATCGACTATGTTCGACTCACTGATGACGAATCCGTCGGAAAATTCGAGTCTGTCCGTCCGTCCGGCCGGCCGTAAGCACGATTACTCTCGAACGGATCAACCTAGAGACTTGAAATTTTCAGTGTAAGTTCAGATCCTGAATGCCTCGGTTAAGTTCGTTAATGAGCCAAATTCCACTAGGGGTTCCGTAAATATGGCCGTTCAAAGTTTTGTTTCCCTGATTACTTGAAAACTACAGATTCGATCGAGATGAAATTTTGCACTCAGATGGAAAATGAGGTGTTTTAGCTACATGCGAAATTTTGTCCAGATCGCATGACCAGAACCATAGAAACCATAGAAAATTGTAACTTTCGAACGGAAATGCCTAGGGACTTGAAATTTTCAGGATAGGTGTGGATCTCGAATGTCGTGATCACGTTCATCTATGAGCAACATTATACAAGGGGTTCCGTGAATACGGTCGTTTGAAATTTTGTTTTCTCGATAAATTCGAAACTTCGGATTCGATCGAGATGAAATTTTGTATTTTAATCGAGAATGATATATTGAAGCAATATTTTGTCCAGATCGCATGACCAGAACCATAGAAACCATGGAAAATTGTAACTTTTTGAACTTTTCAGGGTGGGTTTGGATCGCGAATATCGCGGTCACGTTCATCAATAAGCAAAATGAGACTAGGGGTTCCGTAAATATGGCCGTTTAAAATATTTTTTTCCAGATAGTTTCGGAACTACTGATCGGATTGGAATGAAATTATGCATCTAGCCGAGGAATAATGTATTCAAAGTACGTGCAAAATTTTGTCCAGACCGCATCACCAAGACCATAGATACCGTAGAAAATTCTAGCGAATTATCGAAACAAAATTGATCAGCTGAAGCACTGACATGAAGTCTGGAGTTTCGCCTAAGTTTCAGAATTTTTTTGACAGCTGTCAAAAATTCCTTCAATTGGTTTCTAAAACTGGAAAATGCGAATCTACCTACAAGGTGCATGTACGAGCACTCAAAAGCTCCTGCCTTCACGGCAGTGCTTTTCTAAATTTTTTATATGGAAAGCCAGCTTTTTTGATGAGAAAGTTTATTCATTACAACGGACGATTATCCGACCTATCTAGCATACAGTTAGAAAGAAACTCTAATTATTATTGACGACTGATTCGTCTTTAGGGGTATTTATAACATAATCTCATCTAGAACTTCCAGAATGAATGCGACAAACAATAACACCTGCAACAATGGCGTCATTGAAGATTCAATGAGTAAGCGAAATAAAACATGGTTATATTCAATATCAAATGCAAACAGATAAGCAATTCACCAGACCAGAATTTTCTCGTCGAAAACATGAATAATCGTTTTGCTCTTTTACTATTTTTATTTTCATTTTTTTCAACTGAGATTGTTGTGGTTTGGTTAGCCTTCCAGGAACAACGAAAAATTTAACATATCCATTTCATGCTTTGTTCATTCATCTATAGTGAATGATGCACAAACGAGGCCATTTAGAATTCAATATAATACGCAAATTTGAGTATGAATAGTTATTGGGGAAAACCCGTTTTAAAGAAAAAAATGTTGCTAATTTGGCTGGTTTTCAAAATGAGGAGGTCAATAGACCATTTCTCACCAATTGTTCCTTCATTTAAACTCTCGGTTTTCTAGAAAACGGAAAATTTTGTCTAGCAAAATATACTTCATAATATTTTTCCATATTTTTCGAATGCTCAATCGATTCTGTATCTGAATATGTGAATAAAATGGTGATATTATATTTATTTCGAGCAATTCCATTCAAAATATACGTGAGGAAATTCAGATTCCATATTCGGAAAATATATCGTTTTTTTTTGTGGTTCAATCAACATTCGAAGATTTCAAGACTGAACATGTTAAGATCTTCGAATGAAAATTCAGGCTTCATATTTTCGCTTCTATTAAAATCGAGAATGAAAACAAATGTTGATTGAACCACAAAAAACAACGATGGAATATGGAATCTGAATTTCCTCAGGTTGATTTTGAATGGAATTATAAAATATTATGAAGTATATTTTACAAGGAAAAATTTTCCGTTTTCTGGAAAACCGGAAGTTGAAATTGAGGATGAAATGATGAGGAATGGTCTGTTGACCTTCTCATTTTAAAAACCAGCCAAATTTGCGAAAAAATGTTTGTTGGCTAAACGGTTTTTCCTCAATAGATCCTCATGCTTTGGTTCAATAGTTTTTACGATAACATATTTAGATCCTCAAAAAATACTATCATACTGATGAGTCACTTTTTAGTTTTGCTCAAAGGGAGTGTCACAAAATCCGGTAACCCGCTTACGTGAAAAAATCTGCTCATAGATAGTCTTCTGGAGCCCAAAATTGATGAATAATCGATCTTTGGACATATCGTTATTTGGGACCTCTAAAATAGGCATATTCCTCTTTATCGGCGAACACACGTCTCTGTATCGAGAATATCGAACGGTCTGAAGCTTTTCATCAACTCAACGCAGCGAATAGGTGGTGCAAGTTGGTTTCATTGTGGATATTCCGTATCCGTGCGAATTCTTCGACACAAACGAATAGATTTCAAAGACGTTCACGCCGCTTTGGTCCCTTTATTATCTCCCGCTTTCCGTTTCGGAGATGATATTTATTTTGTTGTGAATGTCAAAACGGTAGCAGCAGAGCACGCTGGATACTTTTCGGATGACAAAGGTTTGTTTTGGATCTGCTCCTATCTATTGCTGACTCGTTCGTTCACCTTCTTCTTTCAGGAACAGAGGACAATTCGTCATATAAATGGTCATTATCGCGACAGGTTTCGCGCTAGACGAAACGAAGAAGTTTGCAATAAAATGGTGGCAGATTTTTTTCGTCGACCCATTCATAACATCAGTTCTTCTAATGATGTATGGTTTGAGACATTTCTGGCCATTTAATACAAAACTCGATATTTTTAAAATAGAAATTCCAAATTGAAGAATAACCGTCAACATTTGGACCATGTTATATGACATTTTTTTTTGAAAATCTCATGTATGATCCACCCCTGAAGTTTGGCCCTCTTGAAAGTAGACACCTTGTATATTTGCAGTTTACCTTTGTAGGTCATATTGGAATCCCTATTTTGGATTCTTCTTCGTGTTGTGGAGAGAACCTCGTGAATCTATGTTTTTCTCATGGAAAAGTGTGACATTATCCAGCGAAATTCTATTGAAGTTCATTTGGTGTCGAATTTTCAGGCGGTGAGCCCGAAGGTCTAAAAAACCTTGGCAGGTCTTAACACCGGCAGTTTAGCACTAATAAAATCTCGAAGAGTTAATTCTCGCGAATCTTCCGAAACAAAGTGCCCCCCATAAAGTGATGAAGAAATTTTCCCTTGAGATTCATTAACTTGAAGTTCTTCGCAACCCCGACGTCGATGGGAATTTAAAATAACTCGCGGCGCAAATAAAGTGGCAGAGCGTTAATGGCGTCTTTGGTAATTTGTTTACACTTCCCGAAGTGACAGCGATATTGTTTCCAAATCGAATTACGCCCATTTCATATTCTAGTCTGTCGTTAACTCTGCATTATCCTGTCTGTCTTCGATGTTTTCGTTAAGGCCCGAGTGAATTCGCGAATCTTCGCTTCGATTTGAGACAAAAAACGTCTACCACGACCAGGACAAATCTTTGAAACTGTGACAACATTTATGGGTGTGACTATGAACTGTTTCACTT
Source organism: Aphidecta obliterata (assembly GCA_963966015.1). NCBI lineage: Eukaryota > Metazoa > Arthropoda > Insecta > Coleoptera > Coccinellidae > Aphidecta > Aphidecta obliterata. Next base: position 45,568,528 of record OZ014428.1, on the reverse strand, counting down.
CTCAGGTAGACGTTAAATTAATGTCGATTTTATAGTACATGACAATGCTCGTTCATATGTGGCTCATATTATGACAGATTAGTTAAATAACGAAGGAATTGAAGTGGACATGGCCAGAGCAATCTCCAGACCTAAATCGCTCGATTTCATGGAATATTTCAGGTTTTTCCATAAAATCGAATATACTTCAGTTATCCTTGTAAGCTCATCAAAGTTGACCACATACCTGGAAACAGCATTAATTTGCAAAAAGATAAGAATTTTTGACTGCCGAACAAATTTTTATTGCGGGCGTGGTGAGAAGATGAATATCATGATTCTGAAGTGAACAAAACCAGTCATAATTTTCCAATGGTTTTATCGATGAAAAATCATCAATTATGGACATGCTTTCTTTCCAGCAAAAAATACCCCATTTAGTTGGTTTTCGAATAATATATCAACTATTGTGCTTACTGCTTATCTTCTACCCTAATATCATGGCTAACAAGATAACAACGAAAAAGTCGAAATATTCCCAACCTTAATTTGCTCTATTTTGAAGCTCTTCATTATTGAATATTGAAGTAATTCTCATAGAAATCATGGTTTATCTGTCGATTCAAAAGAATTTGAAGGAATAAGCTAAATTTCGGTGATACAGATTTTATGAAATATTGTTAAGAAGACAGACTACTACTACTTATAACAATTGTTCGAAATGTCCACTGCCACTGCATTTTACACATCGTTTTCGCACTGAATCTACAACCCTTCGAAGTTCAAAACGCATTTCTGCGGTCAAAAAGGGAATCTTCAATATCATGCTCTATATAAGCTATTTAAGTAAATAATAAAAATCGTTATAATAATTAATCAAGTAACAAACATTATTAAATAAATTTTTGAATTTTTTTTAAATATATACTGTAATAAAACTGAGGATTTTTTTTATATAATTAAATAAACCCTGCCCTCCAATATATTCAGATCATCCTTTTTGATCAGAATATTTATGAAGTTCCCCAATTAAAAAAAAATAATTCAAATCTAAAGTAGAATTATAAAGTAAATTTCATATACCAAAAATAAAATATATTAATATATTTTTTTCAAATATCAATTTATAATTTAATTTGATTTCAAACTGAGGCGAAAATCCAGAATTCACGTCAGTGCTTTAGGTGACCAAATTTTTTTTCAATAATTCGCTAGAATTTTCTACGGTATCTATTGTCTTGGTAATGCGATCTGGACAAAAGTTCCCACATGGTTTGAATTCATTATTCTTCATCTATGTGCGAAATTTCATTCCAATCCAATAAGTAGTTTCGAAATTATCAGGAAAGGAATATTTTGAACGGCCATATTTACGGAACCCCTCGACTAATTTTGCTGATTGATGAACGTGACTGCACAATTCGCGATCCGAACCTATCCTGAAAATTTCAAGTCCCTAGGCCTTTCCGTTCGGAAGTTATGATTTTCTATGGTTTCTATGGTTCTGGCCATGTGATCTGAAGAAATGTAGCTCGAATATATGATTCTCAATTCAAATACAAATTTTCGTCACGATCAAATACATAGTTTTGAAATTATCAAGAAAACTTAATTTTAAACGACCATATTAACGGAACCCATAGTCTAATTTTGCTCATTGATGAACATGACTGCAACATTCGAGATCTACACCTATCCTGAAAATTTCAAGTCTCTAGGCCTTTCCGTTCGAAAGTTATGATTTTCTATGGTTTCTATCGTTCTGGTCATGCGAGCTGGACAAAATTTTGCATGTAGCTTGAATACGTTGTTCTCCATCTGGGTACAAAATTTCACCTCGATCAAATCTGTAGTTTCCAAGTAATTGGGAAAACAAAACTTTGAATGGCCATATTTACGGAAACCCTAGTGGAATTTGGCCCATTAACGAACTCAACTTAGGCATTTGGGAACTGAACCCACACTGAAAATTTCAAGTCTCTAGGTTATTCCATTCGAGAATTATCGTGCTTACGGACGGCCGGACGGACAGACTCGAATTTTTCGACGGATTCGTCATCAGTGAGTCGAACATAGTCGATTGAGACCATTTTCGGCTCAAAATTCGAAAAATACAGACATCGTGACGAAATGATATAGCCCTCGTGTAAGTAGTACGAGCGCTCAAAAAAGTAATTTAAACCTAAAGTAGATATATAAGGTAAATTTCATATAGAAGAAATAAAATATATTAATTTTTTTTTTTTTAAATATTAATTTATAATTTAATTTAAATTTTAAAATTTCTAATCCTGAAGTTAATCTTATTAATACTATAATTGAAGTTAAAATTTTTATAAAAATGGTAATATAATAAAATTAGGATTTTCAAATATTAATCATATTATAAAACTTCCAGAAAATAAAACAATTATAGATATAAATCCTATTCTATAAATTATTCCATTCGTTTCTTCTATTAAATTGTTTAAACTGAAAAATTTAGAATTCGTACATATTAAAAAATATACTAAACGAACTCTGTAAGATACTGTTAATCTTAAAGATAAGAATATAATAAAATAAATAAATAAATTTATATTTTCCAAAGAATAAAATTTTATAATTAAATCTTTTGAGTAAACTGGTGGCCATCTAACCAGAACCGTACCTTCTAATTTATTGCACCCCAAAATATTCATTCATTGCCTAAGTCCCGTACATTCCGGCTATTATGAGCTGGACAGCCATCCATTTGAAACCATACATTATGTCTGTTAGCCAGAGGCATTTCATGCAATATGTCCATCAAGCTGCTTTGGATTGATGTAAAGAATTCTTCAGCGTTGAGGCGACGGGGAAGTATTACTGGTGCGAAAAGTTCACCTCCCATGACTCCCAAAGCCGAAATTTGCGAATCTGATCAACGAATATTTAGAGGTGCAATGCATTGGGTGGTACGGTCCGGTAAGATGGCCACCAAGGAGCCCCGACCTTATGCCTTTGGATTTTTATGTCTGGAACACCTTGGAAGAAAAAGTATATCGAATTCGCGTTCAGACTCGAGAGGATCTGATCGAAAAAATAAATTTGTGTTGTGTAAAAATGCGTCAGAAACGTTGTGAACTTCGCAGGGTTGTAGATTCAGTGCGAAAACGATTTGTGAAAGGTATTGAACTAAGCGGGGGACATTTTGAACAATTTTTACAAGTAGTGTTTTCATTGAATCTGTATATTTTGGAATTTGGTTTGTTCATTCAAATTATTCTGAATCGTCAGATGAATTCATGATTTTCATGGAAATTTTTTCGATATTCAATCATGAAGAGCTTCGAAATAGAGCAAATTTAGGTTTCGAATATTTCAACTTTCTCATTGTTATCTTGTTAGCCATGATATTAGGGCAGAAGATAAGCAGCAAGTCCAAGCACAAACTTTAATTTGTCATTCGAAAGCACACTAAATGGGGTATTTTTTTGCTGGAAAGACAACACGTCCATAATTATTGATTTTCCATCGATAAAACCATAGGAGGAATATGGTGTTGTTCACTTCGGAATCGTGATATTCATCTCCTTACTACTACTACAAAATTGTTTGGCGCACAGAAATCCTCATCTTGTAGCAAATTCATTGCTGTTTCCAGATATGCGCAGTTATCTTCGATGGATAACTGAAAAATAATTAATTTAATGGAAAAACTTGAAATATTCCTTGAAATCGAGAAACGTTTGATTGAAGAATAACCTTCAACATTTCGACCATGTGTTATACAGGGTGTCTCAGAATGAATGGATAATCCTGTAACACTGTATAGAAGAGCTATTGCACTCTCTGAAAAAAATATAAAAGAAAAATCTATCCCCACTAGAAAGATTTTCTTTTTCAAAATAATGATTTCTTGCACATCAGGTTGTGTTTCTGTGTATCACGCTCACAAGTGGATCGAATCCATCAGTTTCTTCATGGTGAAATATTCTTCATTGAAATACCAATAGATATGCTGAAAACCGTATGAATATCTGTTGTAACTTTTCTGGAAAAAAATATACAACTCCAACAAATTTCATCATAAAATGTGATGAATATTTTATAATGTGAAAGTTTAATCGTTCATGGTGGAAATAAAATTTGGGAAATCCTGTGTGGCCAACTCAAAAAAAATTGCGCCTTTCATGTAAATTTCGAAATGGTGCAATATATCTTCATAGCTTATTTCACCATGAAGAAACTGATTGATTCCATTCATTTGTGAGCGTGTTACACAGAAACGCAACGTGATGTGCAAGAAATCATTATTTTGAAAAAAATAATCTTTCTGGCGGGGATAGATTTTTTTTTGTATTTTTTTCAAAGAGTCTTATAGCTCTTCTATACAGTGTTACAGGATTATCCATTCATTCTGGGACACCCTGTATAATATTTTTTGTTGCAAATCACATATAGGATCCCTCTTTGAAGTTTTTCCTTCTAAAAGTAGACACTCTGTATAATGCCCTGATTCACGAAACAACTCGACTTTCGGATAATAATCACTCTTTTTGAACTCAAATAATTTATCGCACGAAAAGGCCTTTACAAAATTTAATCCCGCCTTTGAAATGTATCAAAGTGCTTTTTCCATGACAGGCGGGCAGGTTCAAAGGCGCCCGAGTGTTTTTAAATTCCCATTTTTTCGACGAAATGAAACGGCCGTCAAGTAACCGATTCTTCGGGGATGTTTCAACCAATTCCGCACACGTATCTCGAACATGATGTTCACTCCTCGATTCCGGGATGACAGTTCGCAGATCAGTAACTCGATCTGGAATAGGAATAACCAACTGCTAAACTCTAATTGCAATTAGAAGGAATGCCCTGATAGGTCGAATCTCAGTTTTAACTGCGACGCTAATAGTGTAATTAGAGTCTATTAGTGAAAGAGTCAGTTTACTAAATTGTGTAATTTAAATCTTTATTGCTGGCTAACTTAACTTGCCTAATTGCGGGAAATTTCAGCCATTCGACGCAGTTTCCCTCTGCAAAATTGATAACGTAACATCACATCCTCCCGACAGGCCATTCGCCCTGAAGAGAGGAGTTAATTGAATATTCAAAAGCTCGCCTGGGTCTCAAGTATTTCATAATATTTTTCCTGTACGGCTGTGTTTTCCTCTCGGGAATTCCGAGTAGGAAAATTAGACGTGAAAAAATCTCAATCTGTGGATTTTCATTTATGACTTTTTGCTTTTTTCCTCGCTAGGTAGGTATGTAATTTCGAATATTTGAGTTGTATAGTTTCGTTTTGGACATGGAATTTTATGATTACCCACTTTTTAATTACCTTAGCTTGCATCTCTAAGGATATCATAGAAACAGAGGTATTATTTTTAGTTTTCTACTAGTAAGCCGGGAGATCCACATAATAGGTAGATTCGACTTTTCCGATAGATTCACCTTTTCGGGTAGATTCACATTTTCGAATAGTTCGGTGAAGAAAAAAAAAATAATAATAATTTTGATTATTGCCAGAAGGGTCAAGAACGGTCCTGTCCTAAGATGTCAATCGAAGGGGGCGGGGCTTTATCCACGAAATACGGGGTAAAGGTCACGTAATATCTATGCTCCACGTAAATTAACTCGGGTTTCTCGAGGTGTCAGAAATCGACCTTTTTCAAATCGAGTTCTTGTGAAAACTGAGGATAGTTGGAGGACGTCACATAGTTTATTGAGACCTTATGTCCTTTGAGCTGTAAATTCGATCCTTGGCGGAGCCCGAGATGTTGTGGTTTAATATCCTTATGGAAAGATCGGCGGCAACTTTTGGCATCTTTTCGAGTTTTTGACCTTTTCCGAACGTTATTTTCGTTCGTTTGGATTCCGAAATAGGCATCTTTTCCAGTACCTTAGGAAAGCCCGTTTCTTCCTCTCGGAAACGCGGGGGCGCTTTGCGCCCCCGGTTTCTTTCTTTTTTCGTAATTTCAAAATTGCTCGAGGCCTTCGGCCTCTCGTTTTAGATAGTTTTGTCCTAACTGTTCTGTGGTTTCGAAAAAATAATTTTAGTATATGGAAAAAAAAAATAATTTTAGTATATGGAATATGCTGGTTGTTTAAACTATACTCCGTTTAAGAATTATTGACATCTCGGTAGGGTGTGTAAAAACGAATTTAAGTTGGTAATAGACTTCTCAGTCATATTTTGGGTTGCTCAATTCAGGTTGGTATAGGAATAACACTAACATAACAGATGGAGACCTTGCTTTGATGATTTTATCGAAGATTTTGGTGGATAAATATAAAAATTAGCTCTAAATTTGAGTATTTTTGAGCACTCGTACAACTCACACGAGGGCTATACCATTTCGTCACGATGTCTGTATTTTTCGAATTTTGAGCCGAAAATGGTCTCAATCGACTATGTTCGACTCACTGATGACGAATCCGTCGGAAAATTCGAGTCTGTCCGTCCGTCCGTAAGCACGATAACTCTCGAACGGAACAACCTAGAGACTTGAAATTTTCAGTGTGGGTTCAATTCCCGAATGCCTCGGTTGGGCCAAATTGCACCAGGGGTTCCGTAAATATAGCCGTTCAAAGTTTTGTTCCACTGATTACATGAAAACTACAGATTTGATTGAGATGAAATTTTGCACTCAAATGGAGAATGAGGTGTTCAAGCTACATGTGAAATTTTGTCCAGATCGCATGACCAAAACCATAGGAACCATAGAAAATTGTAACTTTTGAACGGAAACGCCTAGGGACTTGAAATTTTCAGGATAGGTGTGGATCGCGATTGTCGTGATCACGTTCATCTATGAGCAAAATTATACTAGGGGTTCCGTAAATATGGTCGTTTGAAATTAAGTTTTCTTGATAATTTCAAAATTACAGATTCGATCGTGACGAAATTTTGTATACTGATGGATAATGATATATTCAAGCTACAATTATCCAGATCACATGACCAGAACCATAGAAACCATAGAAAATCATAACTTTCGAACGGAAAGGCCTAGGGACTTGAAATTTTCAGGATAGGCGTGGGTCTGAAATGTCGCGTTCGCGTTTAACAATGAGCAGAATTATGCTAGGGGTTCCGTAAATACGGTCGTTGAAATTTTGTTTTCTCGATAATTTCGAAACTACGGATTCGATCGGGATGAAATTTTGTATTTTAATCGAGAATGATATATTAAAACAATATTTTGTCAACAGCGCATGACCAGAACCATAGAAATCATAGAAAATTGTTACTTTCGAACGGAAAGGCCTAGGAACTTGAAATTTCCAGGGTGGGTTTGGATCGCGAATATCGTGGTCACGTTCATCAATGAGCAAAATTAGACCAGGTTCTCTCAAATTTTCAGATTTCTCCAAGCACTGCCCGTAGAATATCAGCATGTTATTAGAGCCTGTAATTAGCAGTGGAAAAAAACCTGTGCAATATGATTATTCCTTCAAAGAGACATTGAATGACTTTCTTTCTGCTAGAATCAAAAACAATTAATATATCAATTTAGATATCCTTTTTGAACTGGCCAAAGAGCACCAGAAATTCAATCGATCGCAACATTATATTATAACATGAAAAAAATTGGATACAAATACGAAAAAGTTCATCGAAGGAAAATTCTTATTGATAAACAGAAACTATAATATATATAAACAGACCCAAATTTCAAAGCATTAATATTAAAGGCGTTGAAGACATAAAAGAAGTTGAAAATACTAAATATTTGGGAATTATTGAAGATAAAAATATAAAATGAAACCAACATGTGGCATATTTAACAAAAAGAATTAGAAAACTTATTTACAAATTTCATCAGCTAAGAGATATCTTAAGTAGAAATATATTGATTTTGGTGTACAAATCTCTAGTGGAATCACTTTTGAGATATGAAATAATGGTTTGGGGAGCACTATATAAAAATTCATTGAAAACCTTGTCTACAATATAAAATTATATACTGAAGATTATTCACAAAAAAGATAGACGATACCCAACCAGACAACTTCATGAAGGAGATGTATGCAACATAAGATCTCTGTACTTTCATACATTGGTAGTATTCATCCATAAAAGAGAACATTTAAAAACTCATATCTCACATGATGTTGTGACTCGAAGCGGATTACTGAGCGTATCTGAATCTAATAAGAATGTCCTTTCAAGATTTGCTTACCATCTGGCCCCGAAGGCTTACAATTTGTTACCTTTGAGTATTAGAATTATTATATAAATAAAAATTGACTTTCTTAAAGTATTCAACACCGAGCACTAAATAATTCAGAAAATGGTTCATATATTGATAGTTACAGTACAAATTTCATGTCAAAATTTTTCATGTACCTCATAAATTCTCAATTTTTTTCCTCTCATTTCTGGATATATAACGTTTTTTCCGATCCATTCAATTGGCGCCGTGCTTGCGAAGTATCAAATTTTTTTTTTCTGTTGCACCACTTCAGCTACCTGCTAGAATTCCATTAATTATCCTTCTTGAATCCTGACATAGAATGGTACTCTTATAGTTATATGGTTAGAATTTTGCAAGATCTCCAATACCAATAAAGATTGCATGGTCTTGAGTGAAAATAAATATTAATTTTAATGATCTACTATTTTCCATGGTTGTCTTTTATATAAATGATATTTCAACTCAACGACTTCCTTGGAAGTTCAGATAATTTCATATGAAAGCATTCCACGATATTGTTGCGCTTTGAAAACCTGAATCCCCATGTTTAAACTGCAGTCGGAATATTCTGGCTTAATTATTCGATAATTCGTATACTGAAGACTTTTCTAGGTTATATTAATGTTTGATGTTTTATTTCTATGATGAAATTGAACAGTAACTTTTTGTAACCAGAAATAAAGCCTCCACAGGACGTTCAGGGCCTCCTTCGATGTCAATAATTCTTAAATGAAGTATAGATAAAATATGTCTCATGCCAAAACAGAAACTGCTCATATAACTAGAAACAAGTGGCCTGCATTATTCCTGAACCGAACAAAATAAACGACATCAATCGAGACAGGATGGAAAAGCTGTCGATCTGAACAGTTTTTCCCACACGCACTCACATTCGCCACGAGCGTGTGTTGATTAATTTCATCGAAGTTTAATTACATTCGACTACGATTACTGAAAATGAGTGTTGGAATGCGTTTCCAACAACTTGAACATACTCCAACAACACAACGGCCGCTGTCGAATTTCGAAAGCAATTCGGTGTGTCTGGTTTACGCCATTCGCGATCGGTTTTCGTGTTTCAATCGGGAGAAATCACTACTAATTGCAATTTTATTAAATATTCGAATGGAAATCAATCGAGAAGAATATCGAAGGTGGGGTCATTTATTGATTAATCCTATACAGGGTGTCCCAGAATGAATGGATAATCCTGTAACACTGTATAGAAGAGCTATTGGACTTTCTGAAAAAAATACAAAAAAAAATTTATCCCCACAAGAAAATTTTTTTTTTCAAAGTAATGATTTCTTGCGTTTCTGTGTAACACACTCACAAATGAATCAAGTCAATCAGTTTCTTCATGGTGAAATAAGTTATGAAGATGTATTGTACCATTTTGAAATTTACATAAAATGCACATATTTTTTTTCAGTTGGCCACACAGGCTTTCTCAAATTTTATTTCCACCATAAACGATTACACTTTCACATTATGAAATATTCATCACATTTTATGATGAAATTTGAAGTTGGATATTTTTTTCCAAAAAAGTTACAACAGATATTTATACGGTTTTCAGCATATCTAATGGTAATTCAATGAAAATTATTTCACCATGAAGAAACTGATGGATTTGATCCACGCAACCTGATGTGCAAGAAATCATTATTTTGAAAAAAAAAAATATTTCTAGTGGGGATAGATTTTTTTTTGTATTTTTTTCTGAGAGTTCAATAGCTCTTCTATACAGTGTTACAGGATTATCCATTCATTCTGGGACATTCTGTACAATGCACGATTTAGAATATGTTCTATAATGTATGTCCTAATCAGATTGCTCTTATCGATAGGAAATATTCGTATCTTGAAAAATGAAAATTATATCGAAGAAAAATATCATAGATTTCATTTGCTAAGTCAATCGATTATAAAATTGAGGTTCTTATCATTATATCGATGCTATTAGCGCATAATTTCACCCTACGACTTTTCAATCTACCATTGCGTGCATCTATCTTCTTTTCTATCATTTATTCATTTCCACTTTGTGATGATCCATCAAAGTCACATTTTTCCTTATTCACTTAAAATACTCGTAGGCTCAATGATTGGAAATTGATTACTTAGGTAGGTACATCAATGTATGCAACTTGGAAAACTTTTTCATTCCATTTTCAATGTTGACAACGACCCGATAAAGTAAACGTAACTGAAGAAAGCGCAGCTTTTACTCTGATTGCTTTTGTACACAACGGAACATAGCTTAGTTGGAATATCAGGATTGACTAAATATTTTCTAAATGAATCTCATATACAGAGTGTTCCTTAATTCGAGGTACAAACGAACAAGAGTGATTTCTTGAGTAATTTTAAGAAAAAAAGGTCCCATGAACATATGATCACAAACGGTTCGTTTTGGAGATACAGGGTGTTAAAGTTTGAATTATTTCCAAGTTTTTTTCTCATAGGATCTACACTTCACAAGATATTCAACTGAAATTTAGCATAGATATTAAAATTGAGAGCTTACACTATGTGACATGCCAATTTTGATAGCAAATCTAAAGGGTGATATTTTTTCTGGAACACTGTCCTCTGTTTTCCTCCAGAACTTTTTTTGGTGAGCCACTGTTCATTTGTAAAGATGTAGAAAACTTCTTTGTTGGTATACTGAACTTTATGGTTACCTGTAGTTTTGTCGTATCTGCTTCGGATTTCGAGAAAAAAAATTTGATCGATTCTCTCGAAATCCTCGAAAAATCCAAATTGTCATAAGAATTCAGTTAGTAAGCTGTGGTGAATTAATTCATTGTTTGTTTTGACACATTAAATCAAACTTTCTCAGTTGAATATCTTGTGAAGTGTAAGTACTATCAGAAAAAAAACTTGAAAAAAATTCAAATTTTAACACCCTGTATCTTGAAAACGTAACGTTTGCGATCCCAATGTTTATGGGACTTTTTCTTCATGAAATTCCCTAAGGAATCTCCCCACCTCGTTTGTACCTTCAATTTTAGGATCACGCTGTATAGTTAGTGGGTTAAAAATGGGGATTGAATTACCTCTGGTTGAATTGTTTTTTTTTTGATAAACTGAAAAAAATTTGAAATAGACGAAAAAGAAGAAAGTCGATCGATACCTATATTGTTCATTTGGAAAATTCGGCCCTGTATTTAAGGCAGCGCTTCTTTCTCCTTCTCCGCTCTAATGGAGCCATCATTGATATTATTTATTTTTTTGATGAGAGTTCTTCGCGGTAGAACGACTTTTCTCCAGAAAAGGAAAAGGAATGTGTCCTTCCTTGTATCGTAAAATATGAGAAATTTTCCTTCCCGCATAGATCCCTGTGCAAACAGAAGGATATATGAGATTCCTTCGCACTCATATTTTCGTCCAATATAGATCTCGTTTCCATTCTTCATTCCCCCAGGTCTAGTCCAAAAACATTTTCCCGCAATATCGTAATAGGACTTCGATCGTCATTATGTAAATCAGCCCGGCTATTATAACGACCTGCTTTCCATAAAAATGGACTCAACAGCGATGCATTAATGATTACATATTATATTTTATTGAATAACCGGCGCAATTCCTCAGCGGGACTTGATAGATGAGAGGGTGGTAGAAATTCGATGTGAACCGCTGGGAAAATTTATTACTGCAGTAATTTACGGACACTTTTATTTTTCCACCCCGTCAGGGGGGTGTTTTAGGAATGACGAGTTGTGTGCGTGAATTCCAGACCAGTCTAATTGATTTTTCGATTGCTATATAATTGAAAATCGATCATATGTTTTTGTTGGAGGAATATATGAAGGTGTTGAAAGTTATTGAATATTTGTTTGATTTCATCATTCATGTGGATATAATTATGAAAACAGATTAAGCTCATGAGTTTGACCTTGGTAGAGAGGTTTAAATTTCGACTCATAAACAATTACCCCATTTTCAAAGAAAATTGCTCATCTTTCCATTTGAATAATAGGCAAAACAAAAAAAAATCTCATCCAACCGTTCGCCAATTATTAATCACCGACATTTCTTGCTTATTACAGTCCCATGAAATTTTTGCCCAAACTTACTGAAGAGATTTGAATTTCGACTTGGAAATAATTACCCTGTTTTCAGAGAAATTTGCTCATCTTTCCATTTGAATAATAGGCAAAACGATAAGAAATTCCCATCCAACCGTTCGCCAATTATTAATCACTGACATTTTCTGTTTATTACAGTCCTATGAAATTATTGCCCAAACTTACTGAAGGGGTTAAAATTTCGACTTAGAAATAACTAGCCCGTTTTCGAAGAAAATTGCTTGTCTTTCCATTTGAATAATAGGCAAAACAAGAAAAATTCCATCCAACCTTTTGCCAATTGTTAATCAGCGACATTTTCTGCATATTACAGTCCTATGAAATTTTTGCCCAACCTTACTGAAGAGGTTGAAATTTCGACTTATAAATAACTACTTCGTTTTCGAAGAAAATTGCTGTCTTTCCATTTGAATAATAGGCAAAACAAGGAAAAATCCCATCCAACTGTTCGCCAATTATTAATCACCGACATTTTCTGCTCATTACAGTCCTACGAAATTTTTGCCTATACCTACTAAAGAGGTTAAAATTTCGACTTAGAAATAACTACCCCGTTTTCGAAGAAACATGCTTGTCTTTCCATTTGAATAATAGGCAAAACAAGATAAATTCCATCCAACCGTTCGCCAATTATTAATCAGAGACATTTCCTGCTTATTACAGTCCTATGAAATTTTTGCCCAAACTTACTAAATAGGTTCAAATTTTGGCTTAGAAATAACTACCTCGTTTTCGAAGAAAATTGCTTGTCTTTCCATTTGAATAATAGGCAAAACAAGATAAATTCCATCCAACCGTTCGCCAATTATTAATCAGAGACATTTCCTGCTTATTACAGTCCTATGAAATTTTTGCCCAAACTTACTAAATAGGTTCAAATTTTGGCTTAGAAATAACTACCTCGTTTTCGAAGAAAATTGCTTGTCTTTCCATTTGAATAATAGGCAAAACAAGAAAAATTCCATCCAACCTTTCGCCAATTATTAATCAGCGACATTTTCTGCATATTACAGTCCTATGAAATTTTTGCCCAACCTCACTGAAGAGGTTAAAATTTCGACTTATAAATAACTACTTCATTTTCGAAGAAAATTGCTGTCTTTCCATTTGAATAATAGGCAAAACAAGGAAAAATCCCATCCAACTGTTCGCCAATTATTAATCAGCGACATTTTCTGCTCATTACAGTCCTATGAAATTTTTGCCCAAACTTACTGAAGAGGTCAAAATTTTGACTTAGAAATAACTACCTCGTTTTCGAAGAAAATTGCTTGTCTTTTCATTTGAATAATAGGCAAAACAAGGAAAAATCCCATCCAACCGTTCGCCAATTATTAATCAGCGACATTTTCTGCTTATTACAGTCCTATGAAATTTTGCCCATACTTACTAAAGAGGTTTGAATTTTGACTTTTGTGTATTATTATTGAAAATCAATTTCAACCCTAAACATAAGCATATTATTATGCTAACAGATTGAGGTTATAAGTTTGACCTTCAATTCATCTCCCTCTCCCTCGAACGAAGATAAAACATTCTAACGATTCTGAATATTCTGCTCGACCCTAACACGTCGAGGATACGGCGGCCTCATGACACACAATTTTTCATTCAATCAGCAGGCCGATAGAACTGGAGTTTCTGTTTTGAAATGGGCACGTGACAGGATGTCAATGAAAACGATCATATATCATCCGAAACGAGGGTAAAACGAGGAAGGCTATGATGTGGAAGATGATCCTTCGTGAGAATGCCAACCGGACTTGAAGAAGTGATGGCGAAGACTATGGACTGGTTCATTGGAAATTTCTACTGAAAGTTAACTTGTTTTTGTCTTTATTTTTTCTTGTTTTACCTAGTATTCAGCAAAATTTTCATGGGGCTGTTATAAACAGAAAATGTCGTTGATTAATAATTGCCGAACGGTTGGATGGAACATGCTCGATTGAAATATGCAGAAAATACCATTTGACAGGAGAAAATCTGAACGGTGTTATATTGATAGTACTGAGAAGTATGTTTTGTAAATACAAGGTGAACAACTTGAAAGTAAAAACTCTTTCATTTATAAGTTTCATTGGAAATTACTAGGGAAAGTAAACTTGTTTTGTCTTTATTTTTTCTTGTTTTACCTATTATTCAAATGGAAAGATGAGCAATTTTCTCTGAAAACCTTGTTTATGAGCCGAAATTTAAACCACTTCACTTAGTTTGGGCAAAAATTCCATGGGGCTGTAATAAACAGAAAATGTCGTTGATTAATAATTGGCAAACGGTTGGATGGAACATGTCGAATGAAATATGGAGAAAATTCCATTTAACAAGAGAAAATCTGAACAGTTTTCTATTGATAGTACTGAGAAGTATGTTTTGTAAATACAAGGTGAACAACTTGAAAGTAATAACTCTTTCATATATAAGTTTCATTGGAAATTACTAGGGAAAGTAAACTTGTTTTTGTCTTTATTTTTTCTTGTTTTACCTATTATTCAAATGGAAAGATGAGCAATTTTCTCTGAAAACCTTGTTTATGAGCCGAAATTTGAACCACTTCACTTAGTTTGGGCAAAAATTCCATAGGGCTGTAATCAACAGAAAATGTCGTTGAGTAAAAATTGGCAAACGGTTGGATGGGACATGCTCGATTGAAATATGGAGAAAATTCCATTTAACAAGAGAAAATCTGAACAGTTTTCTATTGATGGTACTGAGAAGTATGTTTTGTAAATACAAGGTGAACAACTTGAAAGTAATAACTCTTTCATATATAAGTTTCATTGAAAATTACTAGGGAAAGTAAACTTGTTTTGTCTTTATTTTTTCTTGTTTTACCTATTATTCAAATGGAAAGATGAGCAATTTTCTCTGAAAACCTTGTTTATGAGCCGAAATTTGAACCACTTCACTTAGTTTGGGCAAAAATTCCATAGGGCTGTAATCAACAGAAAATGTCGTTGAGTAAAAATTGGCAAACGGTTGGATGGGACATGCTCGATTGAAATATGGAGAAAATTCCATTTAACAAGAGAAAATCTGAACAGTTTTCTATTGATGGTACTGAGAAGTATGTTTTGTAAATACAAGGTGAACAACTTGAAAGTAATAACTCTTTCATATATAAGTTTCATTGAAAATTACTAGGGAAAGTAAACTTGTTTTGTCTTTATTTTTTCTTGTTTTACCTATTATTCAAATGGAAAGATGAGCAATTTTCTCTGAAAACCTTGTTTATGAGCCGAAATTTGAACCACTTCACTTAGTTTGGGCAAAAATTCCATAGGGCTGTAATCAACAGAAAATGTCGTTGAGTAAAAATTGGCAAACGGTTGGATGGGACATGCTCGATTGAAATATGGAGAAAATTCCATTTAACAAGAGAAAATCTGAACAGTTTTCTATTGATGGTACTGAGAAGTATGTTTCGTAAATACAAGGTGAACAACTTGAAAGTAATAACTCTTTCATACATAAGTTTCATTGGAAATTACTAGGGAAAGTAAACTTGTTTTGTCTTTATTTTTTCTTGTTTTACCTATTATTCGAATGTAAAGATGAGCATCATTCTCTGAAAACGTGGTAATTGTTTATGAGTCTGAATTTGAACCTCTTCACTTAGTTTGGGCAAAATTTTCATGGGGCTGTAATAAACAGAAAATGTCGTTGATTAATAATTGCCGAACGGTTGGATGGAACATGCTCGATTGAAATATGGAGAAAATACCATTGGACAGGAGAAAACCTGAACGGTGTTATATTGATAGTACTGAGAAGTATGTTTTGTAAATACAAGGTGAACAACTTGAAAGTAATAACTCTTTCATATATAAGTTTCATTGGAAATTACTAGGAAAGTAAACTTGTTTTGTCTTTATTTTTTCTTGTTTTACCTATTATTCAAATGGAAAGATGAGCAATTTTCTCTGAAAACCTTGTTTATGAGCCGAAATTTAAACCACTTCACTTAGTTTGGGCAAAAATTCCATGGGGCTGTAATAAACAGAAAATGTCGTTGATTAATAATTGCCGAACGGTTGGATGGAACATGCTCGATTGAAATATGGAAAAAATACCATTTGACAGGAGAAAACCTGAACGGTGTTATATTGATTGCATTGAGATATATGTTTTGTAAATACTTGGTGAACAACTTGAAAGCAATAACTCTTTCAAAGCTTTCTCTATAAGAATAAAGACAATTTCGGAGTAGGCACATAATAATTGAAATTCCAAAATAAAACCTAGAAGCGCAGATATTCCCCAGATTCCAGCCTCCACACAGGCATCCCCAAGTCGCACACCATGAATTTTCCAACGCCTTTTTTTCCATATATTAGAATACGGGAATCGGGCAACGAAGCGAGCTCCTCTATTTACACCAAATATTTCATCGGTTTTATTGGGTTCGGGCTATGAACTTTATAGAGGAAACCGCAATTAAATTTAGTCTTTTTTCGTGCCAAATGAATAATGTATGCTACCTATTCGAGACCCACAGAGAATTGATCCTTTAATCCCATTGTTATGTGCGAAGTAGATTGTTTACCTTCGATGTCCTGTTCAAACTTAAATTTGTGAAATTGAAATCGAACGTGCACAGAATCTTGGTAATTAAAAATTTCAGATGTTATTTTCTAAATCTTATTATTCAATCCAAAATGCATTGACGTCAACAATCGTCCACAATTAGCTGTTCAACCCTGAGAAACAGCCGAATTAAAATGAGGACGAATCCCTTTTAATTCAATTCCTTCGCTAATTACTTTCACGGTCTCGGTCGTTCCTCCGTCTCCCGCTCGCGACAATCTTATCATTTAATCTTGAGGTGATAATGAACGGGTTTGTACCGACATCGGATGAGGGAATCGAAAGCCCTCTCTATCTGTACATCTGGAACACGACGGGAAGCCCCAAATTAATGGCGATTCCGTCCGAGGAATCTATATTGAAATTCCTTTCTTCGCGGATAATTACAATGTCACGAGGATGGCGCCCATTAATGGAGAGGAAGATAATTTCGTCTTACCGCAACTCACGCCTTCGGAAGAAGATGTTCGAGCTGATCGACAAGGGAGTCGAAATTTGGAGTTCGATTCCCCAAATTTAATATTTGATAATTTTTTTTCTTCCAAAAAAAAAATTAAAATATTAAAATTTCCCTATTTATTTTCAATTGATTTCATGAATAATGAATGATAATATTTTTTTAATGTTCGTTTCTTCATTGAATTTATACAGGGTGTCCCAGAATGAATGGATATTCCTTTAACACTGTATAGAAGGGCTATTGGACTCTCTGAAAAAAAAAAACAAAAAAAAAATCTATCCCCACTAGGAATTTTTTTTTTCAAAACAATGATTTCTTGCACATCACGTTACGTTTCTGTGTAACATACTCACAAATGAATCAAATCTATCAGTTTTTTCATGGTGAAATAAGTTATGAAGATGTATTGTACCATTTTGAAATTTACATGAAAGGCGCATTTTTTTTTTGAGTTAGCCACACAGGCTTTCTTAAATTTTATTTCCACCATGAACGATTAAACTTTCACATTATGAAATATTCATCAAATTTTGAGATGAAATTTGAAATTGGATATTTTTTTCCAAAAAAGTACAATAGATATTTATACGGTTTTCAGCATAGCTATTGGTAATTCAATGAAGAATATTTCACCATGAAAAAACTGATGGATTTGATCCACTTGTGAGCAGAAACGCAAAGAAATCATTATTTTGAAGAAAAAAATATTTCTAGTGGGAATAGATTTTTTTTTATATTTTTTTTCAGAGAGTCCAAAAGCTCTTCTATACAGTGCTACAGGATTATACATTCATTCTGGGACACCCTGTAAAAGTCATTTTCATTATCCATTATGTATGGTGCTTCAATTGGAGATTTTTTATTTTTCACAGATATTTTTATTGTTATCAGTTATTCTATGTGCTCATATAATAACTAAGTTTTTTTTTTCTTGAACTTCACATATTTCCTCTTGTTCCATTCTTTCAAATTTTTCTCCCCACTTCTCTTTAACTTTTTTTTTAAATGGGAGTCTGTTATTCATCTTATAAGCTCGTTTTTGTTTCTGAGTTTCACTTTCGTCGTACATTAGGGTACTCTCATCTTCTTCGCTGTCATCAGACTTTGCCTTCTTGTGTTTAACACCTCTTTGTCTTACCTTAAGTTTTCTTCGAATGTCTGAAATTCTTCATCTTCCTCAGTTTTAGGTCGATATATCTTTTTATGAATTACTTTCAATTGATTACTCTCACATTTGAGTATCTCCTCAAATTCTTTTAAATTCTCATCAGAATTCTCATATCAAATTTATGAATTTCTTTTTGTGTCAGCTCAATTTTGCCTGGCTTTTTGTATATTGACCTTCTTGAATTTGGATATACTGGGTGTCCCAAAATGAATTGATAATCCTGTAACACTGTATAGCAGAGCTTTTGGACTCCCTGAAAAAAATTTGAAAAAATCTATCTATACTAGAAATATTTTTTTTTTCCAAAATAATGATTTCTTACACATCACGTTATGTTTCTGTGTAACACACTCACAAATGAATCAAATCTATCAGTTTTTTCATGGTGAAATAAGTTATGAAGAAGTATTGTACCATTTTGGAATTTACATGAAAGGCGCATATTTTTTTTTAGTTGGCCACACAGGTTTTCTTAAATTTTATTTCCACCATGAACGATTAAACTTTCACATTATGAAATATTAATCACATTTTATGATGAAATTTGAAATTGGATATTTTTTTCCAAAAAAGTTACAATAGATATTTATACGGTTTTCAGCATATCTATTGGTAATTTAATGAAGAATATTTCACCATGAAGAAACGGATGGATTTGATCCACTTGTGAGCGTGATACACAGAAACGCAACGTGATTTGCAAGAAATCATTATTTCGAAAAAAAAATCTAGTGGGGATAGATTTTTTTTGTATTTTTTTTCAGAGAGTCCAAAAGCTCTTCTATACAGTGCTACAGGATTATACATTCATTCTGGGACACCCTGTAAAAATCATTTTCATTATCTATTATGTATGGCGCTTCAATTGGAGATTTTTTATTTTTCACAGATATTTTTATTGTTATCAGTGATTCTATGTGCTCATATAATAACTAAGTTTTTTTTTTCTTGAACTTCACATATTTCCTCTTATTCCATTCTTTCAAATTTTTCTCCCCACTTCTCTTTAAATTTTTTTTTAAATGGGAGTCTGTTATTCATCTTATAAGCTCGTTTTTGTTTCTGAGTTTCACTTTCGTCATACATTAGGGTACTCTCATCTTCTTCGCTGTCATCAGACTTTGCCTTCTTGTGTTTAACACCTCTTTGTCTTACCTTAAGTTTTCTTCGAATGTCTGAAATTCTTCATCTTCCTCAGTTTTAGGTCGATATATCTTTTTATGAATTACTTTCAATTGATTACTCTCACATTTGAGTATCTCCTCAAATTCTTTTAAATTCTCATCAGAATTCTCATATCAAATTTATGAATTTCTTTTTGTGTCAGCTCAATTTTGCCTGGCTTTTTGTATATTGACCTTCTTGAATTTGGATATACTGGGTGTCCCAAAATGAATTGATAATCCTGTAACACTGTATAGCAGAGCTTTTGGACTCCCTGAAAAAAATTTGAAAAAATCTATCTATACTAGAAATATTTTTTTTTTCCAAAATAATGATTTCTTACACATCACGTTATGTTTCTGTGTAACACACTCACAAATGAATCAAATCTATCAGTTTTTTCATGGTGAAATAAGTTATGAAGAAGTATTGTACCATTTTGGAATTTACATGAAAGGCGCATATTTTTTTTTAGTTGGCCACACAGGTTTTCTTAAATTTTATTTCCACCATGAACGATTAAACTTTCACATTATGAAATATTAATCACATTTTATGATGAAATTTGAAATTGGATATTTTTTTCCAAAAAAGTTACAATAGATATTTATACGGTTTTCAGCATATCTATTGGTAATTTAATGAAGAATATTTCACCATGAAGAAACGGATGGATTTGATCCACTTGTGAGCGTGATACACAGAAACGCAACGTGATTTGCAAGAAATCATTATTTCGAAAAAAAAATCTAGTGGGGATAGATTTTTTTTTGTATTTTTTTTCAGAGAGTCCAAAAGCTCTTCTATACAGTGCTACAGGATTATACATTCATTCTGGGACACCCTGTAAAAATCATTTTCATTATCTATTATGTATGGCGCTTCAATTGGAGATTTTTTATTTTTCACAGATATTTTTATTGTTATCAGTGATTCTATGTGCTCATATAATAACTAAGTTTTTTTTTTCTTGAACTTCACATATTTCCTCTTATTCCATTCTTTCAAATTTTTCTCCCCACTTCTCTTTAAATTTTTTTTTAAATGGGAGTCTGTTATTCATCTTATAAGCTCGTTTTTGTTTCTGAGTTTCACTTTCGTCATACATTAGGGTACTCTCATCTTCTTCGCTGTCATCAGACTTTGCCTTCTTGTGTTTAACACCTCTTTGTCTTACCTTAAGTTTTCTTCGAATGTCTGAAATTCTTCATCTTCCTCAGTTTTAGGTCGATATATCTTTTTATGAATTACTTTCAATTGATTACTCTCACATTTGAGTATCTCCTCAAATTCTTTTAAATTCTCATCAGAATTCTCATATCAAATTTATGAATTTCTTTTTGTGTCAGCTCAATTTTGCCTGGCTTTTTGTATATTGACCTTCTTGAATTTGGATATACTGGGTGTCCCAAAATGAATTGATAATCCTGTAACACTGTATAGCAGAGCTTTTGGACTCCCTGAAAAAAATTTGAAAAAATCTATCTATACTAGAAATATTTTTTTTTTCCAAAATAATGATTTCTTACACATCACGTTATGTTTCTGTGTAACACACTCACAAATGAATCAAATCTATCAGTTTTTTCATGGTGAAATAAGTTATGAAGAAGTATTGTACCATTTTGGAATTTACATGAAAGGCGCATATTTTTTTTTAGTTGGCCACACAGGTTTTCTTAAATTTTATTTCCACCATGAACGATTAAACTTTCACATTATGAAATATTAATCACATTTTATGATGAAATTTGAAATTGGATATTTTTTTCCAAAAAAGTTACAATAGATATTTATACGGTTTTCAGCATATCTATTGGTAATTTAATGAAGAATATTTCACCATGAAGAAACGGATGGATTTGATCCACTTGTGAGCGTGATACACAGAAACGCAACGTGATTTGCAAGAAATCATTATTTCGAAAAAAAAATCTAGTGGGGATAGATTTTTTTTTGTATTTTTTTTCAGAGAGTCCAAAAGCTCTTCTATACAGTGCTACAGGATTATACATTCATTCTGGGACACCCTGTAAAAATCATTTTCATTATCTATTATGTATGGCGCTTCAATTGGAGATTTTTTATTTTTCACAGATATTTTTATTGTTATCAGTGATTCTATGTGCTCATATAATAACTAAGTTTTTTTTTTCTTGAACTTCACATATTTCCTCTTATTCCATTCTTTCAAATTTTTCTCCCCACTTCTCTTTAAATTTTTTTTTAAATGGGAGTCTGTTATTCATCTTATAAGCTCGTTTTTGTTTCTGAGTTTCACTTTCGTCATACATTAGGGTACTCTCATCTTCTTCGCTGTCATCAGACTTTGCCTTCTTGTGTTCAATACCTCTTTGTCTTACCTTCGTAACAGGACAGTTTTCTTCGAATGGCTGAAATTCTTCATCTTCCTCAGTTTTAGGTTGATATATCTTTTTATGAATTACTTTCAATTGATTACTCTCACATTTGAGTATCTCCTCAAATTCTTTTAAATTCTCATATCAAATTTATGAATTTCTTCTTGTGTCAGCTCAATTTTGCCTGGCTTTTTTTATATTGACCTTCTTGAATTTGGATATACTGGGTGTCCCAAAATGAATTGATAATCCTGTAACACTGTATAGCAGAGCTTTTGGACTCCATGAAAAAAATTTGAAAAAATCTATCCCTACTAGAAATATTTTTTTTTTCCAAAATAATGATTTCTTGCACATCACGTTGCGTTTCTATGTATTACGCTCACAAGTGGATCGAATCCATCTGTTTCTTCATGGTGAAATATTCTTCATTGAAATATCAATAGATATGCTGAAAACCGGATAAATATCTGTTGAAACTCTTTTGGAAAAAAATATCCAACTTCAAATTTCATCATAAAATGTGATGAATATTTCATTATGTGAAAGTTTAATCGTTTATGGTGAAAATAAAATTTGGGAAAGCTTGTGCGGCCAACTCAAAAAAAAATATGCGCCTTTCATGCAAATTTCAAAATGTTACAATACTTTTTCATAAATTCTTTCACTATGAAGAAACTGATTGATTTAATCCATTTGTGAGCGTGTTACGCAACGTGATGTGCAATAAATCAATATTTTGAAGAAAAAATATTTCTAGTGGGGGTAGATTCTTTTTTAAATTCTTTTCAGAGAGTCCAATAGCTCTTCTTTACAGTGTTACAGGATTATCCTTCCATTCTGGGACACCCTGTAGAATTATCAATTCTAATAATGATTCCAAAACAGAATTCCTCTATTTTTGTTTGTGTATTCTCATTAAATTCATTTTTACCATCATTAAGTTTAGCAGAATTGTTGAATTCTTTCTTGAATGTTGAGTCTTTTAATTTGACCATATTGATTTCATTCAACTTCATATTATCTTCTGAATTTTCTATTATTACTATAAGTTCTTTATCTTTCCGAAAATCAATCATTTCTTCTTCAATTTTCTTCTCAACTCTTTTTTCCCATTTATCAATTCTATCTCTTATTTTCTTCAATTCCCTTGAATTTTCTTCTATTTTAATCACCAATCTTCCAGAATTTCTTATTTATTATTTATTTCTCGTTTTATTATTTCTGTAATATCTTCTTTCATTTCTTGGTTCATTCTTTTTGAATCATCTTTCATTTCTTGATTTATTCTTTCTGAATCCTCTTAAATTTTTTCGTATGACTTCTTATTCATGGCCATTAATGCCTTCATCATTATATTTGATTCTGTTTTTTCTTGTTCTTCCCCAATTCTTTGTATCTTATCTTCTTCATTTCCTTTTTTCCCCATCAAAGATTCACTTCCATTTTGAAAGATAATTCAATAAAAAAATTATTATGTGTGTCAATGAAAAATAAACTCAAATCATTCACCTCAACAAAGCCAATCACCTTATTTGAGCCACACGTTGGGCGACATATTATGTTATGGCTCGAATGTAAAAGTAGAGGAAATTTATTTTAATTTTGAAAATAATTCAAATCCAATAACAATTTTCAATAATTTTGTTCAATATTCTATTTGATTTTCCCGAAACTCTTCCTCCTTTTGAGATAACATCTTGCTTTTTGGAATTCATTTTGGAAGTTATTACGAATGTACCGATGCATTACATTCATACCTCAAATTCAACAGAAAATCGTACGAACAATTTTCAGCAAAATTTGGTTATTACAAGTCAACAAAATAAATCAGAAAGTAGTCTTGAAGCACTGGCGCATGCGCCATTTAGTAACTTTTTATTTTTTATTTTTTCAGTAATTTACTAATTTTCGTTTCAATATCGATTCAGCAGATTCTAGAATTTCTAAATTCATCTTTTTATATACAGGAGAGAGCAAAACATTGAAAAACTTCCGAAAAAACGTCTCGTTTCGATACCGCCAAAATACGTCTTCGTCTTGTCGTGACCACTTACAGGACCTAGAAAACGGGCATTTTCCCCCCCGATCGCCTCACGTGTTCCCCGTGGCGTAAAAAAAAGGGGGGTTCCAGTCGAACCACCCGGCACACTTGATTTGATTGGATCCTTAATGGAACACCCGGTCGGAGAAAGATCGTAAATTGGGCAGCGATTGGTACGCCATTGGTCGATTAAGAATTTCTTTCGCCCTCTGCAGATTTCGATCATTTCATCCATTATCTTCCCTGTAAGGAGATTAAAAATATGGGGCCCCTTCGATCTCGAGCGACTCTATAAATATTCATCGTTTTTTTCTCGACTTTTTAACGAGTTTCTCCGGGGAAGGACTGCAATTAACAATTCTGGATAATATAAAAGATCGAGGATTCAGAGAACATTGCGGGGTGAATGAATTATTTATATCCGGTTTATTCGTCAGAATATTCCTGATGTTGAAGAATGAATGAGGCGGTGCTGCTAATATCAGCATTAGGTCCGGCTATAAGTGATCTTCCATACCAAACATAAAGACATCAAGTTTCATCGAAATGTATCTAGATCTAGAAGGAGAGAATGCATAACAACTGAATATCGGGTACGATTCATCACAGCCGCCTCCCGAGAGATAGCAAAAGGGTCTATTCGGTCCGCAACTGAATGCCCTCCATTTCTTCTGTTCGCACTGTAACCTCCAAGGACCAACAGTGCCCCGCTGAAAAGATGTCGGGGTTACGAAGCTTTCGGCTCTTCCCGATCTCACCAAAAATGTTATATATTACTTTCCGAAGTGGATTCTCGGACAATCGTTGAAAGTTTCTCGAGTTTCCTAGATTGGAAGTTGAAGAATGAGGAATGGTCAACGAGGAATTCCATCAATTAATTAAGCCCTATCCAATTTCAGGGAATTTGGAAATATATGAACGAAAAACTAGAAATTCGGATCTTTGTACAAACCATAATCTGAGTATTTGTGCCGCTCTACAACAAAAACTAGAATAATTGAGACATTTCCGGTTTCTACACCATGCAACATTAATGTTAGACCAATCAATGAAGAGTTCATAGAAATTATTCCGTAAATAAAAAAAAAATCTTTTAGGGAATTTGGGGATATATGAGCGAAAAACTGAAAATCCAGATCTTTGAACCCCTCCCCCCCCCTCTTCCTCAGGAATCTGAATATGTCAACCTCGATAGTAGTCTAAATACAATCCGATTTTATTTCAATTCATCTCGAAATGATTGAGTTCCGAGGAATTTCGTCGACGTGTCAATTGACGTTTAATTCAATATCTATGACTCCATGATCGATCGAATTTATTTCTCGAGGTGTCAAAAATCGGCCTTTTTCAAATCGAGTTCTTGCGAAAACTGAAGAAATATTAAGGACGTCACATAGTTATCTGAGACCTTACGTCCTTTGAGTTGGACATTCGACCCTTTGCGGAGCCCGAAATGTTGCGGTTTAATATCCTTATGAAAAAATCGGCGGCAACTTTTCGAGTTTTTGACCTTTTCAGAACGTTATTTTCGTTCGTTTGGAATTGGAAGTAGGTAGGCATCTTTTCGAGTACCGTCTGAATGCCCGTTTCTTCCTCTCTCTGAAATTTTTTCTACAAACCATAAACTGAGTATTTTTGCCGCTCTACAAAAAAAAAATTAGAATTGAGACATTTTCGGTTTCTACACCATACAACATTAATATTAGACCAATCAATGAAGAGTTCATAGAAAATATTCCGGAACTAAAAAAAAAAATCTTTTAGGGAATTTGGGGATATATGAGCGAAAAACTAAAAATTCGGATCTTTGTCCCGCCCTCTTTCTCAGGAATCTGAATATGTCAACCTCGATAGTAGTCTAAATACAATCCTGAAGAAGACAAAAAATTCCCTCCAAAACATTTTCTACAAACCATAATCTGAGTATTTTTGCCGCTCTACAAAAAAAAAACTAGAATTGAGACATTTTCGGTTTCTACACCATACAACATTAATATCAGACCAATCAATAGGAGTTCATAGAAAATATTTCGGAACTAAAAAAAAAATATTTGAGGGAATTCGGGAATATATGAGAGAAAAACTAGAAATTCGGATCTTTGTCCCCCCCTCATCCAAAGGAATCTAAATATGTCAACCTCGATAGTAAACTCAATACAATCCTGAAGAAAAAAAATTATCTCCAAAATATTTTCTACAAACCATAATCTGAGTATTTTTGCCGCTCTACAACAAAAACTAGAATTGAGACATTTTCGGTTTCTACACCATACAACATTAATGTTAGACCAATCAATGAAGAGTTCATAGAAAATATTCCGGAACTAAAAAAAAAAATCTTTCAGGGAATTTGGGGATATATGAGCGAAAAACTAAAAATTCGGATCTTTGTCCGCCCCCCCCCCCCTTCCTCAGGAATCTAAATATGTCAACCTCGATAGTAAACTAAATACAATCCTGAAGAAGAAAAAAAATTATTTCCAAAATATTTTCTACAAACCATAATCTGAGTATTTTTGCCGCTCTACAAAAAAAAAACTAGAGTTGAGACATTTTCGGTTTCTACACCATACAACATTAATGTTAGACCAATCAATGAAGGGTTCATGGAAAATATTTCGGAACTAAAAAAGACTCCTCTTCGCCCCAGTTTCAGTTAATATCCGAAGCGATAAAACTGAAATTCAATTCTTCCGCGGACAGAAAATCGACCGTACACTTTCAAAGGTGCAATATTTATGAACGAATGAACGTTGCTCGAAATGAAAACGAATGGTAGCTCGCGTATCCCCAATTACTTAAACATTCTCTTTGTCCGAACGAAGCTGCACTGCATGCCCATTCATACATATAACTACTTTAGAAGATTCGGGATCTAGTGAAATCCGGAGCTAATAAAAGTGCGGGGTGAATTTATCGCCAGATTGTTGTGCAGCCGAGGACACCGCGAACTTTTGCGGGCTTAAACGTATCTAATTGAATTCCCGCGCAATTAAAATCGTGCACGTCCCGCGGATAAAGCGAACACGTCGATTGTTTTTCGATGGGACTTACTCCGAAAGATACGTTTTTTTGTTGAGGAAGGGCAATGAGCGATTTCGTTCGGAGATTGTGCGGCCATCAGAACTGTAAATAGCAATTTTGAAAAGTTTCTTTTTTGTTCTTCCATATGTGGAAGTGAAATCAATTTGTCCAATTTTAGGCAACTTTGAAGATAATATATATTTTCAACCAGTTTTGTCTCCATAATAATATAATTTACTTTTTACAGAAGTTTGTAGAACACGAAAAAATACTGGTAAAAATGAATTCAATCCAATTCCACCTAACTGCAGAAAAGGCATTGAAATTATTGGTTGGGTTCCTCGAAACGAAGAGAAGTATATTTTTACATGGTGATTCATTTTTTTTTAGAATAACTTCGACAGCAAAAAGTACAGGGTGTTTCACGTAAGCGGGTCACTGAATTTTGTGACTTATCCTTTTAGCAAAATTGAAAAGTGACTCATCAATATAATAGTATTTTTTAAGATCTATCTAAATATGTTATTGGAAAAACTATCGCACCAAAGCATGAAAAGTAATTGAGGAAAAACCTTTTTTTCAAAAAAAGTTTTTTGCAAAGTTGGCTGGTTTTCTAAATAAGAAGGTCAATAGAGCATTTCTCAACAATTGTTCCTTCAGTTGAACTTTTGGTTTTCTAGAGAATGAGAAATTTTTTCTTGCAAAATATACTTCATTATATTTTCCCATATTTTCTGAATGCTTCATCGAATCTGAATATGTGAATATAGTGGTGATTTTATATTCATTTCAAGCATTTCCATTCAAAATCAACCTGAGGAAATTCTGATTCCATATTCGGAAAATATATCCATGTTGTCTGTGGTTCAATCAATATTTGATTATCAAATTTTGAAGTTTTAATTCTCGTGTATAATAGAAGCGAAAATATGAAGCCTGAATTTTCATTTAATGCTCTCAATATGTTTACTCTTCAAGTTAGGATTTTTCGAATTTATTCATTAAAAGCAACAAAAATGCTATTCACAGAAACTGTTGAAAGTGTCTGCCCTTCATTTCTTCGCACTTTTTGAAACAATCCTAACGTTCTTCGAAGACTAAACATGTTGAGAGCTTTGAATGAATATTCAGGCTTCATATTTTCGCTTCTATCATACACGAGATAAATCCTCAAATTTGGACAATCAAATATTGATTAAACCACAGACAACATTAATATATTCTTTTCTGAATTTCTTCATAATTTTCAATGGAATTGCTTGAAATAAATATAAAAACACCATTATATTTACATATTCGGATTCAGAATCGACATGATACACAGGGTGTCCCAGAATGAATGGATATTCCTGTAACACTGTATATAAGAGCTATTGGACTTTCCGGAAACAATACAAAAAAAAATCTTTCCTCACTAAAAATATTTTTTTTTAAATCATTATTTCTTGCACCTCACGTTGCGTTTCTCTGTAACACGCTCACAAATGAATCAAATCAATCAGTTTCTTCATAGTGAAATGAGTTATGAAGATGTATTGTACCATTTTGAAATTTACATGAAAGACGCATATTTTTTTTTGAGTTGGCCACACAGGCTTTCCCAAATTTTATTTCCACTATGAACGATTAAACTTTCACATTATGAAATATTCATCACATTTTATGATGAAATTTGAAGTTGGATATTTTTTTTCCAAAAAAGTTACAACAGATATTTATACGGTTTTCAGCATATCTATTTGTAATTCTATGAAGAATATTTCATCATGAAGAAACTGATGGATTTGGTCCACTTGTGAGCGTGATACACAGAAACGCAACGTGATGTGCAAGAAATCATTATTTAAAAAAATATATTTCTAGTGGGGATAAATTTTTTTGTATTTTTTTCAGAGATTTCGATAGCTCTTCTATACAGTGTTACAGGATTTTCCATTCATTCTGGGACACCCTGTATAATATATAATGGAATCTGAATTTTCTCAGGTTGATTTCGAATGAAATTGGTTGAAATAAATATAGAACCAACATTAAATTCACTTATTCGGATTCAGAATTTATTGAGTATTCAGAAAATATGGAAAAATATTATGAAGTATATTTTGTATGAAAAATTTTCCGTTTTCTAGAACACCGGAAGCTCAAATGAAGAAACAACTGGTGATAAATTGTCTTCAGACCTTCTTATTTTGAAAACCAATCCAATTTGCAAAAAATTTTTTTCTTTGGAAAAACGATTTTTCCTTAATTATTTCTATGGTTCAATAGTTTTCCCTATAAAATGTAGCCTCAAATACTATCATATTGATGGGTCATTTTTCAATTCTGCTCAAAGGAAAAGTCACAAAGTCCTGTGACCCGCTTACGTGAAACACCCTGTACCTACTATTGACAAAGTGAGGAAAATAAATTATACGATCTTTTTCAGTGTCTATCACACTGGATTACTTCATCAGTAAGAGACGTTCAAAAAACACACACGATCTCTATGTCCCATCTCCCGACCCCAATAGATTCGACATTTAACGTTCCGACTTGATTAGTCCCACTTCCCCGCCTAATCAACCAATTCCGAACCGGAATTGCCGATCTTTGCACCGAAAAATCCCCAAAAAGGAGATAAGGACCTTTGTGATACGTAAATTCGTACGTTCATTATGCGCATACATTTCGGTACCCGCGCTGCTTGTTTGGGAGTCTGGAGGAAAACTAACAAGCCCGATATTTGCATTCGTCTTGGAAGGGGGGGCTATATTGGGGCTTTGACATGGAAAGGCGGACTCGGCTGGTGGGCGAAATGAATTTCATATAGCGAGGAGGCTGGATGAGGAGTCAGCGGATAGCTTCGAGCTCTTCAGCGTCGTTAATAACTGGGTTTAGAGCGGGGAAAAACTGGGGGGTTTCTCAGGGAGAAGTGCACTCGAGGATATATCTCCAAACTATGATTTTATGGCGTAGTGGAATCTTTCGAAAGCTGTTGAGTTGAATACGAGTCGAGCTTCGTTGCACTGAATCCGAGTATATCATGTTGAATTCGTATTTTCGAAGGGTGAATTCATATAAATCAAAGCTGGTGTAAAATATGATTGGAGTTTTATTATCTAACAAGCATAATAAATTGTATCTACTCCTCTTGAATAATATATTCATTATTCAACTACTTTTGAGCAATTGATAGTATCTGTAAGCAAACACCGTGCTCACTCCTATAAATCCCTGTCTCTGTGCTTCTGAACAAGCCGATTGGTTGAAAGGGAACAGTCCATTATTGGTATTGAAGGGTCACTTGAATAATTTTGACGTTTTCTCAAATTATGTTGATACCTAATAATTATTGTGGATGTTTTGCTGAAAAAGATGAATTCAGATTGTGGAGATGAATTATTATGTACACCTTCAGAAATAAGACAAGCCCTGGCTTGTCTTATTTCTGGAGATGGGAGATAGAGATCGTGTGTGTTTTTTGAACGTCTCTTACTGATGAAGTAATCCAGTGTGACAGACACTGAAAAAGATCGTATAATTTATTTTCCTTACTTTGTCAATAGTAGGTACAGGGTGTTTCACGTAAGCGGGTCACAGGACTTTGTGACTTTTCCTTTGAGCAGAATTGAAAAATGACCCATCAATATGATAGTATTTGAGGCTATATTTCATAGGGAAAACTATTGAATCATAGAAATAATTAAGGAAAAATCGTTTTTCCAAAGAAAAAAATTTTTCGCAAATTGGATTGGTTTTCAAAATAAGAAGGTCTGAAGACAATTTATCACCAGTTGTTTCTTCATTTGAGCTTCCGGTGTTCTAGAAAACGGAAAATTTTTCATACAAAATATACTTCATAATATTTTCCCATATTTTTTGAATACTCAATCAATTCTGAATCCGAATAAGTGAATTTAATGTTGGTTCTATATTTATTTCAACCAATTTCATTCAAAATCAACCTGAGAAAATTCAGATTCCATAATATATTATACAGGGTGTCCTAGAATGAATGAATAATCCTGTTACACTGTATAGAAGAGCTATTGAATTCTCTGAAAAAAATACAAAAAAAATTTATCCCCACTAGAAATATATTTTTTTAAATAATCATTTCTTGCACATCACGTTGCGTTTCTGTTTATCACGCTCACAAGTGGACCAAATCCATCAGTTTCTTCATGATGAAATATTCTTCATAGAATTACAAATAGATATACTGAAAACCGTATAAATATCTTGTTGTAACTTTTTTGGAAAAAAATATCCAACTTCAAATTTCATCATAAAATGTGATGAATATTTCATAATGTGAAAGTTTAATCGTTCATAGTGGAAATAAAACTTGGGAAATCCTGTGTGGCCAACTCAAAGAAAAATATGCGTCTTTCATGTGAATTTCAAAATGATACAATACATCTTCATAACTCATTTCACTATGAAGAAACTGATTGATTTGATTCATTTGTGAGCGTGTTACAGAGAAACGCAACGTGAGGTGCAAGAAATCATTATTTAAAAAAAAATATTTTTAGTGGGGAAAGATTTTTTTTTGTATTGTTTTCGGAAAGTACAATAGCTCTTATATACAGTGTTACAGGAATATCCATTCATTCTGGGACACCCTGTGTATCATGTCGATTCTGAATCCGAATATGTAAATATAATGATGTTTTTATATTTATTTCAAGCAATTCCATTGAAAATTATGAGGAAATTCAGAAAAGAATATATTGCCTGGCTTGTCTTATTTCTGAAGGTGTACATAATAATTCATCTCCACAATCTGAATTCATCTTTTTCAGCAAAACATATTTGTTTTGAGATTTTACGTGCAATAAATTCTGTATGGTAACATTTTACCATACAGACTTTATTGCACGAAAAATCTCAAAACAAATATAAAGGTTTATACAACAATTCTAAAGATTGGTGTAGCAGTAAGAATAATGAGTCATCGTTTACAGAGAATGTTCTTTTGGCATATTTTAGTGAACTTGCAGTCAATATAAAGTATTATCCCTATGGACTTTCTGGTCGATGCTAAGAACAAAAATAATGCATTGTTATAGGTAACTATTAAGATTTGTAAATAAAGTTCTTCATCTGTACTTGTATCTTAGTATTTATTGTTATAGTCGTAGATAAAGTATATTATTTGTCATATATTCAGTTGGTTACATTTTACCATACAGACTTTATTGCACGAAAAATCTCAAAACAAATATAAAGGTGTATACAACAATTCTAAAGATTGGTGTAGCAGTAAGAATAATGAGTCATCGTTTACAGAGAATGTTCTTTTGGCATATTTTAGTGAACTTGCAGTCAATATAAAGTATTATCCCTATGGACTTTCTGGTCGATGCTAAGAACAAAAATAATGCATTGTTATAGGTGACTATTAAGATTTGTAAATAAAGTTCTTCATCTGTACTTGTATCTTAGTATTTATTGTTATAGTCGTAGATAAAGTATATTATTTGTCATATATTCAGTTGGTTACATTTTACCATACAGACTTTATTGCACGAAAAATCTCAAAACAAATATAAAGGTGTATACAACAATTCTAAAGATTGGTGTAGCAGTAAGAATAATGAGTCATCGTTTACAGAGAATGTTCTTTTGGCATATTTTAGTGAACTTGCAGTCAATATAAAGTATTATCCCTATGGACTTTCTGGTCGATGCTAAGAACAAAAATAATGCATTGTTATAGGTGACTATTAAGATTTGTAAATAAAGTTCTTCATCTGTACTTGTATCTTAGTATTTATTGTTATAGTCGTAGATAAAGTATATTATTTGTCATATATTCAGTTGGTTACATTTTACCATACAGACTTTATTGCACGAAAAATCTCAAAACAAATATAAAGGTGTATACAACAATTCTAAAGATTGGTGTAGCAGTAAGAATAATGAGTCATCGTTTACAGAGAATGTTCTTTTGGCATATTTTAGTGAACTTGCAGTCAATATAAAGTATTATCCCTATGGACTTTCTGGTCGATGCTAAGAACAAAAATAATGCATTGTTATAGGTGACTATTAAGATTTGTAAATAAAGTTCTTCATCTGTACTTGTATCTTAGTATTTATTGTTATAGTCGTAGATAAAGTATATTATTTGTCATATATTCAGTTGGTTACATTTTACCATACAGACTTTATTGCACGAAAAATCTCAAAACAAATATAAAGGTGTATACAACAATTCTAAAGATTGGTGTAGCAGTAAGAATAATGAGTCATCGTTTACAGAGAATGTTCTTTTGGCATATTTTAGTGAACTTGCAGTCAATATAAAGTATTATCCCTATGGACTTTCTGGTCGATGCTAAGAACAAAAATAATGCATTGTTATAGGTGACTATTAAGATTTGTAAATAAAGTTCTTCATCTGTACTTGTATCTTAGTATTTATTGTTATAGTCGTAGATAAAGTATATTATTTGTCATATATTCAGTTGGTTACATTTTACCATACAGACTTTATTGCACGAAAAATCTCAAAACAAATATAAAGGTGTATACAACAATTCTAAAGATTGGTGTAGCAGTAAGAATAATGAGTCATCGTTTACAGAGAATGTTCTTTTGGCATATTTTAGTGAACTTGCAGTCAATATAAAGTATTGTCCCTATGGACTTTCTAGTCGATGCTAAGAACATAAATAATGTATTGTTATAGGTAATTATTGAGATTTGTAAATAAAGTTCTTCATCTGTACTTGTATCTTAGTATTTATTGTTATAGTCGTAGATAAAGTATATTATTTGTCATATATTCAGTTTGAATATGTTACACTCTTATGCATCTCTTGTAAGGTGGGGATAACCACCTGGATAGAGGAAGAACAATAAAGTTTAGTTGAGTACCAGACGTTGTTTCAATGAGTTATAAAAGATATAACATGGCGCAGTCGGTAGTTTAAAAAAAAAACAAAATTTATAGAAAAGTATTCGTTAAAACAAGACTACTTCTATTCATTCATATGTGTAAAGAATCCTGTATATATCAAAATAATACCACAGTTGAAAAATCATGGAAAAAGTGAATCCACCAGGCACGATGGCGATTCAGCAGAATTGTGGCGTTTATTCGGGGGTAATATCCCTAGTGCATTTAATTTTTCCGGAAAAATTCGGAAAAACGAGTTTCTAACAGATTACTTAGAAACGAGTGTTCCAATTTTTCCACAGGAAAAATTAAATGCCTGAGGGATATTTGGTAAGATTATTTCCTGAGTTAAATGAACATTTTATGTGTGAATTTTCTGAGTATTTAGTGGAACACTATTTTCAACAGCCGCATTAATTTTACTTTCGGAAACATTTCCAAACCGATTCATTTTGAGTTTCAGTTGAAAAATTAATAAATTCGTAAGCGTTGTTTGTGATCTTTGTTGTTGGTAACGATACATAGCAAAACAGCATAGAAACCATCAAGTTCGTTCTTAAAAAGCAAATTGTCAAACTTGCATGAAATTTTTCCAATTTTTCTTCCGGAAAAACTGCTGACAGCTAAGTTGACAGTAATTTTTTCACTTAAAATTTATATTTGACATACCAATTCTTGATAGCGATTGGTCAAAATTAATAGGAAGGAAATAATCAAACAAAAATCGAACTATTTTTGCAAGCGTCGAAATTAGTTGAAAATCCGAAGAAGTAGAATGTGTACTGCTGCAATCAAATCAGAGATAAGGGACTCAAAATATTCAACACATTCCAGTTCGATAAACCAGAAAAATCATCATCATACCCTGATGTACTGAAAAAGTTTGATGAGTACTTCAAACTTTCAAAAAATGTTACGTATGGAAGACATATTTTTCTTACAAGAGGAATGAAACCCAACGAATCAGTAGACGAAAACGTAACTTCCCTGCGACAACTTAGTGAGTATTGCGAATTTTCAACTCCCACAGATAATCCCATAAAAGACAGATTAATTTTGGGAATTTAAGACGCAGCAGTCAGAGATAGATAAGATAGGGATAAACAAGAGGAAGAACAATAAAGTTCAGTTGAGTACCAGACGTTGTTTCAATACTTATAACAGTATTCAACTTGCGGTAATGGTCATAACTCACTTAATGAATTACAGCACTCGCCTTCGGCTCGTGCTGCAAACTTCATCTACGTCAATTATGACCTACATTATCGCTCGTTGAATGATATACTATTTTTCGTAATCATATTGTACCTTTCACGAAAATCTGAAAAAATGGCAAAAATTTCCGACCAGATTCCTGAATTGTCTTCCACCTGCTTCTCCCAATTAATCAGTCCCGCCATTTCTTGATGGACTTCTCGACAGTTTGATTCGATTCAAATTGCGACTCTCGGTGGGGCGAACTTCGTACTTCCCCCTCAATTCAAAACTTGCCTAATAATGTTAGGCTAGGACTGGACAGGGGCACTCCCGACCATTCCGTTGTCTTATTCCGGCAACTTCCTCGTGGGCCCCGGCAGAATTGACGTCAATTTGCGTCGACTAATTAGTGAGCCCGTGATTGGTCGCAGGTGAATTGGGTAACCCGGTAATCTTGTCCGGGATGGAAGGAAGTGATTGTCATGCAGAGCGTCTCTCGAAGACGGTGTCAACGAGTCCTGCAATCAGCTTCAGCTTGAAACTTCCGGTGGATTCCTGCTTTTAAATGTAACGTAGGGTGTTTCAGGAAGGTTGAGGTGATAATTCGTTAATTAGTGACGGAGATCTTTATTGAAATTCCAATGTTTCGGTGATTCTGGTAAAATTGAGACATATTGAATCTCTTTACTCATAGATATACTTCATTTAAGAATTATTGACATCGAAGCAGGCCTTGAACGTCCAGTCGAGGCTTTATTTTTGGTTACAAAAAGTTACTGTTCCATTTCATCATAGAAATAAAACATCAAACATAAATATAACCTAGAAAAGTGTGCAGTATACGAATTATCGAATAATTGAAACGGGATATTCCGACTCCAGTTTAAACATGGGAATTCAGGTTTGAAAGCGCAAAAATATCGTGGAATGCTTTCATATGAAATTATCTGAACTTCCAAGCAAGTCGTTTAGTTGAGATAACGTTCATATAAATGTCGACCATGGAAAATTGGAGATCATTAAAATAAATATTTATTTTCACTCAAGACCATGCAATCTTTATTGGTATTGGAAATCTTGCAAAATTCCAACCATATAACTATAAGAGTACCATTTCAAGAAGGATAATCTATGGAATTCTAGCAGGTAGTTAAAGTGGTGCAACAAACAGAAAAAAATTTTGATACTTCGCAAGCACGGGGCCAAGTGAATGGATTGAAAAAAAACGTTATATATCATATTTAAGAAATCAGAGAGAAACAAAAATTAAGAATATATGTAGTACATGAAGAATTTTGACATGAAATTTGTACCGTAACTATCAATATATGAACCAATTTGTTAATTTGTTAGTGCTCGGTGTTGAATACTTCAAGAAAATCAATTTTTATTTTCATTTATTGAAAATGTTCATGAATTATCAAAATTATTATAATTGATGAGCAATTTTACAATTCCTCAGTATACTTTTGAATTATGAACAATATAGCATGTGTTCAATGTCAGTGTTAGCAGAGGGAATGTAAACAAGGTACCATTGAAGAGACTCATCTCTGAGATGGGATATAAGAACGCACTTCTGATATACAAAATCACTGTACTAGAAGAGACGGGCATAAAAAGACGAGTCGCGTATTGACGAAGGACGATATTGCGGTGAAAACTCGAGCTGATAATAACGAACAAAGTTTCTCAAAAACCAAAGGATACTAACAATAACAGCAGTATTCATTCTAACATGTGTTAATTACGTTCATAAAAATCAGAATAAATTCCCTAAGAACGGTAACTTTCGTGAATATGACACACGTGCAAAAAAAAACTTCGCACTTCCTTCTGCTAGAATAAAAAAAACTCAGCAGGGACCAAAACACACTTGTGTGAAGCTCTACAACTTAATCGAACAGCTTTCAGGAGGGGAGTGAGGAACCTGCTTTCAAAAAGAACTATTTACAAGTTGAGTGAGCTTTTTATTCTTGATGATTTGATATTTTAATACTTTGTTCATTAGTTTCTATCCCATATACAAGTTGTTCATATGTGTTCGATCCTGCGATTCACATGTATATTTGATCATTTCATTTAGTGTAGGTTCTATTTGTTTCATCTGTCAGGCCATGGAATTTATTGATGGCATATTATTTGTACATGTTTTCTGAATTTTCTGCATCAAGAGATGTATGTGTGCAAATGAATTACTATTATTATACAGTACAGTATAATAAACTTAAATTATCTACGAATGATATAAGAGCCAAGATAAAAACCTCATTGAAAACTTCGTTTCTACGTATAAGTATAATTTGGATGTGTTTATTGAATAAGCTGACATAATTCTATTGATGGGCATCCTTTTGCAGGGAGGGTTTCAATTTTTCAACCCATTTATGAAATAATTCACCATTCATAGTTTTATGGTAATCCTTATCATTAATACCACTGTCAATAATCAGATCACATCCGGGAAAAAAAATCCATCCATTGTTCCAGCATTCAAAATAGTGTACCTTCTGCCTTTACCCTTGAATATACTAGGTATACCTTCTGGATTACGTTTTAGTGTCCACTGACGAATTTAAATAGCGTTTTGGAATATCCAAGTTTCATCTAGATAAATGAATTTTACGTTTTGTTTCATGTATTCTCGGTATTTACCACAAAATCGTACTCTATTATATTGTTCTGTTAAAAAATAAGAATTTTCCTTCGACCAACTTTTCTGTATTTGTATCCAATTTTTTTTCATGTTATAATATAATGTTGACTTCGATCGATTGAAATTTATGTGTTCTTTGGCTTGTTCAAAGAAGATATCCAAACTGATATATTAATTGTTTTTAATTTTAGTAAAAACAAAATCATTCAGTGTCTCTTTGAAGGAATAATCATATTACACAAGTTTTCTTCCACTGATAATTAATAATAATAGAAATCTTCATTTCAAATCATCTCAATGTATACAACATAGGTATACATAATATAAAATGAAACAGTGTCAAAAGTTTAGTAATTATTCTCTGCGGTCCATCCCATACTCTTCCAAGCAGTATGGTTCATTTTCCACCAGCAGACGAAATATTTCTCTCTTGAATATTTTATAGATTTCTATCCTCTATACCAGTGTTGTCGTTAGTCTGCAT
Source organism: Aphidecta obliterata (assembly GCA_963966015.1). Lineage (NCBI taxonomy): Eukaryota > Metazoa > Arthropoda > Insecta > Coleoptera > Coccinellidae > Aphidecta > Aphidecta obliterata. The sequence continues at coordinate 45,530,260 of OZ014428.1, read as the reverse complement.
TGAAGGTAGTTATAGTTATGTGTCCTTGTTTCATATCTATTTTCATATTTTTGAGCGCTCGTACTACTTACACGAGGGCTATATCATTTCGTCACGATGTCTGTATTTTTCGAATTTTGAGCCGAAAATGATCTCAAACGACTATGTTCGACTCACTGATGACGAATCCGTCGGAAAATTCGAGTCTGTCCGTCCGGCCGTCCGTCAGCACGATAACTCTCGAACGGATCAACCTAGAGACTTGAAATTTTCAGTGTAGGTTCAGATCCCGAATGCCTCGGTTAAGTTCGTTAATGGGCAGAATTCCAGCAGGGGTTCCGTAAATATGGCCGTTCAAAGTTTTGTTTCTCCTGATTACTTCGAAACTACAGATTCGATCGAGTTGAAACTTTGCACTCAAATGGAAAATGGGGTGTTTCAGCTACATGCGAAATTTTGTCCAGATCGCATGACCACAACTATAGAAACCATAGAAAATTGTAACTTTTGAACGGAAATGCCTAGGGACTTGAAATTTTCAGGATAGGTGTGGATCTCAAATGTCGTGATCACCTTCATCTATGAGCAACATTATACAAGGGGTTCCGTAAATACGGTCGTTTGAAATTTTGTTTTCTCGATAAATTCGAAACTACGGATGCGATCGAGATGAAATTTTGTATTTTAATCGAGAATGATATATTGAAGCAATATTTTGTCCAGATCGCATGACCAGAACCATAGAAACCACAGAAAATTGTAACTTTTGAACGGAAAGGCCTAGGGACTTGAAATTGGGAGGATAGGTGTGGATCTGGAATGTCGTGATTACGTTCATCTATGAGCAAAATTATACAAGGTGTTCCGTAAATATGGTAGTTTGAAATATTTTTTTCCAAATAGTTTCGGAACTACTGATTGGATTGGAATGAAATTATGCACCTAGCTGAGGAACAATGTATTCAAACTACGTGCAAAATTTTGTCCAGATCGCATCACCAAGACCATAGATACCGTAGAAAATTCTAGCGAATTATCGAAAAAAAATTGATCAGCTGAAGCACTGACATGAAGTCTGGAGTTTCGCCTGAGTTTCAGAATTTTTTTGACAGCTGTCGAAAATTCCTTCAATTGATTTCCAAAACTGGAAAATGCGAATCCTCCTACAAGGTGTATGTACGAGCGCTCAAAAGCTCCTGCCTTCACGGCAGTGCTTTTCTAAATTTTTATGTTTTTCAAAAAGGTGGTTGTTCTTGTGGAAGAATAGTAAGCATTCTTGTATATACATCGCATATAGTGTTAATATCTTCTTGTCGAAAAACTCCTCTACATGTTTGGTTGTGTTTCAAATTGCAAAATGCTTTTTTTTGTAAAACAAAAAGTGAAGATAAGTTACCCGAACCATAGAAAACCATCCATATCGCAACCTTGATTATGTTATAGCATGATAAACCTTTTCTAGTGATTTAGGATTTAAATATGATGCTGTTATTTTGAAGAAATATATTGATGATGCTATTTTCCCTTTTAATTGTATAATGTGCGTGTTCCACTTCATATCTGCATCAATATAGAGGCTGTTATAAGATGCTATTATTCTACGGACAGTGCTTGGAGAAATCTGAGAATTAAAGAGACATTGATCAATCAGAATACACTTTGAGTAGGTGAATAACAATTTACCTGAAAGACTAACAATACTCGATTGATGCTAGCGGAAATATATGCCGAATCTTTGAAAAACTTGAAGTAACACAACTATCGGTTCGTTTGTTGTAAGGCGCGATGTATTCTGGTCAATTCCAGCTGTTTCAATAGCACAAGACAAAAAATACTGTAATTCAGAGCTAATTTTTATAATTATTCACCAATATCTCGATAAAATCATCAAAGCAAGGTATTTATGGGTTATGATAGTGTTATTCCTGTACTTACCTGAATTCAGCAACCCGAAGTATTACTGAATAGTCTATTACCAAGTAAAATTCCATTTTCCACAATCTCTTCAATGTCAATAATTCTTAAACGGAGTATATAATGCTTGATGCTTGATGAACTCTCTTCAAGAATTATGAAACGCAATTACTTCAGGAATTTCTCCGATTATTTCCTTCCTATTAATTTATATAAATTATATATAAATTTTAAGTGGAAAAATTACTCAACAACTGTCAACTTAGTTGTCAGCAGTTTTTCCGGAAAAAAAATTGGAAAAATTCCATGCAAGTTTGACGAGTTGCTTTGTAAAAACAAACTTGATGGTTTCTTTCCTGTGTTGCTATGTACAGTTACCAACAACAAAGATCACAAACAACGCTTACGAATTTATTAATTTTTCAACTGAAACTCAAAATGAATCGGTTTGGAAATGTTTCCGAAAGTGAAATTAATGCGGCTGTTGAAAATAGTGTTCCACTAAATACTCAGAAAATTCACACATAAAATGTTCATTTAACTCAGGAAATAATCTTACCAAATATCCCTCGGGCATTTAATTTTTCCTGTGGAAAAATTGGAACACTCGTTTCTAAGTAATCCGTTTCAACAAATAGCATTCGCGAAAGTGGAAAAATCCTCGTCTTCGACTCGGATTTTCAAAACCACTCTCGCTCATGCTGTTTGTTAAAACAAATTACTTAGAAACTCGTTTTCCCGAATTTTACCGGAAAAATTAAATGCACTAGGGATATTACCCCCGAAAATTCTCACAAATTCGTCACATACCGAGACCACTTCTGCGGAAGGTTTTCGACGTCGCCCAAACAAACATGCGGTCAAGAAAAATACCGAAACGCAGTGAAACAGGAACGGAAGCAAACGAACCGAAAAAAGCGAATTGGTGTAACGAAGAGTAGGAGCAGGAGAAATGATTAAACCGTGTCAGGATCGCCGCAATGCCAATTAACCCAATCAGGGTTGTCCAAGTTCCGACTTAACATTTCCAACATGTCCCTCGAGCGGAGTTTATCTCCAAATGCGTGGAAAAAATCGCCGATGTTCGGCTAATTAAGCGTGCATACTGTGTGATCTGGTTCGAGATCGGCCCCTGGAACAAAGCTCTGGGGATGCGTGACACAGTCATAGGTCACTGCTTCGAACCTGGTCCAGGGACGATGTGAATTTGAATCAGTTTGGAAATCTGAGATCTGTACCTAAGTTGTCCTGAATGTCCCGCTCACTTGAGGTCAGGCACGTACGATGAGATCTTGTCGAATTATCCCTGGGAAGCGTGAACAGATTCGTTGCACAAATTGCAGGATGACTCATATTTCGAACTGGCACTGTCGACGAATATCAATAACCTATGCTTCAACAAAATTTTCGACGAAACCATAAGGTCTATAGAGAAACCATATACATTGTATTTGAATTCAGCGTTGTCAAATTAGTTTATATTGGAAATTTCCAGAAAAAAATCTAACGAAAGTTTTTCCACCAGAAAATATCCTGACAAACATGACGAACATGAAGAAAATTTTTCAAAAAAAAATGTTTTCGGTGAAGGCAAAAAATATGTGTTTTCTATATGAATGTTGATTTCAAATATGTACTCACTATCCACGTGAAATGATTTTTCTGCTCGCTACTTCACTTTGAAGTGGAAAGTTTTAAAGATCCACATTCTCAGATGTCCAAACTCAAGATTTTCTTGAATAGAAATGGATCGACCATTGTGAGTGTGGATTTTTTTTCATTCGGCTGCATGCTTCGACTACCAAAAAAAAATAGCTTAGGGTTTCAGAAACGTTTCTACAGAATTTTATAATTTTTTATACCAACAACTTTTGTTTTTGGGACTTTTAACGAATATTCCGACGTAACCATAAGGTTTATAAAGAAACCAACAACATATTTGAAATCAGCGTTGTCGAATTAGTGAATACTAGCAATTTCCAATAAAAATAGAACAAAAGTTCTTTCACCAAAAAATATCCTGACCAAATATAAGGAAAATGTTGCAAAAAAAAATTTTTCGGTGAAGGAAAAAAATATGTGGCTTCTATATGGATTGAAGGTGTAGATTCCGAATATGTTCTTGCTTTCCACGTAAAATAATTTTTCTGGACGCTACTTCACTCTGAAGTGGAAAGTTTTAAAGATCCACATTTTTACATGCCCAAATTCAAGATTTCCTTGATTGGAAATGAATCGACCATTGTGAGTGTGGATTTTTTTTCATTCGGCTGCATCCTTCGACAACCGAAAGAAAATAGCTTAGGGTTCCAAAAACGTTTCTACAGAATTTTATAATTTTCTATACCAACAACTTTTGTTTTTGGGACTTTTAACGAATATTCCGACGTAACCATAAGGTTTATAGAGAAACCAACAACATATTTGAAATCAGCGTTGTCGAATTAGTGAATACTAGAAATTTCCAATAAAAATAGAACAAAAGTTCTTTCACCAAAAAATATCCTGACCAAATATAAGGAAAATGTTGCAAAAAAAAATTTTTCGGTAAAGGAAAAAAAAATGTGGCTTCTATATGGATTGAAGGTGTAGATTCCGAATATGTTCTTGCTTTCCACGTAAAATAATTTTTCTGGACGCTACTTCACTTTGAAGTGGAAAGTTTTAAAGATCCACATTTTTACATGCCCAAATTCAAGATTTCCTTGATTGGAAATGAATCGACCATTGTGAGTGTGGATTTTTTTTCATTCGGCTGCATCCTTCGACTACCGAAAGAAAATAGCTTAGGGTTCCAAAAACGTTTCTACAGAATTTTATAATTTTTTATACAAACAACTTTTGTTTTTGGGACTTTTAACGAATATTCCGACGTTACCATAAGGTTTATAGAGAAACCAACAACATATTTGAAATCAGCGTTGTTGAATTAGTGTATACTAAAAATTTCCAATAAAAATAGAACAAAAGTTCTTTCACCAAAAAATATCCTGACCAAATAAGGAAAATGTTGCAAAAAAAATTTTTTCGGTAAAGGAAAAAAATATGTGGTTTCTATATGAATTGAAGGTGTAGATTCCGAATATGTACTTGCTTTCCACGTAAAATAATTTTTCTGGACGCTACTTCACTTCGAAGTGGAAAGTTTCAAAGATCCACATTTTTAGATGTCCAAATTCAAGGTTTTCTTGAAAGAAAATGGATCGACCATTGTGAGTGTGGATTTTTTTTCATTGGGCTGCATCTTTCGACTACCGAAAGAAAGTAATATGGGGTTCCAAAAACGTTTCTACAAAATTTTATAATTTTTCATACCAACAACTTTGGTTTTTGGGACTTTTAAAGAATGTTCCGACGAAACCATAAAATCTATATAGAAACCAAGAATATATTTGAAATCAGCGTTGTCGAATTAGTGTATACTTGAAATTTCCAGGAGAAAATAGAACAAGAGGTTTTTGCACCAAAAAATATCCTGACCATAAAGGAAAATGTTGCGAAAAAAATTTTTTCGGTGAAGCAAAAGAATATGTGTTTTCTATATAAATCGAAGGTGTAGATTTCGAATATGTTCTTACTTTCCACGTTAAATAATGATTCTGGTCGCTACTTCACTTTAAAGTGGATAGTTTTAAAGATCCACATTTTTAGATGTCCAAATTCAAGATTTTCTTGAATGAAAATGGATCCATTGTGAGCGTGGATTTTTTTCCATTAGGCCGCATCCTTTGACTACCGAAAGAAAGTTGTTTGGAGTTCAAAAAATGTTTCTACAAAATTTTATAATTTTTTATACCAACAACTTTTGTTTTTGGGACTTTCAACGATGTTCCGAAGAAACCATGTGGTCTATATAGAAACCAACAACATATTTGAAATAAGCGTTGTCGAATTAGTTTATACTAGAAATTTCCAAGAAAAAATAGGACAAAAGTTTTTTCACCAAAAAATATCCTGACCGAATATAAGGAAAATGTTGCAAAAAAAAATTTTTTCGGTAAAGGAAAAGAATATTATGTGTTTTCTATATAAATCGAAGGTGTAGATTCCGAATATGTACTCGCTTTCCAAGTAAAATAATTATGCTGCTCGCTACTCCACTTTGAAGTGGAAAGTTTTAAAGATCCACAATTTTAGATGTCCAAATTCAAGATTTTGTTGAATGGAAATGGATCGACCATTGTAAGCGTGAATTTTTTTTTATTGGTCTGCGTCCTTCTACTACCGAAAGAAAGTAGTTTAGGGTTCCAAAAATGTTCCTACAAAATTTTATAACTATTTATACTAACATTTTTTGTTCTTGGGACTTTCAACGAATGTTTCGACGAAACCATAAGATCTATAGAGAAACCAACAACATATTTGAAATAAACGTTGTCGAATTAGTTCATACTAGTAATTTCCAGGAAAAAATAGAACAAAAGTTTTCTCACAAAAAAATATCCTGACCAAATATAAGGAAAATGTTGCAAAAAAAATTTTTTTCGGTAAAGGAAAAAAAATATGTGTTTTCTTTTTAAATTGGAGGTGTAGATTCCGAATATGTACTTACTTTCCACGTGAAATAATTTTTCTGGTAACTACTTCACTTTCAAGTGGAAAGTTTTAAAGATCCACATTTTTAGATGTCCAAATTTTCTCGAATGGAAATGGATCGACCATTGTGAGTGTGGATTTTTTTCATTGGGCTGCAACATTCGACTACCGAAAGAAAGTAGTTTAGGGTTCCAAAAACGTTTCTACAAAATTTTATAATTTTGTATACCAACATCTTTTGTTTTTGAGTTTTTTAACGAATATTCCGTCTAAACCATAACAACCAACAACATATTTGAAATCAGCGTTGTCAAATTAGTCTATACTAGAAATTTCCAGGGGAAAATCCAACAAAAGTTTTTTCATCAAAAAATATCCTGAATATATAAGGAAAATGTTGCAAAAAAAATTTTTTTCGGTAAAGGAGAAAAAGTGTGATTTCCTCTCGAATTGAAGGCGTAGATTCCGAATATGCACTTACTTTCCACGTGAAATAATTTTTCCGGTCGCTACTTCACTTTCAAGTGGAAAATTTCGAAGATCCACATTTTTAGATGTCCAAATTCAAGATTTTCTTGAATGAAAATGGATCGACCATTGTGAGTGTGGATTTTTTTTCATTGGGCTGCATCCTTCGACTACCGAAAGAAAGTAATTTAGGGTTCCAAAAACGTTTCTACAAAATTTTATAATTTTTCATACCAACAACTTTGGTTTTTGGGACTTTTAACGAATGTTCCGACGAAACCATAAGATCTATATAGAAACCAACAACAAATTTGAAATCAGCGTTGTCGAATTAGTGTATACTTGAAATTTCTAGGGGAAAATCCAACAAAAGTTTTTTCATCAAAAAATATCCTGAATAGATAAGGACAATGTTGCAAAAAAAATTTTTTTCGGTAAAGGAAAAAAATGTGTGATTTCTTTTCGAATAGAAGGTGAAGATTCCGAATATGCACTTACTTTCCACGTGAAATAATTTTTCTGGTCGCTACTTCACTTTCAAGTGGAAAGTTTTGAAGATCCACATTTTTAGATGTCCAAATTCAAGATTTTCTTGAATGTAATTGGATCGACCATTGTTAGTGTGGATTTTTTTTTCATTGGGCTGCATCCTTTGACTACCGAGAGAAAGTAGTTCAGTGTTCCAAAAACGTTTCTACAAAATTTTATAATTTTTATACCAACAACTTTTGTTTTTGGGACTTTTAACGAATGTTCCGACAAAACCATAAGATCTATAGAGAAACCAACAACATATTTGAAATCAGCGTTGTCTAGAAATTTCCAGGAGAAAAAAGAACAAAAGTTTTCTTACCTAAAAATATCCTGACCAAATATAAAGAAAATGTTGCAAAAAAAATTTTGTTCGGTAAAGGAAAAAAAATATGTGTTTTCTATATAAATCCGAGTGTAGATTCCGAATAAGTAAATGCTTGAAATGAATCGACCCTTGTGGGTGTGGATTTTTTTTCATTGAGCTTTTACTACCGAAAAAAAGTTGTATAGAGTTCTAAAAACGTTTCTACCAAATTTTGTAATTTTTATACCAACAACTTTTTGGTACTTTATGCAGGATGCCTTTTTCACAGAAGATTTCCAAGAATAATGATAATGGCAATTCAAAAAAGTCAATCTAAGAAATCCAAGGGAACATCCAAATCACCATTCGAGAGTGTAGACCGGTTTCGGCTTCGGTTTGAACGGGTTCACTGAAAATCGCCTATACAAGGTGTTTCTGAATTGAAATTATAGAAAAAAAGGAAGCTTCACTCTTTTCAAAGTTTTTTCCTCGTAGCATCTGCATCTGCATTTCTCGAGATATTGAGCCGAAATTTCCCAAAGATATTACACTTCAAGGTTCACATTATATGGTAATTGCACATGAATATCTACGGAGTGATTTTTATTGGAGCAATGGCACCTTTTTCCTGTCCCATAACTTTTTTGTGGTGCGCCACTGGTTGTTCAGGAAATATGTGAAAAAAATTTGTTTCATTCAGAAACTGTCCAAAAAATTAAATTCTATTTGAGTCGTTAGAAAATTCAAAATTTTCAAAGGTATTCAGTAAGTTCTGGCATATTTGGATAAATTCATTATTAATTTCTTCGGTTTTTTTTCACATCTGTGAGAGTGGTTCATAAAGGTTCGAAAAAGTCGTAAAATAATCATCACCAAAAATGTTTCACTCAACACAATAAATAATATCACTTTGTCCTCGAAGAACTTCACAAGCACATTCTTGTGGTGTCTCATTTCTTCTACATGTGGATGTATCTATTTGATTCAAATGTCTTACATTTGTTTGATCCGCTTTCCCGAAAGGTTGCTGGGTTTTCTCAATTGAGCCCCAACAGTACACTTATCGGAGTGCTCCAACTGGTCCAGGACTTTCCTGACGTATAGAAGGCAGGAATTGAAACAAACGGGACGAAACGGGTACCGTATATTTGGGAATTGGTGGAAAAAATAAAGCACTCGAAGAAGTTTAATCTCAACTTTTGGAACTGCTTTAAAGGAAAGGCAGTTGGGGGCGAAGCAATAAACAGCCACTATCTGCGCCCCGATATTGCTCCCCTTTCTTCGTAAGATTTGGAGAATTCACTCGAGGTTTTCTCGATAAGGACCGGCTCGGAAATTCAAGAAGCGCGATATTCTTTCATGGGGAAGTTGGAATATAAGTAACACACGAGGCTCGAAGGGGCCGCTATTATTTCGTTCTTTCCTTTCATTATTTTTATTCGAAAAGATTTTCCTTCATATTTTATAGGTCGGTGATCGGTTAAGACAAGAAATACCGGGATTGGACTGGGTGGAAGAAAATCCGAGACGAAAAAAAAAACTATGGAGGATATATCAATCTTCAGACGCGGGAAAGTCATTCGGATTTGATTGAATTTGGGAATTTTCACTTAAATTACGAAATGAAACAAGAAAATATGTAAATCCAAATGGAAACTTGGATTTCTGCTTTGTGAATACTAAAATGCCAAGTTAGGTTAGCTAGTCCGTTTTGTCTTATATTTTCTCACGATAAACTCGGAAAAGAGGCTTTTTCGCACAAAAATTTCGATTGCTTCAGTGTGTTTTTATGATGTCCACAATGTCTGTGAAAATTTGGTGTTAATCCGAGCGGTGACCACATTCTACACTTTTCCAAGAAGGCCGTGTTTGAAACAATTTCAATGGCTTTAATCCAAATGGAAACTTGGATTTCTGCTTTGTGAATACCAAAATTTCAAGTTAGGTTAGCTTGTCCGTTTAGTCATATATTTTCTCACGATAAACTTGAAAAAGAAGATTTTTCGCAAAAATATTTCGATTGCTTTACTATATTTTTAAGATGTCTACAACGTCCGTCAAAATTTGGTATGAATCTGAGCGGTGACCATATTCTCCACTTTTTCAAAAAGGCTGTGTTTGAAACAATTTCGATGGCTTAAATCCAAATGGAAACTTGGATTTCTGCTTTGTGAATACTAAAATGACCAGTTAGGTTAGCTAGTCCGTTTTGTCATATATTTTCTCACGATAAACTTGGAAAAGAGTTTTTTTCGCACAAATATTTCGATTGCTTCAGTGTGTTTTTATGATGTCTACAACGTCTGTGAAAATTTGGTGTGAATCCGAGCGGTGACTATATTCTACACTTTTCCAAGAAGGACGTGTTTGAAACAGTTTCAATGGCTCCAATCCAAATGGAAACTTGAATTTCTGCTCTGTGAATACTAAAATGACAAGTAAGGTTAGCTAGTCCGTTTTGTCATATATTTACTCACGATAAACTTGGAAAAGAGTTTTTTTCGCACAAATATTTCGATTGCTTCAGTGTGTTTTTATGATGTCTACAACGTCTGTGAAAATTTGGTGTGAATCCGAGCGGTGACCATATTCTACACTTTTCCAAGAAGGACGTGTTTGAAACAGTTTCAATGGTTTGAATCCAAATGAAAACTTGAATTTCTGCTTTGTGAATACTAAAATGACCAGTTAGGTTAGCTAGTCTGTTTTGTCAAATATTTTCTCACGATAAACTTGGAAAAGAGTTTTTTTCGCACAAATATTTCGATTGCTTCAGTGTGTTTTTATGATGTCTACAACGTCTGTGAAAATTTGGTGTGAATCCGAGCGGTGACCATATTCTACACTTTTCCAAGAAGGACGTGTTCGAAACAGTTTCAATGGCTCCAATCCAAATGGAAACTTGAATTTCTGCTCTGTGAATACTAAAATGACAAGTAAGGTTAGCTAGTCCGTTTTGTCATATATTTACTCACGATAAACTTGGAAAAGAGTTTTTTTCGCACGAACATTCTGATCGCCTTAGTGCGTTTTTATGATGTCTACAACGTATGTCAAAATTTGGTATGAATCTGAGCGGTGACCATATTCTACACTTTTTCAAAAAGGCCGTGTTTGAAACAATTTCAATGGCTTAAATCCAAATGGAAACTTGAATTTCTGCTCTGTGAATACTAAAATGACAAGTAAGGTTAGCTAGTCCGTTTTGTCATATATTTACTCACGATAAACTTGGAAAAGAGTTTTTTTCGCACGAACATTTTGATCGCCTTAGTGCGTTTTTATGATGTCTACAACGTATGTCAAAATTTGGTATGAATCTGAGCGGTGACCATATTCTACACTTTTTCAAAAAGGCCGTGTTTGAAACAATTTCAATGGCTTAAATCCAAATGGAAACTTGAATTTCTGCTCTGTGAATACTAAAATGACAAGTAAGGTTAGCTAGTCCGTTTTGTCATATATTTACTCACGATAAACTTGGAAAAGAGTTTTTTTCGCACGAACATTTTGATCGCCTTAGTGCGTTTTTATGATGTCTACAACGTATGTCAAAATTTGGTATGAATCTGAGCGGTGACCATATTCTACACTTTTTCAAAAAGGCCGTGTTTGAAATAATTTCAATGGCTTAGATCCAAATGGAAACTTGGATTTCTGCTTTGTGAATATTAAAATGACAAGTAAGGTTAGCTAGTCCGTTTTGTCATATATTTACTCACGATAAACTTGGAAAAGAGTTTTTTTCGCACGAACATTTTGATCGCCTTAGTGCGTTTTTATGATGTCTACAACGTATGTCAAAATTTGGTATGAATCTGAGCGGTGACCATATTCTACACTTTTTCAAAAAGGCCGTGTTTGAAACAATTTCAATGGCTTAAATCCAAATGGAAACTTGAATTTCTGCTCTGTGAATACTAAAATGACAAGTAAGGTTAGCTAGTCCGTTTTGTCATATATTTACTCACGATAAACTTGGAAAAGAGTTTTTTTCGCACGAACATTTTGATCGCCTTAGTGCGTTTTTATGATGTCTACAACGTCCGTCAAAATTTGGTATGAATCTGAGCGGTGACCATATTCTACACTTTTTCAAAAAGGCCGTGTTTGAAACAGTTTCAATGGCTCCAATCCAAATGGAAACTTGAATTTCTGCTTTGTGAATACTAAAATGACAAGTAAGGTTAGCTAGTCCGTTTTGTCATACATTTTTTCACGAAAATTTTCGAAAAGAGGATTTTCGCAAAAAAATTTCTATCGCTTCAGTTTGTTTTTATGATGTCTACAACATCTGTAAAAATGAAAAATCTAACGGTGTAAGTTCAGGGAGATGTACAGGGCAAGGGACCAGTCCATTCTCTCTGGAAAATTATTGTTCAGTCAGTTTCTCACATTTCTACGAAAATGTTCTACTAGGCTTACTAGTTAATCACATTTCAGTTGAGGGGTGTGTGAATCAACAAGTTCTATCAATATCGACAGGTGCACTTCAAAATCAGTGCAAATCAGGTTGAATTTCCTCCGGATCTAAAACAGAATGCATTTACAAACCGCGCCACCGTAATGTATCTATTCAACTCAGAGCATACCTAATATATAATCCTGACATGAAAATCGCCCATAAATTTCTTGGTTCGCTTTCCGAAATCCTTTTAGTCTGATTGCTGGGCGATTACTTACTTACCTTCAGGAAAGAGACATCGATTAGGGCATTTTTCAAGGGAACTAATGAAATTGATTGAGAGGGACACTGGTCGCCGCCACTGAATGAAATCTCTGGAGGTTTCGGGAAGTTTCAATCACTGAATACTTTTTGATAATTGCGAGTTTTTTACGTAGTTGATAGATTCCATCACCTAATGAGATGAAGCTGTATTCGGAATTCCATTCTCCTATCATGATATACAGTTTACTTTAGTTTTTTTTCAAATCTCTTCAATTTCAGCCGTCCATTGTGTCGAAGTTTCCATTTTACTAGAGACGATATCTCTTGCGCTCCACGTTAGGAATCACTGAATTGATGGGACTCACTTCGGATAATGCAATTTTGAAGGCACTGAGTTTAATTCCGAATTTCAAATTGGGTTATTTCATTAGCCTAATTCATTTCAACATGGCCTGAATGTCATCCGCTATAATAATGAACTATTGTCACGTCTCGTGCCCTGAGAATACCCAAGGGAGGAAAAACGGGATATGATCATACTCGTTAATTTACCCCATAAAACGTTTTAGGAAGCGAGTTGAATCTGTTTTCTGCACGACCTATCGCTGAGTATGGATATTATTATCTTCGACTATAACGTCATTAACGTATATCCTCAAGCTCTTCATGCCTGTAGAAAACGATGCTTGATGTAATCTAAGTAGAATAGGTAGGAAAAAATGTTTTATTTCTCGATTCATAATCAAATATTTCTACGCCACATAAGTGAATATTTGAATGAATATTGGTCGTCTATCTGAAGTTCTCAAATTCACAAAACAGAAAGTCAAGTTTCCATTTGGATTTAAGTCATTGAAACTGTTTCAAAGGAAAGCTGTAGAATATGGTCACCGCTTGGATTCATACCAAACTTTGACAGACGTTGTTGACATCATAAAAACACAATAAAGCGATCAAAATGTTCGTGCGAAAAAACCTCTTTTCCAAGGTTATCGTGAGAAAATATATGATAAAACGGACTAGCTTATCTTACTTGTCATTTTAATATTAACAAAGCAAAAATCAAAGTTTCCATTTGGATCTAAGCCATTGGAATTGTGTCAAACACGGCCTTTTTGGTAAAGTGTAGAATATGGTCAACGCTCAGATTCATACCAAATTTTGACTGATGTTGTAGACATCAAAAAACACACCAAAGCAATCGAAAAATTTGTGCGAAAAAACCTTTTTCCCAAGTTTATCGTGAGAAAATATATGACAAAACGGACAAGCTAACCTAACTTGTCATTTTAGAAAGCAGACATCCAAGTTTCCATTTGGATTTAAGCCATTGAAATTGTTTCAAACATGGCCTTTTTGAGAAAGTGTAGAATATGGTCACCGCTCGGATTCACTCCAAATTTTCGCAGACGTTGTAAACATCATGAAACACACTAAAGCGATCGAAATATTTGTGCGAAAAATCCTCTTTTCCAGGTTTATCATGAGAAAATATAAGTCAAATCGGACTAGCTAACCTTACTTGTCATTTTAGTATTCACAAAACAGAAATCCAAGTTTCCATTTGGATTTAAGCCGTTGAAATTGTTTCAAACACGGCCTTCTTAGAAAAGTGTAGAATACATTCACCGCTCAGATTCACACCAAATTTTCACAGACGTTTCAGACATCATAAAAACACACTAAAACGATCGGAATATTTGTGTGAAAAAACCTCTTTTCCAAGGTTATCGTGAGAAAATATATGACATATCTGACCTAACTTGTCATTTGAGTATTTACAGAGCAGAAATCCAAGTTTCCATTTGGTTAATATGAAAACACAGGAAGAATTTGAACACCCTGTAGCTTAGACATGAATTGAACATTCTATCAACTGTTGAAGTCATTCTACAGACAAGAGAATCAGATTTAAATGAAAGCGAATCGGCAGTTTGGTTCAAAACCAGAAGGAAGATGTTGGATTTACATATAAATTTTTGATGGTAATGATTTCATAGTATTGAAAATGATGAAAAATATTTTCATGTAGCCAATTCTGAAAAACTGCCCCTCGTTCCAACTCTTTTCGATTCAACACGAAACAGATGATTCCGCGCCACGAATTTCGGTCAATCGCCGGCAATTAGTTAATTGGAGTGTAAAATCCATAGGATTTTCGTTCTGCAAATATGTTCGAAACGGGTAGAATACCCCGAAACCGCCATCCCCCACCCCCCATTGTCAACTGACAGAACCTTGACGTGGAACGTTTTGGGGGGGGATCAGCGGTCAGCAGCGGTTGTCTGCACCACCGTTCAGTTAATGACGTGGCAATTACCATCGGAGGTGGTGGGATATCGCGATGGGACGCAATGCAGAATTATCGACAACGATAAAAAGGGTAGATAGTTGGTCGATATGGCGCCCCACTTTTTCGACTTTTCGAATTCAATATTTCGGACAAATTTATAAAGTGTGTTCTGGATTTAGAATTGAAGGTGGTTTGAAAATGATGAAATGAACCAAAATATTCAATCAACATTACACAATTGATGGCAGTTCAATTCGAAACGAATTGATGACCAGTTGACCTGTACGAATCAAGATCCATAATATAAATTCAGCCATCACCATTTAACATAATCGATTTCGACATGAATGCCCATCGGCATCGAATGAAATAAAGCACGTTAATTAAAACTCGAACCAATCATAATCCACTTTCATTATGTAATTGGGTTTTTTCAATACTACAGGTCTAATCGCTCTCACGTTTGATGCGATTTCATTATTCGCGGACACAAACTTTGACGGAGTGGCTTTTGATGGTGCTCTCGGGTTAATTAAAAGTTTTGCGAAAATGTGTGTTTTCGTTCGGATGACGAGAAATGATAATAACCTTTACTGGAGTAGGTACTTGGGTTTTGGAGGTTTGAATTAGGGATTTAAGGACGAGTAAAAATATGACTTCCTAGTGTTCTGATCTGATTGAATTCTTTCACGTCTGAATGCTCCGGTTTCCGGTTGATTTCGTAAATCGGCGAAATCTGCCGAAGGATTTCGTTTATATCAAACCTTGAATATTTTACCGATCTGATATAATCGAATTCCTGAAGTTAGTTGAAAGATAACAGCACGAAGCTTACCGGCGTCCAAAGATAGCAGACCAAATACCCGATCAACCAGTGGCGTGGCAAAAAATATTTCTATGGACTATTACGATAATTAATAAGTTTTTTTTGAGGACTAATAAAAATAATACATAAATTATTTACCAAGATCACATGTAAAATGAAATACAAATATAAAGTGTTTATAATGGTAAATAATAGCAGAAAAGTTGGGCCGATTATTCCACAGCTCGAAATTCGAAAAAATTTTTTCATATAGAATCCGTGGATCAAGCATCAACAGATTTGCACAGGAGGTTTTTCATTGCATTACTATAATTTCGTGAAAGAAAGGTCGACTTTCCTTGGATATAGCATCACCAGATTTTCACAGGATGTTTCACATTGCATTACTATCATCTCATTGCAATGCTATCATTGCGTGAAAAAATGGTTGACTTCCCTTGGGATCCAGGGGTTGAAATTTCAACCCTCGAATTTCAAAAATTATTTTTATATAGAAGCCGTAGTTCTAGCATCACCAGATTTCCACAGGATGTTTCTTATTGCATTACTATCATCTGGTGAAAAAGTGGTTGGCTTCCCTTCGGATCTAGTGGTTGAAATTTCAACCCTCGAATTTGAAAAATTATTTTTTTATAGAAGCCGTGGTTTCAGCATCACCAGATTTTTAAAGGATGTTTCTCATTGCAATACTATCATTGCGTGCAAAAATGGGTGACTTCCTTTGGGATGCAGGGGTTGAATTTCAACCCTCGAATGTCAAAAATTATTTTTATATAGAAGCCATGGTTCTAGCATCACCAGATTTCCACAGGATGTTTCTCATTGCATTACTATAATTTCGTGAAAAAGTGGTTGACTTCCCTCGGGATCCAGGGGTTGAAATTTCAACCCTCGAATTTAGAAAATTATTTTTATATAGAAGCCGTGGTTCTAACATTACCAGATTTTCACAGGATGTTTCTCATTGCATTACTATAATTTCGTGAAAAAATGGTTGATTTCTCTCGGGATCCAGGGGTTGAAATTTCAACCCTCGAATTTCAAAAATTATTTTAATATACAAGCCGTGGTTCCAACTTCATCAGATTTTTACAGGATGTTTCTCATTGCATTACTATAATTTCGTGAAAAAATGGTTGACTTCCCTCGGGATCAAGGGGTTGAAATTTCAACCCTCGAATTTAGAAAATTATTTGTATATAGGAGCCGTGGTTCTAACATCACCAGATTTTCACAGGATGTTTCTCATTGCACTACTATAATTTCGTGAAAAAATGGTTGACTTCCCTCGGGATCAAGGGGTTGAAATTTCAACCCTCGAATTTAGAAAATTATTTGTATATAGGAGCCGTGGTTCTAACATCACCAGATTTTTATAGGATGTTTCTCATTGCAATACTATCATTTCGCGAAAAAATGGTTGACTTCCTTTGGGATGCAGGGGTTGAAATTTCAACCCTCGAATTTCAAAAATCATTTTTATATAGAAGCCGTGGTTCTAGCATCATCAGAGTTTCACAGGATGTTTCTCATTGCATTACTATTATCTCGTGAAAAAATGGTTGACATCCTTTGGGATGCAGGGGTTGAAATTTCAACCCTCGAATTTCAAAAATTAGTTTTTTTCAGAAGCCGTGGTTCTAACATCGCCAGATTTTTACAGGATGTTTCCCATTGCATTACTATAATCTCATGAAAAAATAGTTGACATCCTTTGGGATGCAGGGGTTGAAATTTAAACCGTCGAATTTCAAAAATTATTTTTATATAGAAGCCGTGGTTCTAACATCACCAGATTTTTACAGGATGTTTTTCATTGCATTACTATAGTTTCGTGAAAATATGGTTGATTTTCCTTGGGATCCAGGGGTTGAAATTTCAACCCTCGAATTCCAGAAATTATTTTTATATAGAAGCCGTGGTTCTAACTTCACCAGATTTTTATAGAATGTTTCTCATTGCAATACCATCATTGCGTGAAAAAATGGTTGACTTCCTTCGGGATACAGGGGTAGAAATTTCAACCCCCGAATTTCAGAATTTATTTTCATACAAAAGCAAACGACGGCTTCTTACGAAAATTTTTTTTCTACTTCTTGCTGTGTAAGAATCGGCCACTCGGCCTAAAAACAATTTCCATTTCATATTACATGTAATCTTGGTAAATAATAAATGTATTATTCTGTTTACTCCCCAAAAGAAGCTCATTAATTATCGTCATAGTCCATAGAAATATTTTTTCGGCACGCCACTGGTCGGTCGGGTATTTCCGAAGATTTTGGTCTGCTTTCTTTGGCTGCTCTTTTCACACCGATACGAAGATTCAGGAGGATCGTAGCATTAGAAGAGTAAAATGGAATTATTCAAAAAATTTTTAGTATCACAGAAACTATTCGCTATAACCTGTTGAATTTTTGTGTCTACATATGGGACATCGATAAAATTCATCTTTACAGTTGATCCACGTGAAAATTTAATTGAATTTGTCTGCTCTGGTGTTGAGAATATTTCATATATTCCATAAATAATTTTGTAATTCCATTTCTTGAAGTGTCGATTTCACGAAATGACATAATTTTCCAAATTGAGTTCAATTAGACTTGCGGTCTAACGATGAATTTAAAGAACTCGAATATTTTCGATTCGAAAAGTAAGTGGAATCTACATAAATTCTTCAGTGCCCAAATGAAAAACTGTAATGAGTGATAATGAACAAATCGTAACCACTCAACTCTTAACACGAATACTTGCGAGAAGTGGATGAACATTAAGCTGAACATAAAGAGGAACATCGCAACAAGAATCCCATCCCACGAGCAGAGGTCGAATATGAAGATAGATCAGCAACTCACACGAAAACGTTATGAAGTCGATTTGTCAAAGTGAATAGGGGTTGTGTCGGCCCTTACTGTTTATGGGGCTAGTTTCAACCTTAACAGTTAGTCAATGTCTGTTATATATAGTGGTATTTATTTACGACCTTTTCATGAATAACACAACGTGTGCACTGTCCGCGTACACTTCAACGGAATGGGCTCGAATAATTCTGTCAACTGACGACAGTGTTTTCTGAAATGGGAAGGTTCAAAGAAGTGGACCACCCTTTTCTTAATAACCATCTTATTCTTGAAAAGTCTTATATTTTAGAGAATATTTCGTTTAATGCTTATACATTTTATCCTGTAAACACTATTTTGTCTATGGGCACTCATATTATTATTTTATTTATACACTTGATTTATTATTTTATATAATTATATTTTTGAAATTGAGAGCCTCCCAAACCCACCCTGAGAATTTCAAGTTCCTAGGCCTTTCCGTTCAAAAGTTACAATTTTCTATGGTTTCTATGGTTCTGGTCATGCGATCTGGACAAAATATTGTTTCAATATATCATTTTCGATTAAAATACAAAATTTCATCTCGATAGACTGCGCAGTTTCGAAATTATCGAGAAACCAAAATTTCAAACGACCGTATTTACGGAACCCCTAGTATAATTCTGTTCATTGATGAACGCGAACGCGACATTTCAGATCCACACCTATCCTGAAAATTTCAAGTCCCTAGGCCTTTCCGTTCGAAAGTTATGATTTTCTATGGTTTCTATGGTTCTGGTCATGTGATCTGGAGAAATGTAGCTTGAATATATCATTCTCCATTAGTATACAAAATTTCGTCACGATCGAATCTGTAGTTTTGAAATTATCAAGAAAACTAAATTTCAAACGACCATATTTACGGAACCCCAAGTATAATTTTGCTCATAGATGAACATGATCACGACATTCGAGATCCACACCTATCCTGAAAATTTCAAGTCCCTAGGCGTTTCCGTTCAAAAGTTACAATTTTCTATGGTTTCTATGGTTCTGGTCATGTGATCTGAACAAAATTTTACATGTAGCTTGAACACCTCATTCTCCATTCGAGTGCAAAATTTCATCTCAATCAAATCTGTTGTTTTCAAGTAATGAGGGGAACAAAACTTTGAACGACCATATTTACGGAACCCCTGGGCGAATTTGGCCCATTAACGAACTCAACCGAGGCATTTGGGATCTGAACCTACACTGAAAATTTCAAGTTTCTAGGTTGATCCGTTCGAGAGTTATCGTGCTTACGGACGGACGGACAGACTCGAATTTTTCGACGGATTCGTCATCAGTGAGTCGAACATAGTCGATTGAGACCATTTTCGGCTCAAAATTCGAAAAATACAGACATCGTGACGAAATGATATAGCCCTCGTGTAACTAGTACGAGCGCTCAAAAACAATCTTTATTTACAACGGTCAATAATCCGACCATACAGCTAAAAAGGAAATTACTTAATTATTGATGACTGATTTGCCTTCAGAGGTTTTTATAATATTATCTCATCTGAAAGTTCCAGAATAGAATGCGACAAACAATAACACCTGCAACAATGTGCGTCATTGAAGATTCAATGGGTAATCAAATTTATACATGGTTATATTCAATTTTAAATGTAAACAGATAAGCAATTCATCTGAGGTATACAGGGTTGGCGTTATGTTATTGTATATACACTTGATTCATAATTTTATATCATCCATACACCTACTTTATGATTTCATTTATACTCTAAATCTGTTAATTATTCACTACATCTATTCACGCTGCTCTTGCAAAAAACTCCCTATCTATTTTAGTGTTGTTTTGTGTTTCGTGACATTTTGTAATTTCTTTATATTTCTTCATAACTGTGAAAGCAATTCATGAAATTGTAAGAACACCAATAAACTGTCTCTCTCTATCTATTTCGACGAGTGTGAGAAATTGATATCGAGTGATCTTCAAGGGAATTTTATATTTCAATGAGTAAAATACTTCTGGCACCTGGGTGATTTCTTTCAGTTTTTGATATTGAACAGAAAAAAGATTACAATGTTTCCCTCCTGAAAAGCTATATGAAATTACTTCAAAACGGATGAGGTCGAAGCTGATACGATGAATTTTCGTTTTTCGATTAAAACTTGTACACGGCACACCTGCCGATAAGGAAATTAACTGTCGGATATCGACGACGACAAGAAAACGATACGCGCCATGAAGTACTCCATCAATAAAACAACTCCCCAAAAACCCGCACTCGATATTTTGTCAACTTGGTCGTGCGTCCCCCGCCAATACGGTTCCTCGAAGGCCATCAATCAGAATCCATCTGGAGAGTGGAGATCCGTTTTCCGGGAAACCTCGTTTTCCGAATAAAGGGAAAGTAAAGACTTTATTATGTAACGGACTCACGGGAGGGCTGTTTATCGACGATATGAGATACAGAGGGCGCGGTATAATAAAAAGGTCGATTTGTGGGATCAATCCAGGAATCCCATCACTGTTTGGCAATCAGCAGTAATGGAGAGGAATCAGTGGCGGATGAAGAAAAATCGAGTTGACGTTTTCATTTCGGCCAGGTTGATAAACACCGGTTACCGGGCCCAAGAACGACAGGGCCGGCGTCATACCCATCCGAATGCGATGATTAATTTAATCTATGAGACTATTTCTCCTAGCCTAGTCGGAGGGAAAAACAGAGACTATTCTTTAGACTAGAATACCAATAACAAAACTTCGTTCCTCTACTTCGCTTAAGAATTATTGACATCGAAGCAGGCCTTGAACGTCCAGTCGAGGCTTCATTTCTGGTAACAAAAAGTAACTGTTCAATTTCATCATAGAAATGAAACATCAAACATAAATATAACCTAGCAAAGTGTTCAGTATACGAATGATCGAATAATTAAGCCAGAATATTCCGACTGCAGTTTAAATATGGGAATTCAGGTTTGAAAACGCAGAAATATCGTGGAATGCTTTCATATGAAATTATCTGAACTTCCAAGCAAGTCGTTGAGTTGAGATATCGTTCATATAAAAGTCAACCATATAAAATTGAAGATCATTAAAATAAATATTTATTTTCACTCAAGACCATGCAATCTTTATTGGTATTGGAAATCTTTCAAAATTCTAACCATATAACTATGAGAGTACCATTTTATGTTAAGATTCAAGAAGGATAATTGATGAAATCTTAGAAGGCAGCTTAAGTAGTGCAACAAACAGAAAACATTTTTTGATACTTCACAAGCACGGGACTAAGGGAATGGATCGGAAAAAACGTTATAATTTATATGGAAATAAGATAGAAACAAAAATTAAGAATCTATGTAGTACATGAAGAATTTTAACATGACATTTGTACTGTAACTATCAATATATAAACCAATTTGTGAATTATTTGGTGCTTGGTGTTGAACACTTTAAGAAAGTAAATTTTTATTTTCAGTCATTAAAACAGTCCATGAATTATTGAAAATATTATAATTGATGAGCAATTTTACAATTATTCAGTATACTTTTGAATTGTGAACGTAGAGGGAAAGCAGAGGGAATGTGAACAGGGTAACATAAAGTATAACTATAATGAATAAACTTAAAATATTTACGAATGATACAAGAGTAAAGATAAAAATCTCATTGAAAACTTTGTTTTCATGTATAAATGTAGTGATTTGGATGTGTTTATTGAATAAGCTGACACAATCCTATTGATGGGCATCCTTTTGCAGGGAAGGTTTCAATAAACCATTCATGAAATTATTGTACTTACTGAAACGTTTCATATTGAGAATTGTAATCTATTTCAACTAAGCGGATTTGATTGTGTTTATAATAAAGGTAATTACAATAGGAACGACGGAGTTATTGTCTATGATAGAGGAAATATGAGAAGATTCCTGAAGGTCTGAAAAAATCAAAAATTATAAACAATTCAAAAACAAAATCAAATTTTGGATGATACAAAAGGGTAGCAGATATGTGGAAATGTTGATAAACCAAGACTAGCAAATAAATAAATATATAAATAAAGAAATAAATAAATTCTAAAAACCTGCTTTAACACTAGATACCATGTGAATAAAGAAATATATGAATGGGTTAATACGTTTATAACTCACCCGATTTGTTTGAAAATTAGGCTAAAGGCTCATATGCGAATAAATAAATATGAAACTAGATAACATGCAAATAAATGAATATATGAACCTGGAAATAAATTAATAACTCATCCATTTTTGACAATAGATGATAGGTTTATATGTAAATGAATAAGTATATTAATGAAAAAATATATGTATAACTCACTAATTTCTTTGTCCCTACATTATAAGATGTAATTTGTTTTGGTGAGAAATGGTGAGAAAATAAGCTTAATTGATTAGAAAAATGTTACTTTGATTTATAGAGGTAAAAGAAATCTCTACGACATGCTATGTTTATTCGAAGGAACAAACATTACTATTATATTATTATTATGTATCTATATTAATTATGTTATGGCTATATCACGCACAAGTAACATTTTATCATAGTGGTTACTTCAGTGATGCCTCTGTGTATTCATATTCTTAACTTTATAACCTAGATTGTATTTATATTGCTAATAAACATTGTTATTATACGTTATTATTCACCATTCATAGTTTTATGGTAATCCTTATCATAAATACCACTGTCAAGAATCAGATCACATTCAGATAAAAATCCATCAATTTTTCCAGCATTCAAAATAATGTACCTTCTACCTTTATCCTTGATTTACTTGGCATACCTTCTGGATAACTTTCTAGTGTCCAATGACGAATTTGAATACCGTTTTCAAATATCCAAGATCATCTAGATAAATGAATTTCACGTTTTAATCCATTTATTCTTGGTATTTACCACAAAATCGTACTCTATTCATTATATTTTTTTTTTTATCAATAAGAATTTTCTTTCGATCAACTTTTTTTATTTGTATCCAATTTTTTTCATGATAATATAATGTTTTCTTCGATCGATTGGATATAGGTGCTCTTTGGCCAGTTCAAAAAGGATATCTAAACTGATTATTCGTTGTTTTTAATTTTAGCAAAAAGAAAGTCATTCAATGTCTCTTTGAAAGAATAATTATATTGCACAGGTTTTCTTCCACTGCTAATTCCAGGCTTTAATAACATTGATAATATTCTACGGACAGTGCTTGGAGAAATGTGAAAATTTAAGAGACATTGCTCAATCAGAATACACTTTGGGTAGGTGAATAACAGTTTACCTGAAACACTAGCGAAACTCGATTAATGTTAGCGAAAATGTATGTCAAATTTTTGAAAAAGACTGACAAACTGCATGGCGTTCTCTTGTTGTAAGGCGCGATGTATCCTGGTCAATTGCAGCCATTTCAATAGCACAAGACAAGATCATTCACCAATATCTCGATGAAATCATCAAAGCAAGGTCTCTATAGGTTATGTTAGTGTTATTCCTATACCACCCTAAATTCAGCAACCCAAAATATTACTAAATTGTCTATTAGCAACTCAAATTCTATTTTCTACAGCCTACCGAGATGTCAATAATTCTCAAATGGAGTATACGTGAATGATTAATGTTTCCTATCAAACAACCACAATCTCGCACCGCCGAATGATCGAAACTACTCGGGACGCATCCTCAAACGTTCGACAAATGTAATTTTCCGAGTTGAAAAATCATCGTCACGTCGAACTGGTGGCCGTAGGGAAAATCAAATAATGATTATGCAGTCCGATTGACTTCGGCCTCGATCCAACTCTGACGTATCCCAGCAGATATTTCAGGACACACAGAGGACCTCATCAATAACGCCGCCTGTTAACTAAAGTCGCGGAATTAAATGGACAACCTCCCCCTTTGCGTCCGTAAAAACCCATCCCCCTTCTGACCGAGCCTTTCAATGTGTATCCTTTCATTCGAAAACAAATGAAAAGCTCACAAAGAATTCCGGGAAATCACTCGATTCAATCTGCCATAACTTCCTTCCCAGGATTGAGGATTTGGATCGGTTCGTTTTTGCGAAAGGATCGCTTTCGGGATGAAACCGCGAGGTTAAATAGGAGCACAATGTTGAAGTGCAATCATCGAGATGTCAGAACAAAATTGAATTGATCGGTTATTTTCGATAGAAAATCAAAGGTAAGGAGCAGGGAAACAATTATTATCGTATATTCATATTACTGTGTATAATTTTGATTAGCTTTCAAATTCCAATGACGCACAAGTGCAGGTGTTCATTGTTTGTTATTTTCCTTCTGGAACACTCAGATAATATAATGTTATAAATACAACTGAAGAAGATCAATCGTCAATGATTAAGAGTAGTTTCTTTCTAACTGTATGCTAGATAGGTCGGATAATCGTCCGTTGTAAATATTGAAGTATTTTTTCAAACTTGGTTTTCGGTTCCAAAAATATAATTATATATTCAATCTGCTCAATAATCTCAGGGTTTACTTCGAGGGGATAAACCCTCAATTAATAGAGATCTTTTCTTTTCACGGTCGGTAGATTAGTAAAAAGACTGCGACCATAATAGGAAACTCAAATAACACCATCCTGTACAAATATCATTGTTTGAAGCTTGGGTTGGGTTGTTTCAGTGCCCGGGGTAAATTTACATATTTTACATTCACAAAACTTCAATTATAACGTTGCCATTCAGATAAAATCGGAAATAGGTGGCAGAAACTTCATAAATACGAGATAAATACAGGAGGGAATCGCTATTTTCCTGTCGGATCTACGTGTTCGCTCCGGTCGTGAAGAATCCATTACCTCATTCATGACCATCAATTGTATAATATCGTAGAAAATGTAGTGAGTCGGTGATATACCTCTCTGGAAATGGACTTGGCTAGACGCTTTTATCTGCTTATATTTCGTATTTCGGAATTTATCCATTTCCACGAAGAATTGAAACATAGTTTCGTATCAAGTCGTTCATTAAATATTTTTTGTTCTTTCAGTTCTCAGTTCGTTAATCCGATAAACTATTTGATTTAGTACAGGATGTTTCACGTAAGCGGGACACTGAATTTTGTGGATTATCCTTTGAGCAAATGTGGAGTGACCCATCAATATGATAGTATTTCTAAAGGGCTATCCAAATATTTATCGGAAAAACAATCGAACTAAGGCATTGAAAGTTATTAGGAAAAATTCGTATTTCCAAAAAAAATTTTTTTTGCAAATTTGAATGGTTTTCAAAATAAAAAGGTCTAGGGACAATTTCTCACCAATTGTTTCTTCATTTCAACTTCCATTTTTCTAGAAAACGGAATTTTTTTTCTTGCAAAATATACTTCATAATATTTTCCCATATTTTCTGATGCTCATGTGAATATAATGGTAGTTTTATATTTATTGCGAGCAATTCTATACAAAACCAACCTGAGGAAATTCAGATTTCATAATCGAAAAATATATCCATTTTATCTGACTGTCTATGGTTCAATAAATATTTGATTGTCAAAGTTTTCATTCTCGATTATAATAAAAACTGAAATATAAAGCCTGCATTTTCATTCATATGTTTAGTCTTGAAAGATGTGATATTTTGGAAATATATATCGAAAACAACAAAAATGCTGTTTTGGCTAGACAAAATATTCCGCATAGAACGTGTTTTCATGAACTTTATGAAAAATGGGAAGTTTCTCCATTCTCCAAATACTAATTGAACCACAGACAATCAGACATAATGTATACAGGGTGTCCCAGAACGAATGGATAATCCTGTAACACTGTATAGAAGAGTTTTTGGACTCTCTGAAATAAATACAAAAAAAAATCTATCCCCACTAGAATTTTTTTTTTTCGAAATAATTATTTCTTGCAAATCACGTTGCGTTTCTGTGTATCACGCTCACAAGTGGATCAAATCCATCAGTTTCTTCATGGTGAAATATTCTTCATTGAAATACTAATAAATATGCTGAAAAAAGTACGAATATCTGTTGTAACTTGTTTGGAAAAAAATATCCAACTTCAAATTTCATTATAAAATGATGAATATTTCATAATGTGAAAGTTTGATCGTTAATGGTGGAAATAAAATTTGGGAAAGCCTGTGTGGCCAACTCAAAAAAAAATATGCCCCTTTCATGTACATTTCAAAATGATACAATATATCTTCATAACTTATTTCACCATGAAGAAACTGATTGATTTGATTCATTTGTGAGCGTGTTACACAGAAACGCAACGCGAGGTGCAAGAAATCATTATTTTCAAAAAAAAAAATATTTCTAGTGGGGATAGATTTGTTTTTGTATTTTTTTTTCAGAGAGTCCAATAGCTCTTCTATACAGTATTACAGGATTATCCATTCATTCTGGGACACCCTGTATATCTTCCGAGTGGGAAATCTGAATTTCCTCAGGTTGAGTTTTGTATAGAATTGTTTGAAATAAATATAAAACAACCATTATATTTACATATTCAGATTCAGAATCGATTGAGCATTCAGAAAATATGGGAAAATATTATGAAGTATATTTTGGAAGAAAAAATTTTCCGTTTTCCGGAGAACTGGAGATTCAAATGAAGAGACAATTGGCGATAAATTGTCTCTTGACCTTCTTATTTTGAAAACCAGTCAAATCTGCAAAAAAGTTTTTTCTTGGAAAAACAGTTTTTCCCCATTAACTTTCAATGCCTTGGTTGGATAGTTTTTCGATAACATATTTGGACATCCCTTGAGAAATACTATCATATTGATGGGTCATTTCGCAATTTTGCTCAAAGGATAAGTCACAAAATCCAGTGACCCGCTTAAAGGAAAATCTGACAAAATTATTATCTTCTTAACATTTCAGAACAAATACCATTTCCTTCGAATCGATTAAATACAAATGGTAAATTTTATTTTTTGGGGTTTGAATGGATTGATCATCAGAATTTGCAGAGTGACACTTTTTTCGAGGGCACTCTCACTTTCTAACCACAAAACTTCTTTTCGTACGCGAATGATCTTTTTCCATAGTATTTTTCTGTTGTTTTCTGTTTAAAGCGAACATTCACAAAAAAAACCTAAAAAGGATTTCTGATGTGCGTCGGAATAATTTGGGAAATCTTATCACATCTTTACACACATATCCCCAAATCAAAGCTGAACTCACAGAAAAGGTTGAATTAAATGTTCGAAATATGAAGTTTGATGTATATTTCTCGAAAACTGCAAGAGTTATGGAGAAAAAATTTGGAAACTTGAACATCCTGTAGCTATAACTGCAATTCTGGAAGCTTATTTAATATCCTGGATTCAGCACTTGAAAACACAAATTCTTCTTCTCTCCAATTGTTTTTAGTATCTCGCTTTCTGAGAAAAAAAATGATAAACATGTTACAAGAAGATCACCCTGTATCGCGAAGTGAATTAGGACACATGATTATGGAAACAAACAAATCCTTATTTTTTCCAGAAAAACCGTAAGACGGTTTAACACTGGCTCACCTGGTATAAACAGGAGTGCCTGTTAAAATTTTAAAATTCCCATAAAAATTGTCGGTCAATGAGGAAAAATTGTGATTATTTTGGTTATAAAAAGATAATATTTTTCATGTTTCAACTCAATTCACTTATTATAGCAGAAAAATGCTGATCACGTGAAGAAGCTGAGTAACGAGCTGAAGTGTACTCTACGGATATTTCTGTCTGTTCGTTGGCTGGAAATTATAACAAAACCAGCTAGTTAGAATGGACAGGGAATCGCACACATTCTTCAAGAAAATTTATTGTTTAGGTGCTATAAGGGTGATGATTTATATTCAGCCGCTTGAGGGAAGCAATATATCTGGGAATTCCTATCGAAAGTTTAATCGGAAAAAATTGTAGAAACTTGTAGTGAATTTTCATTATTTTTATGTTATGATGAAACTTTCATTGTTCGGTTAATTTTTATAATTTTTTGTAGGACCTATAATTTGCTTTTAAATATGGAATGTTCGAAAATAAGGAATAATTTCTGGTCAATAAGGACGTTTTTGAGCGCTCGTACTACTTACACGAGGTCTATATCATTTCGTCACGATTTCTGTATTTTCCGAATTTTGAGCCGAAAATGGTCTTAATCGATAAAGTTCGACTCACTGATGACGAATCCGTCGGAAAATTCGAGTCTGTCCGTCCGTCCGTAAGCACGATAACTCTCGAACGGATCAACCTAGAGACTTGAAATTTTCAGTGTAAGTTCAGTTTCCGAATGCCTCGGTTGAGTTCGTTAATGGGCCAAATTCCACCAGGGGTTCCGTAAATGTGGCCGTTCAAAGTTTTGTTCCCCTGATTACTTGAAAACTACAGATTTTATTAAGATGAAATTTTGCACTCAAATGGAGAATGAGGTGTTCAAGCTACATGTGAAATTTTGTTCAGATCGCATGACCAGAACCATAGAAACCATAGAAAATTGTAACTTTCGAACGGAAACGCCTAGGGACTTGAAATTTTCAGGATAGGTGTGGATCTCGATTGTCGTGATCACTTTCATCTATGAGCAAAATTATACTAGGGGTTCCGTAAATATGGTCGTTTGAAATTTAGTTTTCTTGATAATTTCCAAACTACAGATTCGATCGTTACGAAATTTTGTATACTTATGGAGAATGATATATTCAAGCTACATTTCTCCAGATCACATGACCAGAACCATAGAAACAATAGAAAATCATAACTTTCGAACGGAAAGGTCTAGGGACTTTAAATTTTCAGGATAGGTGTGGATCTGAAATGTCGCGTTCACGTTTATTAATGAGCAGAATTATACTAGGGGTTCCGTAAATACGGTCGTTTGAAATTTTGGTTTCTCGAACATTCCGAAACTACGGATTCGATCGAGATGAAATTTTCTATTTTAATCGAGAATGATATATTAAAACTATATTTTGTCCAGATCGCATGACCAGAACCATAGAAACCATAAAAATTTGTAACTTTTGAACGGAAAGGCCTAGGAACTTGAAATTTTCAGGGTGGGTTTGGATCGCGAATATCGCGGCCACGTCCATCAATGAGCAAAATTAGACTAGGGTTTCCATAAATATGGCTGTTCAAAATATTTTTTTCCTGATAATTTCGAAACTACTGATTGGATTGGGATGAAATATTACACCTAGCTTAGGCATAATGAATTCAAATTACGTGCCAAATTTTGTCCAGATCGCACCACCAAGACCATAGATACCGTAGAAAATTATTATTCTAGCGAATTATCGAAAAAAAATTGGTCGTTTAAAGCACTGACATGAAGTCTGGAGTTTCGCCTAAGTTACAGAAATTTTGTGACAGCTGTCGAAAATTCCTTCAATTGATTCCTAAAACTGGAAAATGCAAATCTACCTACAAGGTGCATGTACGAGCGCTCAAAAGCTCCTGCCTTCACGGCAGTGCTTTTCGTAATTTTTTTCTTAGAGTTTTTCTTTCATCCCACAATTTAAGATTTTGGGTTAATAGCAAGAAATAATGAATACGACGTGGAACAAAATTGAAAAACAAGGTTGTTTTGAATTTTTCTCTCGATTCCAGACTGCATATTCCGGTCAGTTCCCGTCGAGAAATCAATGTCCGTCAGTATCCTCCGGTATCGAAGGGTCACATTCAATCCATTCCGAAACGGCCACGGAAATATTTCCCTTTTTACCAAATTCCCAGACAAAGGAAGCGAAATGACTTTGATTACATCGCCGATAGCCCGGCTTTTCTGCCCGGAGCATAGGTAATAAGAATTTCAATGCCGGAACGAAAATCGAATGAGACCGGGTTCCGTCGTAACAGTATTTTGAGAGTAGATTCTATTCTTCCGACCAAGAGGACTCCGAAGATTGAATTCGCGAACAAGTATTCCGACTTCGGTTATTGGAGGGGATTAAATTTCGACATGCAAATGGACTAGGCATATTGTGTTTTCATTCGATTCCGCCGCGATTCTCGAAAGACCAATTGCGGGGATGTTCGATTCTGAGTGCAGCACCGAGAGCCATTCTTCATATTCATGATCGAAGATTGGGATAGGAGAGCAACGGCTCCAGCTTAAGACTCGATGTTGTTGTGTAGCATTGCGAAATAATTCGAAGAGACCCAAACTTCTTGCTCCTCCTCTGGGTTTCAGGGAACAGCAACAACAACAACGAGGAGGCACGAAGAAGTTTTTGACAACCAAGTGCCGAGAAAAGTCCAATTTGAACTCGTTTTTTACTGTTATTAAATCGGTGCTGTTCCTATTTTTGAGCGCTCGAACTACTTACACGAGGGCTATATCATTTCGTCACGATGTCTGTATTTTTCGAATTTTGAGCCGAAAATGGTCTCAATCGACTATGTTCGACTCACTGATCACGAATCCGTCGAAAAATTCGAGTCTGTTCGTCCGTAAGCACGATAACTCTCGAACGGATCAACCTAGATACTTGAAATTTTCAGTGTGGGTTCAGTTCCCGAATGCCTCGGTTAAGTTCGTTAATGGGCCAAATTCCACCAGGGGTTCCGTAAATATGACCGTTCAAAGTTTTGTTTCCCTGATTACTTGAAAACTACAGATTTGATCGAGATGAAATTTTGCACCCAAATGGAAAATGAGGTGTTCAAGCTACATGTGGAATTTTGTCCAGATCGCATGACCAGAACCATAGAAACCATAGAAAATTGTAACTTTTGAACGGAAACGCCTAGGGACTTGAAATTTTCAGGATAGGTGTGGATCTCGAATGTCGTGATCACGTTCATCTATGAGCAACATTATACAAGGGGTTCCGTAAATATGGTCGTTTGAAACTTAGTTTTCTCGATAATTTCAAAACTACAGATTCCATCGTGACGAAATTTTGTATACATTGAAAAAAGGAGAAAGAGAAAAAAAAATAGAAAAAAAAGAAAGAGAAAGAAAACTAATTGAAGAGGAAGAAGAATATTCGTTTTTGAAGAGAAAGAACCCCTTCAATGAATGAATATGCGAACTTATTCTATGAACAAATCCAACCCCACTCAACACTTTCATACGGTTAAACAGAGTTTTTATCTGTTCTCTTGTATCATTATACGTAGATGTATGGTAACCAGTTAACCTTTCGTATCGAATATACCTGTTAGTTTAAAAGGGAAACATCATCCCCTACAAAAGACACTTATATATATATATCTGGGGTTGAGTATATCTCGTCTCCTGAACAAGCCATTGCGAAACACGTGTAGTAGTTTTGTAAAACCCTTAATTAGTGAAAATTGTAGGCTTAGTTAATTAGTGAAGATCTTTCTTTACTTTGATCTCGATCTTTCCTTTACTTTGGTCCCAAACTTTTCAAGAGTTTCCTACAAAAATTAAGGGGCTCAGAGTATTCTCGTGCTTCTGAGCTCATTTGGATGATTCATTGGCGTATATGATTTTTTCAGAAGAAGTTAGATGTAGCAGAGGTATCACAAAAATATAAATTGAAAGAAAGAGGTGAAACCAATTAATCCCTGTGGAAGACCATTATTCAATTTTCAGAAACTGCTACTTAATCATAAAAAATTACGAAAAGCACTGCCGTAAAAGTCAGGAGCTTTTGAGCGCTCGTACATCCAGTTTTAGAAATCGATAGAAGGAATTTTAGACAGCTGCCAAAAAAATTCTGAAACTTAGGCGAAACTCCAGACTTCATGTCAGTGCTTCAGCTGATCAATTTTTTTTCGATAATTCGCTAGAATTTTCTACGGTATCTATGGTTTTGGTGATGCGATCTGGACAAAATATTGATTTAATATATCATTCTCGATTGAAATACAAAATTTCATCTCGATCCGTAGTTTCGAAATTATCGAGAAAATAGAATTTCAAACGACCGTATTTACGGAACCCCTAGTATAATTCTGCTCATTGATAAACGTGAACGCGACATTCGAGATCCACACCTATCCTGAAAATTTCAAGTCCCTAGGCCTTTCCGTTCGAAAGTTATGATTTTCTATGGTTTCTATGGTTCTGGTCATGTGATCAGGAGAAATTTAGCTTGAATATATCATTCTCCATTAGTATACAAAATTTCGTCACGATCGAATCTGTACTTTTGAAATTATCAAGAAAACTAAATTTCAAACGACCATATTTACGGAACTCCTTGTATAATTCTGCTCATTAATGAACGCGATCACGACATTCGAGATCCACACCTATCCTGAAAATTTCAAGTCCCTAGGCGTTTCCGTTCAAAAGTTACAATTTTCTATGGTTTCTATGGTTCTGGTCTTGCGATCTGGACAAAATTTCACATGTAGCTTGAACACATCATTCTCCATTTGAGTGCAAAGTTTCATCTCGTCTCGATCATTCTCCAGATCACATGACCAGAACCATAGAAACCATAGAAAATCATAACTTTCGAACGGAAAAGACTAGGGACTTGAAATTTTCAGGATAGGTGTGAATCTTAAATGTCGCGATCACGTTTATCAATGAGCAGAATTATACGAGGGGTTTCGTAAATACGGTCGCTTGAAATTTCGTTTTCTCGATAATTTCGAAACTACGGATTCGATCGAGATGAAATTTTGTATTTTAATCGAGAATGATATACAGTGCAACCTCGATATAACGAAACTGAAGGGAATTGAAAAATATTCGTTATATCAAGTATTTCGTTTGAATGAGGTTCGTTATTTAGAGGTTAGATTGGTCTCAGATTCGTTTTAACGAGGTGAGAATAATTTTTTAATAATCACAATGGCGAACGATTTCACTGAAAAATAAAAACACATATTGATTAAAACACTGTATTTACTCGCATGATTTCAATCTTCAAGAACAACTACAATCTTCTGCTTTTAATGGTAGCCCACATTCTTCGGAAAATCCATCTTAAAATATTAAAATTGTGGCTAATGTACTAGCAGGAATATTGAACTCTAGCGATGTCTCTTTGGTTTTTTTTTGGTTGGGGGGATTCTCATCCACACATTCAATAATTTTTCTGTTTTTTGTGATGGTTGAAAAACACTTTCGTTTTTATTGTCCAATAATTGTGTGCTTTTAGTTGGAAGAATTCGTTATGTAGAGGTTATGAGTTGAGAAATTCGTTAAATGGAGGTAAATTATACTTTCTATATAATATTCTGCAATGATTGGAAATTCGTTATAAAGAGGTCGTTAACAGAAAGTATTCGTAATGTAGAGGTATATTTTACATCAACTCTTACGAGCAGTTCTAGGGGATTTCGAAATATTCGTTAAATCGAGGAATTCGTTATATTGAGGTTCGTTATATCAAGGTTACACTGTATTGAAGCAATATTTTGTCCAGATCGCATTACCAGAACCATAGAAATCATAGAAAATTGTAACATTTGAACGGATAGGTCTAGGAACTTGAAATTTTCAGGGTGAGTTTGGATCGCGAATATCGCGGTCACGTTCATCAATGAGCGAAATTAGACTAGGGGTTCCGTAATTATGGCCGTTCGAAATATTTTTTTCCTGATAGTTTCGAAACTACTGATCGGATTGAAATGAAATTATGCAACTAGCTGAGGAATAATGTATTCAAACTACATGAAAATTTTTGTCCAGATCACATCACCAAGACCATAGATACCGTAGAAAATTCTAGCGAATTATCGAAAAAAAATTGATCAGCTGAAGCACTGACATGAAGTCTGGAGTTTCGCCTAAGTTTGAGAATTTTTTTGACAGCTGTCGAAAATTCCTTCAATTGATTTCTAAAACTGGAAAATGCGAATCTACCTACAAGGTGGATGTACGAGCGCTCAAAAGCTTCTGACTTCACGGCAGTGCTTTTCTAATTTTTTTTTTACTGTTATTAAATCGGTGCTGTTCCTATGATTATTCACTATTAATGCGTGTTCAAATAGAAGATCATTTTCGCCATTACTGAGCACCTACGAGCAGAAATTAGAATTTGAACTATAATAATCGAGGCTGAGAGCAGATGTGACGAGGAAAGTTGTCCCAGATCTTAAACTTCTTGATAGCTCCAAGCTTCCCATATTTCACTTGACGTGCCCCTTTTTGTTCTGCGAAAATTCATTTCGCAACCGTATTATTTCGGGGTTGAACTTTTGGGTTAGGAAACTTTGAAGTTAGATTGAATTTATAGTTTTTTTGATTAGTATGGTTAAGTGATATGTTTAACTTACCGAGGGTTAAACAGGCGCACTTAATCAGCGCTCATTCTCATTCAATTATAAAAATGTAACAAACAATGAAAGTTTCATCATAACATAAAAATAATGAAAATTCACCTCAAGTTTCCACAATTCTTTCTTTTCAGATTGAACTTTCGATAAAAATTCCCAGATATATTGTTTCCCTCAAGCGGCTGCATATAAATCATCACCCTTAGCACCTAAACAATAAGTTTTCTTGAAGAATGTGTGCGATTCCCTGTCCATTCTAACTAGCCGGTTTTTGTTATAATTTCCAGCCAACGAACAGACAAGAAGGTCCATAGAGTACACTTCAGCTCGTTACTCAGCTTCTTCACGTTATCAGCATTTTTTTGCTATCATGAGTAAATTAAGATGAAACATGAAGAATTTTCTTAATATTTAATGAAAAAATTATCACTTTTCTTTCCTCATTGACCGACAATTTTTGTGGGAATTTTGATATTTCCACTCAGACGCCCTTGTTGGGAGATACAGGGTGATTTTCTCGTAAGATGCAAAAAAACGGTTTATAATTTTTTTTTCTTAGAAAACGTGATACTAAAAATAATTGAAGAGAAGAAGAATTTGTGTTTTCAAGTGCTGAATCCAGGATATTAAATAAGCTTCCAGAAAGCAGTGGCGTACAATAATTCATCTCAATATCAACTAGATTGTCTTGTAGAACGCCACTGGAATTCACAATTTGATTCTAGTAATTTCAGAAAAAAAAACATCCGATTGTCGCAAATGATGAATGTCAGTTCTTATCAAAATAAACCAAAAAATTTTCGAGCACTTCATAGAAAGTTGTTTTTTTGAAACATTGAAACCTTGTTTCTCGAATTTTCACAAAAAATGCTTTGGAATTAAAAAAATCAATTACGAAAATGATCTGTGAAGTTTCAGGTCAAAAAGGAACAGTTACTTCAAAAAAATTTTCAGATTGTGGATTCTTAAAACAATGCCGATCATATCTCTATGGAACCCTAAGAAATACTCTCATTTGGAAACTACAAGAATTATTGGGAAAAAATTACTAAAAGCAATGCCGTGAAGGCAGGAGCTTTTGAGCGCTCGTACATGCACCTTGTAGGAAGATTCGCATTTTCCAGTTTTAAAAATCAATCGAAGGAATTTTCGACAGCTGTCAAAAAAATTCTGAAACTCCAGATATCATGTCAGTGCTTCAGCTGATCAATTTTTTTTCGATAATTCGCTAGAATTTTCTAAGATATCTATGTTCTTGGTAGTGCGATCTGGACAAAATTTTGCACGTAGTTTGAATACATTATTACTCAGCAAGGTGCAGAATTTCATCCCAATCCGCTCAGTATTCTCGGAACTATAAGCAAAAAAATATTTTGAACGACCATATTCACTGAACCCCTAGTCTAATTTTGCTCATTGATGAACATGACCGCGATATTCGCGATCCAAACCCACCCTGAGAATTTCAAGTTCCTAGGCCTTTCCGTTCGGAAGTTACAATTTTCTATGGTTTCTATGGTTCTGGTCATGAGATCTGGACAAAATATTGTTTTAATATATCATTCTCGATTAAAATACAGAATTTCATCTCGATCGAATCCGTAGTTTCGAAATTATCGAGAAACCAAAATTTCAAACGACCGTATTTACGGAACCCCTAATATAATTCTGCTCATTGATAAACGTGAACGCGACATTTCAGATCCACACCTATCCTGAAAATTTCAAGTCCCTAGGCCTTTCCGTTTAAAAGTTACAATTTTCTATGGTTTCTATGGTTCTGGTCATGCGATCTGGACAAAATTCCACATGTAGCTTGAACACCTCATTTTCCATTTGAGTGCAAAATTTCATCCCGATCAAATCTGTAGTTTTCAAGTTCTCAGGGAAACAAAACTTTGAACGCCCATATTTACGGAACCCCTTATGGAATTTGGCCCATTAACGAACTTAACTGAGGCATTCGGGAACTGAACCCTCACTAAAACTTTCAAGTCTCTAGGTTGTTCAATTCGAGAGTTATCGTGCTTACGGACGGCCGGACGGACAGACTCGAATTTTTTGACGGATTCGTCATCAGTGAGTCGAACATAGTCGATTGAGACCATTTTCGGCTCATAATTCGAAAAATACAGACATCGTGACGAAATGATATAGCCCTCGAGTAAGTATTACGAGCGCTCAAAAATACAAAATCAAGCTAATTTTGGAACATT
This sequence comes from Aphidecta obliterata, assembly GCA_963966015.1. NCBI lineage: Eukaryota > Metazoa > Arthropoda > Insecta > Coleoptera > Coccinellidae > Aphidecta > Aphidecta obliterata. The sequence continues at coordinate 45,493,512 of OZ014428.1, read as the reverse complement.
CACTTATTCAAACGACTTTCGAAATTGGACTTTCTATCTTCTATTCTCTCAAAAAGTCGACAATCCTGTTCAGAGAAATCGTGCATCATTTGGAAATTTCATTCCAGAGTGAAAATAATTCGCTTTTTATGTGCTATTATTTGTTCTAGTATTATTTATGTTTTCGAAACCAATTTAGATCGTTCGAGAGACTAGACTATTATAATTATCATATTATAATTGATTGAAACTCAAATTCGATAGCCACCCATCAATAACAGAAAATGAATATTTCAAATAGCTCATGCAATTAAATTATGAATAATTTGACAGCGAAATTTCCTTCATGGAAATAGTTTCGAGCATAGTTATACAATTTTCTAATAGACACAAGGATATTTGAATGGAACTCTGAGGTATTTTCACAGCGAAACTTCAACTTTAATAGTTCATAAGTAATGAAATTTTAAATATCTGCAGGAACGCTTTCGATATATTTCCATTATATTCGCACGATGGGAAAGGGAAATTACTCGGATGACTGTACACAAAAAATGCCACGAAACAATTAATGAGAGAAAGAGATCCGAAGTGAAATACAATTACACTCGTAAAGTGCCAGAATGCCATCTTCGGTGTTGAATTATGACAACGTCAAAAAGAACGAGGATAATCCATCTGGAAATAGGACCTTACGAAACTGATACTTTCGGCAGGGCATTTATTTTAATTAGAGCCAGAAGTTGGGTGATGTATTGTATGTTGAATAAAAAGATAAGATCTATTATTTTTCGAGAAGTGAAAAATGGACGGTAGCATGTTCGGAGAGACGTTTCGGTAATATAGGGCGCTCGGATTCGGATGTAAAAAGTTTGGTGAATCTTGATTAATTCTTTCGAGCAGTGATTCATTACTTTTTCCTGATAGGTTGACTATACAAAATTTTACATTTATACTAGTCACACGTCGCACTTTCGAATTTATTTCAGAAAAAATTATAGCTTTTATGGTCAAAATCTCCACGAAAAAAAAATACAAATCTTTTCGATCCTCCGGCCCTGAAAATTGGTTCATGCACTTCATGTCAGTGCTCAAAGCGATCAATTTCTTTATTTTCTTTGTTTCGAATCTCGATATCGTTTTTACGCCGAATCTTGAGTACCTGCTGTTTTCGCTCAACATTTTCTTTGATTTCATCTTGGTCGAAGGATTAACCTATTATTAACGTCTTCAGATATTCGATTTAAAATGAGCAATATTTCTCTGGATGTAATTTAACAACATGTTTTGCATATTAAATTTTTTTGTCACATATTTTAAATAAATTATGAATTTTCGTTCATTTTTGAGCGCTCGTACTACTTACACGAGGGCTATATCATTTCGTCACGATGTCTGTATTTTTCGAATTTTGAGCCGAAAATGGTCTCAATCGACTATGTTCGACTCACTGATGACGAATCCGTCGGAAAATTCGAGTCTGTCCGTCCGCCCGTCCGTAAGCACGATAACTCTCGAACGGAACAACCTAGAGACTTGAAATTTTTAGTATTGGTTCAGTTCCCGAATGCCTCGGTTGAGTTCGTTAATGGGCCATATTCCACCAGGGGTTCCGTAAATATGGCCGTTCGAAGTTTTGTTCCCCTGATTACTTGAAAACTACAGATTTGATTGAGATGAAATTTTGCACTCAAATGGAGAATGAGGTGTTCAAGCTACATGTGAAATTTTGTCCAGATCGCATGACCAGAACCATAGAAACCATAGAAAATTGTAACTTTTGAAAGGAAATTCCTAGGGACTTGAAATTTTCAGGATAGGTGTGGATCGCGATTGTCGTGATCACGTTCATCTATGAGCAAAATTATACTAGGGGTTCCGTGAATATGGTCGTTTGAAATTTAGTTTTCTTGATAATTTCAAAACTACAGATTCGATCGTGACGAAATTTTGTATACTAATGGAGAATGATATATTCAAGCCACATTTCTCCAGATCACATGACCAGAACCATAGAAACCATAGAAAATCATAACTTCCGAACGGAAAGGCCTAGGGACTTGAAATTTTCAGGATAGGTGTGGAACTGAAATGTCGCGTTCACGTTTCTCAATGAGCAGAATTATACTAGGGGTTCCGTAAATATGGCCGTTCAAAATATTTTTTTGCTGATAGTTCCGAAAATACTGAGCTGATTGGGATGAAATGTTGCACCTAGCTGAGTAATAATGTACTCAAACTACGTGCAAAATTTTGTCCAGATCGCACTACCAAGACCATAGAAGTTCCAGAATTTTTTTGACAGCTGTCGAAAATTCCTTCAATTGATTTCTGAATCTTGAAAATGCGAATCCACCTACAAGGTGCATGTACGAGGGCTCAAAAGCTCCTGCCTTCACAGCAGTGCTTTTCGTAATTTTTTTATGAAAAAGTAACCCTTCAATATGAAAATGTCCGCTTTTTCTGTGAATATGTATATATTTTTTTATTATTTTTTTCTTGACATGATATCACATGGCGCGCTTTCAACAGTGATCAATTTAATAATTTTATTGGTTTCTAAACTCGATATCGTTTTCACGCCGAGTCTTGAGTACCTTTTTTCGCTCAACATTTTCCTTGTTTTCATCTCGGTCGAAGAATTAACTTACTATCACAAAAACTCCTTCAGAGATTTTATTTGAAATGAGCAATATTTCTCTGGATGTCATTTACCAACATGTTTTGCATATTGAGTTATTATTTTTTACATATCTTAAATAATTTCAATTTTCATTCATTTTTTGATGAAAAAGTAACCCTTCAATATGAAAATGTTAGCTTTTTTTGTGAATATGTATATATATTTTTTATTATCATTTTTTTTTTCATTTTTTATTTATTATCCATTTAATTTTGTTTTCAATAAACGATCAGTACATGGTGTCACATGGCGCGCTTTCAACAGTTTTCAACCAGGAAATCAGAAAATGTTATTTATTCCTATTTTATTGAGCGGTTATGGTCAAAATCTCCACGAAAGGGAGTTTGGACTGTTAACCAAAGAAGGCTCCCAACTGTGTTGTCTTGATTTTATGGACGGTGTCCAGGCTTAATCTTCAGGTATCTTGTATGGTCTATATATCAATAAAGTTTGTAGCTACTTTATCGATTCCCTATGATCGCATACAAAATAACACTCTCGTTTATTTTCATATCGACATTCGATATGCCCTACCAGAAAGTTATGGCGCTTTCAGTCTGCGGCTCTATTTGTATTCCACAACATCCATTAGACTATTTTGAAGTGTTTCATTTGAAACCTTTTCGTCGTAAAAGGCAGTAAATCCGGGCGATTGTCTAGCAATCACACGCAGCATAAAAACTGATTTACGATTTCCTTATCCTCGGACGACATCGTAAATACTAATGCGGCCATAAAGATCGCTGAAAAAGAAAACTGGGCAGCCATAGATGGCCGAAATAATGAGCCCCAGATAGATGGCACTCATTCTGGCCGATGTCCTTTTTTTCGGCAGTTTCCCTCAGGAATGGATGTTTGTGTATTTTTGGACGTCCTGAAAATAACGGGGTTTTTCGCTAGGACCATGAATGATGATAGTTTCAATTAGAGGGAAGAAAGGGAGATAAAGGGATGTGTGGCGTAAGCAAGAATCTTCGATTGTATCTACGCGGCATTTACTTTGTGTTTTATGGGAACGAATAGTAATTCGAATTTGCCTACAAAGCTCTATTCTGCATATTGAGCGAAAGTTGCAAATTGCACACAAACGTTTGTTATTTTCCCCCTAATTTGATTCGATTATTTCATTCGTATACTTTATTTGAAAATTATTGACATCGAAGCAGGCCTTTAACGTCCAGTCGAGGCTTTATTTTTGGTTACAAAAAGTTACTGTTCAATTTCATCATAGAAATAAAACATCAAACATAAATATAACCTAGAAAAGTGTTCAGTATACGAATTATCGAATAATTGAAACGGAATATTCCGACTCCAGTTTAAACATGGGAATTCAGGTTTGAAAGCGAAATAATATAGTGGATTGCTTCCATACGAAATTATCTGAACTTCTAAGCAAGTCGTTGAGTTGAGATATCGTTGATATAAAAGTCAACCATGGAAAATTGAAGATCATTAGAATGAATATTTATTTTTACTCAAGACCATGCAATCTTTATTGGTATTGGAAATCTTAGAAAATTCTAACAATATAACTATAAGAGTACCATTTTATGTCAGGATTCGAGAAGGATAATTGGAAATTCTAGCAGGTAGCTAATGTGTTCTAGTAGATAGCTAAAGTTATGCAACAAACAGAAATTTTTTGATACTTCGCAAGCACGGGGCCAAGTGAATGGATCGACAAAAACGTTATATACATATATGGAAATAAGAGAGAAACAAAAATTAAGAATCTATGTAGTACTTGAAGAATTTTGACATGAAATTTGTATTGTAACTATCAATATATGAACCAATTTGAGAATTATTGAGTGCTGGGTGTTGAATACTTCAAGAAAATCAATTTTTATTTTCATTTATTGAAAGTGTCCCAAGATTCTAAGTTGCATCTACAAATTCTCAACATTTTCGATTATCAACAGAATTTTGATTATCCAAGATTCTGAGTTGCATCTACAAATTCTTAAAATTTTCGATTATCAACAGAAATTTTGATTATCCACGATTTGAAGGTTTATCTACAATATCTTAAAATTTTCGATTATCAACAGAAATTTTGATTATCCACGATTTGAAGGTTTATCTACAATATCTTAAAATTTTCGATTATCAACCGAATTTTTGATTATCCAAGATTTTAAGTTGCATCTACAAATTCTTGAAATTTCCGATTATCAACAGAATTTTTGATTATCCAAGATTCTAAGTTGCATCTACAAATTCTTAAAATTTTCGATTATCAACAGAATTTCTTATTATCCAAAATCTTAAGATGCATCTATTAATTCTTGAAATTTTCGATTATCAACCGAATTCATGATTATCCAAGATTCTAAGTTGCATCTACAAATTCTTAAAATTTTGGATTATCAACAGAATTTTTGGTTATCCAAGATTTGAGGGTGTATCCTCAAATTCTTGAAATTTTCCATTATCAACAGAATTTTTTATTATCCAAAATCTTAAGATGCATCTACAAATTCTTGAAATTTTCGATTATCAACCGAATTTTTGATTATCCAAGATTCTAAGTTGCATCTACAAATTCTTGAAATTTTGGATTATCAACAGAATTTTTGGTTATCCAAGTTTTGAGGGTGTATCCTCAAATTCTTGAAATTTTCCATTATCAACAGAATTTTTTATTATCCAAGATTCTAAGTTGCATCTACAAATTCTTGAAATTTTGGATTATCAACAGAATTTTTGGTTATCCAAGTTTTGAGGGTGTATCCTCAAATTCTTAAAATTTTCGATTATCAAAAGAATTTTTTATTATCCAAGATTCTAAGTTGCATCTACAAATCCTTAAAATTTTCGATTATCAACAGAATTTTTTATTATCCAAGATTCTAAGATGCATCTACAAATTCTTGAAATTTTCGATTATCAACAGAATTTTTGATTATCCAAGATTCTAAGTTGCATCTACAAATTCTTAAAATTTTGGATTGTCAACAGAATTTTTGGTTATCCAAGATTTGAGGGTGTATCCTCAAATTCTTAAAATTTTCGATCATCAAAAGAATTTTGTATTATCCAAGATTCTAAGTTGCATCTACAAATCCTTAAAATTTTCGATTATCAACAGAATTTTTTATTATCCAAGATTCTAAGATGCATCTACAAATTCTTGAAATTTTCGATTATCAACAGAATTTTTGATTATCCAAGATTCTTAGTTGCATCTACAAATTCTTAAAATTTTGGATTGTCAACAGAATTTTTGGTTATCCAAGATTTGAGGGAGTATCCTCAAATTCATAAAATTTTCGATTATCAACAGAATTTTTAATTATCCAAGATTCTAAGTTGCATCTAAAAATTCTTAAAATTTTCGATTATCAAAAGAATTTTTGATTATCCAAGATTCTGAGTTGCGTCTACAAATTCTAAAAATTTTCGATTATCAACAGAATTTTTGATTATACAAGATTCTGAGTTGCATCTACAAATTCTCGATATTTTCGATTATCAACAGAATTTTTGATTATCCAAGATTCTCAGATGCATCTACAAATTCTTGAAATTTTCGATTATCAAAAAAATTTTTGATTATCCAAGATTCTAAGATGCATCTAATTACAGCCATTTCAATAGCACAGGACAGAAAATACTCAAATTCAGAGCAAATTTTTATAATTATTCACCAATATCTCGATAAAATCATTAAATCAGATCTCTATGTGTTATTCCTATACCAACCTGAATTCAGCAACCCAAAATAATACTGAATAGTCTACTACCAACTTAAATTCGATTTTCCACAGCCTACCGAGATGTCAATAATTCTTTAACGGAGTATATGTTGATGACATTCATTAAAATGAAATCTGATCGAAACGTATAAATACAGATCTACAGAATAATTTCAGTTTCAGACTCATTTCTTAGCTTCAAATTTCCTTGGAATAGTTGTATTTTTTTTTGCTTTAAAATTTTAGGATAAAATAAAACAAGATTCAAATTGATTAGGCAATATCCGAACATATCCGCCTTTCATCGAACTGAAAAGCCACTTATTCAGCTTGCAGCGATAAACTTCCAACAAAAACTGAATCACAAAGGAACTAAGCCACCTAAATTCGTAGGCATTCATCAGGATCTGCCGAAGAAGACTAAGACAAAAGTAATTTCCTGAAAAATGCTCGACAACTACCTACAACCTGGGAATATCTTCTTATTAAGAACAATGAAGCACTAAAAAGAGCTCGGCCAAGTATAAGGGGGGAAGTGACATAATATTTATGATCATTTACGTAAAGCCAATAAGCCACCCTGTTAATGCGTTTTCAGAAAATGAGTTGGATGCGGTCGTTCTCCTTTACTGGTGTCATAAAAGAGATGCAGAGCTTTATGAGGAAATGAACATTTCGCGTCTTGGATTAGCCCTCTTGATGAGGTAAATGACACAACGTAATGATACTTTGAGAAGGTCTTTCACCTCACCTTGGAATGGGTTCGAGAAAGTTCATACAAAAATATTGATATAAAATAACAGAGGGGAATCTTATCATTATTTCATGAATTAAATAGAGAATTTCCCAAACTTTATTCACGAATTAGTCCTCATTATAAGTGGTCGTTACCTATGTCTCGACAACCGAAAACTTCAGTCCGATATTCCATGTTTTCCCTCAAACTCCAACGAACTTTATCCGAATTGATTGGAAATATGAGACACTTTTCCAACTCGCCCAATTTCTCTTCTTTCTTCGTCTCGAATGAACAACTCGTCAGAACAGATTCTCACCAATGATGAAAACCAAGAAAGTTGACACAGGAACAAAATAACCCAATACTTCTTGACTCTTATAATGAACTCGATATCTGAGCTGCCGAGAAGAAAACTTATTTTCCGAACTCCTCTTTGACCCACTTCTGATAAGTACCGTGCCCAGCCGAGCTTCAAGAAGTTTTTCTCGCCGATACTTTTCCGACTTGTAGAATAAATACTTCCGGCCCCTAATAGAGCAAATAATGGTCCATTAGCTCGCAAAACACGTGGTAATTACGCACTAACCAGCAATCAAAGAGCGAAGAAACACTATACTTTCTTCTTAATTTCAATTATGCCCTTACATCTTCGACGCTTTCATCGTTTCAACGACTTCGGTTCATATTCTGCTCATAATTTCCACTTTGATGAATAGATGAGGCTAAATTTTATTATTTTAAGCATTCTCTGTGCTTCATCCGCCATTCTTTAATTACATTTTGAATTTTGATTTTTGAATGTTCACTTCAACCTATTAAGTATGCTCCGTTTAAGAATTATTGACATTTCAGTAGGCTGTGGAAAATCGAATTTAAGTTACTAATAGACTATTCAGTAATATTTTGGGTTGCTGAATTCAGGTTGGTATAGGAATAACACTAACATAACCCATAGAGACCTTGCTTCGATGATTTTATCGAGATATTGGTGAATAATTAGCTCTGAATTTGAGTATTTTTTGTCTTGTGCTATTGAAATGGCTGGAATTGACCTGAATACATCGCGTCTTACAACAAGAGAACGCCATGCAGTTTAAGGAAAACCTGTGCAACCCGATCATTCTTTCAAAGAGACATTGAATGACTTTGTTTTTGCTTAAATTTAAAACAATGACTATTGTTATGACTCTACTGTGAAATTAAAGAAATTTATTCAAATTTTAAAAATAATCGTATCCAATTGATTTGCCCAAAACTCTATCTCGAAGAGGGTTCCAAGGTCAACAATCAATAATATCAATACAACTTATATTATTTTTAGAAAAACAAACTCGAACAAACTAATCCTATCAAAAATGGAAAATTCTTAATTAATGAACCTTCTCAAACTATGTATCCATAAATGTATACACTCACAGAGAACAGTCCAGATTAAGTTCCTTCAATTTTTCTTTGAATTGAACAAATTCTTGAATATTCTGATGATTTTCTATCCCACCATGTTTCAAATACACAACACATATCATCACGTTTTTATCTCTGAAAAAATTCTCCAAATCTAATGTTGCTCTCTTGTGGATTTGTGACAATACAATAGGTACGTCAAGTCTCCTTTTCAAGTCCCATGCAATTACATTTGACCAGATTTTACAACGATGTTATTTCGTTCTTGTACCTCTCTTTGAACAACTCTTTTGAATGATCAATTTCGCTCTGACGTTTCTTTCAACTATCACCACCGGCTTGCTTAATTTCCTCATTCAATATCGCATTTCCTTGGATATATTCTTGATAGATTCTTTTCCCTTATTCATTTCATAATTTCAACCAATTCATATTCTTCTATTCACAAAAAATGAACCCTCTTTGAAAATATAATAATATGAATTGTTTGAATTTCCTGAATTGACTATAATGTTCAAAGGTTCTTGAATTTTTGGTGATTCATTTGAGTTTATTTCAATCTAAATTTTTTGAAACTTTGAGAAATATGATCATGTTTCAATTTCCATAACAATTCCTCAAATTCAATATTTGATAATTGTTTTTTCCTAAAAAAAAAAAATTTTAAAAATTAAAATTTCTCTATAATAATAAAGAAATTTTAATTTTTTAATTTTTTTTTTTGAAGAAAAAGATATCAGATTACAAATTATTGTAATCTGATATCTTGAATGAATTATAATATTTTTTTTAATTGTTTGTTTTTTGATTGAATTTGAATAACATTTTCATTATCTTATGTATGGTCCCTCAAATGGAGTTTTTAATTTCGCACATATATTTTCATTTTTATTATCAGTGATTCTGTGAGCTCGTATGATGACTAAATCTCCCGTTTCAAACTTCTCATATTTCCTCTTATTATTTTTGAGCGCTCGTACTACTTACACGAGGGCTATATCATTTCGTCACGATGTCTGTATTTTTCGAATTTTGAGCCGAAAATGGTCTCAATCGACTATGTTCGACTCACTGATGACGAATCCGTCGGGAAATTCGAGTCTGTCCGGCCGTCCGGCCGTCCGGCCTTAAGCACGATAACTCTCGAACGGATCAACCTGGAGACTTGAAATTTTCAGAGTAGGTTCAGATCCAGAATGCCTCGGTCAAGTTCGTTAATGGGCAGAATTCCACCAGGGGTTCCATAAATATGGCCGTTCAAAATTTTGTTCTCCTGTTTACTTCGAAACTACAGATTCGATCGAGATGAAACTTTGCACTCAAATGGAGAATGAGGTGTTTAAGCTACATGTGAAATTTTGTCCAGATCGCATGACCAGAACCATAGAAACCATAGAAAATTGTAACTTTTGAACGGAACCCCCTAGGGACTTGAAATTTTCAGGATAGGTGTGGATCTGGAATGTCGTGATTACGTTCATCTATGAGCAAAATTATACAAGGTGTTCCGTAAATATGGTAGTTTGAAATTTAGTTTTCTTGATAATTTCAAAACTACAGATTCGATCGTGACGAAATTTTGTATAATTATGGAGAATGATATATTCAAGCTACATTTCTCCAGATCACATGACTCGAACCATAGAAAATCATAACTTTCGAACGGAAAGGCCTAGGGACTTGAAATTTTCAGGATAGGTGTGGATCTCGATTGTCGTGATCAGTTTCATCTATGAGCAAAATTATATTAGGGGTTCCGTAAATACGGTCGTTTGAAATTTTGGTTTCTCGATAATTTCGAAACTACGGATTCGATCGAGATGAAATTTTGTGTTTTAATCGAGAATGATATATTAAAACAATATTTTGTCCAGATCACATGACCAGAACCATAGAAACCATAGAAAATTGTAACTTTCGAACGGAAAGGCCTAGGAACTTGAAATTCTCAGGCTGGGTTTGGATCGCGAATATCGCGGTCATGTTCATCAATGAGCAAAATTAGACTAGGGGTTCAGTAAATATGGCCGTTCAAAATTTTTTTTGCTGATAGTTCCGAGAATACTGAGAGGATTGGGATGAAATTCTGCACCTTGCTGAGTAATAATGTATTCAAACTACGTGCAAAATTTTGTCCAGATCGCATCACCAAGACCATAGATACCGTAGAAAATTCTAGCGAATTATCGAAAAAAAATTGATCAGCTGAAGCACTGACATGAAGTCAGGAGTTTCGCCTAAGATTCAGAATTCTTCTGACAGCTGTCGAAAATTGTTTCAATTGATTTCTAAAACTGGAAAATGCGAATCTACCTACAAGGTGCATGTACGAGCGCTCAAAAGCTCCTGCCTTCACGGCAGTGCTTTTCGTAATTTTTTTTTTAATATTTCTCCCCACTTATCTTCAACTTTCTTTTGTCCTTTCTAATGGGAGTCTTCTTTGACGCAAATTTATGACCTCTGTTAACGAATTTTTTTTTTATTATTCATCTTATAAGGTCGTTTTTGCCTCTGGGATTCATCATCACTTTCGCCTACGTGAGGGTACTCTCATTTTCTTTGTTGTGTTATCAGACTTTACTTTCTTGTGTTCAACACCTCTATGTTTTACTTGGTAACTTGACAGTTTTCATCAAATTGCTGAAATTTTTCGTCTTTCTCAGTTTCAACTAAGTAAAGCATTTTATGAATTACTTTCAATTGTTTACTCTCACATTCAATTATCTCCCTAAATTCATTTCAATTCTCATCAAAGTTTTCAATGATATGTTTATCATTTGAAGATATTTCAAGTTTATTTATTATGCAGGTACCCTATTCACTTTCTCACTGCTAATACTGACATTGAACACATGCTATATTGTTCACAATTCATGAGTATACTGAATAATTGTAAAATTGCTCATCAATTATAATATTTTCAATAATTCATGGAAAGTTTTAATAAATGAAAATAAAAATCGACTTTCTAAAAGTATTCAACACCGAGCACTGAATAATTCACAAATTTGTTCATATATTTATAGTTACAGTACGAATTTCATGTCGAAATTCTTCATGTACTACATAGATTCTCAATTTTTGTTTCTCTGTTATTTTTTAATATATATCGTTTTTTCCAATCCATTCACTTGGCTCCGTGCTTGCGAAGTATCAAATTTTTTTTCTGTTCCTTGCACCACTTCAGCTACCTGCTAGAATTCCATTGATTATCCTTCTTAAATCCTGATATAAAATGGTACTTTTATAGATATATGGTTGGAATTTTTCAATTGCATGGTCTTGAGTGAAAATAAATATTTATTTTAATGATCTTCAATTTTCCATGGTTGACTTTTATATGAACGATATCTCAACTCAACGACTTGCTTGGAAGTTCAGATAATTCCATATGAAAGCATTCCACGATATTTTTGCGCTTTCAAACCTGAATTCCCACGTTTAAACTGCAGTCGGAATATTCCGGCCTAATCATTCGATAATTCGTATACTGAACATTTTTCTAGGTTGATGTTTTATTTCTATGACGAAGTTGAACAGTAACTTTTTGTAACCCGAAATAAAGCCTCGACTGGACGTTCAAGGCCTGCTTTGATGTGAATAATTCTCAAATGAAGTAAACGCATCTATCAGTACCAAAATTTGGCGAACCGCAACTTTACCCAGCCTATTGAAAATAAATAATCAAAAATAAATGTTCTTTCAAGAGCTTCAAGATGGATGTTAAGAAGTTTAATATTAAAACTTAGTGAAGCGAGCTTAGACTCTCAAAAAAAGTTCATAAATGGAGTGAAAAACTCACCTTGAAGAAGAAGGGCCAGGAAGGCGAAGATGACGTTGTGGCACATTTCCTTCGACGGGAACGTAAACAGGCGATGGTCCTAAGTGAAAAAGCTCGTCCTACTCCTTAGTCGATCCGCCCATAAAACACAAAATGAAAACACACTTGCACCCGGTTTTTTTTTTTCGTTTATAATTAGTTTCACCAAGTTCAGTACATTTCTCCCTCGGGCAGGACACTTTAAAGTTCAAACTCGATTTCTCATTACACACCGATCCTGAAGGAAAGTTTCCGGAATCAACCTGGAAAGATATGATGAAGTAAGTAAACTCGCTGTTGGATTTTTTCTCATTGCGCTAATGAATAAAACTTTGGGGGTGGAAGAGTGTTTTTTTGTTAGTTTTGGGCGGTGAAGGGTTAGTGGTGGAAAAAACGGTTCTTACTTTTCCTGAACAAACTTTAATTGCCTGTTTCTGATTGTGTTATTCCTTTCTGTAGCCCCAATTAATAGCGGTAGGTACTTCGATGAATCCTCGAGGAATTTTCAAGTGTAGATTGCGAACAGATTGATTTTGAATAATACTGAGATTAAGGTAATATCTTTAGTGCATTTAATTTTTCCGGAAAAATTCGCAAAAAAGAGTTTCTTAGTAATTTGTTTTAACAAATAGCATGAGCGAGAGTGGTTTTAAAAATCCGAGTCGAAGACGAGGATTTTTCCACTTTCGCGAATGCTGTTTGTTAAAACAAATTACTTAGAAACGAGTGTTCCAATTTTTCTACTGGAAAAATTAAATGCCTGAGGGATATTTGGTAAGATTATTTCCTGAGTTAAATGAACATTTTATGTGTGAATTTTCTGAGTATTTAGTGGAACACTATTTTCAACAGCCGCATTAATTTCACTTTCGGAAACATTTCCAACCCGATTCATTTTGAGTTTCAGTTGAAAAATTAATAAATTCGTAAGCGTTGTTTGTGATCTTTGTTGTTGGTAACGGTACATAACAAAACAGCATAGAAACCATCAAGTTTGTTTTTACAAAGTCAAACTTGCATGAAATTTTTCCAATTTTTTTTCCGCAAAAACTGCTGACAGCTAAGTTGACAGTTGTTGAGTAATTTTTCCACTTAAAATTTATATTTGACATACCAATTCTTGATAGCGATTGGTCAAAAGTAATAGGAAGAAAATAATCGATGAAATAACTTCTCATTAGGTCTCGAATTCTCAAGGCTTCGAGCTTTCACAGCAATAAAAATTTTTTCCTCATGGCATTTGCATTTCTCAAGATATTCGGCTGAAATTTGGCGAAGACATTACTCTCTAGGTTCACATCATATGACATACAGAATTCCAGTGAAAATTGACAGGATCATATCTTTTTCCAGTTCAAAACTTTTTTGTGGTGCGCCACTGGTAGTTTAGAAATTATACAGGAAACTTGGTTTCATTGAAAAACTTTCTGGTCTACTGCGATATTTTTCTGCTATTATTTTTGAGAAAAAAAATGTATACGAAATACAGGGTGTTCCTCAATTGGGAGTACAAACGAAGAGGGGAGATTCTTTGAGTAATTTTAAGTTCGCAAACGTTTCGTTTTCGAGATTCAAGTTGTTGAAGTTTTTTTCTCATAGTATTTACACTTCAGAAGATATTCAACTGAGAATTGGCATAGATATTACAATCGAGGGTTTACACCATGTGAAATGCCAATTTCGATAACAAATCTACAAGGTGAATTTTCATGACAATTTGGATTTTTTCAGGATTTCGTGAAAATCGTTCGAAATTTTTTTCTCGAGATCGGTAGCAGATACGACGAAACTACAAGAGACCATAAGGTTTAGTATAACAACAAAGCTGCTTTCTACATTTTTTCAAATTAACAGTGGCTCATCAAAAAAAAGTTCTGGAGGAAAACAGGGGACAGTGTTCCAGAAAAAATATCACCCTGTAGATTTACCATCGAAGTTGGCATGTCACATGGTGTAAAACCTCAATTGTAATATCTTCGTCAAATTTCAGTCGAATATCTGGTGAAGTGTAGATACACTGAGAAAAAAGCTTGAAAAAAAATCGAACTTTAACACCCTGTATCTCAAAAACGGAACGTTTGCGATCCCATGTTTATGCGACTTTTTTTCTTAAAATTACCGAAGGAATCTCCTCTTTTCGTTTGTACCTCCAATTCAGGAACACCCTGTATAACGGAGAACGAATTCAATTTTCATTTGAATTCTTCTTGATTGAGAATTTTATTTTCTTATTCATATAAAAAATAACATTTTTTTCTCGCTATATAAACATCTGCAGTTTTCTTCGGATCTTTTGAATAGAATAATCGAATAAGTTTTTTCTTCCGAACCATTTACACAATTCTTCTCGAAAAATAGCGTAATTTTTCCCCGGCGCATTCACCATTTTGTGAAACGATACAATTCATTTTGGTAGGCTCATTTTATTGAATTACAGTAAAATTCCCACGCATATAAGAGAAACTCGATTCTAAAATTGTACTGATTTTATGTCTCAGGTGATCCCATGAAGCAAATTTCTTTTTTCGTCTCCAATTTGATTACTCGATATCTAGCCATTAGAATTTAATAATCGGATTTTTAAATGAGTAGTTTAATGTTTATTGTTCAATGTTTATATTCCGACTCTCCTAAGTCTCTGTGAGATCCCTCATAATATTTCCATTGAATTATATCTTATAGTTTTTCGAAGAGGCGGCAGAATATCCTCGTAAAGATAGAAAGCTTCTCACCAATATGGAATTTTTTTAATATTCGAATCTACTAAAGAAAGTCCAAGGCTACATACTAAAAGCGTTTTTTGAAAGATTCATTCTAAGCAATGGTTTTCCAACACCCAGTATATGTATGCGATGAAAAATTAATAAATTTAAATGGAATTTTTGAGCGCTCGTACAACTTACACGAGGGCTATATCATTTCGTCACGATGTCTGTATTTTTCGAATTTTGAGCCGAAAATGGTCTCAATCGACTATGTTCGACTCACTGATGACGAATCCGTCAAAAAATTCGAGTCTGTCCGTCCGGCCGTCCGTCCTGCCGTCAGCACGATAACTCTCGAACGGATCAACCTAGAGACTTGAATTTTTCAGTGTGGGTTCAGATCCCGAATGCCTCGGTCAAGTTCGTTAATGGGCAGAATTCCACCAGGGGTTCCGTAAATATGGCCATCCAAAGTTTTGTTTCTCCTGATTACTTCGAAACTACAGATTCGATCGAGTTGAAACTTTGCACTCAAATGAAGAATGAGGTGTTCAAGCTACATGTGAAATTTTGTCCAGATCGCATGACCAGAACCATAGAAACAATAGAAAATTGTAACTTTTGAACGGAACCCCCTAGGGACTTGAAATTTTCAGGATAGGTGTGGATCTGGAATGTCGTGATTACGTTCATCTATGAGCAAAATTATACAAGGTGTTCCGTAAATATGGTAGTTTGAAATTTAGTTTTCTTGATAATTTCAAAACTACAGATTCGATCGTGACGAAATTTTGTATACTTATGGAGAATGATATATTCAAGCTACATTTCTCCAGATCACATGACTCGAACCATAGAAAATCATAACTTTCGAACGGAAAGGCCTAGGGACTTGAAATTTTCAGGATAGGTGTGGATCTCGATTGTCGTGATCAGTTTCATCTATGAGCAAAATTATACTAGGGGTTCCGTAAATACGGTCGTTTGAAATTTTGGTTTCTCGATAATTTCGGAACTACGGATTCGATCGAGATGAAATTTTGTATTTTAATCGAGAATGATATATTAAAACAATATTTTGTCCAGATCTCATGACCAGAACCATAGAAACCATAGAAAATTGTAACTTCCGAACGGAAAGGCCTAGGAACTTGAAATTCTCAGGGTGGGTTTGGATCGCGAATACCGCGGTCATGTTCATCAATGAGCAAAATTAGACTAGGGGTTCAGTGAATATGGTCGTTCAAAATATTTTTCTGCTGATAGTTCCGAGAATACTGAGCGGATTGGGATGAAATTCTGCACCTAGCTTAGGAATAATATATTCAAACTACGTGCAAAATTTTGTCCAGATCGCACCACCAAGACCATAGATACCGTAGAAAATTCTAGCGAATTATTGAAAAAAAATTGATCAGCTGAAGCACTGACATGAAGTCTGGAATTTCGCCTAAGTTTCAGAATTTTTTTGACAGCTGTCGAAAATTCCTTCAATTGATTTCTGAAACTGGAAAATGCGAATCTACCTACAAGGTGCAAGTACGAGCGCTCAAAAGCTCCTGCCTTCACGGCAGTGCTTTTCGTAATTTTTTATAATCAACTCATGAAGTCAATATTATTGAATGAAAATATCAATATTTTTGGAATCGTCGTGTACACAATTTCATGAGGATGATTAGTCCATATAATCAATAAACATTATATCTCAAAGCATGAATAAATCAAATTAACCTGAATAAACGAGAGATTTGTTTGATGAGTTCGATTCGATGTGGCTGTTTCGAATATGTTCAATTTCACATTAATTATTACTTAAGCACTGGCCCCTCTCTCTGATGTTCTTCTCCCCCTCCCCCCCCCATCACCTGAATTATTATAATAATAAATTGCAGAGGTATAAAAAACGTAGAAGCCGAAATAACACCTGGAGTGTATTAGGATGATCGATGCGATGCAGATTCTGTACCAAATTTCAAACAATTAGCCTTTAATAGTTACTGGGGAAAGCTCAAGAAGGCAGAAGGATTCTTTCCAATTCGATTTTTGGATTCTACATTCCTTGAACAGTAAACAGTGAAATTTTCGGTAAAAGTTAATTTTTCTTTCAAATTACCAAACGGAACAAGAAAATGTGTATTAGATATACTAATAAAGCAAGACAACAAATGTTCCATGGGGTTACGTGTATTGATTTGTTGGCTTGCTTCATTAGTCTATCTAATACATATTTTCTTGTTTCATTTTGTAATTTTAAAACTTCAGACCAATATTTATTCAAGTTAATTTTTTTTTCCTAGATTACGGAATCACTCCCGCATTTCACGAGTTTCCAATATTTCATTTTCCCCGAACGATTCTCTCTAACCACAAAAACGTCTTCAGACCAACTTACTGTATAAATTCAACGGAGTTATCCTTCCAATAAATCAATAACGCTTTAAAAAACTGTTAATCATACCGTCGAAACTCGATATACGCGCGAAATTCTCGGCTGTCTTTCACACGGAAGCGCGCTTTCGAAATGCGACCTTATGGCTGGCGCCCACTTCCTACGGAGTACGCGGAAGAACTACGGACTCGCCGGTTACTTCACACGCGACATTTTGGGCGCGCGCGCGGTCCTTATCTCGAAGAACGAACCGGCCAGAGAGGATCTATTCAAATTCGGCAGATTCTGATGCGTCTCTCTTCACCGCTCTTTCTTATTCAAATTGATCCCGCCAATCGGATTAAAAGGATACAATTATATTAGTCTTGTGGGGGAGGCATTTGTTGGGGGTATTTATTTTCGGTTGCGAGATTCATCAGTGGACACCCCTCCTTAAGCTGGTATTCGATTTATTGTTGTCCTTGGGAATTGATTATATTTTCCTTATCTTTCGGTATTTTTTCATCCGATTATTTCATATTCGCGATCTGGAATAATCTTCCAAAGTATTGGTGAATTCGCATTAATGGCACTGACGTTATCGATTCAACCGAAGACCATCTGTGTCTTTCAAGACCATATTCGGGACTTTTACAACCCCACTTTTATGGAACGACTGTAGAACATTTTTCTTCGTGAAAACCTTTATGCAGTGGAACATTTGGGAGATTGACTGACGTGACCTTACGACGGCCAATAAAATTAAAGTCATCCTTCAGGGAGTAATTTCTATCGGAATTTAAATCATTTCGATCCAAAAAATCTTATTTGAGTATTTGAATTTGAATAATATACAGAATGGTTCACGTTTGAATGGCAAACAATTTCAAGACAAAAGTGTCCTATAAACATAGGTCTGCCAACTCTTCTGGTCATGGATGTTGCAATATCTGTGGGTGGGTTAAAATTTGAGTCGTAAAAATTATGACTGGTTAGTGAATTCACTAAGGTCAACAAACTAGACTAAAAACAAACTCTTCTTTACAGGGTGTTTCTAAATTAGAGGTACAAACGAAGAAGGAAGATTCCACAAGTAATTTTAAGAAAAAAAAGTCCCATAAACATGGGATCAGAAACTGTTCGTTTTCGAGATACAGGGTGTTGAAGTTTGAATTTTTTTCATGTTTTTCCTCATAGTACACTTCACAATATATTCAACTGAAATTTGGCATAGATATCACAATTGAGAGTTTACACCATGTGACATGCCAATTTCGATAGCAAATACACAGAATATCCTCGTAAAGATAGAAAGCTTCTCACCAATATGGAATTTTTTTAATATTCGAATCTACTGAAGAATGTCCAAGGCTACATACAGGAGTAATTTATATCGGAATTTAAATCATTTCGATCCAAAAAATCTTATTTGAGTATTTGAATTTGAATAATATACAGAATGGTTCACGTTCAAATGGCAAACAATTTCAAGACAAAAGTGTCCTATAAACATAGGTCTGCCAACTCTTCTGGTCATGGATGTTGCAATATCTGTGGGTGGGTTAAAATTTGAGTCGTAAAAATTATGACTGGTTAGTGAATTCACTAAGGTCAACAAACTAGATTAAAAACAAACTCTTCTTTACAGGGCGTTTCTAAATTAGAGGTACAAACGAAGAAGGAAGATTCCACAAGTAATTTTAAGAAAAAAAGTCCCATAAACATGGGATCAGAAACTGTTCGTTTTCGAGATGAAGTTTGAATTTTTTTCATGTTTTTCCTCATAGTACACTCCACAATATATTCAACTGAAATTTGGCATAGATATCACAATTGAGAGTTTACACCATGTGACATGCCAATTTCGATAGAAAATACACAGAATATCCTCGCAAAGATAGAAAGCTTCTCACCAATATGGAATTTTCTTAATATTCGAATGTACTAAAGAAAGTCCAAGGCTACATACAGGAGTAATTTATATCGGAATTTGAATCATTTCGATCCAAAAAATCTTATTTGAGTATTTGAATTTGAATAATATACAGAATGGTTCACGTTTAAATGGCAAACAATTTCAAGACAAAAGTGTCCTATAAACATAGGTCTGCCAACTCTTCTGGTCATGGATGTTGCAATATCTGTGGGTGGGTTGAAATTTTAGTCGTAAAAATTATGACTGGTTAGTGAATTCACTAAGGTCAACAAACTAGACTAAAAACAAACTCTTCTTTACAGGGTGTTTCTAAATTAGAGTTACAAACGAAGAAGGAAGATTCCACAAGTAATTTTAAGAAAGAAAAGTCCCATAAACATGGGATCATAAACTGTTCGTTTTCGAGATACAGGGTGTTGATGTTTGAATTTTTTTCATGTTTTTCCTCATAGTACACTTCACAATATATTCAACTGAAATTTGGCATAGATATCACAATTGAAAGTTTACACCATGTGACATGCCAATTTCGATAGCAAATAGACAGGGTGATATTTCTTCTAGAACATTGTCCCTTGTTTTACTCCAAAATTTTTTTTGTCTAGCCATAGTAAATTTGAAAGAATGTAAAAAGCAGTTTCATTGTTATACTCAACTTAATATTCTCTTGTAGTTTTGTCGTATCTGCTACCGATTTCGATAAAAAATTTTTTTAACGATTCTCTCGGAAAAATTCAAATTGTCATAAAAATTCAGTTAGTAAGCTGTGGTGAATTCATTTATTGTTTGTTTTTACACATCAAATTAAACTTTTTCAGTTGAATATCTTGTCAAGAGTAGATACTAGGACAAAAAAACCTGAAAAAAATTCAATCTTTAACATCCTGTTTATGGGTCTTCTTTTCTCAAATTTATTTGAGGAATCTCCCCTCTCCTCTTCAATTGAGGAACACCAAGCTGCAAGGTGCTTCCTTGTGAGCGTGATTACTTTATTATCCAACAAGCTCATACAGAAGGTTAAACGTGGAAAACTAGAGATAAATTGGCCTCAATCAGATTAAAAAAATTAAAAATATATAGGCGAAATTGCTAGAGAAATAAATAAGTTGAGTTTATACATTCCTAGAGAAGGACTTAAAAGCAAAAAAAAAGTTTTTCTATCACTTATACCTGAATTGGAGGGACAAACGAAGAAGGCAGAATCCTTGAGTAATTTCAAGAAAAAAAGGCCCATGAACATGGGATCGAAAACGTTTCCTATTCGAGATACAAGGTGTTTAAGTTTGAATTTTTTTCAAGTTTCTTTCTCATACTCATACATTTCTACACTTCACAAGATATTCAACCCAAACAGTTCAATTCGATGTGTCAAAACTAACAATGAGTTAATTCATCACATCTTACTAACTGAATTTTCAAGACAATTTCGATTTTTCTGAGGATTTCGAGAGAATCGTTCAAATTTTTTTTTCGAAATCAGTAGCAGGTACGACAAAACTACAAGAAACCATTAAGTTTAGTATAACAACAAAGCTGCCTTTTACATTCTTGCAAATCAACAGTGGCTCACCAAAAAAAGTTCTGGAGGAAGACAGTGTTCCAGAAAAAATATCACCCTGTAGATTTACCATCGAAATTGGCGTGTCACATCGTATAAACTCCCGATTGTAATATCTTAGCCAAATTTCAGTTGAATATCTTGTGGAGTGTAGATTCTATAAGAAAAAAAAACTTGAAAAAATTTCAAACTTTAACACCCTGTATCTCTGCGATTCCATGTCTATGGAACATTTTTTTCTTGATATTACTCAGAGAATCTCCCCTTTTTGTTTGTACCTCCAATCAAGGAACACCCTGTATATTCAGACTGAACGAATCAACACTTTATTGGAGTGCTTACAATTATTCTCAAAAAATATATGTGGACAGAATTGCTAGGAAATGATTTTCGATGAGAAATTTTGAATGAGTTATTTTATTTATCCATATATTCATTTATTTCTATTTATTTATTTACCGAATCTCCTACTAACAATTTAACATCAACTAAATTATGTACGAACTAGAAAGTAACCATTCAAAAAAATTATAATATGATTCATACAGAAACAGTTGAAGAACATTAATCTCTTTTATGAGTTTTCCTCTATGTAAGCTCAATTAGGAGCTTGAGAAAACAGCTCGGAGATATATACTGAAATTGTCATGTAGCACCCATACGACAAAAAAAATAATGAAAAGCACTACCGAAAATTTTTTGACAGCTGTCAAAAAATTCTCAAGCTTAGGAGAAACTCCAGACTTCACGTCAGTGCTTCAGCTGACCAATTTTTTTCTTCGATAATTTTCCAGAATTCTCTATGGTATTTATGGACTTGGTAATGCGATCTGGACAAAATTTGGCACTTAGTTGAACACAAAAAAATATTTTGAACGGCCATTTATACGGAACCCCTAGTCTAATTTTGCTCATTGATGAACGTGACCGCGTCATTCGCGATCCAAACTTACCCTAAAAATTTCAGGTCCCTAGGCCTTTCTATTCGAAAGTTATAATTTTCTATGGTTTCTATGGTTCTGGTTATGCGATCTGGACAAATTTTAGCTTAAATATATCATTCTCCATTAAAATACAAAATTTTGTCTCGATCGAATCCGTTGTTTCGAAATTATCGAGAAAACTAAATTTCAAACGCCCGTATTTACGGAACCCCTAGTCTAATTTTGCTCATAGATGAAATCGACCACGACATTCGAGATCCACACCTATCCTGAAAATTTCAAGTCCCTAAGCCTCTCCATTCGAAAGTTATGATTCTATGGTCATTCGATCTGGACAAAATTCCGCATGTAAGTTGAACGCGTCATTCTCCATTCGAGTGCAAAATTTCATCCTGATCCAATTTGTAGTTTCTGAGTAATCAGAGGAACAAAATTTCGAACGGACAAAAAGAGCAGTTAGAAAAATAAAATTCCAGAATGAGTTTCCTCAATTTGTAGAGAATATGCTAAATCTGCTTTATCCTACTGTAATTCACAACTACTGTATCTGAAATGATTAAACTGCTCCGGACTGTCGAAAGATATCTCATTCACTCAGTCAGCCAGTCCGACACGGTTTTTTTCCTATTCAGTCCGGAAGAATATCTCACGGAAGTGTCGGTTCTCGTGAACGCGAGAAGTCGACACTGTAAAAATTGGAAACGTCTAGTTTAAATGAAATCGATACGGAAAATGAGATGAGCCGCTCGGGGAAAAGTACAAATTACCTAGAGTAGTGGAAATATGTGTTTGGCGAGATGTTGGCCGAACCTTTTCACACTCGATAAAGGTTTCTGGGAACCGTTCGGGTCCGATAGAAAAGTGGCTTTGCCTCTCGGTTCGACTATCATTATGCAGGATCCTAGTTTATACTCTTCGTACGTAGAAATCATAGTGTATGTTACACTTTAGCTTGTAGAATTCAAAATTGTCTCCCAAACAACGTTTCGTCACTTATAAATCAGTTAGGCCAGAATTCGATCAAATACTGTGAAATTCATGAAACAACGATAGTGACGAAGAATTCATTCGATTGATTTCATATATGTAAGCAATTCTTAAATTTGATACCCCTAGAAATTAACATTATTATTATAACTGGCTGAGGCCAAAGTCAAGCGTAGAGCTTGGTCTATGATCTATGGGATCTGTGGTCCAACCGTCGACTTAGAGGTTAGCGTCTTACACATCATAACCTGAAACTCGAATGTAACAGGCGTGCCATTTTTGTTTGTAAATACTACCACGTGTGAATCCAGCGATATAAATTATTGTGAAATAAACTATTCGTTCACTATACTGAGTGTTTTTACTATAAACTTACATATATAGGGTGTCCCAGAATGAATGGATAATCCTGTAACACTGTATAGAAGAGCTATTGGACTCTCTGAAAAAAATACAAGAAAAATCTATCCCCACTAGACATTTTTTTTTTCGAAATAATGATTTCTTGCAAATCACGTTGCGTTTCTGTGTATCACGCTCACAAGTGGATTAAATCCATCATTTTCTTTATGGTGAAATATTCTTCATTGAAATACCAATAAATATGCTGAAAGAAGTATAAATATCTGTTGTAACTTGTTTGGAAAAAAATATCCAACTTCAAATTTTATTATAAAATGATAAATATTTCATAATGTGAAAGTTCTTCACGTGATCAGCATTTTTCTGCTATAATGAGTGAATTGAGTTGAAACATGAAAAATATTATCTTTCTATAAACAAAACAATCACAATTTTTCCTCTTTGACCGACAATTTTTATAGGAATTTTAAAATTTTAACAGGCACCCCTGTTTATACCAGGTGAGCCAGTGTTAAACCGTCTTACGGTTTTTCTGGAAAAAATAAGGATTCGTTTGTTTCCATAATCATGTATCCTAATTCACTTCGCGATACAGGGTGATTTTCTTGTAACATGTTTATCATTTTTTTTTAGAAAGCGAGACACTAAAAACAATTAGAGAGGAGAAGAATTTGTGTTTCCAAGTGCTGAATCCAGGATATTAAATAAGCTTCCAGAATTGCAGTTATAGCTACAGGATGTTCTAGTTTCCAAATTTTTTCTCCATAACTCTTGCAGTTTTCGAGAAATATACATCTAACTTCATATTTCGAACATTTAATTCAACCTTTTCTGTGAGTTCAGCTTTGATTTGGGGATATGTGTGTAAAGATGTGATAAGATTTCCCAAATTATTCCGACGCACATCAGAAATCCTTTTTAGGTTTTTTTTGTGAATGTTCGCTTTAAACAGAAAACAACAAAAAAATACTATGGAAAAAGATCATTCGCGTACGAAAAGAAGTTTTGTGGTTAGAAAGTGAGAGTGCCCTCGAAAAAAGTGTCACTCTGCAAATTCTGATGATCAATCCATTCAAACCCCAAAAAATAAAATTTACCATTTGTATTTAATCGATTCGGAGGAAATGGTATTTGTTCTGAAATGTTAAGAAGATAATAATTTTGTCAGATTTTCCTTTAAGCGGGTCACTGGATTTTGTGACTTATCCTTTGAGCAAAATTGCGAAATGACCCATCAATATGATAGTATTTCTCAAGGGATGTCCAAATATGTTATCGAAAAAACTATCCAACCAAGGCATTGAAAGTTAATGGGGAAAAACTGTTTTTCCAAAAAAAAACTTTTTTGCAGATTTGACTGGTTTTCAAAATAAGAAGGTCAAGAGACAATTGTTTCTTCATTTGAATTCCCAGTTCTCCGGAAAACGGAAAATTTTTTCTTGCAAAATATACTTCATAATTTTTTCCCATATTTTCTGAGCTCAATCGATTCTGAATCTGAATATGTGAATATAATGGTTGTTTTATATTTATTTCAAGTAATTCTATACAAAACTCAACCTGGGGAAATTCAGATTTCATACTCGGAAGATATACCGGGTGTCCCAGAATGAATGGATAATACTGTAACACTATAGAAGAGCTATTGGACTCTCTGAAAAAATACAGAAAAAAATCTATCCCCACTAGAAATTTTTTTTTCAAAAAAATGATTTCTTGCACATCACGTTGCGTTTCTGTGTAACACGCTCACAAATGAATCAAATCAATCAGTTTCTTCATGGTGAAATGAGTTATAAAGGTGTATTGTACCATTTCGAAATTTACATGAAAGGCGCATATTTTTTTTTGAGTTGGCCGCATAGGCTTCCTCAAATTTCATTTCCACCAAGAACGATTGAACTTTCACATTATGAAATATTCATCACATTTTATGATGAAACTTGAAGTTGGATATTTTTTTCCAAAAAAGTTACAGTAGATATCTATACGGTTTTCAGCATATCTATTGGTATTACAATGAAGAATATCACACTATGAAGAAACTGATGGATTTGATCCACTTGTGAGATGTAAGATGTAAGAAATCATTATTTTGAAAAAAAAAAATATTTCTAGTGAGGATAGATTTTTTTTGTATTTTTTTCAGAGAGTCCAATAGCTCTTCTATACAGGATTATCCATTCTTTCTGGGGCACCCTGTATATAAATCAATATATAGGGGAAAACAAAGGTCAGTCCTATAAAATTTTGCTTGAAGTGGGCAGATTTTCCTTGATGCTGAACATATGTTATCAGATTGGAGGTAGGTAATCGAAGTGGCAAAACAGGGATCCGGAAAACGGGAAATAACCATTCAAACCAGACATCAATTTCAATAAAAATGTCTCCTCCCTAAGCTCCGTAATGGCAAAGGTCTTTTTCTCGCCTGTGCTGCGAGTGGGGTTAATTTTTTCGAGGTCCACCCTTATGTTCGACGATTGGGAGGAAAAACTAGATTACTCGGGTACATTGTTGAATGTCTTGTGGTAATAAAGTAGGAAATGTTCGGAGTTTTTCGAATTGAAGTAATCAGTTTGTATCTGTCGCAATTTCTGAAGAATCAGCCCGACAAGGTCGTCCACTTTTTTGTGGAATAACTTTTACGTAGAAAGTTGAATTTTAAGACAAGAATGTCCTTCATTACTGAGCTACGAGGTGTTCAATTTTCCAGATTTTTGAGCGCTCGTAATACTTACACGAGGGCTATATCATTTCGTCACGATGTCTGTATTTTTCGAATTTTGAGCTGAAAATGGTCTCAATCGACTATGTTCGACTCACTGATGACGAATCCGTCGGAAAATTCGAGTCTGTCCGTCCGGCCGTCCGTAAGCACGATAACTCTCGAACGGAACAACCTAGAGACTTGAAATTTTCAGTGTGGGTTCAGTTCTGGAAATGCCTCGGTTAAGTTCGTTAATGGGCCAAATTCCTCCGGGGGTTCCGTAAATATGGCCGTTCAAAGTTTTGTTCCCCTGATTACTTCGAAACTACAAATTAGATCGAGATGAAACTTTGCACTCAAACGGAGAATGAAGTGTTTGAGCTACATGGGAAATTTTGTCCAGATCGCATGACCAGAACCATAGAAACCATAGAAAATTGTAACTTTTGAACGGAAAGGCCTAGGAACTTGAAATTTTCAGGGTAGGTTTGGATCGCGACTATCGCGGCCACGTTCATCAATGGGCAAAATTAGACTAGGGGTTCCGTAAATATGACCGTTCAAAATATTTTTTTCCCGATTATTTCGAAACTACTGATTGGATCAGGATGAAATTCTGCACCTGGCTTAGGAGTAATGAATTCAAACTACGTGCCAAATTTTGTCCAGATCGCATCACCAAGACCATAGAAACCGTAGAAAATTCTAGCGAATTATCGAAAAAAAATTGATCAGCTGAAGCACTGACATGAAGTCTGGAGTTTCGCCTAAGTTTCAGAATTTTTTTTACAGCTGTCGAAAATTCTTTCAATTGATTCCTAAAACTGGAAAATGGGAATCTACTGTCATGGAAATCCAAGAGTGAAAATAAATTCAAATTAGATCACCAAAATTCAAGAATTTTTTCAAAAATATCGTATGAATTATAGTAAAATGAGTTTTTAAGATGGTTCTGAATAATTTAATTGTTACCATAGAGATTGTTGTCAAATTATTAGTATTAAGGAAGTTGATTTTTTGACGAGAGAGAAATGTCAGAGTGGAAATAAATCTTTGAAAAGTATTATTCAAATTGAGATTGTAAAACAAAAAATCATCGAGATATTTGTTAATAACAAATTAAATGGAACCAGAAATAATAGAAACTAAAGAAAATATCAATGACGTCAACGTACTTTGAAGGAAGTATCAACACAATTGGAAGGAAAAAGGGCCGAAAGAAACTGAGATAAATAATATTGGAGTTCAGGGATTGTATCATTAACTATAGACAAGCCAGTAAGGAAAGTTGAGGAACTTTAGGTATTTAGAGTTAGTTGTTCTCTGTGAGTTTTTTTTTTAAATTTATATCTTGTTCAATAAGAGTCATTATTTAGAATTTATAAAATTATAAGAATTAGTTTATTGATTTAAATAATAAGTTTTTGTGAACAAAAAATTATATCATTTGTGCACCTTGAGAACCCCCTTAAAAAGAGTCACGGGAAAAATAGAAGAAAAATTGAAAAACAAAATTATAAGAATATTGTTAGTGGTTCTTTCACAAAATTTAATAATTATTAATATAAAAAAAAATTGAACCATGCATGAACATGCATACAAGGTGCATGTACGAGCGCTCAAAAGCTCCTGCCTTCACGGCAGTGCTTTTCGTAGTTTCTTCGATAACTCTCTGATGACAAAATTAATATATGTAATAATAGAACAAAAAGTTTTCAGAGGTAATGGAAAACAACATTACACTATCGACAATTGCCAGTAGTATACGACAAAAAAGTTTTGGGGTTACAAAGGGTGAGTCATCTTCCAAAAATTATCACCCTGTAAATTCTCGAAACTACAGTGACTTTTCACAAAACAGTGGCGACAATAGGGATATTCCCGACTCTTCGAAATCTCGAAAAATAGTTTAGGGTCACGTGTGACAATAACATGGCGAAAACGTCAATTTCAAAACTCGCCCGGTGAGGAATAGTTTCTTCGTGGGAACGAAATGAAAGATGAAAGTGAAAAAGCATACATGCTTCAAAAAACAATGTGTCTCCGCATCAAAGTATGTATCGCATATCCGCTTCAACGCCCGGAAAGGAAGATTCGAAAAACAGAGTGTTTCCGATCATGAAGCTTCAAAAGAGTTCGAAATCGATATCCGACGCCGCACCACAAGAGAGAAACGACGGATCCCATACAAACATTATCATTCGCGCGTTTCATCCCCAATGAACCGGCAGTGTATTAGGCTCCTCTTTCTCATTCAAATCTTTCGTATGGAATTAATCCGGCACCCGTCGCAACTTCCAAAGAACGCCGTTTTTATTCGGGGGACGACGCCCGTCGATCATTAGCAGTCGGCGGAAGTCGCTGATTGAAAAGCCATGGATCGGAATTGCCGGAAGTTGATGAGTAAGAGGCCAGAAAATTCGCGTGGATGGTTATTTCTGGCACTGTGGAATAATCAGAGCAGTTTTATGGTTAGGGATGTTTCCGAAGGAGTTCGAGGAAATAATTCAATTTTACCTTTGCAAGGATGAAGGCGTGGGCGTTCGTGATGGCATGCTATATAAAGTACTGTACAAATCTGTCATCTGCGCAACGCTAGTTTATATTTATTCATTCACTAATTAGAAGTAGTAGTTCACAAATCTGCAATCAGATATTTTCTAAAAAATTTATCTTCTGAATTATGGTCGATGGAAAATTCGATGTTTTGGACCTTCGCGAAAAAAATTATAAAATCTAGAATGTCGCGATAGGTGAATAAAAGTTCTACCTTTCCGTTTGCAAAAGATCAATATATATGTGAAAAAATCAGCGATGGCCTATCGCGATTTTTCAAGATGCTACAACACTTCAAAAACGACCGAATTTTCGGAGATTTTCCACGAATATTCGAATATTTCCGACAATAATAGCTCTGGAGAAAAACTAATGGTATATTCGTAATATACGACCTCGAAAAATTATTTTTTTTTCGAACTTAGTTGGCTAACCGCGGAATCGAAGTAAAATTATTTTAAGTTCGGTAAAAAAAATATTTTTCGAGCTATATCGACCCGTTAATTACGAATTTGCAATTAGTTTTCCTCCAAAATCATTATTTTGGAAAATATCTGAATTTTCGTGGAAAATTTCCGAAAATTAGGTCGACTTTGAAGTGTTGTAGCAGCTGGAAATATCGCGATAGGCCAATGCTGATTTTTTCACATATATATTGATCTTTTGTGAATGAAAAAGTAAAGTTTTTATTCACCTATCGCAACCACACCAGATTTTATGATTTTTCCCGCGAAGGTCTAAAATACAGAAGTTTTCATCCACCATTACTTCGGAGATCATTTTTGAGCGCTCGTACTACTTACACGAGGGCTATATCATTTCGTCACGATGTCTGTATTTTTCGAATTTTGAGCCGAAAATGGTCTCAATCGACTATGTTCGACTCACTGATGACAAATCCGACGGAAAATTCGAGTCTGTCCGTCCGTCCGGCCGTAAGCACGATAACTCTCGAACGGAATGTCCTAGAAACTTGAAATTTTCAGGGTAGGTTCGAATCTCGAATGCCGCGGTTAAGTTCGTTATTGGGCCAAATTTCACCAGGGGTTCCGTAAATATGGCCGTTCAAAGTTTTGTTTCCCTGATTACTTGAAAACTACTGATTTGATCGAGATGAAATTTTGAACTCAAATGGAGAAAGAGGTGTTCAAGCTACATGTGAAATTTTGTCCAGATCGCATGACCAGAACCATAGAAACCATAGAAAATTGTAACTTTTGAACGGAAACGCCTAGAGCCTTGAAATTTTCAGGATAGGTGTGGATCTCGAATGTTGTTATCACGTTAATCTATGAGCAAAATTATACTAGGAATTCCGTAAATATGATCGTTCGAAATTTAGTTTTCTTGATAATTTCAAAATTACAGATTCGATCGTGACGAAATTTTGTATACTAATGGAGAAATATATATTCAAGCTACATTTCTCTATATCACATGACCAGAACCATAGAAACCATAGAAAATCATAACTTTCGAACGGAAAGACCTAAGGACTTGAAATTTTCAGGATAGGTGTGGATCTGAAATGTCGCGTTCACGTTTATCAATGAGCAGAATTATACTAGGGGTTCCGTAAATACGGTCGTTTGAAATTTTGTTTTCTCGATAATTCCGAAATTACGGACTCGATCGAGATGAAATTTTGTATTTTAATCGAGAATGATATATCAAAGCAATATTTTGTCCAGATCGCATAACCAGAACCATAGAAACCATAGAAAATTGTAACTTTTGAACGGAAAGGCCTAGGAAGTTGAAATTTTCAGAGTGGGTTTGGATCACGAATATTGCGGTCACGTTTATCGATGAGCAAAATTAGAATAGGGGTTCCGTGAATATGGCCGTTTAAAATATTTTTTTCCTGATAGTTTCGAAACTACTGATCGGATTGGAATGAAATTTTGCACCTAGCTGAGGAATTATGTATTCAAACAACTTACAAAATTTTGTCCAGATCGCATCACCAAGACCATAGATACCGTAGAAAATTCTAGCGAATTATCGAAAAAAAAATGGTCAGCTGAAGCACTGACAAAGTCTTGAGTTTCGTCTAAGTGTGAGAATTTTTTTGACAGCTGTCGAAAATTCCCTCAATCGATTTCTAAAACTGGAAAATGCGAATCTACCTACAAGGTGCATGTACGAGCGCTCAAAAGCTCCTGACTTCACGGCAGTGCTTTTATAATTTTTTTTTAAGATATCTGTTTAAAGATTCGTAATCTACGCCCTCGATCTAGTGGATATTTTTAATTTGGTGGCGATCGGAGAAAGTTGGCATTTCGGCAAAAAATCCATATGGAAAAAATGCGATTTTTCGAAAAAGCTCCGATCGAAACAAAATTCAAACTGTTTACTAATCAGAAAGGCACCTTAACAAAAATAATAATATTAATAATTGGAATTCATGTTTCGTTTTAATAGAAATAAAAAAATTATTTCCTTTATTATTTTTTTTTTCGGAATCCGCTCATTTTAACGACAATGAATAACTTCTGCTTAATGTTCAAGGTATCCAAATTTGTTTTTCTTCAACTCCTCAACATACAGGGTGTTAAAAATGTAAGCATTAAGATGTGAACTTAACGAGCTAATTTAAATTTGAGGGTAGTATCATATGTTTATCATATCAAATTTTCATCAAATTATATCGAGTAGTTTAAAATTTATTGCAGTAAAATGAATTTCCAGTGTCATCATTTAGGAGGCCGTATCTCTGTAGGGAGGGCCTCTAGGAAAAAAAAATTATGGGATCATGTCGTCTTATTTTTCCATGTTTTATTTGAATCCGAGAGATTTCCCACATTTTCCCGGACACCCTGTATATAACAAGGATCATTGGTAGTATTCCCCTCTCCTTGCATCGTGGGAGATCATCAATCGTCTAATGATAGTTGGATTCCTGCGAAGAATACCTCACAGGTTTCATCATCGCCTATTAAAGTTAAGGAGCCATTAGTGCAGCATTTAATTTACTCAATCACTTTTGAACGTCATATGAGAGAATTCTCACCGGTCAACCTGTTGCTGTTTATGAATATCCTTTCCTTGTGGATTAACGGTACTTGAACGAGATAGGAGAGAATTCTCTGGGTTTTAAGTTTGACAGTCGACCTATTACTATTCATTGTACAGAAAGGGTTTTCTCTTTCCCGATTCCTATTATTCGACCTGAAGTTGGGGAACCGTCCCTGACAGCACAAATAAACTTGTAATTTTCCTGTTTTGAGTGTTAGAAATATGTGTTTTGAATTTTCTATTTTCCCGTCAATCTCTTCTATAGAATCAAGCGTAATTTGAGTGGCATACACAACGTAGAATCCTCAAACCACTATACGGTCTCGATCTTAGCCAAAGATTATCTTGAGTAATATTTTCACGTTAAAAAGAACTCATTTAAGGTAGAGTTCTAGTTTTTTCCGGTTTTCAATAGAAAAATGTCGGTAATAGTTTTACCGCATAAAAGTACCAATACAGTACAAAGTTTTGAAAAAACCATCTTTATTCACAACGGACGAGTATCCGACCTATATAGCATACAGTTAAAAAGAAACTACTTTTAATTATTGACGATTGATCGTCTTCAGAAGTATTTATAACATTATCTTATCTGAAAGTTCTAGAAGGAAAACAACAAACAATGAACACCTGCACTTGTGCGTCATTGGAAATTCAAAACTCATCGGAAGTTTACATCTTTATTTATAAAAATTACGAAAAGCACTGCCGTGAAGGCAGGAGCTTTTGAGCGCTCGTACATGCACCTTGTAGGTAGATTCGCATTTTCCAGTTTTAGAAATCGATTGAAGGAATTTTTGACTACTGTCAAAAAAATTCTGAAACTTAGGCGAAACTCCAGACTTCATGTCGGTACTTCTGCTGATCAATTTTTTTCCGATAATTCGCTAGAATTTTCCACGGTATCTATGGTCTTGGTGATGCGATCTGGACAAAATTTTGCACGTAGTTTGAATACATTATTCCTGAGCTAGGTGCATAATTTCATTCCAATCCGATCAGTAGTTTCGAAACTATCAGGAAAAAAATATTTTGAACGGCCATATTTACGGAACCCCTAGTCCAATTTTGCTCATTGATGAAAGTGACCGTGAAATTTGCGATCCAAACCAAACCTGACAATTTCAAGTGCCTAGGCCTTTCCGTTCAAAAGTTAGAATTTCCTATGGTTTCTATGGTTCTGATCATGCGATCTGGACAAAATATTGCTTCAATATATCATTCTCGATTAAAATACAAAATTTCATCTCGATCGAATCCGTAGTTTTGAATTTATCGAGAAAACAAAATTTCAAACGACCGTATTTACGGAACCCCTTGTATAATGTTGCTCATAGATGAACGTGATCACGACATTCAAGATCCACACCTATCCTGAAAATTTCAAGTCTCTAGGCGTTTCCGTTCAAAAGTTACAATTTTCTATGGTTTCTATGGTTCTGGTCATGCGATCTGGACAAAATTTCACATGTAGCTTGAACACCTCATTTTCCATTTGAATGCAAAATTTCATCTCGATCACATCTGTAGTTTTCAAGTAATCAGGGAAACAAAAATTTGAACGACCATATTTACGGAACCCCTGGTGGAATTTGGCCCATTAACGAACTTAACCGAGCCATTTGGGAACTGAACCCACACTGAAAATTTCAAGTCTTCAGGTTGTTCCGTTCGAGAGTTATCGTGCTGACGGACGGACGGACGGCCGGACGGACGGACAGACTCGAATTTTTCGACGGATTCGTCATCAGTGAGTCGAACATAGTCGATTGAGACCATTTTCGGCTCAAAATTCGAAAAATACAGACA
Organism: Aphidecta obliterata; assembly: GCA_963966015.1. Lineage (NCBI taxonomy): Eukaryota > Metazoa > Arthropoda > Insecta > Coleoptera > Coccinellidae > Aphidecta > Aphidecta obliterata. The sequence goes on along the minus strand of OZ014428.1, from coordinate 45,460,235 downwards.
TCGTGACGAAATGATATAGCCCTCGTGTAAGTAGTACGAGCGCTCAAAAATTGCGTGTCACGTTGTTTGTCCGGGATGAACTCCTGAAATACTGGACCGATTTCAATCAAATTCTGCACACTGTGTAAAGTTTGATCCATCTGACATATTTAATTATATACATAATCTGGACCATTCTACCCTGGTTCCCACATTCAGTGAAGTTCTGAGATCGATTCAGTGGAATTCATTGACGGATATCCGGAGCATCTAATCTACTTAATTGTTGTCCGTTGAAGAACAGCTTCCTCCAAGCAATTCCTCTTCAAAATCCTTGAACAACTCGACCGGGAAGCTGCGGTTGACGCCAGCCTATGGAAAAACAACAAATTGAAATATAATTTTCACTAAACGGAATTTATCTAACGCAAATTGCAATAAACACCCCGGGAATTGGCTTTAATCTTATTAAGATGACGAATTCAGATAAAGATCGGAGAGGAACGGAGGAAATTTTCCTTCATCCCTCCACCTGTGTCTCAAAATAAAGGGTGTTCTAGTTGAGCGCACCTTGGCTTCCCTTCAGCAATTACCTCGCCTGAATAATTCGCAAATTAGATCAAATAACTTTACGGGAACGCCTTTGGGTAATGTAGCGAAACATTTGTATAAGAGATTCGTCAAAGATTATAGACTCGCTTGCCGATATTGTGTCGGCTTCTTGTTTGCACACCGTTATACACGACAGAACGAAGAAGCAGCTCTCTGATTTTACTAGAGCATGAATGTTTCCTTGCAGTTCACTCATTGGCTTCTGGAAATATTTTGTTAATTTGTGTTGTTTCATTGTGAGACTTTCAGGTAGTGTGAATCAAAATATTCGCCTCATTCGAACTTCCAAATCGAGTGACTGGTAATTTCACCTGAAGGGAAGGTCCAAATCCGTTTTCGTCCCTCGGCGTTATAAATCACCCAGAACAGTTGTTTTCGGTAAAAAACGAATAAAACTCCCAGAACTCAATAAATCAAGAGTAAAGCCATCGGAAGTCACCTACGACTCCGCCATTTACAAAGAAAATAAAACCCGAGAAACGAATGTGTCTAAAGCGTAAATATGAAAAACTGGCGACCCCATTCATTCTTCGTATTTCCATGTAAAGTGGAGGGGTTAGTTACCTATAAAATGCATACAGCGATTTTCAGAGGTTCAATAAATTTTATTCAAGATTAAATCGCTTCGACTCGTAACTATATTCCCCACAAATCATGGGAAAATAGTACGGAGAGTGGGCAAATGGATGAAACAATCCAGAATTTGACTTAGATTCCTTTTTTCCTCGAAGCGTGGTTTCATTTCCCAAAATACAATCTCGAATGAACAGAATTTATACTCCATTCAAGAATTATTGACATCGAAGCAGACGTTGAACGTCCAGTCGAGGCTTTATTTCTGGTTACAAAAAGTTACTGTTCAATTGCATCATAGAAATCTAACATAAATATGACCTTAAAAGTGTTCAGTATACGAATTATCGAATAATTGAGCAGGAATATTTTGACTGCAGTTTAAACATGGAAATTCAGGTTTGAAAGCGCAAAAATATCGTGGAATGCTTTCATATGAAATTATCTGAACTTCCAAGCAAGTCGTTGAGTTGAGATATCGTTCATATAAAAGTCAACTATGGAAAATTGAAGATTATTAAAATAAATACTTATTTACACTCAAGACCATGCAATCTTTATTGGTATTAGAAATCTTGCAAAATTCTAACTATATAACTATAAGAGTACCATTTTATGTCTGGATTCAAGAAGGACAATTAATGGAATCCTAGCAGGTAGCTAATGTGGTGCAACAAACAGAAAAAAAGTTTGATACTTCGCAAGCACGGGGCCAAGTGAATGAAAAGAAATGATAGAAACAAAAATAAATATATCATTGAAAATAATGATGAAACAAAAAAAAATTAAAAATAAACTAGACATACTGAATATCATCAGCACTCAGAGAGTTAAACTGTAAAAGGAAGAACTGAAAAAATTTTTGAAGAACACCTAGAAAGAACGAAATAAGAATATACAAACAAACAGTTCATTGGGTGCTGATACTCTAAATCAATATTTCTCTTCTATAGGTGAGCCGATGTCTCATTGAAGGAATAATCATATTGCACAGGTTTCCTTCCACTTCTAATTACAGGCTGTAATAATATGCTAATATTCTACGGACAGTGCTTGTACTTATGTTTCTTCGAAACTTGCTCTAGAGGTTGTATCAAAGAACAACAATATTTGACCTCTTGAAAAAACGTATTTGCAGGCTGGGAAATCTTTGAAGAACATAAACATCACTTACCTGATGTGACATGAGTCTACTGTAGCGAGACTTTCTAACAAAAGATCATAAAACAAAGCACAGATCCAAGAGAAGAATAACCACAGAATCTTTTCCTACAAATTGAAGTACGATGCCTAACCTCAAAATCTAGCTTCTCTTGCTTGGGAGTTTTGCTCTAGAGGGTTGTTGATTTTTTCTTGGCTGCTCGTTTTTCATGAAGGTAAAACAGGGTAGGATTGTGAGTTAGTTTTATCTGAAACCTTCGAGGGTGGAAGAGATACTTTGGTTTTGTCATGTGAGTAACAATATTTTATAATTACAACTTTATCATTCAGATATTCTCCTAATTTGCTACACTTGTCTTCAACAGGGTCCATTATTTACCCCATGTGTTTATCTCATATCATTTATCCTCAATTCACAAGAGGCAATTTCCGCGTACTCAACGTATTTTTACCATGTGTATTGTTTTGTATCCATTTTTCATACTTCATTATCAAGTCTATTCCATATTATTTAATGATTCTAACTGACCATATGTATTAAATTCCTAAGTGCATCTCACAAGAGTTTGAATGTTCGAATGCTTAATAATCACCTTAATTATAAGGTTTTGCAATATTCTTCAAATGATACTATATGTTATCGCTGTAGTTTGCAGCAAATAGCAAGGATATTCATATGCACCATTGCCGGCATTATGTTTCATCATCTTATATTGATTGAGCATTTTAAAAAGCTGTATCGTTTACTGCTTATATGGTTTATCTAATACTTGATGGGATTATTGACCAGGGAGACAACTATCGGACGACGCAACCTAAAAAAATTAACTAAGGCTTCGCCCAACGTTTGGAAATATATATAACAAGGACACTGTCGCATTCCCGTCTCCTTGCAACGTGGGAGATCATCAATCGTCAAATGATAGTTTGACCCCTGCGAAGTGAAACTCCCAACTTACCGCCTTTAATCTACTCAATCATTTTTGAACACCATTTGAGAGAATTCTCACCGGTCAACCTGTTTATGAATATTCTTTTACTTGTGACTTAATGGTATATGAACGAGAAAAGGAGGGAGGTTTGTTTTTTCTTCCCCGTCTGGGTAGTTTTTTTTATCCTCCCTACCTTTTGGCACTCTGAAATAAACCTAATATTTTCTTGTTTCGAGTGCTAAAAATATGTCTTTTAAATTTCCTATTTTCCCGTCAATCTCTTCTATTGAATCAAGCGTAATTTGGGTTACATACTCAAATACACAACGTAGAGTCCTTTGAAAACCACTATACGATCACGATCTTGGCCAAAGATTATCTAGAGTAATATTTTCAAGTTAAAAAGAACGCTTGTAAGGTAGAATTCTAGTTCTTTACGGTTTTCAAGAGAAAACTCTAATTTCGGTAAAGATTATCATTACAAAAGTACCAGTACAGTACATAATGTCATTTCATTCTCATAAATTTCCAGGGATAGAATTGCAGAATATTGTACTGTACTGGTACTTTTGTAATGATAAACTCTTACCGACATTACAGTTTTCTATTGAAAACCGTAAAGAACTAGAACTCTACCTTACAGGCGTTCTTTTTAACGTGAAAGTATTACTCTAGATAATCTTTGGCCAAGATCGTGATCGTATAGTGGTTTTTAAAGGACTCTACGTTGTGTATGTAAGTATGTAACCCAAATTACGCTTGATTCAATAGAATAGATTGACGGGAAAATAGGAAATTTAAAACACATATTTTTAGCACTCGGAACAAGAAAATATCAAGTTTATTGCAGAGTGCCAAAAGGAGGGGAGGATAAAAAACTTCCGGACGGGAAGACAAACAAACCTCCCTCCTTTTCTCGTTTATATACCATTAACTCACAAGTAAAAGAATATTCATAAACAGGTTGACCGGTGAGAATTCTCTCAAATGGTGTTTAAAAATGATTGAGTAGATTAAAGGCGATACATTGGGAGTTTTACTTCGCAGGGGTCAAACTATCATTTGACGATTGGTGATCTCCCACGTTGTAAGGAGACGGGAATGCGACAGAGTCCTTGTTATATATATTTCCAAACGTTGGGCGAAGCCTTAGTTAATTTTTAGGTTGCGTCGTCCGATAGTTGTCTCCCTGGTCAGTAGTCCCATCAAGTATTAGGTAAACAATATAAACAGTAAACGATATAACCAGTAAATGTTATAGACAGTAAACAAAATAAACAATAAACGGTATATGCAGTGGATGATATAGATAGTAAACGATATAAGCTGTGGATGGTATAGATAGTAAACGATATAAGCAGTCAATCATATAAAAAATAAACGAGGAGTCATAACGGATAATAATGCGTGGAGAGTAGCTTTTTTAAAATGCTCAATCAATATAAAATGATGAAACCTAATGCCGGCAATGGTGCATATGAATATCTTTGCTATTTGCTGCAAACTACAACGATGACATAGTATCATTTGAAGAATATTGCAAAACCTTATAATTAAGGTGATTATTAAGCATTCGAACATTCAAACTTTTGTGAGATGCACTTAGGAATTCAATACATATGGTCAGTTAGAATCATTAAATAATATGGAATAGACTTGATAATGAAGTATGAAAAATGGATACAAAACAATACACAAGGAGCAAACCAACATGGAAAAAAATACGTTGAGTAGGAGCAAATGGCCTCATGTGAATTGAGGATAAATGATATGAGATAAACACATGGGGTAAATAATGGACCCTGTTGAAGACAAGCGTAGTAAATTAGGATAAGCCTGTATGATAAAGTTGTAATTATAAAATATTGTTACTCACATGGCAATACCAAAGTAGATCAAACTAACTCACAATCCTACCCTCGTGTTTCATGAAAAAAAACGAGCAGCCAGGAAAAAATTTACCACCGTCTAGAGCAAAAAACTCCCAACCAAGCAAGAGAGCCTCTACATTTTTAGGTTATCCTCCGTACATCGATTCGTAGGAAAGGATTCTGTGGTTATTTTTCTTTCGGACGGACTCAGCAATCCGACTCCCTAATTTTAATGATTATATGGATTTCTGTACGGAAAATGAAAATGGCGGGCGCAGACGCCAGATCGGTTCAATATATCCAATTTTTTCAACGCTAGATCCGAAAAAATCAATTTTAACCTCCTCCATCTCTTAGGTACGTCCTCGCTGAACACCAGTAGGTGTCCACGAAAATCTTAATTTTCAACGCTATTGAAATACCTCCCCGAAATCTTTCTGCTAACCATCGCACCCTCCTCTCACTTAAAGTGCTAGAAACTAAACACAGAGGGGTATCAAAAGCATCCTCATTAACGTCATTACTTAAAGTCCCGTCGAGAAAGAGCCCATTGTGTCTGATTCTGATAATTCCCACCCCTAATTACACCAGGCTCTCCGATACAAGTTTGGGCTCGTATGGCCATAGACCACTTTTCTCCGTCTCCAGTCTCCCCTCGTATCGTTCCAGGAAATCCGACATAAATAAGAGTCCGTCATAAATAGAGTCATTCAATGTCATCAGATTCCTACAAACTATTCGTGCATGGATCATTAGCTTGCGGAAACGGATATTTGAACGCGCTGGGGTAGCGGAATATTAGATTTGATGGTGGCGGAAAAAAATCCGTGGAATCCGCGGATCTCTTAGTTGGGGGAAACTAGGGAGAAACTTTCGTAATATTTATTATGTATGGGAAGAAATCATTCTGACGCAGCAGCTTAGCATTCCTCGGTCTCGTTCCGAATCGAAACAAATTTTTCCCTGAATCATCCCTAGAGAAAATACCCCGAATTCAAACTGAGCCAGCTCAGTTATCTTTCAAATCTCCTTCCTAGAGAGAGGAATCGGCAAATTCCATGTTTTATTTATGGCTTACCTTCATTGAAAGCAGCCAGCATTGCAGGGCGTCACTAAATAACCTGAGGAGGCCGCATCGGGCCTCTCTAAGCCGATTATATTGAATATCAGATACAATTTGTCCCGGATTATGAGGACGCAGCTTTCCGGAGTGTTTCAACCCCGCAATTTGTACTGATCTAGCTAATAATAATCACTTTAGCCTGAACTGTTAAAATGACCGTCTTAGTTGGTTTTAGTCGCCGCCGGCTAGGCCACACCATTAATTGGATCCTGGCTCCAACAGGGAGCTGAAGAATGTGTTGGTGAAAACATTCAGCTATTGAAACTCTTTGGTCTAGGAGTTTGTAATAGATCAGTCCTAGATTATCATCCAGCGAATGAGGAAGTTTCATATAATACCGATTTCAGAGTAGATCACTCTAAGTTTATATACCGACTAGACGAACACAAGAAGAACAGGAGTCTGTACTCTGTCATTTTGGTTCTATGGTTATTTTCTATGCTCAAAAAGGTTAAGAAAGATGTTGGGAGGTGACTCTGATATACAAAGCTGAGAACAGAAAAGTTCCACAAGAGAAGCAACCAGGGTAAATATTAACTATATCGCCATTGTTAAAAAAGGCGAAGTATTAGTCGTAGAAGTTTGAATTCAGAAAATTAACGAAACCAAGAGTTTCCAATATCCCTAGTATAATATTAGTTTCATTTGATAATCGTATGCACGTGAGTCCTGTTGATTTCTTTTATATTGAAACATTAATTTGAGATCATTATTTGTTGTCGATGTGTGTTGCATGTGTTATAAGTTCTTTCTATAATTTGAACCGATCTGGCGTCTGCGCCCGCCATTTTCATTTTCCGTACAGAAATCCATATTATCATTAAAATTAGGGAGTCGGATTGCTGAGTCCGTCCGAAAGAAAAATAACCACAGAATCCTTTCCTGCGAATCGATGTACGGAGGATAACCTAGAAATGTAGAGCGCTTGCGGAGGAGTTTTTTTTGGCGCTAGACGTTTGTTGATTTTTTTCTAGCTGCTCGGTTTTTCATGAAACACGAGGGTAGGATTGTGAGAGAGTTATATCTAAAACCTTTCGAGGGTGCCATGTGAGTAACAATATTTTATAATTACAACTTTATCATACAGGCTTATCCTAATTTACTACAATTGTCTTCAACAGGGTCCATTATTTACCCTATGTGTTTATCTCATATCATTTATCCTCAATTCACATGAGGCCATTTGCTCCTACTCAACGTATTTTTTTCCATGTTGGTTTGCTCCTTGTGTATTGTTTTGTATCCATTTTTCATACTTCATTATCAAGTCTATTCCATATTATTTAATGATTCTAACTGACCATATGTATTGAATTCCTAAGTGCATCTCACAAAAGTTTGAATGTTCGAATGCTTAATAATCACCTTAATTATAAGGTTTTGCAATATTCTTCAAATGATACTATGTCATCGTTGTAGTTTGCAGCAAAGAGCAAGGATATTCATATGCACCATTGCCGGCATTAGGTTTCATCATCTTATATTGATTGAGTATTTTAAAAAGCTACTCTCCATACATTATTATCCGTTATGACTCCTCGTTTATGGTTTATATGATTGACTGCTTATATCGTTTACTATCTATATCATCCACTGCATATATCGTTTATTGTTTATTTCGTTTACTGGCTATAACATTGACTGCTTATATCGTTTACTGCTTATATGATTTATCTAATACTTGATGGGATTATTGACCAGGGAGACAACTATCGGACGACGCAACCTAAAAATTAACTTAGGCTTCGCCCAACGTTTGGAATTATATATAACAGGGACTCTGTCGCATTCCCGTCTCCTTGCAACGTGGGAGATCACCAATCGTCAAATGATAGTTTGACCCCTGCGAAGTAAAACTCCCAATGTATCGCCTTTAATCTACTCAATCATTTTTAAACACCATTTGAGAGAATTCTCACCGGTCAGCCTGTTTATGAATATTCTTTTACTTGTGAGTTAATGGTATATGAACGAGAAAAGGAGGGAGGTTTGTTTTTCTTCCCGTCCGGAAGTTTTTTATCCTCCCCACCTTTTGGCACTCTGAAATAAACTTAATATTTTCTTGTTCCGAGTGCTAAAAATATGTGTTTTAAATTTCCTATTTTCCCGTATCTCTTCTATTGAATCAAGCGTAATTTGGGTTGCATACTTACATACACAACGTAGAGTCCTTTTAAAACCACTATACGATCATGATCTTGGCCAAAGATTATCTAGAGTAATATTTTCAAGTTAAAAAGAATGCCTGTAAGGTAGAGTTCCAGTTCTTTACGGTTTTCAATAGAAAACTGTAATGTCGGTAAGAGTTAATCATTTCAAAAGTACCTGTACAGTACAAATTTAATTGATATTTTGGATTCTTGATACTTTGTAAGAAGGATATGTGCCAGCTCCACATTATAACTTGATGCATAAGCTCCCTATGGGAGTAAAAAGAATTGTGTCCATATTTGGGGTAGTAGTAGTTTAGTACCTTTCTCCCTGCATAGCCAGTTATTACTGTTCAACTGCAGGATATTCCGGATTTATTCCACTGGGATTACTGACTGTCGAGAGATCCCTTTAAGTTGCCACATGTCCACAGTTTTAGTTCAAAGGGGATAGGGACTACAATTGCAGTACTTTTAATCCTGTAGCTGGAAAAGATTTCCCTTCAGACGAAATCACCGAAATGTTTACCTGATTATCATTAGCCTTGAAAAAATTCCCAGAAATATAGGAATATAATTGATTTAAAAATTGAATTGATTTAAAAATTGTAAAGCAAGCAGTGTATTTGTGTTTTGTGCTTATCGAGACCAAATACAGCGAAATAATGGAGAAATATATATTAAGACATCGAAAAAAAAAAGATTGATGGAAGCACTCAAGAGAGTGTTGTTCGTTTTTCAGTTTCGTCATAAATCATCCGTGTGTTTTCCTCGATCTCTTTCGATTCGTCGATGTCCCAACCGGAATCACGGAGATATCAGGAATTTTTTCAAAGGAGGGTGGCAATAGACAGACATCACTTTCGTTTATTCGGATGTTCCTCAAAAATTAGTTCAGATCGAGGAGATATGAAAATCAAACGTAACATTTCGGATTGAAAAATGCCATTTTCATGTGTATCTGAAGTCTTTTCACATGTTGATAGGAGGGGGACCGTCGAGGGAATCCCCTCCGAAGAATATTGAATTTTATTGCATCTTTTCCATTGCTTCGACTGGAACGAGCACTTGCATGTTTCTTCGATTGGAAATAATACTATGCCGAAAAGATATCTTCCATCATTACCCGATGAATTCCCCAGACTTCCCCCAGAGACTTCCTATAAAATCGACGTACAAAAGGAATTATCCGTGGAGATTTCATGAAGCGGGCGGATGCTAAAGTCTTTACGATCAGACAAAGTGGCATGTTCGAGGAGGGGACAGAACTATTGTGTTCGGCTTCTTTTATCAGCTAGCGACCGTAACATCTTCAATATTCGCGACAAGTGAGCTTTTTCAGGAGATACAGAGGCTTTGAGTCATTGCTCTCTGCATCGATTCCAAGTTCGAACAACTAAATCGTTCAAGAAGTGAAAAAATAACCAAAGGTGGATATTTGTTGGACGATGCATGAAGTTCATCCTTTTCTATTTTTCCATTTCAGATACTCTTCGATTCCATCGGTTGGAATTGAAGTTATAAGTAGCTTCCTGTATTTGATTGGAGTGGATATAGGTGTAATTTTCATTAGAATTTTATGGATAACGGGGGGGCCAGAATGTTCACAACTGAGACCAAATTAAAAATCTGAGAATTGAGAGGCAATGAAAATTCGGGCAACTATGTGAACGCAGGTTGGAAACTCATTAAAATAGTCTGGGATGTACGAATTTCAATTGAACATTGGATCCTGTAATGAGATTATCTGGACCATAAAGAATTATTCTGTGGGATTGGAGTTTTCTGGATTGAAATAGATGAGATGAATAATGGAGGGGCCACATCCTTTTTAAACCAGCATCAAATCTGGAACACGCCGCAACCTGCTTCCCCAGATGAATTGTAATTACCTCCAAACCGACCGAAGAGGGTCGCCTCTTCTCATCAACTTCAGCAATTACAGCGTCAAGCTGTTAATTTGGTGGTACTCATGGGAGGAAATGAAATGCGTGAGTACAGCACATTTTGTTGGGGGTAGTTTCATACCATCCATCGGCTTTTCTTATCATTCCAACTATATGGTCAAGATAACCCTACAGATCTATTTTGGATGATTATCCGAATTCTTTAATCTCAGGATTCAATCATTCCGAGTAGCTGGAAAATAACTACTTACATGCCTGGAGCATCCCAAAAAACGACTCTCAAAAACACGAAGCAGTAAAAAAGTTCGAATCTATATTCATCCCAAATAACGATGTAGTTATGATCGTGAAAAACAACAACTCGCATAAAAATGCAAATCTTCCCTACGTCCTCATCCGGATCCTAATAAAACAGGGCAATAATTTTTTCGATGCTCGACAAAAAATAATGAAATGTACAAGAACTTTCGGTTTCATCTCATTGGAGTTTAGTTCTTTCATCAGTTGCGGAGATTCGTTTTTTATTCAAGCCATGTTTTTGGATGGGTCTTCTCTTGTCAATAATGACGTTTTGTTCAGAGATGAAATTGCTCAAAGTTCCAGAATTTTAATATAGTTTGCTGAAATCTGCTGCTCAACTTTTTACACCACTCAGGAGATAGGTGTGAATATTTATCTCGAGCTATTTCCGGATGAATCATTTTGTCGAAGTAATCGTTGAGCAAAGTCAAAATTCGTTCTTAATCAAATAGAGCGACTGCTTCATTTCCAATAGCTTGTAAACCTCGATTACAAAGGAAATTTCGCATGAAAGTTCCGACCCGATGTTCCTTTATGAGACGAAAATACAATTAAAGTTGGGAGGGGGTTCATCTGATGTGCCGCGATTGAACGCCCGAATGATTTTGCGTATAGGGCTTTCATGTGAGCATTAAAATTTACCGAATATTCTCTGTCGATAATGAAATTTCTAGACGAGGGGATTTTGAGGGAATAGGGAGGAAGTTGCTTGAAGGATCGCCAATTTTTCAGCCAACAAAAATTGTAGTTACTAGCAGAAGATCTTTTATAATTTGGGGTCTGGTGAATTGTTCACAGCAAAGGTACGGTAGTCAATTTTTGAATGGACTATATTTTTATGACTTACTAGATAATAATACATTACAGAAGTGTAACCAAACAACGAAGTATGAACAATTCATAAAATCAGAAATTATATATTCAGAGTAATCACTATTATAAAAAACTACAGAAAACTCAAAATTAGTTGTTTCTTGTTTCTTTTATTTGCTACGACCATTGCATCCTGGATGCTTTCGATAGGTTCATAAAAATCCTTTTTCTTTTTCACAGTAACAGCCTTATTTTTAATACATATTTCAATCGCTCTTATGTATCTTCAAATTTTGGAATCCAAGAGATTATTTCCTTTTCCTTCTCCTTTTTCATTTATTTTCATTTGTGTTTCTGAAATTTGCCAAATAAATTCTGCAATAACAACTCCAATTGCACGTATACTTTCTTCTGTTTCGTTAATTTCATTTCGGGAAATGTTTTCTTTCTCAGTATAGATAATGATTTTTTTTTTTTTCCATACAATTTAGAAGGGAGACGGAAAGGAATTCTTACTTCGAAGACTTCGAAATTTTGCATACGGAAAATAAAAGTAGAAAATTGAATCTCTTAGAGAGCCTTGAGATAAATAAACAAAAATCATCGGTATTCTTATTGAACGATCAAGTAGACTTGAATAATTCACCATTATTGAATCTTTTTTGAGCGCTCGTACTACTTAGACGAGGGCTATATCATTTCGTCACGATGTCTGTATTTTTCGAATTTTGAGCCGAAAATGGTCTCAATTGACTATGTTCGACTCACTGATGACGAATCCGTCGGAAAATTCGAGTCTGTCTGTCCGTCCGTCCGGCCGTCCGTCCGTAAGCACGATAACTCTCGAACGGATCAACCTAGAGACTTGAAATTTTCAGTGTGGGTTCAGTTCCCGAATGGCTCGGTTGAGTTCGTTAATGGGCCAAATTCCACCAGGGGTTCCGTAAATATGGCCGTTCAAAGTTTTGTTTCCCTGATTCCAAATGGAAAATGAGGTGTTCAAGCTACATGTGAAATTTTGTCCAGATCGCATGACCAGAACCATAGAAACCATAGAAAATTGTAACTTTTGAACGGAAAGGCCTAGGGACTTGAAATTTTCAGGATAGGTGTGGATCTTGAATGTCGTGATCATGTTCATCTATGAGCAACATTATACAAGGGGTTCCGTAAATACGGTAGTTTGAAATTTTGTTTTCTCGATAAATTCGAAACTACGGATTCGATCGAGATGAAATTTTGTATTTTAATCGAGAATGATATATTGAAGCAATATTTTGTCCAAATCGCATGACCAGAACCATAGAAACCATAGAAAATTGTAACTTTTGAACGGAAAGGCCTAGGAACTTGAAATTTTCAGGGTGGGTTTGGATCGCAAATTTCACGGTCACGTTCATCAATGAGCAAAATTAGACTAGGGGTTCCGTAAATATGGCCGTTCAAAATATTTTTTTTCTGATAGTTTCGAAACTACTGATCGGATTGGAATGAAATTATGCACCTAGCTCAGGAATAATGTATTCAAACTACGTGCAAAGATCGCATCACCAAGACCATAGATACCGTGGAAAATTCTAGCGAATTATCGGAAAAAAATTGATCAGCTGAAGCACCCACATGAAGTCTGGAGTTTCGCCTAAGTTTCAGAATTTTTTTGACAGCTTTCGAAAATTCCTTCAATTGATTTCTAAAACTGGAAAATGCGAATCTACCTACAAGGTGCATGTACGAGCGCTCAAAAGCTCCTGCCATCACGGCAGTGCTTCTCGTAATTTTTGAGGTAAAAATTCCTTTCCGTCTCCCTTCTAAATTGTATGAAAAAAGAAAAAAAAAAAAAAAAAACTAACGTCAATAAATCTCCCCACTTGATGGCGGTAAGATTAGTATAATTGCATGTCATTATTATATTATTAGTATTGTACCCGCATTAGAGGTTAGCGCATAGGGTTGACCATTATCCCCACCTATTGATTAGATTAGTTTTGTATTCTAGGTAGCTTAAAATTTAAGAGAAGTTATTTAGTTATACCTTAACCACCTGAAGATGATGCTTCGCATCGAAACACGTGTCGTGGAATTTAACCCAATGTAGTGGAAATCATACTAATTATTCTATTGTAAGTATAAAAGAAAAACCTCGAGTTTGAGTAATAACTACCCTGCAAAAAATCATGAAAAATCAGAACGAAAATCATAATAACCGAAGATGAATCGTTCAGAATGGATGGCTCCAACCAATCACTCAAAAAGGGCAATAAGTGGAGTATCATCATATTAATAAAAGCGTGCTAGGTGGTGGATTCGGGATTCTACCGAATAGTCTCTTTTTCCCTTCTCTCATCCATTCGTTTATTAGGATGCCCCAATCCTGATGAGATTCTCTTGCTCAGTTGCTCTTCAATATCATCGCGGTTTCATTTTTCTTCATCTGGTGTGGCTGGATTCGAGTTCCGTAATGAGGAAACTTATTCATCATTTTCTCATCCCTCTGACGCTTCCCATCAGAGAGAGCCAATTCGAATTTATCGTTTTATGTGTTGATATGTTGTCACATAAAAATTCATGGCTGTTGCTGCTCTGGATAAATTGTTATTGGCCCTGCGAGGCTGTAAAACAATTATATTTTTATGAATGTGCGCGGGTAAAATGAACAATACTGGGGAAATTATAGGTTGTCGAGTCCTAGTTGAAATGGTTCTTTTTTATGTTTTGCATTCATGGATAAGGGTTATGGTATTATTGCTGCGGTTTGAGGACGACCTATCTCGGGATTTGAAATTTTATTGGTTTGACGCAGAGTTGGATCGGCTTTTGAGTTGAAAATGGTCTTAAACGATAAGGTTTCCCTCACAAATGAAGAATTCGTGATCTGATTCAATCGTGTCCAACCGTCCGAAAACTATACTTTAACGCCCACTCGTATTTTTCAATTTTTAAATATTTTACATTGAAAATGAGCAGTCTAGAATGGTTCTTGATGGTTTTCAATGATGGCAAACTAGTATTTACGCAGGTTTTTCAATCGAGAACGGTAGTGAACAGGCGTGCTAGTTGGGTCAGAATCTGAAAAAACTTTAGGAAAATAGTGATTTCAAAGCACGTTCACTCCTGAAAATGTCGAAAATATAGAATTGTGGCTTGCTATATGCTCAAATTCTATATGAATGATGTGAAGTTACAGAACAAATGTATCCTCCAAGATACCTAAAGTAAGCATTTTGCCATAAGATTTTTCATGATTTTTTATTCTAACTTGTTTTCATCATTTTTTGCTTCAATTCATTCCAGTGATTAACTTTTCTACGATCAAGCGACCAGTGTCATAAATTAGTGGGGTTTTGATTTATCAAGTTTGACTAGGTGAATTCCATTAGTGAAAAACTAGTAAGCCAGGAGATCCACATAATAGGTAGATTCGACTTTTCCGATAGATTCACCTTTACGGGTAGATTCACATTTTCGAATAGTTCGGTGAAGAAAACAAAGAAAAAATAATTTTGATTATTGCCAGAAGGGCCAAGAACGGTCCTGTCCTAAAATGTCAATCGGAGGGGGCGGGGCTTAGTTTATCCACGAAATACGTTTCGAAATTTCCTCGAAACCACCGAAAATTCACGAAAATTGATTTTGAAATATCGAGAGGAAAGTTATTCAATTATATTCATCAAATATTTTCCTCAGAATCAGTTTATTTCCATTCAAATTTCATAATGATTCTCCAACGTCAAATATTTCATTGAAAATTCCAGATTCCTTCATTAATTTTTCATCCTCCATAAATTATTTTGTTTTCATTATTCTGAAAAAATATTTGAATAAGCATGCTCAAATGGCGTTTAAATGTGAACATATTGGAATAATTGTCATCAAAACACCCAAAATACTGTCGAAATCCTTCGAAACCATCAAAACACCCAGAATACTGTCGAAATCTTTCTAAACCATCAAAATACTGTCGAAATCCTTCGAAACACCCAAAATGCTGTCGAATTCCTTCGAAACCATCGAAACACCCAAAATACTGTCGAAATCCTTTTAAAGCATCATAATACTGTAGAAATCCTTCGCAACCATCGAAACACTCAAAATACTGTCGAAATCCTTCGAAACCATCGAAACACCCAAAATACTGTCGAAATCCTTCGAAACCATCGAAACACCCAAAATACTGTCGAAATCCTTCTAAACCATCAAATTCTATCGAAATCCTTCGAAACCATCGAAACACTCAAAATACTGTCGAAATCCTTCGAAACCATCGAAACACCCAAAATACTGTCGAAATCCTTCGAAACCATCGAAACACCCAAAATACTGTCGAAATCCTTCTAAACCATCAAATTCTATCGAAATCCTTCGAAACCATCGAAACACCCAAAATACTGTCGAAATCCTTCGAAACCATCGAAACACCCAAAATACTGTCGAAATCCTTCTAAACCATCAAATTCTATCGAAATCCTTCGAAACCATCGAAACACCCAAAATACTGTCGAAATCCTTGTAAACCATCAAATTCTATCGAAATCCTTCGAAACCATCGAAACACCCAAAATACTGTCGAAATCCTTCGAAACCATCGAAACACCCAAAATACTGTCGAGATCCTTCTAAACCATCAAATTCTATCGAAATCCTTCGAAACCATCGAAACACCCAAAATACTGTCGAAATCCTTCGAAACCATCGAAACACCCAGAATACTGTCGAAATCCTTCTAAACCATTAAAATACTGTCGAAATCCTTTGAAACCATCGAAACACCCAAAATACTGTCGAAATCCTTCTAAACCATCAAAATACTGTAGAAATCCTTCGCAACCATCGAAACACCCAAAATACTGTCGAAATCCTTCTAAACCATCAAAATACTGTCAAAATCCTTCGAAACCACCGAAACACCCAAAATACTGTCGAAATCCTTCTAAACCATCAAAATACTGTCGGAATCCTTCGAAACCATCGAAACACCCAAAATACTGTCGAAATCCTCCTAAACCATCAAAATACTGTCGAAATCCTTCTAAACCATCAAAATACTGTCAAAATCCTTCGAAACCATCGAAACACCCAAAATACTGTCGAAATCCTCCTAAACCATCAAAATACTGTCGGAATCCTTCGAAACCATCGAAACACCCAAAATACTGTAGAAATCCTTCGAAGCCATCAAAACACCCAAAATACTGTCGAATTCCTTCGAAACCATCGAAACACCATTATATGTGTGTTTGACATCAGTTCAGTCCAACAGTATAATCATAAATTGAATGAGTGCACGTCTATATTACACGATAATTCAAACTGACATCAGTTCCATAAAAATGTGGAATAAAACATTTCACTCTCAAAATGGATAATCACATCAGCCTGACGGACTGAACTGGTTTCAAACTGATCGTGTAACACACGTCCTATAAGATCAAGTCAAAAAAGCAAAAATTTAAATTAAATTTTTTTATTCTTCTCAACTTAAACAATTTTTTTTTCCGAGAATATAATAATTGCTATTGACAAGATCTGAATTCTCTCTTCATAATTTTTTAACAGTTCAGGGATTCCTACCCTGTAATTTTTTCTCTTCCAGGGGAGAGTTCATTCGGACTCGGAAACACTCTTTGGCAACCACTGTTTTATGGGATGGTTTCGAAGCTTACCGGAATTCAAATATTAAATCCGAGAGGGATAGAAATATGAATTAGATATACGTATATATGAATGGCGAGGCCACATATAGAGGCGGCTTAGACGGGGATGAAAAAGGATCGACATGAGAGATCCAGCATGTTCGTAGGTACTGAATATTCAATAAACCCCCCTAATTGAATTTACGCGACTTCGAATTGATACCACCGTTAAGTCATTCAATATTCATGACATATTTTAATTGGCCTCAGAGCGGAACTGGTTTTGGTTCAAAATCCCCACTTACTGGGAAAACAATTTTCCAACCTTTAGGTGTCGGTTGGTGGATGATGGATTGGAAATATATTTTCTGGCAGTTGTCATTCTTCTGGCTGGATTCGGAATCGTGACCGCGGATTTTAGCACGTCGCTTCAAGATTGATGAGGAGTATCTTTGACTTCAAGAGGGACCATTGACCATTGAGAGATTCTGGATGTTTATTTTTAAAGTCTTCTTGTCTATACTCCGTTTAAGCATTATTGACATCTCGGTAGGCTGTGGAAAATCGAATTTAAGTTGGTAATAGACTACTCAGTAATAATTTGGGTTGCTGAATTCAGGTTGGTATAGGAATAACACTAACATAACCCATAGAGACCTTGCTTTGATGATTTTATCGAGATATTGGTGAAAAATCAGATCTGAATTTGAGTTTTTCTTGACTTGTGCTATTGAAATGGCTGGAATTGACCAGAGAGCCTTACAACAAGAGAACGCCATGCAGTTTGTCAGTGTTACTTCAACTTTTTCTAAGATTTTAGCTAGCATTTATCAGAGTTATTCTGAGTAATATTAATAATAATAATAATAATAACAGATCTTTATTTCAAAACAATTCCAGTTGAAAACATAGAAGAGAAATGAAACAGTGTCAAAAACAAAAAAAAAAACATACTATACCTCAAATTCATCCATACTATATGGTTCCATATCTAATGAAAAACTGAATATTTGTTTCTTGAAAATTTTAAAATTATCAATTTTCTGAATTTCTCGTGGCAACTTATTGAAAAATTTCAAACACCTATATTCTACTTGCTTTTGAGTAGTTGTAAGATATTCTGAAAAAAATGACGAAAAGCACTGCCGTGAAGGCAGGAGCTTTTGAGCGCTCGTACATTCACCTTGTAGGTAGATTCGCATTTTCCAGTTTTGGAAACCAATTGAGGAAATTTTTGACAGCTGTCAAACAAATTTTCAAACTAAGGCGATAATCCAGACTTCAAGTCAGTGCTTTAGGTGACCAATTTTTTTTTCGATAGTTCGCTAAAATTTTCTACGATATCTATGGTCTTGGTGATGCGATCTGGACAAATTCGCACGTAGTTTGAATACATTATTCCTCAGCTAGGTGCAAAATTTCATTCCAATCAAATCGGTAGTTTCGAAATTATCAGGAACAGAATATTTTGAACGGCCATATTTACGGAACCCCTAGTCTAATTTTGCTCATTGATGAACGTGACCGTGAAATTCGCGATCCAAACCCACCCTGAAAATTTCAAGTTCCTAGGCCTTTTCCTTCGGAAGTTATAATTTTCTATGGTTTTTATGGTTCTGGTCATGCGATCTAAACAAAATGTTGCTTTAATATGTCATTCTCGTTTAAAATACAAAATTTTATCTCGATCGAATCCGTAGTTTCGAAATTATCGAGAAAACAAAATTTCGAACGACCGTATTTACGGAACCCCTAGTATAATTCTGCTCATTGATAAACGTGAACGCCACATTTCAGATCTAGTTATGATTTTTTATGGTTTCTTTGGTTCTGGTCATGCGATCTAGAGAAAGGTTGCTTGAATATATCATTCTCCATAAGTATACAAAATTTCGTCACGATCGAATCTGTAGTTTGGAAATTATCGAGAAAACTAAATTTCAAACGACCATATTTACGGAACCCCTAGTATAATTTTGCTCATAGATGAAAGTGATCACGACAATCGAGATCCACACCTATCCTGAAAAAGTCCCTAGGCGTTTCCGTTCGAAAGTTACAATTTTCTATGGTTTCTATGGTTCTGGTGATGAGAGCTGAACAAAATTTTGCATGTAGCTTGAACACCATATTTTCTATTAGAGTGCAAAATTTATCCCGATCGAATGTGTGGTTTCAAAGTAATCAGGAAAACAAAATTTCGAGCGGCCATATTTACGGAACCCTTGGGCGGATTTCGCCCATTAACGAACTCAACCTCGGCATTCGAGATTCGAACCTACCCTGAAAATTTCAAGTTCCTAGGACATTCCGTTCGAGAGTTATCGTGTATACGGACGGACGAACAGACTCGAATTTTCCGACGGATTCGTCATCAGTGAGTCGAACATAGTCGATTGAGACCATTTTCGGCTCAAAATTCGAAAAATACAGACATCGTGACGAAATGATATAGCCCTCGTGTAAGTAGTACGAGCGCTCAATAAATCTTGGTGTTTGAATAAAAATATTGAACATTCTTGAACATACAGTGCACATATAGTCAAAATCCGATTTTTTTTTAAATATCCCCTACATGAATCCCTAAACTTTAAATTGCTCATGATTCTAACTGCATTTTTCTGCGAGATAAACAATGTTGAAAAATTTCCTGCCCATAAAATACTATACCAAATCTCATTTTAGCCTCTATGGTTGCGTGGTAAATTGTCTTCAATACTTTAGAATCAAGATACCTGACGTTGACGTTGACGTTGACGTTGACGTTGACGTTGACGTTGACGTTGACGTTGACGTTGACGTTGACGTTGACGTTGACGTTGACGTTGACGTTGACGTTGACGTTGATGTTGACGTCGACTGGACGTTCAAAGCCTGCTTCGATGTTAATAATTCTTGAATAAAGTATACCATGAATTTTTTATATTATGTGAATAGGCTTGTATACATAGTTCAATTCGTAACAATCAGTGAAAAGTTCCAGTCGAAGACGGTTAAGTTCGGACGTACTTGAGTGTCGGACAGTTTATTCATTATTTATTTGGACGTCAGAGGATTTTTTATTGGATGTGATTTATTGTACTCACATTCTTAGACTTTGATGCTGATGAATATTTTTTAATGACGCAGTAAATACTGTGAAGAAATAGGCCGGGTCGGAATATGAGTTTTAATCGAGCAGATCAAACTAGAACGACTTATCCGCATTTCTCTCCTTTGGAGTAACCGATCCCCAGTAATGAAGCGCCTTGTCTCACCCTCCCCGATAATTGGAAGGAGACGGGAGGATCTCCATCCGGTTCTCCTATTGAATACCTGCCTCGCTTCGGTATTTACTCATCATCGATTCTCGACGGGACATCGTTCAGTCCTCTCCCGGTCCAGATATTGCAGCAGCGAGCATTCCGAAATTTTTCGCACACATTCATTCAGAGAAATATGTGGATTTTCATTCGGGAACAATCCACAATAAATCACATTCCGCTCGTCGGCTCGTCTACCTTCTAGCTGACTGCGGTCATTTTCAGATATGGCGGGATTAATTCCGTTTAGTCGAAATGAGTTCCTAGTTTCATTGACACTAAGGAAGGTATTCATTGAAAGTATGAAACTATTACCGACATTACAAATTTCTATTGAAAACCGCAAAGAACTAGAACTCTACCTCAAATGAGTTCTTTTTAACGTGAAAATATTACTCTAAATAATCTTTGGCCAAGATCGTGATCTTATAGTGGTTCAAAGGACTCTACGTTGTGTATGCAACCCAAATTACGCTTGATTCAATAGAAGAGATTGACAGGTGAACAGGAAATTCAAAAAACATATTTTTAGCACTCAAATTAACAAGTTTAGTCATTTGTGCTGTTGGGAACGGTTCCCCAACTTCAGGTCCGAAAATGAGAATCAGGAAGGACCAGTGAGAAAACCTGATTCTGTACAATGTATAACAATAGATAGACTGATTAAGTTCAAACCCAGAGACCTCTCTCTTTATCTCGTTCAAATACCGTTAACCCACAAGTGAGGGATATTCATAGACAGCAACAGGTTGACTGGGTAAAATTCTCTCATATGGTGTTTAAAAATGATTGTGTAGATTAAATGCTGCACTAATGACTCTTTGACGTTAATAGGCGATTATGTGCGAAAACTGTGAGTTATTCTTCGCAGGAATCCAACTATCATTTGACGATTAATGATCTCTCACAGTGCAAGGAGAGGGAAATGCGACCAAAGATCATTGTTATATATATTTCCAACGATGGACAAGCCTTATTTAGTTAGGTTGGTATTGGTATTGATACTTTGAAAGTATGAAACTATTACCGACATTACAAATTTCTATTGAAAACCGCAAAGAACTAGAACTCTACCTCAAATGAGTTCTTTTTAACGTGAAAATATTACTCTAAATAATCTTTGGCCAAGATCGTGATCTTATAGTGGTTCAAAGGACTCTACATTGTGTATGCAACCCAAATTACGCTTGATTCAATAGAAGAGATTGACAGGAGAACAGGAAATTCAAAAAACATATTTTTAGCACTCAAAGTAACAAGTTTATTCATTTGTGCTGTTGGGAACGGTTCCCCAACTTCAGGTCCGAAAATGAGAATCAGGAAGGATCAGCGAGAAAACCTGATTCTGTACAATGTATAACAATAGATAGACTGATAAAGTTCAAACCCAGAGACTTCTCTCTTTATCTCGTTCAAATACCGTTTACCCACAAGTAAGGGATATTCATAGACAGCAACAGGTTGACTGGGTAAAATTCTCTCATATGGTGTTTAAAAATGATTGTGTAGATTAAATGCTGCACTAATGACTCTTTGACGTTAATAGGCGATTATGTGCGAAAACTGAGTTATTCTTCGCAGGAATCCAACTATCATTTGACGATTAATGATCTCTCACAGTGCAAGGAGGGGGGAATGCGACCAAAGATCCTTGTTATATATATTTCCAACGATGGACAAGCCTTATTTTGTTAGGTTGCGTCTACGATAGTTATCTCCCTGGTCAGTAGTCCCATCAAGTATTAGGTAAACAAAGCAAACAGTAGACAATAAACAAACAATAAATTTTAACATATAATAATGAGTGGAGAGTCGATTTAAAGTTATATCCCAAATAATTCAAACTAAAGTTTGGGTATTGAAATAGCCACGAATGAATTAAAATGCTGGCGGTTTCCTATTGATGCATATACTGAAATATCACATGTGAATTTCAGTAGTCGACACGTTATCTGCTACAAATCAGCTAAAACTGTTCTAGTAATTCAGATTTTTGTCCGTAGAATTAATCATTCAATGCAATTATTTACTTTGTTTACACTTTCCACCTCCATGCCATCCAATTCATTAGGTAATCTACCATACCATGAATTATTTCATAGAGAATTCCGCTGAAAATCCCATCCGCGTGGAAATTTATGGTCGACTATAAAAACTTGCCGGAGGCTTCAGTTTTCCTGGTGCATGAAATTTTCATTCGAACTGAATATTTTACTGGGAATCCGGTAATTGATCGAAATTTTACTCTCCCATCACAATGGAAAGCGCAGTTGCCTTTGATTCCATTCGTTCGAAATGGGACGAGAAATTAAAATTAACGTCATAAATAGGTTTTTGATCATTTTCGATAGGATAGAATTGATGATTGATTTTCTCATTTTTTTTATTTCATCTTTGTTCGAGAACGGATATTTTGATTTATTTTTTCGGTAAATTTTTACTTCAACAGGCACTAGTATTTTTCAATTTTTGAATATTTTTCATTGAAATTCTAGAATGATTCTTGATGGTTTCCAATGATGGCAAACTAGTATTTATGCAGATTTTTTAACGGGAACGGGAGTTAGCAGGGTTGCTGGGTCAGAAAGAATATAAGAAAAACGTTAGGAAAATAGTGATTTCAAAACACTTTCACTCGTGGAAATGTCAAAAATATAGAGAACGGTGACGTTACTCTCAAAAACAATTGAAATATTCAGAAAATTTTTTTCTTGAAATTTTTAAAGAAAAAATATGGAAATCTACATAAAAAATAGTTTGCTATCATTGAAAACCACGAGGAAAAATTCAAAAATGTTTTTTTTTTTCAACAAACAAAGTTGAAAAAAAATTTTTTTTCGAAAAATTTGGAGAGAAAACGTGGAAATCTGCATGAAAAATAATTTGCCATCATTGAAAACCATAGAGAATCATTCAAGAATGTTTTGTTTTCAGTTGAAAAAAATTTTTGAAGAAATTTCAAATTGTAGATGGGCGAACCTGAAGCCGGGACTGAATTACATCTCCTATTCCTATTGTAATCGGTGTAATAATGGTCAACAATCAGATGATTTGAAATCACTATTTTCCTAATTCTCACCCAACCCTGTTCACTCTCGATCCCGTTTAAAAAATCTGCATAAAAACTAAATTTTCATCAAAACCATCAAAAATCATTCTAGAATTTCAATGAAAAATATTCAAAAATTGAAATCATGATAGATAAGTTGCTTACTTACATTCGACACTTTCTACAAATCAAACTGCACACTAATAACAGTAATAACACAACATAGAGGATCTTTCTCTACTAAGCAATAAACAACGACGAATTTAATTTCCAGATGTTAGTCTCGAATCTGGGACAATCTGGGTTGTCGCCGCGCATAACGTTGCCACGTTTACTTTCAATACAAATGAAAAGTGTGGTATGAACAAACGATATCATAAAATTCTATTTAAATATTTCCAAGACAGATGTGAATATTGAACTTTACCGGATAGGCTTAATCGAAAGGGACTGTAGATGTCCTAAAAACACGTGTCGCATATTCTGGGCCCTTTGAAAGCATAAAATATCAATTCATTTCAAGAATTGTTTCAACACTGTCCTAACTTTACCTAACCTAAATATTTATTCATTTCAAGAATTGTTCCATCACTGTCCTAACTTAACCTAAACTTAATATTGATTCATTTTAAGAATTGTTCCAACACTGTCCTTACTTAAACTAACCTAACCTAACCTAAATATTGATTCATTTTAAATA
The DNA here is from genome assembly GCA_963966015.1 of Aphidecta obliterata. Classification (NCBI taxonomy): domain Eukaryota; kingdom Metazoa; phylum Arthropoda; class Insecta; order Coleoptera; family Coccinellidae; genus Aphidecta; species Aphidecta obliterata. The sequence goes on along the minus strand of OZ014428.1, from coordinate 45,436,133 downwards.
TTGTTTCATCACTGTCCTAACTCAACCTAACCTAATCTAACCTAAATTTTTATTCATTTTAAGAATTGTTCCATCACTGTCCTAACTTAATCTAAATTTAATATTGATTCATTTTAAGAATTGTTCCAACACTGTCCCTACTTAAACTAACCTAACCTAACCTAAATATTGATTCATTTCAAGTATTGTTTCATCACTGTTCTAACTCAACCTAACCTAATCTAACCTAAATATTTATTCATTTTAAGAATTGTTCCATCACTGTCCTAACTTAACCTAAATTTAATATTGATTCATTTTAAGAATTGTTCCAACACTGTCCTTACTTAAACTAACCTAACCTAACCTAAATATTGATTCATTTTAAGTATTGTTTCATTACTGTCCTAACTCAACCTAACCTAATCTAACCTAAATATTTATTCATTTTAAGAATTGTTCCATCACTGTCCTAACTCAACCTAAACTTAATATTGATTCATTTTAAGAATTGTTCCAACACTGTCCTTACTTAAACTAACCTAACTTAACCTAAATATTGATTCATTTTAAGTATTGTTTCATCACTGTCCTAACTCAACCTAACCTAATCTAACCTAAATATTTATTCATTTTAAGAATTGTTCCATCACTGTCCTAACTCAACCTAAACTTAATATTGATTCATTTTAAGAATTGTTCCAACACTGTCCTTACTTAAACTAACCTAACCTAACCTAAATATTGATTCATTTTAAGTATTGTTTCATTACTGTCCTAACTCAACCTAACCTAATCTAACCTAAATATTTATTCATTTTAAGAATTGTTCCATCACTGTCCTAACTCAACCTAAACTTAATATTGATTCATTTTAAGAATTGTTCCAACACTGTCCTTACTTAAACTAACCTAACCTAACCTAAATATTGATTCATTTTAAGTATTGTTTCATTACTGTCCTAACTCAACCTAACCTAATCTAACCTAAATATTTATTCATTTTAAGAATTGTTCCATCACTGTCCTAACTCAACCTAAACTTAATATTGATTCATTTTAAGAATTGTTCCATCACTATCCTAACTTAACCTAAACTTAATATTGATTCATTTTAAGAATTGTTCCAACACTGTCCTTACTTAAACTAACCTAACCTAACCTAAATATTGATTCATTTTAAGTATTGTTTCATCACTGTCCTAACTCAACCTAACCTAATCTAACCTAAATATTTATTCATTTTAAGAATTGAAAAACCAACTTTCTTTCTCGATTTTGTCGAAAATAATGATTTGCCTGTGCTTTAATTGGAACTGTAGCATGAAAAGTCATAAAGAATCTATATGCAAAATATTTTTAAGATTGGTGAGTGGGCGTTAAAGTAAAAACTAACCATTTTTTCCAATCGTTCGAGGAAACAATCTGAAAAATTGCATGGAATTCGGTACTAAATCAGTTGCTATCCGGCAAGTTCGCAATGGTTATATTATATCGATTATGTTTCCGAAAAATTCTAGCACAATTCTCTCGTAAACATGAACTCGTGCAGAAATGAATCGATAAATAAATCATTTCGGGAAAAATGCGCACCGCTCCACATACATAATTAATTCTACTCCGTTTTGGCTTTCATGCGAAAACGAAAAAATGAGAAATATATCAGATCTTCAAGGTAATAAATGTCAAATCTTCGAAAATCTCCCTAACTCTCCTTGAACATTTGTATAATAAAGTGATAATTCACCACGCGGTCGTTGGCTGCCTATGTGTATCGAGCAGACCCCAAATTTGGGAGGTTTCTACAGGGTGTCCACTTTTAAAAGGGCCAAACTTGAAGGGACTACATATTTCCATAGAATCTGTATAATTGAAATTCAATTTATTCCTTCAAATTATTTCGATTCGGCAGATAAATTCATGATTTTCATGAAAATAACTTCAATATTCAATCATAAAGAGCTTCAAAATAAAGCAAATTTAGGTTTGGAATATTTCGAGTTTTTCGTTGTTATCTTGTAAGCCATGATATTAGGGCAGAAGACAAGCAGCAAGCACAAAAGTTGATATGTCATTCGAAAGCACACTAAATGGAGTAGTTTTTGCTGAAAAGAAAACATGTCCATAATAAATGATTTTTCGTCGATAAAACGTGAGAATCGTGACCCGCAATAAGAATTTTTTTGGCAGACAGAAATTTTTATCTTGTAGAAAATTCAATGCTGTTTTCAAATATGTGGTCAAATCTGAAGAGGCTCTAAGGATAACTGAAGTTTAATTGATTTTATGGAAAAACTTGAAATATTTCGTGAAATCAAGAAATGTTAAGTTTAATAATAACCGTCAACATTTCGACCATGTGTTATATAACATTTTTTGTTGCAAAATTTTATGTATGATCTCCTCCTGAAGTTTGGCTTTCTTGAAAGTAGTTTGAAAGTATATTGCAACTTCATATGAGAGAGGTAATACTTTTTCAAATATGGATGTTAATGAAAAATTACCCGTAGAATTATAAATAATTCTGTGATTTAACTTCAGCATCGTGTTCTTCTAGATAATGCCAATTATTTGAGAAATTTCAAACTCTCCATTTCACTAAATGAAAATCACACACCATCTAGGATGTTTTTTGTCGGAAATGTTTTCAATTTCCTCTCCAGTTAAACAAATTTCACACCCTGTATAGATATGAAATATTCATATTGAATTAAAAATCGAGAATTGTCTACGTGATGTCTAAGAGCAACTTCATTTTTTGAAAGGTTCCCTAAGTTTTCGCATCAGACAAGATACGCTTAGAATTTCTTCGTACTACAGATGATCCCTTGGGAATTCACTGAATTCTCCAGTATTTTCAAGGCACCAGGGAATATTTTCGCTGCATTAAGCAACCAATACATTTTAACGATTGAAAAAACACCCCTTGGCAATTAATTTTCCCGACAACCTATATAAACCCAACGTAGAAAGCATCAGATAACGCTCCAGATCCTCAAAGGAACTCGGATATAACTTTGATCTTCTATCTCGCACTTCATCAGTATATCTGGAATCTGGAAATATATTTGACAACTCGGTTATGCGTTTCTCCGTCTCGCATTGTTGGCATTTCGAAAGATAGGGATTTCGCCCTGAAGATCCTCCCATAAAAAACGATTCTTCGGGAAAAGTCTCGTAGACTTCTTTTAGGTCTCTAGAATTATGAGGTTTTTCGTTATTTCCAAGTCGACTAAGTATCCTTCTCCATGTCAAACTATCGAATGAAAAGAATTCATTTTTTCTATAAAAAACTCACAAAACTCAGTTTCTGTTAATTCAAAAGATCATTTTATTTACATTTCTTGACTAATTTTTACTTTAACGCCCACTCACCAATTTTAAAAATATTTTTCATGTAGATACTTCATGACGTTTTCATGATACAGTTCAAATCAAAGCAAATCATTATTTTTCCGAGAAAATCGAAAAAGAAAATTGTTATTTCAAGAACACTTTTCCTGAATACTTGCCTGATATTCAAGGAATATTTGTTTCACTCGTTACAGTGGAAAAAATGGAAATCAGATCATATCTGGGGAGATGACTTATTCCAGAAGATATATATATTTTAGTTGAAGTTGGGACAGTGTTGAAATAATTCTTGAGATGAATCAATCAATATTAAGGTTAGGTGAGGTTAGTTTAAGTTAGGACAGTGATGGAATAATTCTTGAAATGAATAAAGAGTTAGGTTAGGTTAGTTTGTGTTAGGACAGTGTTGAAACAATACTTAAAATGAATCAATATTAAGGTTAGGTTAATTTAGAATAGTGTTGAAACAATTCTCAAAATGAATCAATATTTAAGTTAGGTTAAGTTAGGACAGTGATGGAAAAATTCTTGAAATGAATAAAGATTTAGGTTAGGTTAGTTTGTGTTAGGACAGTGTTGAAACAATACTTAAAATGAATCAATATTTAGGTTAGGTTAATTTAGAATAGTGTTGAAACAATTCTCAAAATGAATCAATATTTAAGTTAGGTTAAGTTAGGACAGTGATGGAATAATTCTTGAAATGAATAAAGATTTAGGTTAGGTTAGTTTGTGTTAGGACAGTGTTGAAACAATACTTAAAATGAATCAATATTTAGGTTAGGTTAATTTAGAATAGTGTTGAAACAATTCTAAAAATGAATCAATATTTAAGTTAGGTTAAGTTAGGACAGTGATGGAAAAATTCTTGAAATGAATAAAGATTTAGGTTAGGTTAGGTTGTTAACTGAAAAAAAACATTTTTGAACGATTTTCTAAGGTTTTCAATGAGGACAAATCATTTTTCATGCAGATTTCCAAGCTTTTTTCTCCAAATTTTCCAAAAAAAAATTTTTTCAATTGTTTTCGAGAGTGACGTCATCGATCTTCATATTTCTGACATTTTCACGAGTGAACGTGCTTCGAAATCATTTTTTTCCTTAAGTTTTTTCAGATTCTTACCCACCCAGCACCCCTGTTCACTCCCATTCCCGATTGAATAATAATTTTTTTGTATGGTGGTTATAAAACCAATTGAGTAGATTCCACAAAACCACTCAGTAGATTATTCATAGTTATATTCGCGCCAGTACACTCTTTCAAACGCAACTCGAAAATGAAAGTTGGAAAAACTAAATAATTTTTTTTCGGAAAAACTATGGCAGATATTGGCAAGTTAGGTATGGAAATATAGGTTTTCGAGTACGCCCAACCCGATGGAAATAAAATTGCGGCTCTATCTGCAAATTTTTATTTTTTCAACTGGAAAATTGAATTTTTCCAACTTTCAATCCTTCATATCTCATATTCTACTCGTCAGAATCAATCGTGGTTTTCAGATAATTAACCAGCGACTTCCTCACTTCATCCTCATCCAATAAAATCGCATTCAAAAATTTGAAATTTTTACCCGAAAAAAACTAAGGGGTAGACCCCCCCAAAAACGCTATATTTCCTTCTCTCAGAGAAAGTATAGGAAATCTATAATAATTTTTTTGTATGGTGGTTATAAAACCAATTGAGTAGATTCTACAAAACCACTCAGTAGATATAGTATATATATAGATATATATATAGATATATATAGATATAGTAATAGAAATCTGCACAAATACTAGATTGCCATCATTGAAAACCATCAAGAATCATTCTAGAATGCTCATTTCCAATGAAAAATTTTAAAAAATTGAAAAATACGAGTGGGCGTTAAAGTGAAAATTTACCCATTTCTTTCATAATTTTGCGTGAAATTTCATATGTGTGCTGGTACGAATATGCAGTCCGTTTTTTCGTAGACTGTTATAGTTTTTTCACAGACCACATCAAAAATTGAACATTTAAATTTTTTTTGAGTTTTTTTTCGATCGCGCTGAAAAATTTGATACAAACGAATTCGGTTACGCTAATAACGAATAAGCATTCTTCTTCTCTTCCTTCAAAAACGTCAGTTTCAGAGAGGATGTGATCATCGAAAAGTACCCACCAGCAGATGGTCTCCAATAAACGAAACGTTTCCGTCCTCTGGAACGTCCGAGATTCGAGAGGCGAAAAACGCCAGCTCATGCACTCATCCCGCCCACACGTCCTCTTTTTTTTTCGATATAAGTCATCCCGTTCTTGTCGGAGTCAGCGGTTTTGCAAAATTGGTCAAATTAGAGAAGAGATCCTGTCCGATACATATTCCGGCGCCGGACGCGCGCCGTAAGGACGCAGACGGCTGTGAAATATGTTTCATGCTGTTACAGAAAATTATGTGACGTTCCGTAATTCAATTTATTACATCTCACTTTATAGCGAAACAGATATAGTCCCACTCGCTGGCTGCGATCTCTCGATGTACGGGAGATAACGATTCGAAACCGGTTACGTTTGCGCGCATCCGAGTATTCGGATACGATTTACGAATATATAATTATATTTTTGAAATGGAAAACCGAGTTTAAAAAAAAATCTTTATTTTCAACGGATAAATATCCGAATTATCTATGATATAGAAAGAATTAAACTACTTATTAATATTGACGCATAATTGTTTCAATATGCCCTACTGACCAGCAACTGTAGAACGAAACACGCATCAATATAGCGAGAATACCTCGCTAAAATTTCATATTTGAAATATTGAATTCAACTTAAATTCTGGAAACCTGGAGAAAAATTTGTGTGAGGCTGGAAAATCTTTGCGAAATTAACTTATCAATCAAAGGGTAGCCCCCCTCCCCCCAAAAAAAGCTATATTTGCTTCTCCCAGAGAAAACATGGAAAATCCATAATACGTTTTTTATATGGATGTTATGAAACCAATCGAGTAGATTCCACAAAACCACTCAGTAGACTAATCATAGTGACATTCGCGCCAATACACTCTTTCAAACGCAACTCGAAAATGAAAGTTGGAAAAACTAAATAATTTTTTTTCGGGAAAAATAAGGCACATATTGGCAAGTTTGGTATAGAAATATAGGTTTTCGAGGTTGTGCAATCCGATGGAAACAAAAATTGCGGCTCTATCTGCAAATTTTTATTTTTTCGACTGGAAAATTGAATTTTTCCAACTTTCAATCCTTCATATCTCATATTCTACTCGTCAGAATCAATCGTGGTTTTCAGATAATTAACCAGCGACTTCCTCACTTCATCCTCATCCAATAAAATCGCATTCAAAAATTTGAAATTTTTACCCGAAAAAACTAAGGGGTAGACCCCCCCAAAAACGCTATATTTCCTTCTCTCAGAGAAAGTATAGGAAATCTATAATAATTTTTTTGTATGGTGGTTATGAAACCAATTGAGTAGATTCCACAAAACCACTCAGTAAACCATTTTTAGTGATATTCGCGCCAGTTCACTCTTTCAAACGCAACTCGAAAATGAAAGTTGGAAAAACTAAATAATTTTTTTTCGGGAGAACTAAGGTAGATATTGGCAAGTTAGGTATGGAAATATAGGTTTTCGAGTACGCCCAACCCGATGGAAATAAAATTGCGGCCCTATCTGCAAATTTTCATTTTTTCAACTGGAAAATTGAATTTTTCCAACTTTCAATCCTTCATATCTCATATTCTACACGTCAGAATCAATCGTGGTTTTCAGATAATTAACCAGCGACTTCCTCACTTCATCCTCATCCAATAAAATCGCATTCAAAAATTTGAAATTTTTACCCGAAAAAAACTAAGGGGTAGACCCCCCCAAAAACGCTATATTTCCTTCTCTCAGAGAAAGTATAGGAAATCTATAATAATTTTTTTGTATGGTGGTTATAAAACCAATTGAGTAGATTCCACAAAACCACTCAGTAGACCATTTTTAGTGATATTCGCGCCAGTTCACTCTTTCAAACGCAACTCGAAAATGAAAGTTGGAAAAACGAAATAATTTTTTTTCCGATAATGGAACAAGATTTTATGACTGGCTGTCAGTGTGACAAATAATGTCATTTTATTATCATGAACTTCAATAGATGGAATCGCGAAATATATAAAATTTCTCGCATTTTCTTCTCACGTGAAATGTTAACATAGTTACAATTTGATCAGATCGGTATGTTTCGAATTTCGAAAGAAAATTAGATGGTGAAATCTACGAAACAGTTGGGCCATTGACGAATTCAACCGACGCATTCAGACCTCGAACGTACCCTGACCATTCTAGGCTCATAATTCGAAAATTAGAGACAGTGTTGAAATAATTCTTGAAATGAATCAATATTTAGGTTAGGTTAGGTTAAGTTAGGACAGTGTTAAAACAATTCTCGAAATGAATCAATATTTAGGTTAGGTTGGGTTAGTTTAAGTTAGGACAGTGTTCAAACAATTCTCGAAATGAATCAATATTTAGGTTAGGTTAAGTTAGGACAGTGATGAAACAATTCTAAAAATGAATAAAAATTTAGGTTAGGTTAGGTTGAGTTAGGACAGTGTTGAAACAATACTTAAAATGAATCAATATTTAGGTAAGGTAAGGTTAATTTAGGACAGTGTTGGAAAAATTCTTAAAATGAATCAATATGAAGATTAGAGTAAATTAGGACAGTGTTAGAACAATTCCTGAAGTGAATCAATATTTAGGTAAGGTTAGGTTGAGTTAGGACAGTGTTTTTATTTTAGAGACATTTCAGCAAAATTAGGAGTTTTTTTTGGCTCTGAAGGGTGGTTGATTTTTGTTCGCTGCTCGGGTTTCCTTGAAGGGAAAACAGGATGACTTAGAGGATCTGAAACCTGCGAGAATGGAAGAGATACTTTGGTTTTGTCATGTGTGTAACAATATTTTATAATTACAACTTTATCACTCAGATATTCTCCTAATTTGCTACACTTGTCTTCAACAGGGTCCATTATTTAGCCCATGTGTTTATCTCATATCATTTATCCTCAATTCACAAGAGGCCATTTGCTCCTACTCAACTATTCTTTTCCATGTTGGTTTGCTTCTTGTGTATTGTTTTGTATCCATTTTTCATACTTCATTATCAAGTCTATTCCATATCATTTAATGATTCTAACTGACCATATGTATTAAATTCCCAAGTGCTCATTTCAAAAGAATTTGAATGTATAAACGAATGCTTAATAATCACCTTAATTATAAGGTTTTGCAATATTCTTCAAATGATACTATATGTTATCGTTGTAGTTTGCAGCAAATAGCAAGGATATTCATAAGCATCATCGTCGGCATTATGTTTCATCATCTTATATTGATTGAGCATTTTAAAAAAGCTACTCTCCACGCATTATTATCCGTTATGACTCCTCGTTTATTTTTTATATGATTGACTGCTTATATCATTTACTATCTATATCATCCACTGCTTATATCGTTTATTGTTTATTTCGTTTACTATCTATAACATTTACTGGTTATATCGTTTACTGCTTATATGGTTTATCTAATACTTGATGGGATTATTGACCAGGGAGACAACTATTGGACGACGCAACCTAAAGGTTAACTAAGGCTTCGCCTAACGTTTGGAAATATATATATAACAAGGACACTGTCGCATTCCTGTCTCCTTGCAACGTGGGAGATCATCAATCGTCAAATGATAGTTTGATCCCTGCGAAGTAAAACTCCCAATTTACCGCCTTTAATCTACTCAATCATTTTTAAACACCATTTGAGAGAATTCTCACTGGTCAATATACCTTTATATTTTCTTGTTTCGAGTGCTAAAAATATGTGTTTTTAAATTTCCTATTTTTCCGTCAATCTCTTCTATTGAATCAAGCGTAATTTGGGTTACATACTTAAATACACAACGTAGAGTCCTTTTAAAACCACTATACGATCACGATCTTGGCCAAAGATTATCTATAGTAATGTTTTCAAGTTAAAAAGAACGCATGTAAGGTAGAGTTCTAGTTCATTACGGTTTTCAATAGAAAACTGTACCAGTACAGAAACAACTAAATTTTGGAATTATTTCATAGCCCATCCCCTTTCGAATTTGTATTGATGAACTAAACTTCGTGTATAACCAGTGCAATTTTCAGATAACCTCCCCAACATATTATAAAAAGAGGGAGATTACTGACCAGCTTCATTAAATCCCAGCAAACTTACAATGAATGGTGTTGTTGTGGTCAAAAATTAAGTGAACTTGTAAATGAATCTATATATTATCAATTCACGAATTATATCAAGCTTGTATATTGAGTCTGATTTTTTTCGAAATATGGAAAACTCATGGGAGTGTAACTTGATTGAAAAATTGAGATTATCCTCATGCCATACGAAATCATCCTTAAATAAAAACAGCTCATATATCCTATGTAATATTTCGATAAATATATAAGCTCATCTCCATTCGAATCCATTCATTCATGAACTCGTGAAACTTTTCCCCGCTCCCTCGTCAGAAATGGAGATGCGATTTCATAATCCGGGAACGTCAGTACGACAGCGTGACAACTTTTCGTACAAGCATTATTAAAAAAAAATTCCATATTCGAAGTTCGTATGAAAAGAACTAAGTGGAAAACTGTCCAACTCGTGAGGAAGTGAGTATGTTTGAGATAGCGAGGAACAAAGAGATGATAGAAAAATGTGGCAGAGTTCCCTCGGATTTATTCACAGAAGTTGGAATGAGACCCGTTTCACTGTCATGTGATACGAGTGGGGTGAAAAATCGACACGCTTTTATATATGATTTTCATTAGGCCATTTTTGGAAAAATACCTCAACTTCCAGAACGATAAGGAAAGTGGTTAGAATTTTTTCAATTTTTTTCGAAAAAGTTTTTCTGAAATAAATTCCCGAAGGAATGTTCCTGTTTGAACACTGCGTGACGTAACAAGTTCTGACCTATCAACGAGAACGTTGGAAAATCGAGTTCTTAGGCGTTGCCAAGCGTGTAAAATATAATGACATTTTTTTTGATGAGCCACTGGTAGTTCGGAATTATGAAAAATCCATATTTGAGAACTTCTCAAGTTCTTGAAATTTTTTTGTATCTTCTACCATTTTCGAAGAAAATGCTGAACAGTTCTCTTCAAATCGTAAAATTTTCGGGAAATTGTGATTTCCTTATTCATTATTCCGAGAATATTACAGCAAAGTCAATTTACAATTATAATTAGCGTAATCCTCGAGCTTCAAGGGAGCTGATCACTAAAATTCGTCTGCATCTGGGATAACTTCCCAGAAAGTGCGTAAAGGAACATGCAAGAAGGAGCTAATATACATCGAAATAGAGTCACGTCCAGTCAGTCACCTTCGTATTCATCGATGCAGAATGGGCAGACCCGAAAATCCAATTTTCTGCCGAAATTCAATAAATTAAATATCGGAACATCCGAGCATTCCTTAACGGTCTTTCCGGAAAGGTTTCCCGTTACTTTCCATCTAGCGAAATAGAATACGTTCACATTTCCCAGTGTGAGGAACGGTTTGGCGTAAAGCGCAGCTAAAACAGAAGTTCTTTCGGAATCCCGACAGTTTTTCGCCAGCAGTTCCTTTAATCGAAAACAATTCTAAATTAGAATATATGAAAAACACGAGAATATCGGTAACAGAGATATTTAATCAATTCTTAATACTCTTCAGTTTACAGGATTTGGTATCGGGGAAAAATTAACGACGTCGCTACGTTCTTCTCAACGGATAACCTGCGTTTTGCACAGCATCCGTACGTGTGTTTCATTCGCAACAACTCATCGATTGTGCGCCTACTTAACTGAATACACAAGCAATTGTGGTTCCTTCGGCATATCTCTATCTGGAAGCAATCACTCTCGTGGTTTGTAAACGATCATAACCTCTCGATTGAATATCCAACATAATCATCTCCTCGTGATTTAGGCACCGCAGTGTTAATTACAACCCCCATCTCTGGAGCTGAGCCTATCATTGAATTATTAGGTCTTCTAGTACCCAACTGTAATGAGAATCTGTTGCAATTAAACTTCTAATAATTCAGTTCATCTGCGTATTTTTTATTCCATCGATAAGGCTATCTCAACCACTACAACTCTGAAACTGAAACGAAAGCTCAATATAAACTTCATTCCTTTCTCTATTTCTTCTTAGCGTTCATCCTTTCTATCCGGAGAATTGTTTTCTATCGAAACTCAGAAATCCAGCAGGTTCGGATCTAATCGAATCCGTCGTAGTCATTATGCATGACGTTGTCCATCAGTTTCCCCACGTGAATATTTATATCTCGGCAAGTTCGGCAGCTGATTGAACTGCAATATTCATGCGTTTAATGTATAGACCGACAATAAATTTCGCATTAATCGAGATGAGATCGTGGAACAATAGCAGCGACACAGTACACTCTGATTGTTGCATTTCCAAGATTGGATTGAGATATTCCGTTATGTATTATTCATTCTGGAGGAATCGAATGTGTAACGTGATCCCTGAATCGGATTGAATCGTGTGCGAAGGGTTGAACAAGGGGTACCTATACTCCGTTTAAGAATTATTGACATCTCGGAAGGCTGTGGAAAATCGAATTTTAGTTGGTAGTAGACTATTCAATAATATTTTGGGTTGCTCAATTCAGGTTGGTATAGGAATAACACTTACATATCCCATAGAGACCTTGCTTTGATGATTTTATCGAGATATTGGTGAATAATTATAAAAATTTGCTCTGAATTTGAGTTTTTTTGTCTTGTGCTATTGAAATGATTGGAATTGAATGATATTCTCATAGTTAGGTATATGGTTAGAATTTTGCAAGATTTCTAATACCAATAAAGATTGCATGGTCTTGAGTGAAAATAAATATTTATATATTGATACGTATAATGATACGGATACGAATACGTACACCGATACCGATACCGATACCGATACCGATACCGATACCGATACCGATACCGATACCGATACCGATACCGATACCGATACCGATACCGATACCGATACCGATACCGATACCGATACCGATACCGATACCGATACCGATACCGATACCGATACCGATACCGATACCGATACCGATACGGATACGGATACGGATACGGATACGGATACGGATACGACTACCGATACCGATACAAATGAAGATGAAGATGAAGATAAAGATATAGACAAAAATATACTTAACTTTACGGTCTTCTGTAGTTTCGTCGTATCTGCTACCGATTTCGAGAAAAAAATTTGGAAGATTTTCTTCGAAATCCTCAGAAAATCCAAATTGTCATGAATATTCCATTAATAAGCTGTAGTGAATCAATTCAATATTAGATTTTATGGTTATTTTCCCGATCTGTAGATCATCATAAAGATTCAATAAACTCGTATAATCATAACGAAAAAAGTATAACTACTTATTACCCATATTACCCATGTTAATGGGACTTTTTTTTCTTAAAATTACTCGAGGAATCTCCCCTCTTCGTTTGTACCCCTTATTTAGGAACACCCTGTATAATTCATGCATAATTTTGAGCAAAAAACTTTTTTTCGATTATCTTCCTGAAATTTTTCATATCGGCTAATTCGATCACGATTATTTTGAATACTGTTGGATTTTTCACAGAGCCTATCATTTCGCCATTGCGTACTCCATTCCTATATCGATGCATAAATTTTCCATATCACAAAATTTTTGAGCGGAACAAAAGTTGTTCGATTATCTACCTAAAATTTTATCGTTGCAACTTTCTTTCCAATTTTCTATCTTGCCAGTTATTGAGGAATTCCTTTATTTTCATCAGAAAATGTATTCACATTGAGATGTTTCCCGAGTAAAATCCGGACTATTCCACGACGCGCAACAACAGAACAGGAAAGGTGTTAAAGCAATATACCGAATGTAAATGTTGAGCTGTTTATTCTAGCCCAACGAAGGCTAGGATTATGGACTCCATTATCTCCAACCGAGCTTCTTCACCTTAACGCTATTAGCATACCCCAAAACGCAGCCTCCTCCCTCATGATTTGAAATTCAACTAAATATTCCCGAGGAATATTTCTTCATCTTATTGCTTCAGTGTTTCTTCTTCGCGATGTCTGCTGTTTGCTTCCTCGGAATCCACTTGATTGAATTTCAATTGAGGCAGATATTAAAGGTTTGACTCCGTCTTCATTTGGTGGGATTTTATGTTGGAACATGAAGTCGTGCAGCGTTTTCTTACTTTTCCTCTCCGGTCAATATCAATCTCGTTAAAATAACGAAACGAATTCCAAACTGTCTCGAATCGAATTATCTCAGTTGATCTGTAGGGTAGGGGCATTAAAAAAGATATTGTTAGCATAAGGGATGAATCTGTCTCTTGAGTCCGTCCCCTCTAATCGCGAGTTCTTCTATACTATCGAATATTGTGCTGATCGAATTCGAGTCCTCGTCGAAACCAAGACGGTCTCGCTAACTACTTGCCTGAAGGGGCCCAATGAAATTGAATTCTTGATATATATAGCTCCAACCATCGCTGTCAGACGCTTCACCTATATTTAATTCCAGCAATTTTTGCTCGGGGACATCTTCTGTTGGCTTTTCCTCTTATTCAACCGGCGACGTTTTTCTCGCTGGAGAATTTTTCGATTGATTCAGCTTTGTTGGAGTGCGAAGAAGGAGCTCAGGTGGAAGAAAGTCGAGTTGAATTTTTTTTCTTCCGATAATAGTAAATTACATTTGTAATAAAATGCCTTGTGCGCTTATCAATACTACAAGCCATTAAGATGGAATTTTTTATCATTATCCTACATCCCACTGTCACCATATATCATCTATTGTCCGTAAAGATTCAAGAATATGTTCCCTGCACGAAGGGGAAGTCTTTTGTTTTATCCTTTCTGATGAACAGGTATTCCAAAAAAAAAATCTCGAAATTTGAAAAGGAAATATTATATTTACGAAAAATGATGGTAAAATGCGTACATAAAATCGAAAATTTCACACACATTAAAAATAAAACATCTATCAATCACCTAGTTTCTCATAATCATAATTAAATCAGATAATTAAACTGTAACTTCTTATAAACATACTAATCTAAATGTATGAGGGGTCAAATAATCAAATGCAACTGTTATTCGAAATCCATACATAAAATCGAAAATACATCAAATCAACTTTGGCCAGATATCAATAATATTAGGGATTACAATAACACCATTCACATACAGGGTTTTCCTTTTAACTTGGCCTATTAGAAGTATTTAGAGAACAAGTGAATTTTTCGTTTTGAAATTTTAGGTGGAGCCTTAGGGATGAGGGAACTGTTCGCCTAAAATATTTTCAAGTCGACAGTGTTGCCACATCTATCTTAACCGCATATCTACTTCCTTATTTCAAATGGAACTACCTATATTTTTATTGAGGTATCGATACAATACCAAATTCCAAGTACAATCTACTAAAAAAAATTTCTCTATCATGCACTGTTGCCAAGTTATGCACTAATTCTTGAAATTCTTGACATCTGCATTGCCAGTTTGGAAATGCAATACCTCGATTATTTCAAATGCGAACAAAACCAAACTCAGCAGTCTTATAGAAGATAATTCCAGCATTCATGTGGTACATTCGCTATTTTGATGAATCGAAAGGTTTTTCGAAGATTTTGCTCCGAAAATGTGGAACTTAAAATGGAAATATTTCGAGATTTTCGAATGGCAACCCCATATTTGTTTTACACCATTCGATTCGGAATAAAATGATTGGTAGTCTTCTCTTAAATCAATCAATTATTTTGGATCGGTTTCGAATGAAATAAAAAATACTGAATTATTTCAGTATTTATAGTCATGATCTATGGTCCTGTTTGCGATTAAATGGATCTGTGATTATGAGGTAAATAATTGAAATAGATTCTATGGTTGAGATCATGAAAAGTGTTCGATGATTATGGATGTCATAGAATAAAATGTTAATTGTTAATCAAACCTCGATTCAGGTGGTTTAGTTTTTAGCATTTTTTGATTCATCGGTTGCAAGATCTTGAAGTGATGTCTTATACTTATGAAAAAATCTTGGACCTTTTAACCATTTACCGAGAATGCCAAAAAATTATCGAAAGGACCTGTAGGGTCAGGATTAACGGAAGCCAAAACATTTCTCCGCAGTTTTCGGAATTTATTTCCAGTCATTCTTGCTACATGTGGGTAACGATTGTTGAAGGTCCTATAGGTCCTTTTGATAATTTTTTGGCATTTTCCGTAAATGGTGAAAAGGTCCAAAATTTGTTCATCAGTATAAGACATCACTTCAAAATCATGCAACCAATGAATCAAAAAATGCAACAGACTAAACCACCTGAATCGAGGTTTGATTAACAATTAACAGTTTTTTCTATGGCATCCATAATCATTGAACACTTTATATGATCTCAACCATAGAATCTATTCCAATTATTTACCTCATAATCACAGATCCATTTAATCGTAAACAGGACCATAGATCATGACTCTAAATACTGAAATAATTCAGTATTTTTCATCTCATTCGAAACCTATCCAAAATAATTGATTGGTTTAAGAGAAGACTACCAATCATTTTTCATTTCAAATCGAATGGTGTGAAACAAATATGGGGTTGCCATTTTAAAATCTCGAAATATTTCCATTTTAAGTTCCACATTTTCGGAGCAAAATCTTCGAAAAATTTTTCGATTCATCAAAATACCGAATGTACCACATGAATGCTGGGATTATCTACTATAAGACTGCTGAGTTTGGTTTTTTTTGCATTTGAAATAATCGAGATATTGCATTTCCAAACTGGCAATGCAGATGTCAAGAATTTCAAGAATTAGTGCATAACTTGGCAACAGTGCATGGCAGAGAAGTTTACTTCAGTAGGTTGTACTTGGAATTTGGTATTGCATCGATACCTTAATGAAAATATAGGTAGTTCCATTTTAAATGAGAAAGTAGATATGCGTTTAAGATAGATGTGGCAACACTGTCGACTTGAAAATATTTTAGGCGAGAAGTTCCCTCATCCCCAAGGCTCCACCTAAAATTTCAAAACGAAATATCCACTTGTTCTCTAAAAACTTCTAATAGGCCAAGTTAAAAGGAAAACCCTGTATATAGTGGTCAAAACTTTGAACTGAATTTTCCTACCTTGATCTGCAAACCACCTAATTCCTTTTTGTACCTACTTGGAAACAAATTCACCCACACATGATAGTGAACCTTTCATTCGCACTCTCGTAACGCAATTCGATTTTTAACTCTACTCAAAATGAAACTTCTTCTACACTTATTTCCACGACCTTACACAATTTTTACCTTAATCCAAATTCTAATAAAATCCTCGACTGAAAAATACTAAGCTATTTTCCAACACCGGCCTCTAACCGAAGACGTACCCCGTACGATTTACTCTTCCTGAGTTCTCTTCCCGCGAGCAACTCCTTCTCATTCGAAAAGTGAAAACACAATGTATGCACGAATATCCAGATATTCTCCTTCGAGATGTGTAACCGAATTCGAAATCAAATATTCATATTCCCAAACATTACAATTCAATATCAAGCCCAGTTTTACACTTCGTCTTTCCCTTACCCCCCTGCGGAAATCCACCCCTCTAAGTTTCCGAATTGTAAGTCAATTTTAGGGAATGAGTTCCAAAATCAAACAGAACATGAAAACTTCTAAATTTATTCACGTCCGACGAAAAAAAACGACCTCGGTTCCCGGAACGAAATTGTTTCAAGTTATTAAACTATGAAATAAACACAACTTTGGCCTCTATTTACATAACTTCGTTTGGATGATGCGAACTCGGAACTTTATCGACTTCGAATTCACCTCCTTCTCTATCAATATCGAAAATTCAATTTGAGTTGGAAAAAAGTTTCTGATGGGAATTACCGCCCGTTTCAGCTCCATTCGGGTCAAAGGTGCATTCGCGAAATGCTCTGATTGCTTCGAATATCGCTCAGAGTTAATTAATCGGAATGGAACGCGCAAGTGGATTAGAAAGAAAACGTTATGAGTTGGAATCAATGTGTAATATTTGGGAGTATGAATATTTAATTTCAAATTCGGTTACACATCTCGAAGGAGAATGTCTGGATATCATTCATATTGATATTCATCAACGGATTTCGGTTATTTTAGGCTGAGTGATTGTTCAGACCACCTGCAGATTCCGATAACAAAGTTTTAAGTCGAGGCATCGACAACAACATTGTAGTCTATGGAATGTCATGACTACTGAAAAAATTCGCAACTACGATCGATTTGTGGGAAAATTTCGGAGAATTTTACACCACTCAGGAATTGTGTTTTTGAAAGTGGAAAAAAGTTGCCACGATAAGTACAGAATATTAGGTTCACTTTCCGATTGAGAAGGAGTTGCTCGCGGGAAGAGAACTCATGAAGAGTAAATCGTACGGGGTTCGTCTTCGGTTAGAGACCGGTGTAGGAAAATAGCTTAGTATTTTTCAGTCGAGGATTTTATTAGAATTCGGATTGAGGTTATCATTGTGTTAGGTCGTGGAAATAAGTGTAGAAGAAGTTTCACTTTGAGTAGAGTTAAGAATCGAATTGCGTTACGAGAGTGCGAATAAAAGGTTCACTATCATGTGTGGGTGAATTTGTTTCCAAGTAGGTACAAAAAGGAATTAGGTGGTTTGCAGATCAAGGTAGGAAAATTCAGTTCAAAGTTTTAACTTCATACACAGGGTTTTCCTTTAAACTTAGCCTATTAGAAGTATTTAGAGAACAAGTGTATATTTCGTTTTGATATTTTTGGTGGAGCCTTGGGAATGAGGGAACCTTTCGCCTAAAATATTTTCAAGTCGACAGTGTTGCCACATCTATCTTAAACGCATATCTACTTTCTTATTTCAAATGGAACTACCTATATTTTTATTAAGGTATCGATACAATACCAAATTTCCAGTACAACCTACTGAAAAAAAATTTCTCTTCCATGCACTGTTGCCAAGTTATGCACTTATTCTTGAAATTATAGTAGATAATCCCAGCATTCATGTGGTACATTCGGTATTTTGATGAATCGAAAAATTTTTCGAAGATTTTGCTCCGAAAATGTGGAACTTAAAATGGAAATATTTCGAGATCTTAAAATGGCAACCCCATATTTGTTTTACACCATTCGATTTGAAATGAAAAATGATTGGTAGTCTTCTTTTAAACCAATCAATTATTTTGGATAGGTTTCGAATGAGAAGAAAAATACTGAATTATTTCAGTATTTATAGTCATAATCTATTGTCCTGTTTACGATTAAATGGATCTGTGATTATGAGGTAAATAATTGAAATATATTCTATGGTTGAGATCATATAAAGTGTTCGATGATTAAGGATGCCATAGAAAAAACTGTTAATTGTTAATCAAACCTCGATTCAGGTGGTTTAGTTTGTTGCATTTTTTGATTCATTGGTTGCAAGATTTTGAAGTGATGTCTTATACTAATGAACAAATTTTGGACCTTTTCACCATTTACGGAGAATGCCAAAAAATTATCGGAAGGACCTATAGGACCTTCAACAATCGTTACCCACATGTAGCAAGAATGACTGGAAATAAATTCCTAAGACTGCGGAGAAATTTTTTGGCTTCCGGTAATCTTGACCCTACAGGTCCTTTCGATAATTTTTTGGCATTCTCCGTAAATGGTGAAAAGGTCCAAAATTTTTACATGAGTATAAGACATCACTTCAAGATCTTGCAACCGATGAATCAAAAAATGCTAAAAACTAAACCACCTGAATCGAGGTTTGATTAACAATTAACATTTTTTTCTATGACATCCATAATCATCTAACACTTTTTATGATCTCAACCATAGAATCTATTTCAATTATTTACCTCATAATCACAGATCCATTTAATCGTAAACAGGATCATAGATCATGACTATAAATACAGAAATAATTCGGTATTTTTCATCTCACTCGAAACCTATCCAAAATAATTGATTGGTTTAAAGGAAGACTACCAATCATTTTTTATTTCGAATCGAATGGTGTGAAACAAATATGGGGTTGCCATTTTAAAATCTCGAAATATTTCCATTTTAAGTTCCACATTTTCGGAGCAGAATCTTCGAAAAACCTTTCGATTCATCAAAATACCGAATGTACCACATGAATCCTGGGATTATCTACTATAAGACTGCTGAGTTTGGTTTTGTTCGCATTCGGAATAATCGAGATATTGCATTTCCAAACTGGCAATGCAGATGTCAAGAATTTCAAGAATTAGTGCATAACTTGGCAACAGTGCATGGCAGAGAAATTTTTTTTCAGTAGGTTGTACTTGAAATTTGGTATTGTATCGATACCTCAATAAAAATATAGGTAGTTCCATTTGAAATAAGAAAGTAGATATGCGTTGAAGATAGATGTGGCAACACTGTCGACTTGAAAATATTTTAGGCGAAAGGTTCCCTCATTCCCAAGGCTCCACCTAAAATTTCAAAACGAAAAATTCACTTGTTCTCTAAATACTTCTAATAGGCCAAGTTAAAAGGAAAACCCTGTATGTGAATGGTGTTATTGTAATCCCCAATATTATTGATATCTTGACCCGAAGTTGATTCGATGTATTTTCGATTTTATGTATGGAATTTGAATGATAGTCGCATTTATCTGGTAGCGTTGGTTAAATGAACCCTCGTACATTTAGATTAGTATGTTCATAAGAAGTAACAGTTTAGTTGTCTGATTTAATTATGTTTATGAGAAACTAGGTGAATGATAGATGTTTTATTCTGATGTCCTTTTTAATGTCTGTAAAAATTTCGATTTCATTTAGGCATTTTACCTTCATTTTTCGTAAATATAATATGTCCTTTTCAAATTTCGTTTTTTTTTTTTTGGAATACCTGTTCCTCGGAAAAGATAAAACAAAAGACTTCCTCTTCGTGCAGGGAACACGAACTCGAATCTTTTCGGACAATAAATGATATATGGTGAAAGTGGGATATAGAATAATAATAAAAAATTCCATCTCAATAACTTGTACTATTGATAAGACTACAAGGCATTTTATAACAGACTGTTTTTTTTAAGGCAACTTATCAGACACTTTTAAAGAAAACAACTGCTTTTATTACGAATCTCAGGACCTCTGGTTAACGAAAAGAATGAAAAAATTCTAAAATCGCCAAAATAGGTCAGAAGCGTCTCGCACGGAGAATGATGGGGAATTTCGTAGAATGGAAAGAAATTATTTTCAAAAAAATTACGAAAAGCACTGCCGTGAAAGCAGGAGCTTTTGAGCGCTCGTACATGCGCCTTGTAGGTAGATTCGCATTTTCCAGTTTCAGATATCAATTGAAGGAATTTTCGACAGCTGTCAAAAACATTCTGAAACTAAGGCGAAACTCCAGACGTCAGTGCTTCAGCTGATCAATTTTTTTTCGACAATTCGCTAGAATTTTCTACGGTATCTATGGTCTGGGTGGTGCGATCTGGACAAAATTTTGCACGTAGTTTGAATACATTATTTCTCAGCTAGGTGCAAAATTCCATCCCAATCCGCTTAGTATTATCGGAACTATCAGCAAAAAAATATTTTGATCGGCCATATTCACGGAACCCCTAGTCTAATTTTGCTCATTGATGAACGTGACCGCGATATTCGCGATCCAAACCCACCATGAAAATTTCAAGTTCCTAGGCCTTTCCGTTCAAAAGTTACGATTTTCTATGGTTTCTATAGTTCTGGTCATGTGATCTGGAGGAATGTAGCTTGGATATATCATTCTCCATTAGTATACAAAATTTCGTCACGATCGAATCTGTAGTTTTGAAATTATCAAGAAAATTAAATTTCAAACGACCATATTTACGGAACCCCTAGTATAATTTTGCTCATAGATGAACGTGATCACGACATCCGAGATCCACACCTATCCTGAAAATTTCAACTCCCTAGGCGTTTCCGTTCAAAAGTTACAATTTTCTATGGTTTCTATGGTTCTGGTGATGTGATCGGGACAAAATTCCACATGTAGCTTGAACACCTCATTTTCCATTTGAGTGCAAAATTTTATCTCGATCAAATCTGTAGTTTTCAAGTAATCGGGGAAACAAAACTTTGTACGGCTATATTTACGGAACCCCTGGTGGAATTTGGCTCATTAACGAACTCAGCCGAGCCATTCGGGAACTGAACCCACACTGAAAATTTCAAGTCTCTAGGTTGTTCCGTTCGAGAGTTATCGTGCTTACGGACGGACGGACAGACTCGAATTTTTCGACGGATTCGTCATCAGTGAGTCGAACATAGTCGATTGAGACCATTTTCGGCTCAAAATTCGAAAAATACAGACATCGTGACGGAATGATATAGCCCTCGTGTAAGTTGTACGAGCGCTCAAAAATTCAGTATCTCAGAAACTTTTCTTCATATCCTGCAGAAATTTTGTGTGTTCATAATATTTATTTATTTACTTACTCAGCATGAAACACAACAAGGCAAGCCCATAATGCAGTATAGCAGTATCGACCTAGTTTTAAAACAAATATATCGTCAGTCTACAACAGAAAAAAATCAAAATACAAATAATACAGCTTTACAACTGTTCCACGCGAAAAAAAAATTGAGTTTTTCCTACTTCCTCTAACTTATATTCATCAGGTGAAATACCATCGGAAGTTTGCACTCCAGTTCGGTATGGAAGCCACGAGGAATGATGCAAGTACTTCTGGGATGCACCTACTCCGATATATTCAGGGAGAAAATGCCAGCTATGAATCATATGTCGGAAAAACGAGGACACGAGAGAATACGCGAAAGTGTAGAAACTATTAGGGAGCTGACAAGGATTTCCACTTCAACTGTCGATTTTCGCTCTCACGCTATAAGGGCCTCACGACTTCTTTCAGAATGGAGAGAAGTATAAGATTCTACGCAATTAGTGTCAATTTGAGTGGACACTGCCTATTATTGGATGGGAGAAGTGGGATCAAGTTAAGGACGTGTAATCTGTAGATGCTTTCATCGGTTGAAGAAAATTTTAAAGGGGTCTGAATTTTTTCCACAATGTGAAATATTTGGTTGTTGATAGACCATGATAGCGCGATTTCTTTCCACAAGAAAATTCCCATTGTACATTTAAATTTCTGAAACGTTTCGAGCTTCCTACTCACCCTGCAATGAATTTTTCAAGTTTGGTCATTAACTGTCAGGAAATGAATAAAAACCAGTGGGCAAAAAAGTTTTTAATTAAAATGAACAATTCTTTATGCGATGCAATCAGGAATTATCATACACCGCAAAAACGTCACACCGCAGACTAATAATTTCGAGTTTAATTTAAATTCCTGGGCTTTTCTCCTGGAGGAAATTGCGTCCAGAAGTGTCTGTCTTTTCCGTCGGCCTAACTCGGCCAGATGCCAATAAGAAGTAATGGTTTTCGTATGGAAATGGACCGGTAAAGGGGCTTTAATTGGACCTGGCGAATGTCAATTAATATTCATCCGATTGTTCCCGGAGAAGCCTTGAAGCATAGGCCGGTATCATGTCTTGGTTGGTGACAAGGGGTTTCACAAGACAGCTATCGTTATATTTTATCTCGGAATGGGAGGAAAATGACTCTGTTTCCTCCGACGTCCCTCTCTCCGGGAGAGTCTGTGAAGTAATATCCTAAGGCGAAATTGAATCGCCGCCAGTAAATTTCAAACCCTTTTCACCTTCATTTTTAAATGCTGTGGGGTCCGAAAGTATCATTAGAAATTCTCCGTTATTATTTACATCTTGAACCTTAAAAGATTTTATGTGTATATATGTAAATAATATCCCCGAAATTCAAGAACTTGCAAACATCTTCAGTCAATTCAGTAGATTCGATCAATTTATAAATTATCGTAAAATTATATTTTCGAGAGGGTTCAGATTATTTAAAAATAAGAAAAATATGAATTTGTTCAAATGATTAATTGTGAATAGTTAAGTTTAGTTAAGTTACGTTCATAAAGAATATAGAAATGCAGATAATCATGTTAAGATGGAAAATGTATCAAGAATGTTACCATGGAAATGCGATATTAAATAATATGGAGGGGAAAAGCAGGCCAGTGAATAGTTGAGAGAGAAACGTCAAGGAGAAAAATCGATAATTTAAAAAAAATTGGCAGAAAGATTGTTTTTGAAAGAAAAAATTACGAAAAGCACTGCCGTGAAGGCAGGAGCTTTTGAGCGCTCGTACATGTACCTTGTAGGTAGATTCGCATTTTCCAGTTTCAGAAATCAATTGAAGGAATTTTCGACAGCTGTCAAAAAAATTCTGAAACTTGGGCGAAACTCCAGACTTCATGTCAGTGCTTTTTTTCGATAATTCGCTAGAATTTTCTTCGGTATCTATGGTCTTGGTGGTGCGATCTGGACAAAATTTTGCACGTAGTTTGAATACATTATTACTCAGCTAGGTGCAGAATTTCATTCCAATCCGCTCAGTATTTTCGGAACTATCAGCAAAAAAATATTTTGAACGGCCATATTTACGGAACCCCTAGTGTAATTTTGCTCATAGATGAACGTGACCGCGATATTTGCGATCCAAACCCACCCTGAGAATTTCAAGTTCTTAGGCCTTTCCGTTCAAAAGTTAGAATTTTCTATGGTTTCTATGGTTCTGGTCATGCGATCTGGACAAAATAATGTTTTAATATATCATTCTCGATTGAAATACGAAATTTCATCTCGATCGAATCCGCAGTTTCGAAATTATCGTGAAACCAAAATTTCAAACGACCGTATTTACGGAACCCCTAGTATAATTCTGTTCATTGATAAACGTGAACGCGACATTTCAGATCCACACCTATCCTGAAAATTTCAAGTCCCTAGGCCTTTCCGTTCGGAAGTTATGATTTTCTATGGTTTCTTTGGTTCTGGTCATGTGATCTGGACAAAATTTCACATGTAGCTTGAACACCTCATTCTCCATTCGAGTGCAAAATTTCATCTCGATCGAATCCGCAGTTTCGAAATTATCGTGAAACCAAAATTTCAAACGACCGTATTTACGGAACCCCTAGTATAATTCTGTTCATTGATAAACGTGAACGCGACATTTCAGATCCACACTCATCCTGAAAATTTCAATTCCCTAGGCCTTTCCGTTCGGAAGTTATGATTTTCTATGGTTTCTATGATTCTGGTCATCTGATCTGGAGAAAGGTAGCTTGAATATATCATTCTCCATTAGTATACGAAATTTCGTCACGATCGAATCTGTAGTTTTGAAATTATCAAGAAAACTAAATTTCGAACGACCATATTTACGGAACCCCTAATATAATTTTGCTCATAGATAAACGTGATCACTACATTCGAGATCCACACCTATCCTGAAAATTTCAAGTCCCTAGGCGTTTCCGTTCAAAAGTTACAATTTTCTATGGTTTCTATGGTTCTGGTCATGCGATCTGGACAAAATTTCACATGTAGCTTGAACACCTCATTCTCCATTTGAGTGCAAAATTTCATCTCGATCGAATCCGCAGTTTCGAAATTATCGTGAAACCAAAATTTCAAACGACCGTATTTACGGAACCCCTAG
The DNA here is from genome assembly GCA_963966015.1 of Aphidecta obliterata. Classification (NCBI taxonomy): domain Eukaryota; kingdom Metazoa; phylum Arthropoda; class Insecta; order Coleoptera; family Coccinellidae; genus Aphidecta; species Aphidecta obliterata. The sequence goes on along the minus strand of OZ014428.1, from coordinate 45,411,184 downwards.
TATAATTCTGTTCATTGATAAACGTGAACGCGACATTTCAGATCCACACTCATCCTGAAAATTTCAATTCCCTAGGCCTTTCCGTTCGGAAGTTATGATTTTCTATGGTTTCTATGATTCTGGTCATCTGATCTGGAGAAAGGTAGCTTGAATATATCATTCTCCATTAGTATACGAAATTTCGTCACGATCGAATCTGTAGTTTTGAAATTATCAAGAAAACTAAATTTCGAACGACCATATTTACGGAACCCCTAATATAATTCTGCTCATAGATGAACGTGATCACTACATTCGAGATCCACACCTATCCTGAAAATTTCAAGTCCCTAGGCGTTTCCGTTCAAAAGTTACAATTTTCTATGGTTTCTTTAATTCTGGTCATGCGATCTGGACAAAAATTCACATGTAGCTTGAACACTTCATTCTCCATTTGAGTGCAAAATTTCATCTCAATCAAATCCGTAGTTTTCAAGTAATCAGGGGAACAAAACTTTGAACGGCCATATTTACGGAACCCCTAGTGGAATTTGGCCCATTAACGAACTTAACCGAGGCATTTGGGATCTGAACCTACACTGAAAATTTCAAGTCTCTAGGTTGATCCGTTCGAGAGTCATCGTGCTTACGGACGGACGGACAGACTCGAATTTTTCGACGGATTCGTCATCAGTGAGTCGAACTTAGTCGTTTGAGACCATTTTCGGCCCAAAATTCGAAAAATACAGACATCGTGGCGAAATGATATAGCCCTTGTGTAAGTTGTACGAGCGCTCAAAAAGGTATAATGAATGGTATTTGGAACTTTGTCAAGATTAGATTTGTAGATTGTGTTGTTGGAGTTGATTTGGCGAGTGAAGGAGAGAAGGAAAACCACTAACAATTTCCAAAAAAATTTTGTTGATAACCATTGTTTGTTTCTTGATTGAATTTATATGTATCATTTTCATTATCTATTATGTATGGTGTTTCAATTAGAATTTTTAATATTTAACTTTTTTTTTTATTCACCTATTTCCTCTTATTTCTCATTTTCAAATATTTTTCCTCGCTTCTCATCTACTTTCTTCTGTGTTTTCTAATGGAAGTCTTCTTTTGCGCAAGTTTATGGTTTCTTACAAATTTTTTATTATTCATTTCATACGCTCGTTTTTGCTCCTGGGATTCATTATCACTTTTATCAAAAAATTCAGTCAATCAGTTTATGAATTTTTTTTGTATTAACTCAATTTTGCCTAGCTTCTTATATTTTGACTTGATATCCCCCTTCTCGAATCTGGATATAGAATTATCTATACTAAGGATATTTCCAATACAATATTTATTTATTGTTGTTTCAGAACTATCCTTTCTTCCTTCCTTGTCATCGTTAGATTTAAAAGCATTTTTTTCTTCTTTCTTAGATGATGGGTCTTGTAATCTCTGCATATTAATTTCATTCAATTTTATATTTTCTTCTGCATTTTCTATTATGACTGTAAGTTCTTTGTCTTTTCCAAAATCAATCATTTCTTTCTTAATTTTCTTCTCAAGTCTATTTCCCCTTATATCAATTCTTTCTCTAATTTCCTTCAATTCTCTTGAATTCTCTTCTATTTCAATCTCCTATTTCTCTGGAATTTCTCCCATTTTTTCAAATTTTTTATTCATGTCCAGTTTTATTATTTCTGTATTATCTTTCATTTCTTCCTTCATTTCATGATGCATTCTTTCTGAATCCTCTTTTATTTTTTCTTATAATTTCTTATTCATGTCCATTAATGCCTTCATCATCATATGTGATTCGGTTATTTCTTGTTCTTCTCTTAATCTTTGTATCTTATCTTCTTCATCTCTTTTCTCCCCTATCAAAGTTTTACTTCTTGTTTCCATGTTTCAAAGAAAATGCTAATTTAAGAAAAAAAAAATAAAAAAAAATTATTATGAAACTGAAAAATAAATTCAGATTATTCGCCTCATTCGAGCCAATAATCACCTCAATCAAGCCACGCATTGGGCGCCATATATTGTTATGGTTCGTTGAAGTTATAATAATGTAATTTTGAAACTTATGAAAAACCATTAACAATATTCAAATAATTTATTTTAAATTTTCGATGAGGGTTCTGAAGGTGAAAACACAGAAGAAATTTTTTCACAAAATTATAAAATCAGCATCTAATTCTACAAAAAACCAAATTCAACTATCAATAGAAATTAAAAACTAATAAATCTAAACTCTGAAAAATCGTTCAATGGGTGAGTGCACTCACTATATGTTCTTCTATTTCAAATTCCAATTTTCCTTCTTCTAACCAGCACACCGTTTCGATATCTTCTTCGCTCCTCCACTTCCCAAATCAATTCTAACAATGCAATCTACGAATATACTTTTGGCAAACTTCCAAATACTATTTATTATACTCTTCTTCTCGCAAAACCAATCTTTCCGCAAACTTTTTCAAAATATCCATCTATCACCCTCTCTCTAAATTGTCAACTGGTCTGCTTTATTCCTTCCAAATTATTCAATATCGCATTCCCATGGTATGCCAACATTCTTGATACATTTTTATTCTTCATAAACATAACTCAACTGAACTTTACTATTGAAAATTGATAACTTCAACCAATTCAGATTTTTCTTTTCAAATAGAATGAACCCTCTTTGAAAATACAATAATACAACAATCCCTAAATTGATCGAAATTCCCAAATTGAAGGTTTTTGACTTTTTGGTGATATTATTTTAATTTATTGAAACGTTAAGAAATATGACCATTCTTGATTTCCATAACTATACATATACAGGGCAAAACAGAGAAACCTCTTTCTTCCATGTATTTTGAAAAAAATAAATCACCATGAGGATGTAATCTAAGTATTCAAAAAATCTTGACTGACTTGACTTGAACCTATTATGAATTATATCTGTGGTTATTTCAACTCCGAATCCTTCGCGAATAAATCCATCATGCGAGCTCACAAAATGTAGAGTAAATCTCATTTCACGAGTCATAACGTCCTCATATTCCTGAAAGAAACAGATTCGATGAATCTTGAGTAATTCTTCCAGTTCAGGGAGTTTATTATTCCGAAATCGAAAAAAAAAATGATATCGTTTATATTTTTAGCCAACTTTCTGTCAGATTTCTTCTTCTGCCGCTTTCGCGGATTGGATGTTTGAATACAGAAGTAGAAATTTATGTGGATTCTGTGTACTTAAGGGCTTCTGGGTAAATCTTGAAAATGGAGTAGCGCCTTATATAAGTTTGTCTGCCCGTTTTATATTTGAACACTATGGGGTTGCGTCCCCCAGGTCTCTGCATGTGCGTGTATTCCCAAGTCGCTGCGAAATGCGCTCTGAGTATACCGGAAATTGAAACAGGAAAAATAACTCCGTTTTTCTGTTCAATTGTGATTATCAGTAGCGCTTATATTTTAGACTTTTCGTATACCTTTCTAACATCGAGGACGTTTTTTTGATTCATGCACAAAAATTTATAGCTAGTAGTAGTGTTATGGAAATCAAAACATGGTCATATTGCTCGAAGTTTCGAAAATTTAGAATGAAATGAATTCAAATAATATCACCAAAATTCAAGAACTTTCAAACATCTTTAGTCAATTCAGTAGATTCGATCAGTTTATAAATTATTGTTATATTATATTTTCAAGAGGGTTCAGATTTTTTAAAAATAAGAAAAATATGAATTTGTTCAAATGATTAATTGTAAATAGTTAAGTTTAGTTAAGTTATGTTTATGAAGAATAAAAAAATGAAGATGTGCAAGTGAAGATGGAAAATGTATCAAGAATGTTACCATGGGAACGCGATATTAAATAATATGTGAGGGAAAAGCAGGCCAGTGAACAGTTAAGAGAGAAACGTCAAGGGGAAAAATCGATAATTTGAAAAAAATTGGCAAAAAAATTGGTTTTGCAAGAAGAAAGGTATAATGAATGGCATTTGAAACTTTGTCAAGAATAGATTTGTAGATTGAGTGGTTGGAGTTGATTTGGCGGAGAGAAAGAGATATTGAAACGGCGTGATGCTTGGAAGAATGAAAATTGAAATTGGAGATATTAGAACATATATTGAGTGCACTCACCAATCGAACGTTATTTCAGAGTTTAGAAGTATTAGTCATAGTTTCTTTTGATAGTTGGGGTTGGTTTTTAGAATAAGATTGATGATTATATAATTTTGTGAAAAAACTTCTTTTGTGTTTCCACCTTTAGAACCCTCATTGAAATAGAGTCTCGGGAAAATTAAAAATATATAATTAAAATTATTTGAATATTGTAAGTGGTTTTCATAAATTTCGAAATTACATTATTATAACTTCAACGAACCATTAAAGTATATCTCTTCGAACCAGTGAACACTAAAACTCCTCGATCAGTATTGCATTTAGATCTTTCGATATGAGAAAAAATATTCGCAGAAGAAGGTTTCCCTTTATTTTTCCTTTGCCTATACGAATATTTTCTAAGAATATTATTGTATTTTATCGCATTTTCGAAAAAGTCGAAGAAATCATCGTGAAAAAAACAGCTTGATTATCTCGAAAACAATATCGACTTGAAGAGGAGTGGATCAATTCCAATGAATTTATCCAGCAAGCGTATAAAAAGGAATGAACCATCGATCTACCGCATTTTATAATTCCGGAAAACATGCTCTTCGCCGTCGATGTTCTGGACTTACGCTTGCAGGTACACGAATAGAGAACTTTCCCGAATCCTGTGGGAAATTGCATTCCAGATCGACTGGGAAACTTCGGACATTTTAACGATCAGATTCAGCGACCGAATTCACAGCAAAGATACACATATTCTGCAATTTATTCCCCTGAATAATATCGGATATCTGGGACACCGAAAATATATCGACATTTTAACGACCGAGAACAGATGCAGTTTTGAGAAGAAGAATTATTCGTGTCACCATTCGGTTTTGACCGACTTCATAAAAGGAAGATTTTGTGCTTTTCTGTTATGTATAGATGAATGTTTGTAATTTTTTCAGAAACAACATTCATAACTGAGTTTCATTATTCTTTCATTTGGATGAGTCGTTATCAAAAGGTACTTTCATTGTAATGAAATGAAAGATGCAACATGGTGAAGGAACTGGTTGTCCATAAAATATAAATAAAAACACGAAATTCAATTATAAAGAGTTTTCTTTTTTTTCAAGGGAGGCTTCAGGCAATGTCACACCTAACCTTACCTCAGTTATATATAATTACATAATGCCAACCCTGTATACCTTAGATGATATCCTTATCTATTTTCCATTTAATAATTATATCACTATGCAATATTCTGATGAGCTATCCATTTCAATGACGCACATTGTTGCAGGTGTTTTTGTTTGTCGCATTCTATTCTGAAACTTTCAGATAAGATAAAATTATAAATCCCTCTGAAGACGAATCAGTCGTTAATAATAATTAGAGTTTCTTTCTAACTGTATGTTAGATAGGTCGGATAATCGTCCGTTGTAAGATTAAAGTTTTTTTTTTAACTTGGCTTTCCATATCAAAAATTCAATTATATACGAACAAAGTATAGCTTAAAATGTTTTTCAAGAGAATCAGAACAGTCAGAACAGGTTTCGCCTCAAGAAAGGGATAAAAATATCCGTTTTCGCCGAGGTGTTCGAGAAATTCCGTATTCAGACGTCCCGATTATTTCATCATTCGTATCAAAGCGGAGGATTCCGGGAATTTATCCTTAATATACATATTTAAGGAGATGAATGCCGGGTAAAGTCTACATAAGAAGGATTTTTCCTTTGAGGGAACTTCCATACCTTCTGCAAGCTTCGCAATCCGGTCGGCATATTCTTCGGTTCGCTTCCGCGATTACTTTTCTCATCAGTGGCGGTTTTTGGGCGAGCTACAGATTACGTTTTCTCCATTACATACAGCCGAGATTAGAATTATTGACCGAAACTAGACCTGATCTCGATGAATCGCCTTCATCTCAGAAACGGGAGGAATTATTTTTTTTAGGGACGAGAATAATCTCGGAATTTCAATCGGAATGGGTCGTGGAAATCGACGTGGAATTGTGAGAAGTTTTTGGTTTCGCTACCCGTGCTGATGAGAGGAGCAATGGAGTTTTTTTACCTTTCTTTTTTTACAGGCTGTTCTTAAATTGGAGGTTAAAACAAAGAGGGGAGATCCATTAAGTAATTTAAAGAAAAAAAATCTTATAAACATTGGATCGCCAACGTTTCGTTTTCGAGATACAGGGTGTTAAAGTTTGAATTTTTTTCAAGTTTCTTTCTCCTTGTATGTAAACTTCATAAGATATTCAACTGAAATTTGGCATAGATGTTACAATTGGAAGTATTCACCATGTGACATGCCAATTTTGATAGCAAATTTACAGGGTGATATTTTTTCTGGAACACTGTCCCCTGTTTTCCTCCAGTACTTTTTTTTTATGAGCCACTGTTGATTTGAAAAAATATAAAAAGTAGCTTTGCTTTTATACCAAAATCAATGGTTTCCTGTAGTTTCGTCGTATCTGCTACCGATTTCGAGAAAAAAATTTTGAACGTTTCTCTCGAAATCCTCAGAAAAATTCAAATTGTCATAAAAATTCACTCTGTATATTTGCTATCTCTATTTCAAGGACACCCTGTATGTATTTTATGATATGATTGCTCTTTTACTTTAACGGCGAAATTTCACGTATTTGAAATAAGTTCTCAGATTACATTCATTTAGTAAAAATAAACTTTTCGATAATAAAATATTTTATATTATAGATGGTTGTTTCATCAGTCGATAAAGTGCAACAAAAAAAACGAAGAAGATAAGCTGCAGGATGAAGTCGATGTGAAACAATTGTGATTATAATATTTTGGAATCAAACTTTTTGTAATGAAAGCTATATAAATTGTTACTTATGAAGAATGTATGAAGGAAAATGATGCCAATTTTCTTTCATTACGTTCTAATGATAGTGAAATTGGTTTATGATTGTTCCTGAACGTTTGAACTATACAGGGTGTTCCTAAATTGAAGGTACAAACAAAGAAGGGAGATCCCTTCGGTTGAGGAAAAAAGTCCCATTAACACGTGTTAAAGTTTGAATTTCTTTCAAGTTGTTTTCTCATAGTATCTACACTTGGAGGTTAAAACGAAGAGGGCAGATTCCTTGAGTAACTTTAAGGAAAAAAAAGTCCCATGAACATGGAACGCAAACGTTTCGTTTTCGAAATACAGGGCGTTAAAGTTTTTTTCTTATAGTATCTACACTTGACAAGATATTAAACTGAAATTTGGCATAGATATTACAATTGGAAGTTTAAACCATGTGACATGCCAATTTCGATATCAAATCTGTAGGGTGATATTTTTTCTGAAATACTGTCCCCTGTTTTCCTCCAGAACTTTTTTTTGGTGAGCCACTATCAATTTAAAAAAATGTAGAGAGCAGCTTTGTTGTTGAACTAAACTTTCTAGTCTCTTGTAGTTTCGTCGTATCTGCTACCGATTTTCTCGAAATCCTCAAAAAAATCCAAATTATCATAAAAATTCACCCTGTAGAATTGTTATCGAAAATGGCATGTCACATGGTGTAAACTTTCAATTGTAATATCTATGCCAAATTTCAGTTGAATATCTTGTCAAGTGTAGATAATATGAGAAAAAAACTTTAATACCCTGTATTTCGAAAACGAAACGTTTGCTAAGCCAGCAAGTTTTTTTCTCAAAGTATCTAGACTTCAGATATTCAACTGAAATTCAGCATAGATATTACAATAATTGGGAGTTTACACCATGTGATATGCCAATTTCGATAGAAAATCTACAGGGTGATATTTTTTGTGGAACACTGTCCCCTGTTTTTCCCCAGAACTTTTTTTTGGTGAGCCACTGTTGATTCGAGAATATGTAGGAAGCAGCTTTGATGTTATACTAAACTTTATGGTCTCTTGTAGTTTTGTCGTATCTGCTACCGATTTCGAGAAAAATTTCTTTAACTATTCTCTTGAAATCCTCAGAAAAATACAAAATTCAGTTAGTAAGCTGTGGTGAATTAATTCATTATTGGATTTTATGGTAATTCTCCCGATCTGTAGCAATGATTCAAAAAGATTCGATAAACTTGTATAATCATTACAAAAAATGTTTTTTTACAAGAAACAAACTTTGCCCTGTATCTCGAAAACGAAACGTTTGCAATCCCATATTTATGAGACTTTTTTGTTAAAATTACTTAAGGAATCTCCTCTCTTCGTTTGTACCTCCAATTTAGGAACATCCTGTATTTTGAACAAGCAGAGGGGGAAGAATTCACTATTTACCTCATGTAGATGTACTTTTTCTAATCCTTATAAATTTAATGAAGGTCACAAGGATTTGCATTAATTTATTTCGAAATGTTATGGAAAAAATGTTTCTACGATGGTGCAAGAAGAAACTACTTTTGCATTTTTACTGATCCAAAAGTTTTGGTGAGTAGTAATTTTTTTGGGAAAAAACCCATTCGAAAGATGATATGAATAAAAATTTAAAAAAGCACTGCCGTGAAGGCAGGAGCTTTTGAGCGCTCGTACATGCACCTTGTAGGTAGATTCGCATTTTCCAGTTTCAGAAATCAATTGAAGGAATTTTCGACAGCTGTCAAAAAAATTCTGAAACTTGGGCGAAACTCCAGAATTCATGTCAGTGCTTCAGCTGATCAATTTTTTTTCGATAATTCGCTAGAATTTCCTACGGTATCTATGGTCTTGGTGGTGCGATTGGGACAAAATTTTGCACGTAGTTTGAATACATTATTACTCAGCAAGGTGCAGAATTTTATCCCAATCCGCTCAGTATTCTCGGAACTATCAGCAAAAAAATATTTTGAACGGCCATATTTACTGAACCCCTAGTCTAATTTTGCTCATTGATGAACATGACCGCGATATTCGCGATCCAAACCCACCCTGAGAATTTTTCCGTTCGAAAGTTACAATTTTCTGTGGTTTCTATGATTCTGGTCATGAGTTCTGGACAAAATATTGTTTTAATATATCATTCTCGATTAAAATACAAAATTTCATCTCGATCGAATCCGTAGTTTCGAAATTATCTTGAAACCAAAATTTCAAACGACCGTATTTACGGAACCCCTAGTATAATTTTGCTCATAGATGAAAGTGATCACGACAATCGAGATCCACACCTATCCTGAAAATTTCAAGTCCCTAGGCCTTTCCGTTCGAAAGTTATGATTTTCTATGGTTCGAGTCATGTGATCTGGAGAAATGTAGCTTGAATATATCATTCTCCATAAGTATACAAAATTTCGTCACGATCGAATCTGTAGTTTTGAAATTATCAAGAAAACTAAATTTCAAACTACCATATTTACGGAACACCTTGTATAATTTTGCTCATAGATGAACGTAATCACGACATTCCAGATCCACACCTATCCTGAAAATTTCAAGTCCCTAGGCGTTTCCGTTCAAAAGTTACAATTTTCTATGGTTTCTATGGTTCTGGTCATGCGATCTGGACAAAATTTCACATATAGCTTGAACATACATTCTCCATTTGAGTGCAAAATTTCATCTCAATCAAATCTGTAGTTTTCAAGTAATCAGGGGAACAGAACTTTGAACGGCTTGACCGAGGCATTTGGGATCTGAACCTACACTGAAAATTTCAAGTCTCTAGGTTGATCCGTTCGAGAGTTATCGTGCTGACGGCCGGCCGGACGGTCGGACGGACGGACAGACTCAAATTTTTCGACGGATTCGTCATCAGTGAGTCGAACCTAGTCGTTTGAGACCATTTTCGGCTCAAAATTCGAAAAATACAGACATCGTGACGAAATGATATAGCCCTCGTGTAAGTAGTACGAGCGCTCAAAAACGAATCCTCATAGGTTTCTTCAACACCCACAGTTTTCAGCATTTTCTGATCGATTTTGATAAGTTGTAAACATAATAATTTCTGAATAAATTCAAAATGAAAACAAATTGAACTCAGTCTTGAAAAAAATGATGTGTGCATCGTAAGACAAAGCATTTTTTTACAGTCGTCATGCATTGTTATATTCACTTTCCACTCTAGTTGCACAAATGAATAATGGCCACGTTCTTCATCGAACGCTCGGTACAACCACTTATGTGAAAAACTCGGGGATCAATACACACCTCTCAGTTGAAATTCGGCCCACTGGATATCTTCGAGATCGCCGTCTCGAAAACTCAGGAGGATTATATTCGAGACACCTCGGAGCTCCTCTCTCTGCATCCAAAGCACTCATTCATTTGTGCCGAAGCAACAGCGTGAACGCTGAAGCGGAGCAGAAACTCGTCTCCATTGAATTCGGTTCGGCAAAGGATTAAATTTTACAAAAGGAAAGTCATCGGATCGGTTAAAGCCCCAACTCGGTTCGGCGACAATCTGCCCGGAGGATGGCGCACAATTGACTCGAAGATCCACGGAAAATCATTTCCTAATTGATTAGCTTCGTTCGTATCCGACAAGTGTGTGAGCATATGCGATTTTCCCTGACTGGATTTGCTCCGAGGCGTTCCGAGCAGTTTTCTGATTCGAGATGGTTCCCGTTTTCGAATCCAAATCGAGACAAGTCGCTAGTAACCTCCGTTTAAGAATTACTGACTTCTCGGTAGGCTGTGGAGATGTAACGTACCCAGCTAGGGTAGGTTCGCTCAATCGTTATGCAGTCGAGGGATGGTGAATAATACACTAAACACTCGTCGAAGGTTTATTGGTAACATTGTACTGTACTGGTACTTTTAGAAATGATAAACTCTTAACGACATTACAGTTTTCTCTTGAAAACCGTAAAGAACTATACTCCGTTTAAGAATTATTGACATCTCGGCAGGCTGTGAAAAATCGAATTTAAGTTGGTAATAGACTATTCAGTAATATTTTGGGTTGCTCAACTCAGGTTGGTATAGGAATAACACTAACATTACCCATAGAAATCTTGCTTTGATGATTTTATCGAAGATATCGGTGAATATGTAATTATAAAAATTTGCTCTGAATTTGAGTATTTTTTGTCTTATGCTATTAAAATAAAATGGCTGGAATTGACCAGGATACATCGCGCCTAACAAGAGAACGCCAGGCAGTTTGTCGGTGTTACTTCGAGTTTTTCAAAGATTTGGCATATATTTCCGCTAGTGTTTCAGGTAAACTGTTATTCACCGACTCAAAGTGTATTCTGATTGATCAATTTCTCTTAAATTTTCAGATTTCACCAAGCCCTGTCCGTAGAATATTAGCATGTTATTACAGCCTGGAATTAGCAGTGGAGGAAAACCTGTGCGATATGATTATTCCTTCAAAGATACATTGAATGACTTTGTTTTTGCTAGAATTAAAAACAATGAATATATCAGTTTAGATATCCTTTTCGAACTGGCCAAAGAGCACCTAGATTTCAATTGATCAAAGTCAACATTATATTATATCATAAAAAAAATTGGATAAAAATACAAAACAGTTGATCGAAGGAAAATTCTTACTGATAAACAGAAAAATATAATAAAAATAGTACGATATTGTGATAAATACCGAGAATACATGGAACAAAACGTAAAATTCATTTATCTAGATGAAATTTGGATATTCAGAAACGGTATTCAAATTTGTCAGTGGACACTAGAAAATAATCTAGAAGGTATGCCGAGTATATTCAAGGGTAAAGGCAGAAGGTGCACTGTTTTGAATGATGGAACAATTGATGGATTTTTACCTGGATGTGATCCGATTCTTGACAGTGGTAATAATGATAAGGATTACTATGAATGGTGAATTATTTCATAAATGGGTTATTGAAATATTGAAACCTTCCCTGCAAAAGGATGCCCATCAATAGGATTATGTCAGCTTATTCAATAAACACATCCAAATCACTACACTACGTAGAAACAAAGTTTTCAATGATATTTTTATCTTTGCTCTTATATCATTCATAGATATTTTAAGTTTATTTATTATACTTATACTGTATAGTACCCTGTTCACATTCCCTCTGCTAATACACATGCTATATTGTTCCCAATTCGAAAGTATAGTGAATAATTGTAAAATTGCTCATCAATTATAATATTTTTAATAATTCATGGACAGTTTCAATGAATGAAAATAAATATTGACTTTCTTAAAGTATTCAACACCGAGCAATAAATAATTCACAAATTGGTTCATATATTGATAGTTCGGTACAAAATTCTTCATGTACTACATAGATTCTTAATTTATGTTTCTCTCTTATTTCTTAATACATTATAACGTTTTTTCCAATCCATTCTTTTGGCCCTGTGCTTATATCTCTTACTCTTATAGTTATATGGTTAGAATTTTGCAAGATTTCCAATACCAATAAAGATTGCATTGTCTTGAGTGAAAATAAATATTTATTTTAATGATCTTCAATTTTCCATGGTTGACTTTTATATGAACGATAAGTTCAGATAATTTCATATGAATGCATTCCACGATATTTTTGCGCTTTCAAACCTGAATTCCCACGTTTAAACTGCAATCGAAATATTCCGGCTTAATTATTCGATAATTCGTATACTGAACACTTTTCTAGGTTATATTTATGTTTTATTTCTATGACTAAAACAGTAACTTTTTTGTAACTAGAAATAAAGCCTCGACTGGACGTTCATGGCCTGCTTCGATGTCAATAATTCTTAAATGGACTATAGAACTCTACCTTACAGGCGTTCTTTGTAACTTGAAAATATTACTCTAGATAATCTTTGGCCAAGATCGTGATCGTATAGTGGTTTTTAAAGGGCTCTACGTTGTGTATGTAAGTATGCAACCCAAATTACGCATGATTCGATAGAAGAGATTGACGGGAAAATAGGAAATTTAAAAACACATATTTTTAGCACTCGAAACAAGAAAATATTAGGTTTATTTCAGAGTGCCAAAAGGTGGGGAGGATAAAAAACTTCCGGACGGGGAGAAAAACAAACCTCCCTCCTTTTCTCGTTCATATACCATTAACTCACAAGTAAAAGAATATTCATAAACAGGTTGACCGGTGAGAATTCTCTCAAATGGTGTTTAAAAATGATTGAGTAGATTAAAGGCGATACATTGGGAGTTTAACTTCGCAGGGGTCAAACTATCATCTGACGATTGATGATCTCCCACGTTGCAAGGAGACGGGAATGCGACAGAGTCCTTGTTATATATATTTCCAAACGTTGGGCGAAGCCTTAGTTAATGTTTAGGTTGCGTCGTCCGATAGTTGTCTCCCTGGTCAATAATCCCATAAGTATTAGATAAACCATATTAGCAGTAAACGATATAACCAGTCAATGTTATAGACAGTAAACGAAATAAACAATAAACGATATAAGCAGTGGATGATATAGATAGTAAACGATATAAGCAGTCAATCATATAAACAATAAACGAGAAGTCATAACGGATAATAATGCATGGAGAGTAGCTTTTTAAAATGCTCAATCAATATAAGATGATGAAACATAATGCCGGCAATGGTGCATATGAATATCCTTGCTATTTGCTGCAAACTACAACGATAACATATAGTATCATTTGAAGAATATTGCAAAACCTTATAATTAAGGTGATTATTAAGCATTCGAACATTCAAACTCTTGTGAGATGCACTTAGGAATTTAATACATATGGTCAGTTAGAATCATTAAATAATATGGAATAGACTTGATAATGAAGTATGAAAAATGGATACAAAACAATACACAAGGAGCAAACCAACATGGAAAAAAATACGTTGAGTAGGAGCAAATGGCCTCATGTGAATTGAGGATAAATGATATGAGATAAACACATGGGGTAAATAATGGACCCTGTTGAAGACAAGTGTAGCAAATACAATTAGGATAAGCCTGTATGATAAAGTTGTGATTATAAAATATTGTTACTCACATGGCACCCTCGAAAGTTTAAGATCAAACTCACTCACAATCCTACCCTCGTGTTTCATCCAAAACCGAGCAGCCAGAAAAAAAATCAACAACCGTCTGGAGCCCAAAAACTCTCTACCAAGAGAGCCCTACATTTCTAGGTTATCCTCCGTACATCGATTCGTAGGAAAGGATTCTGTGGTAATTTTTCTTTCGGACGGACTCAGCAATCCGACTCCCTAATTTCAATGATAATATGGATTTCTGTACGGAAAATGAAAATAGCGGGCGTAGACGCCAGATCGGTTCAACTTCTCGGGACTCTCATCTGAAGACTCTTCTTTAGCCAAGATATTAATATTTTTATATATTCAGGATTGTTACATGTTTAATCGATTGTATGAAAACATCTTCGAGAATCGATAACATGATTGATAACATTATACATATTATAGTAAACACACTGTTTACGTTTCCAGCACGCTTTGCCGACAAAGCGAGGTAACAGATATTGCAACTCAAGATCGTTAATATACAGAGTGTTCGTACTGATACATACTACAGAGAATCGAATTTAAGTTGGAATTATAGACTATTCAGTAATATTTTGGGTTGGTCAATTCAGGTTGTTATAGGAATAACACTAACGTAACCCACCCATAGAGACTTTGCTTCGATGATTTTATCGAGATATTGGTGAATAATTATTAAAATGTGCTCTGAATTAGAGTATTTTAGAGCGTTCGTACTACTTACACGAGGGCTATATCATTTCGTCACGATGTCTGTATTTTTCGAATTTTGAGCCGAAAATGGTCTCAAACGACTATGTTCGACTTACTGATGACGAATCCGTCGAAAAATTCGAGTCTGTCCGTCCGTCCGTAAGCACGATAACTCTCGAACGGAACAACCTAGAGACTTGAAATTCTCAGTGTGGGTTCAGTTCCCGAATGCCTCGGTTAAGTTCGTTAATGGGCCAAGTTCCACTAGGGGTTCCGTAAATATTGCCGTTCAAAGTTTTGTTCCCCTGATTACTTGAAAACTACAGATTCGATCGGGATGAAATTTTGCACTCTAATGGAAAATGAGGTGTTCAAGCTACATGTGAAATTTTGTCCAGATCGCATGACAAGAACCATAGAAACCATAAAAAATTGTAACTTTTGAACGGAAACGCCTAGGCACTTAAAATTTTCAGGATAGGTGTGAATCTCGAATGTCGTGATTACGTTTATCTATGAGCAAAATTATACTAGGGGTTCCGTAAATATGGTCGTTTGAAATTTAGTTTTCTTGATAATTTCAAAACTACAGATTCGATCGTGACGAAATTTTGTATACAAATGAAGAATGATATATTCAAGCTACATTTCTCCAGATCACATGACCAGAACCAAAGAAACCATAGAAAATCATAACTTTCGAACCGAAAGGCCTAGGGAATTGAAATTTTCAGGATAGGTGTGGATCTGAAATGTCGCGTTCACGTTTCTCAATGAGCAGAATTATACTAGGGGTTCCGTAAATACGGTCGTTTGAAATTTTGTTTTCTCGATAATTTCGAAACTACGGATTCGATCGAGATAAAATTTTGTATTTTAAACGGGAATGATATATTAAAGCAAAATTTTGTACAGATCGCATGACCAGAACCATAGAAACCATAGAAAATTGTAACTTCCGAATGGAAAGGCCTAGGAACTTGAAATTTTCAGGGTGGGTTTGGATCGCGAATGTCGCGATCACGTTCATCAATGAGCAAAATTAGACTAGGGGTTCCGTAAATATGGTTGTTCAAAATATTTTTTTCCTGATTATTTCGAAACTACTGATTGGATTGGGATGAAATATTGCACCTAGCTTAGGAATAATGAATTCCAACTACGTGCCAAATTATGTCCAGATCGCACCACCAAGACCATAGATAACGTAGAAAATTCTAGCGAATTATCGGAAAAAAATTGGTCACCTAAAGTACTGACATGAAGTCTGGAATTTCGCCTAAGTTCCAGAATGTTTGTGACAGCTGTCGAAAATTGTTTCAATTGATTTCTAAAACTGGAAAATGCGAATCTACTTACAAGGTGGATATACGAGCGCTCAAAAGCTCCTGACTTCACGGCTGTGATTTTCGTAATTTTTTGTCTTTACTTTTGCTATTGAAATGGCTGGAATTGACCAGGATACATCGCGTCTTACATTGAGAGAATGCCATGCAGTTTGTCAGTGTTACTTTTTCAAAGATTCAGGATATATTTCCGCTAGCATTAATCGAGTTTCGCGAGTGTTTCAGGTAAACTGTTATTTACCTACTCAAAGTGTATTCTGATTGATCGATGTCTCTTAAATTTACGGATACGGATCCGGATACCGATGAAGATGAAGATGAGTTTCGAAATCATCAAGAAAACTGAATTTCAAACGGCCATATTTACGAACCCCATCAATTATAATATTTTCCATAATTCAAGGACAGTTTTAATAAATGTAATTAACATTGACTTTCTCAAATTATTCAACACCGAGCACTAAATAATTCACAAATTGGTTTATATATTGATAGTTACAGTACAAATTTCATGTCAAAATTCTTCATGTTCTACATAGATTCTTAATTTTTGTTTCTCTCTTATTTCTTAATATATATATATAACGTTTTTTTCAATCCATTCACTTGGCCCCATGCTTGCAAAGTATCAATTTTTTTTTTGTTCGTTGCACCACTTCAGCTACATGATAGCATTCCATCAATTATCCTTCATGAATCCAGACATAATGGTAATCTAATAGTTATATGGTTAGAATTTTGCAAGATTTCCAATACCAATGAAGATTGCATGGTCTTAAGTGAAAATAAATATTTATTTTAATGATCTTCAATTTTCTATGGTTGACTTGTATGAACGATATTTCAACTCAACGACTTTGCTAAAATTAAATACAATGGATATTATTATGGCTCAACTGTGGAATTAAGGAAATTTATTTGAATTTTGAAAATAATTTATATCCAATACCAATATTAAAGTATTCTGTTCAATTTTCCAATTGATTTGCCCAAGACTCTATCTCAAAGAGGGTTCCAAGTTGAACAATCAATAATTTCAATACAAATTATATTATTTTTCAAAACGAAACTCAAACAACTCAATAGACTGAATCTAACAAAATGAAAATTCTAAATTATAAATCACTCACAGAGAAAAACTTAGTGCACTAAAGTTCCTCAACACCTCCTGGCTTGTCTGTAGTTAACAATACTGGACTCCAAAATTATGATAAGATCAATTTCTTTCAGATCTCTCTTCTTCCTCCAATAAAGTTAACATTTCCATCAAATTTCGTTGATATTTTTTACTTGTTAATTAGTTTTCATTCCATCAGGCTCCATCCAATTTGTTATAAAACTTATATTTCAAAGATTTATCAATTCAATTCAAATAACTCTCGAAAGATCAATTTCTACTCTGACGTTCTTCTCAACTTTTTCAAATTAATTTTTCAATCAAATTTTCCGTGGTATGAAGCATTCTTGTTAGATTCTTTCCAGCTTATTATTCTAAATTGCATTTTAATATAAATAAACATAACTAACTAAACTCAACTATTAAAAATTAATCATTTCAACAAATTCACATTTATCTTATTTTCAAATAATCTGAACCCCTCTTTGAAAATACATATATTATTACAATAATTTATAAATTTATCGAATTTACTGAATTGACTAAGATGTTCGAAGGTGCTTGAATTTTCGATGATATATTTGAATCTATGTTGATCTAAATTTTTCGAAATTTCGAGAAATATAATCATGTTTTAATTTCCATAACAATATATAACGTTTTTCCAATCAATTCACTCGGCCCCGTGCTTGCGAAGTACCGAAAATTATTTTCTGTTTGTTGCACAACTTCAGCTACCTGCTGGAATTCCATTAATTATCCTTCTTGAATCCTCACATAAAATTATACTCTTATAGTTATTTGGATAGAATTTTGCAAGATTTCCAATACCAATAAAGATTGCATGGTCTTGAGTGAAAATAAATATTTGATTTAATGATCTTCAATTTTCCATGGTTGACTTTTATATGAACTCTCAACTCAACGACTTGCTTGGAAGTTCAGATAATTTCATATCAAAGCATTCCACGATATTTTTGCGCTTTGAAAACCTGAATCCCCATGTTTAAACTGCAGTCGGAATATTCCGTCTTAATTATTCAATAATTCGTATACTGAACACTTTTCTAGGTTATATTTATGTTTGATGTTTTATTTCTATGATGAAATTGAACAGTAATTTCTGTAACCCGAAATAAAGCCTCGACTGGTCGTTCAAGGCCTGCTTCGATTTCAATAATTCTTAAATGAAGTTTATATAAGAATTTGGCTGTATGATTAAACACGACGATTTTAACAGTTAATCATGAATGTACTCATCTTTTCAACGCTCCATCCTCTTACACACCATTTTAGAAAATAAACAATTTAATTTAACCAAGTTTGAGCAACTGCTCGATTCGTTATTCTGAAGATGAAGTTCATCTTAATTTAAATTTCAACACGAGTCGTTGAATGTTGTTTTGCACATGAGCATACGTGCAAATTTGCAACTACGTCGAACGAGAACTTTAC
Source organism: Aphidecta obliterata (assembly GCA_963966015.1). NCBI lineage: Eukaryota > Metazoa > Arthropoda > Insecta > Coleoptera > Coccinellidae > Aphidecta > Aphidecta obliterata. The sequence goes on along the minus strand of OZ014428.1, from coordinate 45,392,641 downwards.
ATGAAGATAAGTAGGTGGAGTAAATAATTCACCGAATTGAATCAGAATAGGGCAAATTGTCGGAATGATTGCCATTTGATGAATTCGAGCAATGATTGAACATTAGGTAGTTGTCGAATTTCACTCGTATAGGTGGAATTATTATTTCAGACGCGTTATGTTTATGTTTGATTTTGTCAGCGGAAGCATAAATTTCAACCAATCAAATTGGGCAGATGTATTAAATCGCATTCAGCATTAAATTTTAAACCTATGTTTTAAAAGTTTGGTTACGAATTGCCTTACGTCATATTATGTGGAGTATATTATTGTATGTTTCACTGCAAATATGCCGAGCGAGAGACTAGATTTGATTACACGAACGAGACATCGGATGAAATTTCACGAGTGAGAAAAACTTATCGAGAACCCCAAATCATATTTTCTTATTTTTTCCTCGAGAAATATCGCTTTCCGCAGGAAACAACAGCGCAAAGGTGATCATTTTATTCCGGTTCACCGATTGCCGTTGTCGAGAACACGAAATTTCCGATGCGTCCTCGCCATTTCCCCATTTTCTTCTATCGGTAAGAGACAATGGTAAATGAGATTATTGATGAAGAACTTTACAAGTCCCTAGCAGACGGTTTCTTTGTGTTGTCGTTTCTTTTCTACGTCTACAGATGATTTTGGAGTGGCAGGGCGAAACCCCACATTAGATTAGGGCCACTCTACACCGGCTTTATTCCAGGCGATTGTTGGAGTCCAAACGATAAAACTGGAATTAAAGGAATTATACTTCATTTGAGAATTATTGACATCGAAGCAGGCCTTGAACGTCCAGTCAAGGCTTTATTTCTGGTTACAATAAGTTACTGTTCAATTTCATCATAGAAATAAAACATAAAACGTAAATATAACCTAGAAAAGTGTTCAGTATACGAATTATCGAATAATTAAGCCGGAATATTCCGACTGCAGTTTAAACATGGGAATTCAGGTTTGAAAGCGCAAAAATATCGTGGAATGCTTTCATATGAAATTATCTGAACTTCCAAGCAGGTCGGTGAGTTGAGTTATCGTTCATATAAAAGTCAACCATGGAAAATTGAAGATCATTAAATCAAATATTTATTTTCACTCAAGACCATGCAATCTTTATTGGTATTGGAAATCTTGCAAAATTCTATCCAAATAACTATAAGAGTATAATTTTATGTGAGGATTCAAGAAGGATAATTAATGGAATTCCAGCAGGTAGCTGAAGTTGTGCAACAAACAGAAAAAAATTTTCGGTACTTCGCAAGCACGGGGCCAAGTGAATTGATTGGAAAAACGTTATATATTGTTATAGAAATTAAAACATGATTATATTTCTCGAAATTTCGAAAAATTTAGATCAACATAGATTCAAATATATCATCGAAAATTCAAGCACCTTCGAACATCTTAGTCAATTCAGTAAATTCGATAAATTTATAAATTATTGTAACAATATATGTATTTTCAAAGAGGGGTTCAGATTATTTAAAAATAAGATAAATGTGAATTTGTTGAAATAATTAATTTTTAATAGTTGAGTTTAGTTAGTTATGTTTATTTATATTAAAATGCAATTTAGAATAATAAGCTGGAAAGAATCTAACAAGAATGCTTCATACCACGGAAAATTTGATTGAAAAATTAATTTGAAAAAGTTGATAAAAACGTCAGAGTAGAAATTGATCTTTCGAGAGTTATTTGAATTGAATTGATAAATCTTTGAAATATAAGTTTTATAACAAATTGGATGGAGCCTGATGGAATGAAAACTAATTAACAAGTAAAAAATATCAACGAAATTTGATGGAAATGTTAACTTTATTGGAGGAAGAAGAGAGATCTTATCATAATTTTGGAGTGCAGTATTGTTAACTACAGACAAGCCAGGAGGTGTTGAGGAACTTTAGTTGCACTAAGTTTTTCTCTGTGAGTGATTTATAATTTAGAATTTTCATTTTGTTAGATTCAGTCTATTGAGTTGTTTGAGTTTCGTTTTGAAAAATAATATAATTTGTATTGAAATCATTGATTGTTCAACTTGGAACCCTCTTTGAGATAGAGTCTTGGGCAAATCAATTGGAAAATTGAACAGAATACTTTAATACTGGTATTGGATATAAATTATTTTCAAAATTCAAATAAATTTCCTCAATTCCACAGTTGAGCCATAATAATATCCATTGTATTTAATTTTAGCAAAAACATAGTCATTCAATGTCTCTTCGTAGGAATAATCATATTGCACAGGTTTTCTTCTACTACAACTTTGAGGCTGTAATAACATGCTAATATTCTACGAACAGTGCTAGAAGAAATCTGAAATTTTAAGAGATATTGATCAATCAGAACACACTTTGAGTAGGTGAATAACAGTTTACCTGAAACACTAGCGAAACTCGATGAATGCTAGCAGAAATAAATATATGCCGAATCTTCGAAAAACTCGAAGTAACACTGACAAACTGCATGGCGTGCTTTTGTTGTAAGGCGCGATGTATCCTGGTCAATTCCAGCCATTTTAATAGCACAAGACAGAAAATACTCAAATTCAGAGCTAATTTTTATAATTATTCACCAATATCATCAAAGCAAGGTCTCTTTGGTTTATGTTCGTGTTATCACCAACTAAAATTCTATTTTCCACAGCCTACAGAGATGTCAATAATTCTTGAATAGATGCTCTGAAATCCCAGCAATATTACATTTTGTTCAACTCTCTCAAATCTAAGTTGCGGTTTTAATCTTATCATGAAGATAGCAGCATCTGAGCTATAAAAAAGCGTGAAATATCCAACACCCCGAATAAAAACCGATATAAAAAAATTACGAAAAGCACTGCCGTGAAGTCAGGAGCTTTTGAGCGCTCGTTCATCCACCTTGTAGGTAGATTCACATTCTCCAGTTTTAGAAACCAATTGAAAAAATTTGACAGCTGTCAAAAACAATTTCAAGCTAAGGCGATAATCCAGATTTCAAGTCAGTGCTTTAGGTGATCAATTTTTTTTCGATAATTTGCTAGAATTTTCTACGGTATTTTTGGTCTTGGTGATGCGATCTGAACAAAATTCTCCACGTAGTTTGAATACATTATTCTTAATCTATGTGCGAAATTTCATTCCAATGCAATGAATAGTTTCGAAATTATCAGGAAAAAAATAGTTTGAACGGCTATATTTACGGAACCCCCAGTGAGTCGAACATAGTCGATTGAGACCATTTTCGGCTCAAAACTCGAAAAATACAGACATCGTGACGAAATGATATAGCCCTCGTGTAAGTAGTACGAGCGCTCGAAAAATAGTCGCAAAAACGTGTGATTTCAAAAAAATTCTTCATTTTTCAGTGGTTTCCGTAAAATATTCTTCTTTTCTTCATTAGCTCTTTTTGCAATCTAAAATTGTGCATATTGAAGAAAATTCTGCATTTCTGGCAACCCTGCTTGCAGATTGCAAGTGTTACCCGTGTTGCCGCGGGCAGTGCCATCTCCCGGACGTGCGGAGAGCCACTACAGAATATCTGTGTGAAATTGACAATTGTAATAAATGATATCATTCTCCATGAAATGAAAATTTATAAAGCAATGACGCGAGGTCAGGAGCTTCTGAACGCTCATTCATCCACCTACTCGGCAGAAACTTTCAACTCGTTATTTTGCGTATACAAAATGAATTTCAACCTGGTCAGAAATATTGGGAATTCTTATTGAATAATTGGTTATGCGATCTGACATGTTGTTAATTGTCACTCTGACAGAAATATCGACTTACTTCCATAGAACATTCAAATATTTCACAAACTTTTTTTTTCTTCTCTGTAAAACCTATTCATAGAACTAAATAATAGAAATATTTAATTATTTTTCTCTCTCTTAAATTTCAGAACTTAACTGATGCAAAAAGGTCACTACGTTGATCTGCCAAACTGAGTTGTATCAGCGGTCGAGAGAAACTCAAAATCAAGTAACTATTGCATCTCTCGAAATTAGGTTGTAAATAATCGCGTTATGCAATTTAGGCACGGACTCATTTCTCCCGAAATCCAATCAAGGTATGACGGATATTCGGGACAGCTAATTAAATTCCCATAGTCGCGGAATCTTCAAGAAGATCACCCTCCGAACTTGAGAGATACGGTTGGGCATTTGTTTAGTTTGCGTCGTTTACGAACACTCACGCCTCGTTCCCCTGCTCCCCTTTGAGTTTTAGCTCGTGCTGAAATTTGTGTAACGTCCTTAATTAACGCCTTAAAAAGTATAATTTCTAATTAAATAATTGGATTAAAGCGAATTTTCTTCCGTTGCTCTGCCCGGCAAGCGTAAAACTGAAATGAGGGCTTCCGAAATATAATTCGAATCTCATTCATATACCTAGCGTGCCTACATGAAATGCAACTTTTACAAGTTGCGACATCATGCCCTGGAATATATTTCTACGAATAAATGGAATTGATTTTAAAAAGTTTTTGAACTAAATTTGCATTCAAAAACCAATCAAATGCATAGAACGATATAGTTTATATAAAATAATAGTTCTGACTGTGCCAACCTGATAAATAGGTCATTTGACTCGTAGATCTATGATTTGACTTACTGTCATTGTCATGTCATTCCAGTTCAGTCGCCAGTTTTAGCCATAGATAGAAAACTGTTTTGTTACTCCTGTTACTCTTTGGTAAATCTCTCTCTTTTCAAAAGTTTGGTTATAGGGAAAAATCACGTACCGCTAGATGGCGCTGAAAATCGAAAAATAAAATAAATAAATAAAAATTACGAAAAGCACTGCCGTGAAGGCAGGAGCTTTTGAGCGCTCGTACATGCACCGTGTAGGTAGACACGCATTTTCCAGTTTCAGCAATCAGTTGAAGGAATTTTTGACTGCTGCCAAAAAAATTCTGAAACTTAGGCTAAACTCCAGACTTCATGTCAGTGCTTCAGCTGATCAATTTTTTTCCGATAATTCGCTAGAATTTTCCACGGTATCTATGGTCTTGGTGATGCGATCTGGACAAAATTTTGCAAGTAGTTTGAATACATTTTTCCTGAGCTAGGTGATAATTTCATTTCAATCCGATCGGTAGTTTCGAAACTATCAGGAAAAAAATATTTTGAACGGCCATATTTACGGAACCCCTAGTCTATTTTTGCTCATTGATGAACGTGACCGTGAAATTTGCGATCCAAACCCACCCTGAAAATTTCAAGTTCCTAGGCCTTTCCTTTCAAAAGTTAGAATTTTCTATGGTTTCTATGGTTCTGGTCATGCGATCTGGACAGAATATTGCTTCAATATATCATTCTCGATTAAAATACAAAATTTCATCTCGATCGAATCCGCAGTTTCGAATTTATCGAGAAAACAAAATTTCAAACGACCGTATTTACGGAACCCCTGGTATAATGTTGCTCATAGATGAACGTGATCACGACATTCAAGATCCACACCTATCCTGAAAATTTCAAGTCCCTAGGCTGTGGGTTTCTGTTCAAAAGTTACAATTTTCTATGGTTTCTATGGTTCTGGTCATGCGATCTGGACAAAATTTCACATGTAGCTTGAACACCTCATTTTCCATTTAAGTGCAAAATTTCATCTCGATCAAATCTGTAGTTTTTAAGTAATCAGGGAAACAAAACTTTGAACGGCCATATTTACGGAACCCCTGGTGGAATTTGGCCCATTAACGAGCTCAACCGAGGCATTTGGGATCTGAACCTACACTGAAAATTTCAAGTCTCTAGGTTGATCCGTTCGAGAGTTATCGTGCTTACGGACGGACGGACGGACGGACGGACAGACTCGAATTTTCCGACGGATTCGTCATCAGTGAGTCGAACATAGTCGATTGAGACCATTTTCGGCTCAAAATTCGAAAAATACAGACATCGTTACGAAATGATATAGCCCTCGTGTAAGTAGTACGAGCGCTCAAAAATGAAAAAAAATTACCCCCTTTCAAAAACCAGTAATTAGCTAGTTTAATTTTTTATGAACTCGCTAATTGCGTTTCTTTTTCACCAAGCTATATCATAAAAGTTATCGTTTTTCTCGAGAACAGTTCCTTCTGCTCCGAAATCGTCAGTATCCTCCTTTTTTCCCGTGGGAATTCGAGAATTCGGCACCAAATGTTGAACGTAATCGGGTTTATCCTCAATTACTTCATGGTTTGCTTCCCTGTATTTAGCGTTTCAGTCGGGCCATTATTTGGCGCGAATTTGACAAATTAATGTAAATTCTTAATTGAAATTTGGTGAATTAGTCCGCCCGAGATTAAAAAAGTTTTTTGGCCGGAGAAAGATTACCTCGGTTTCTTCTCCGTTTTGCCGGGAAACTTCTTTCTTAAGAACTCCTTATTCAGTTCCGCCCGCTATAATTAAGGCATTGGTTTTTTACCGAGCGAGCGAATCCGATCGTCTTTTATAGTTTCACAATTGTACCATTCATTTGCATGCGGAAATAATGCGAGTAATTTGTGGAATGCACACAAACACGAAATTACAGCATATGTGCGAAATAATAACGCTCTTGTTCATATAATTACATAATGCCAACCCTGTATATCTCAGATGAGCACTTTATCTATTGTCCATTCCAGATAGATATTATTGTGTATAATTTTGATTACTTAGCCATTTTAATGACGCTCATTGTTGCAGGTGTTATTTGTTTGTTACATTCCTTCTGGAACTTTTAGATAAGATAATGTTATAAATACCTCTGAAGACGAATCAGTCGTTAATGAATTGAAGTAGTTTCTTCTATACTGTATGAAAGATAGGTCGGATAATCGTCCGTTGTAATAAATAAACTTTTTTTTAAAAGTTGGCTTTCCATTCGAAAAATATAATTATATAAACAAACGCGCCAAAACTGTTGGTCGTGCAGTTTGATCGTCTAGTAAGACATTTTCTGTTTATACAGTCTCAACAAACATGTTCGGCGGAGTTTATAATAAAACCTCTGCTGATTTGAATTGAGGCAAGGATTAAAATGGGTAATTTCATCATCCATGAAAAGACGATCAAATACGCTCCGATGCCGGATCTGGGGGTTCAAAGAGGTTAATTAAGTGGCCGATACTGGATTGGCGGATCTCCTGTGATCTCCACATCAAATAATATCCAAGCAAAGTTTACGCGGAATGTGGAAATCTTTCCGATTCTTGGAATCGTTTCGGCGAGTTCTGGAAGCTTATCCAATCGGAGCTCTCTTTGACGAAATGTGCATAATTTCGGAGGATGTTTGATGAATTTGACCGTGGGAATATCGAAATTATTTTCGGGACATTGAACATAACGAATTCAACCGAGAAATAATCCAAGAAGTCTTTGACAGATGATCTAATGAAAATTAGTTTAATTCCATACGTATAATCAAATGAAAAAAAAATTAACTGCACCTTTAACAAGGTCGAGAATATTTCCTAAGGAATTATTACTATTAGAATACAGGGTATTCCCAAATTGGAGGTTCAAACGAAGAGGGGAGATTCCTTGTGTAATTTTAAGAAAAAAAAGTCCAATGAACATGGGTTCGCAAACGTTTCGTTTTCGAAATACAGGGTATTAAAGTTTTTTTCTCATATTATCTACACTTGACAAGATATTCAACTGAAATTTGGCATAGATATTACAATTGAAAGTTTACACCATGTGACATGCCAATTTCGATAACAAATCCACAGGGTGAATTTTTATGACAATTTGGATTTTTTGAGGATTTCGAGAAAATCGTTGACATTTTTTTTTCTCGAAATCGGTAGCAGATACGACGAAACTACAAGAGACTAGAAAGTTTAGTTCAACAACAAAGCTGCTTTCTACATTTTTTCAAATTGATAGTGGCTCACCAAAAAAAAGTTCTGGAGGAAAACAGGGGACAGTATTTCAGAAAAAATATCACCCTACAGATTTGATACCGAAATTGGCATGTCACATGGTTTAAACTTTCAATTGTAATATCTATGCCAAATTTCAGTTTAATATCTTGTCAAGTGTAGATACTATAAGAAAAAAACTTTAACGCCCTGTATTTCGAAAACGAAACGTTTGCGTTCCATGTTCATGGGACTTTTTTTTCCTTAAAGTTACTCAAGGAATCTGCCCTCTTCGTTTTAACCTCCAAGTGTAGATACTATGAGAATACAACTTGAAAGAAATTCAAACTTTAACACGTGTTAATGGGACTTTTTTCCTCAACCGAAGGGATCTCCCTTCTTTGTTTGTACCTTCAATTTAGGAACAGTTACAATTTTCTATGGTTTCTATGGTTCTGGTCATGCGATCTGGACAAAATTTCACATGTAGCTTGAACACCTCATTCTCCATTTGAGTGCAAGGTTTCATCTTGATCGAATCTGTCGTTTCAAAGTAATCAGGAGAACAAAATTTTGAACGGCTATATTTACGGAACCCCTGGTGGAATTCTGCCCATTAACGAAATTAACCGAGGCATTTGAGATCTGAACCTACACTGAAAATTTCAAGTCTCTAGGTTGATCCGTTCGAGAGTTATCGTGCTTACGGACGGACAGACTCAAATTTTCCGACGGATTCGTCATCAGTGAGTTGAACGCTATCGTTTGAGACCATTTTCGGCTCAAAATTCGAAAAATACACACATCGAAATGATATAGCCCTCGTGTAAGTTGTACGAGCGCTCAAAAAAATAGTCTGTAAGGTATTTAGATCAGTTTTATTCGGTTTAAACATGTTCACGAAGTTATTGAATTTTAGGTAACAAGTTTGGGTCCAATTTTCTGAGGCAGGTTTGGGTGGTGATTTAAAAAGGTAAATAAATAATGATCAACAACAGTGTTATGAAATTGATCTTCGTATTTCAAACGACTGCGACTTAATATTTCTGTAAAAAAGAAATTATAATCATCTTTAAGATGGAGTCTGAATGAAACGATTTTATGTTTAAACTAGATGACCCGGCAAACGTTGTTTTGCCATATCTCTCCCTTTTTTCGCAATTTCAAAATTGCTCGAGGCCTTCGGCCTCTCTTACCTTAGGAAAGCCCGTTTCTCCCTCTCGAAAACGCGGGGGGCGCTTCGCGCCCCCGGTCTCTCCCTTTTTTCGCAATTTCAAAATTGCTCGAGGCCTTCGGCCTCTCTTACCTTAGGAAAGCCCGTTTCTCCCACTCGAAAACGCGGGGGGCGCTTCGCGCCCCCGGTCTCTCCCTTTTTTCGCAATTTCAAAATTGCTCGAGGCCTTCGGCCTCTCCTACCTTAGGAAAGCCCGTTTCTCCCTCTCGAAAACGCGGGGGGCGCTTCGCGCCCCCGGTCTCTCCCTTTTTTCGCAATTTCAAAATTGCTCGAGGCCTTCGGCCTCTCTTACCTTAGGAAAGCCCGTTTCTCCCTCTCGAAAACGCGGGGGGCGCTTCGCGCCCCCGGTCTCTCCCTTTTTTCGCAATTTCAAAATTGCTCGAGGCCTTCGGCCTCTCTTACCTTAGGAAAGCCCGTTTCTCCCACTCGAAAACGCGGGGGGCGCTTCGCGCCCCCGGTCTCTCCCTTTTTTCGCAATTTCAAAATTGCTCGAGGCCTTCGGCCTCTCCTACCTTAGGAAAGCCCGTTTCTCCCTCTCGAAAACGCGGGGGGCGCTTCGCGCCCCCGGTCTCTCCCTTTTTTCGCAATTTCAAAATTGCTCGAGGCCTTCGGCCTCTCTTACCTTAGGAAAGCCCGTTTCTCCCTCTCGAAAACGCGGGGGGCGCTTCGCGCCCCCGGTCTCTCCCTTTTTTCGCAATTTCAAAATTGCTCGAGGCCTTCGGCCTCTCTTACCTTAGGAAAGCCCGTTTCTCCCACTCGAAAACGCGGGGGGCGCTTCGCGCCCCCGGTCTCTCCCTTTTTTCGCAATTTCAAAATTGCTCGAGGCCTTCGGCCTCTCCTACCTTAGGAAAGCCCGTTTCTCCCTCTCGAAAACGCGGGGGGCGCTTCGCGCCCCCGGTCTCTCCCTTTTTTCGCAATTTCAAAATTGCTCGAGGCCTTCGGCCTCTCTTACCTTAGGAAAGCCCGTTTCTCCCACTCGAAAACGCGGGGGGCGCTTCGCGCCCCCGGTCTCTCCCTTTTTTCGCAATTTCAAAATTGCTCGAGGCCTTCGGCCTCTCCTACCTTAGGAAAGCCCGTTTCTCCCTCTCGAAAACGCGGGGGGCGCTTCGCGCCCCCGGTCTCTCCCTTTTTTCGCAATTTCAAAATTGCTCGAGGCCTTCGGCCTCTCGTTGTTCTGGCTATTAAAAAATAAGGGTTGATCGTAGAAGGGTGAAAATTGGGGATTGTATGTATTTTTGTATGTTGTATCATAAAAAAATAGAAATTAGAAATTTTGTCTAAAAAATAAAAAAAAAAAATTTAGGGGTGGACTACCCCTAACATTAAGGGGGATGAAAAATAGATGTTGGCCGATTCTGATAGATACCGGATAAGCACAAAAAATTTCATCAAAATCGGTTAAGCCGTTTCGGAGGAGTATGGCAACGAACACTGTGGACACGAGAATTTTATATATTAGATAATAGTTATAATGACATGAGTTTTAGGACATTTGATTATATAACAATGAGTGAACAAAGTTCTAGTACTAGAAAAAAACCAGTTTACAATTGTAATTGTTGTCTTCAATTGCTCCTCGAAGAAAATCAAAACTGGGATACACATTTCCATAAATTGCATAAGAAAGATACCATAGCAGTTTGTGTCAATAATGCCTTCGGCATAGTGGAAAAGATGGAATGAAGGAAAGCACAAATGATCAACTATTAGTTGTAGCTTCTAAATAATTGAACACTGTCGTCAAACTCAAATAGTGCTCCATTTTTCCTGTTGAATCATTATCAATTTCGATATAATTGAAATTGAAAAAACCAATTTATTCTCCTAAAATCAATAAACTTGACACTTCACTATCAATAATCCAATCATTCACTAAAAGTCTTCGCAAAGTCGACAGAAAAACCTGAAAAACACCTAAAATAATCCGTTTCACCACAATAAATCCCGAAAAGGTACTCGTTTTCCTCCATGTTTGTTTACATTTCACAGCGCCCTCATCGGTTATTGGAATCGCGAATTACTACTTTGACATATATCAGGTTATACTTTCCGAAAGCTGGAATCAATGATTAGATCAGATTAACCCCATCAGTGAAGCCCTCATGTGAACGAGGCCTCATGCTTATTATTAGCTTATGTCAAATATCAAGAAGAGATCCTAACCCAAATTTTTGAGCGTTAGTTGATGATTTGAAATCGCTATAATCGCATAAACAGTAGACTGTGTTTGAAAGGAATACAAGATTAAGAATAAATTATTTGATTTTCAGACTATATTCATATATTCGAAATACAATATGGTAAGATATGGCAAGATATCATACTGTAGAAATGTTTTAAATTCATTGCAAATTTCAGCTCTTCTACTCATTTTTCAAGTCCTTGGTAGGAAAAGACGTGGTTGTAGAACTCAAAAATGATCTGAGGTAATATTCGATCACATAAGTATATTAATGTTAATTATTCTAATGATTGTATATCAATTTCAGTATTTGTGGCACCCTCCACTCAGTCGATCAGTATTTGAATATCAAACTAACAGACATAAGTGTAACAGATTCAGACAAATATCCACACATGGTAAGTTATATGTTCATCTCGAATATTCATTTAATATCTCATCGGTTTTCAGCTATCCGTCAAAAATTGTTTCATCCGAGGATCAGTTGTTCGGTATGTGCAATTGCCGGCTGACGAGGTTGATACCCAACTCTTACAAGATGCTGCACGTAAAGAATCTGCAGTACCGACTAGATAAAAAAATTGGGGTTTTCATTATGGTTCTTTTCAAAGAAAACCAGATGAGGCTAACATCAAGATTCATACAAGTATCATGGTTTCTTGTGGATATAAGCAGAATGCGCTCTTCTTTTAGTTTATTTTTATAAAATGTATTCCAATACTTTTTGGAGAGTGGATTTTCATTGTATTGTTTGAAAATATAATAAATTCATGAAACCTATTTATTTTAGGTTAGATTATTCAATAATTTTGCATTTCCGACACTTCCAGGAGTTGAATTTATGTAGAAAAGCAACAGCGACAAAAATAACGAAGCTTAACCAAGCAGCAAAAGATTTTGAATGTCTCGGCTCAAACAAAAAAATAAATATTGCCATTTTCGAATAACATTTTAATTTCCTCAAATTGTAGGATACAAAATATTGATGAATATTCAAACGCTGGAATGAAATTTATCTTTCAGTTCCTTATATTGCTTCTTAACTTCCGAAAGTTGACGGGATGCTTCTTGTAGATCGGGTTTCAAGCCAAAATAAACGTCCAATTCCTTTTCTAAAGCTTCCTTTTCTTCAATCATACTAGACAAAGTTTGAGCTTCTTTAGCAATATGAGTTAAATCGAGTTGAGGATTCTTCAACCAAGGATGCTTTTTCTAAAATTCAGACATTATGTGAATCGTAATGATGACTGAGAATTCAATATTCACTTCAAATTTAGCCAGTTCACTTTCGTAGGCAGAAATTTTTTTATCCACAAGGTAGACATCTTCATTTGTTAGATTGAAAGCCCCCGTTATCTTTTTCTTCGCCTCCTCCAGTTCCCTATAATTAATCATTGAATTTTAAACTACCATAACAATTAAATCTTCACCTTGCTAATGTTTTAATATCGCCATTGAGTTCATCATTCAATCCCATGTAAAGGTTTGTATCACTCTTCAACTTCCTAATATGATCATTATCTTCAGTGTTCCGTTCAATGTGAGACATTGCCATGGCTTCGGCATCGCAATCAAACGTGTCGAAGTGATGCTGAGCAGTGCAGAGTTGGGTTATTTCTTTCTGCATGTCCCTATTGAAGTTCCATTTCCAAGAGGAAGACGGTTCATGCAATAATTTGCACTGGGTGAAAGTCGATTCGAATTTCGCATCTAAAATAAAGTTTGTTGTTTTGAATATATGTGAAGTTGCTTCAATATAATATTACTTTCTTCCTTATATAATTTCAGCCTCTTTCTTCTAACAGCCGTCATTGTTTCTTCCTTTGGACATTTAGCTTTTCGAATTGAATGCATTTCAAAACGGGTATCCAAATATGAATTTCTCCTTATAATTAGTTTGTTATTGTTAAATTTTCAGCACAAACCAATTATCAGCGAATAGAGAAAATCCGTCAGTTGTCGACTTGACATGTTCATAAGAACTAATAAGTAGGCATGAAGCACACACAGAAAACAGGGATTTTCTTCTCAATTTCGACTATGAGCTCTGATTTTCCGAAAAATTACTTTTCCTTTTCGTTATATGCTCAATCCAAATTTTCATTTTGAACTTCCTATCAGAAGATATTTCCGGAGATTCTTATTCTCGAATCCAAAAGTTTAAACGCCCCCTGTCGGCTGAACCACGAACCTAGAAAACGAGTATTGCTTTCATATTTCACATGCTTTCAAGCCAGATATTTTGATTTTATATCCAGGAACTAGGTATTCATTCAGATTTAGGAATTCTTATCGTTTTCTGAGCAGACTAATTGGTATTGATAATAAAAATTGTCTGTGAGGTATTTATATGATAAGTGTGATTCAGTTGAAGTACGTTCACAAAGTTATTGAATTTCAGGTTACAAGTTTGAGTCCAATTTTCTGGGGCAGTTTTGAGTGGTGATTTAGAAAGGTCATACAATAATAATCAACAAGAATTCTATGAAACTGATCTTCGTATTTCATATGACTTTGACTTAATCTTTGAGGTGAAGTCTGAATGAAACGATTTTATGTTTGAATAAAATATGTACATGAATTTTTGGATATTGGAATATATATCAATGAGTGAACAAAGTTCTAGTTCTAGAAAAAAACAGTTTAAAATTGTAATTGTTGTGTTCAATTGCTCCTCGAAGATAAATCAAAACAAGGCTATAGATTTCCATAAATTTCATGAGAAATACCATAGCAGTTTGTGTTACTAATGCCTTTGGCAGAGTGGAAAAAATGAACCGAAGCACAACTGATCGACTATATGGTGTACCTTCCAAATAATTGAACACTGTCGGCAAACTCAAAAAGTGCTCCATTTTTCCTATCGAATTATTATCAATTTCGATATAATTAAAATTGGAAAAAACCAATTGGTTCACCTAAAATCAATAAACTCGACACTACTCTATCAATAATGCAATCTTTCACAAAAAAGTCCCCACATAAAACTTACAAAATCGAAGGAAAAACCTGAAAAACATCCAAAATAATCCGTTTTACCACGATAAATCCCGAAAAGGTACTCGTTTTCCTCCATGTTTGTTTAAATTTGTCAGCGCCCTCATCGGTAGTTGAAATCGCGAATTACGACTGTGATCCCTCAAAATTTCCCTTTTATTCATACCTACGCTCAATCCAAATTTTCATTTTGAAATTTCTATCGGCAGAAATTCCCGGAGATTCTTATAGGGAAGAATTTCGGAGTGGGTGACATCTACTATTAATCGTTTGAAATACTCGAGAGGTGAACAACAAATTAACGTGTGTGTTTTTGTATGGGAGAAGTGTGAATTATTTGTATGATTTTAAGTCATTTATGTATCGTGATAGTGATATATTTGGATTGATATTTTCCAAATAAACTGTATGCGATCTGAAAATGCAACGGATTGTAAGCGGAATAAGATCAGGAAAAATGCATTCTGTTCCTCAAAGCTGAGCGTATATTACTTCTGAAATTTCTTTGCATAAATTTCCGTTGAATCCCAACGCAGTTAAAAATGGCAGACAATCAACATTGGGAAACGTATCTCAAAGAATATGTTAGTTTGCAGCAGCACTTTCAGAAAGATGATTTTCTTCATCGTAAGTTCAATAATTTTCCACAATATAGGGTGCTATCACATTCACGTTCACCCTCATAATCAAAAATTTCCGAAGCGGTTATCTCGACTTTCACAGGCATTATTATTAATTCCGCAATGTCATAAAAAATATTTGATTTACTTGTCATGAAAAACAGAAATGAACGAATAATTTTGACCCCCTTTCGGCCAGACATCTTGTGATTTTCAGCGCCATCTAGCGGTACGAGATTTTTCCCTATAACCAGAGAAGAGATGACCACTGTTTATTTCATAACCTCAAAAAAGTGCACCACAGATAAAATAATATAAAATAAAGTGCACTTTTCCGGAAATCTGGAAATTGTGTCTGTGTTGTGGAACTTTAATCCACAAAGGGCACAAAGTAAGTATATTGTGTTGTCGGTGCTTTAATCTGCAAGTTCAAAAAACAAATTTCAAATATCCATTATAACAATTTATTATTTAGGTGGACAATTAAGGGCGGCAATTTATTGTAAGACGACGATATGCAATATATTAATAACAATACGTAAAACATAAAAACATAGCATGGAAAAAAATGCTCTGCAACTCTTGGCTGACTATGGAGATGATGGAGAAAGTTCTGATGAGAATGTCCCTGGACCTAGGGTTTCAACGAAAAGACGCTTCAAGGAAGATAACTTTGAAAGGTCTTTCACATTGCATATTTGAAAATCAACTTATTCTGAGATACTCGATATTACAGGCTTCCCCTCCCTGAATGTATGAAAAAAATAGAAAGTCCTTCATGGGTAGATAATCCATCTGAACATCAAGGAAGAATACGGTCCTTCAAGCACGAGAGAGGCAATTGGGCCACTTTTGTTTGTATACCATGTAGGTGACTTCAAAAACTCCTCAGAAATAGAAAAATTGATATAACTTACTTTCAGGCGAACCACATAACGGTTTCAGCTCGTTACAACAATCGATTATCAATTGCCTACCAGGTGTGCCCCTTCAGAAAGTAGACGACTTACATTTGAGTTTAACGAGAACTGTTGTTTTAAAATACCACTGGATTCATCCATTCATTAATTCGATAAAAGAGAGAGTTTCTCACTTTAGAAGGTAAACATTTTTGTGGTGAGTGTCACTTTTGTCATTGAAATATTTCGAGTTCGAGTAAACGGAAGGAAAATAATTCAAAGAATATTGCTTTGAGCGGGGTGGAATTGGTTCAAAAATAAATGTTGTAATCTAAAAATATATTCGTCTCGATGTATTTGTGTAATTTTTTCAGGTTCGTTCTTACTTTTGGGAGTTTGAAGGTTTATTGCAACGAAGAGAAGACTAGAACGTTCATTGGTTTAGAAATAACCAGCGCTTATGATACCCTCAAAGCTATAATAAAAGAATTGGACGTTTGTTTAACAGAATTCCAGCTTTCGATTTTCTACAAAGTAGGTCGCTCTAAAAATTTTTTTTTTTTTTAATTAATTTCGTGTGTTTTCGTAGGACCCATCGTTTCACATTAGCATATTATGGTGTTTGGGAGATTTGGAAAGTAAATTGGAGTCTTATTTACCCCATTTTGATCTGATATTGAACAAGGTAATGACTGAGAATCCGGATGAATTTTGGCATATAGCTGTGAATTATTTATTTTGTAAAACGGGAAATAAGAACTTTCAGTTTCCTTTGGTTTGAATTTGTTTATATTGAGAATGAATTTTGTAAAATAATAAAAGACAAGAATTATTTCGGAAGTGAGATTTATTATAGGTTTTCACCACAAATCCTCAAGTTCCTTCAAGTGAAGAATTAACAGGTTGGTATTATTTGAAAGTATTAATCGCGATTCTAACTATCGATGAGGGCGCTGCGAAATGTAAACAAATATGGAGGAATACGAGTACCTTTTCGGGATTTATTGTGGTGAAACGGATTATTATAGGTGTTTTTCCTTCGATTTCTTGAGTTTTATGTGAAGACTTTTTAGCGAATGATTGAATTATGAATAGTGTAGTGTCAAGTTTATCGATTTTAGGTGAACAAATTGGTTTTTCCAATTTTAATAATATCGAAATTGGTAATAATTCAACAGGAAAAATGGAGCACTTTTTGAGTTTGCCGACAGTGTTCAATAATTTAGAAGCTACACCAAATAGTCGATTATTTGTGCTTTTCTTCGGTCCATTTTTTCCATTATGCCATAGGCATTAGTGACACAAACTGCTGAGGTATCTTTGTTTTGAAATTTATGGTAATGAATAGGCCGCCTGTTTAGATTTTTCTTCGAGGAGCAATTGAAGACATAACAATCTAGTACAAGAACTTTGTTCACTCATTGTTATATAATCCAATGTCCTAAAAGTCATGTACATATATTAATAAAACATAAAATCGTTTCATTCAGACTTCACCTTAAAAATGATTCTAATTTCTTTCTTACAGAAAGTTATCAGTCATATGAAATACGAAGATCAATTTCATGACACTCTTGTTGATAATTATTGAATTACCTTTCTAAATCACCACTCAAACCTATCCCAGAAAATATAAAACAATACTAGTTTTCTAGGTTCGAGATTTGGCCGGCAGGGGGCGTTTAGAATTCTGGAATCACAAAATGTTCCTTGTTTTGACACTACTATTGACGTGAACTTTTTCAAAAATCGCATTGAGTTTTATAATTTATAGATGTTTTATTTTGAATCTTATCGATAAAAGTGTTGCTACTATTATGAAGATAGAGCCAGGTGATTTTTTTCAATCTAACACTTCTTTAGTTGATTAACTTGTAATGTTTTGCAGTTTTAAATACCGACTATTTTATCTGAACGAGAGTTCAGAACGCTTTCAATATACGAACACGCGGGATCGCAAACTAATCTTAACTATTTTTGGCCAGCGCAGTGATCAATCTAGGAAGGACTCTACATTTCGTAGAAACCACAGGACCTTCTCATCGTACTAGGGAAATTTATCGGGAAGTCTTAGACAATTAAAACACAATATTTTTAGCACCCAAAATAAGAAAATAACCAGTTTATTTCAGAGTGCCAAAAGGTAAAAAAAAAACAACCCCAAGGGGAAGAAAAAAAACAACCTCTCTCCTTTTCTCGTTCACAAGTAAAGAATATTCCTAAACAGAGGCAAATAATAAAATGGTAAATAATTATGAGAATAGTAGAATATATCAAAATCAAGTGGTAAAATATATCAACATCAAGTAATAATGAGAGTGGTAAAATGTATCGAAATCAAAAATAAGTAATGATGAGAATGGTAGAATATATCGAAATCAAGTAATAATGAGAGTATTAAAATATATCAAAATCAGGTAATAATGAGAGTATTAAAATATATCAAAATCGAAAGCCAGTCATAGAGAGCAATGGGGAAATATATCACAATCAAAAATAGATACTACAGAACGAGAAAACCCTTTCTGTAGGATAGAAAGCATTAATGGTAACAAATATCCTGAATGGTGGATGCGAAGATAATGTATCGTAAGTGAAAAACTGTTCACTAAATAACAATATATGTACACAGAAAAGGGTTAGATTCAAGAGGGACTTTCCTTCAGAATGATAAGTGCTACATCCACATCAACAACTTGAATGGTACAAAGGAAAGATTATTCCAGAATTGCATCCCCTATCCCCTGAATGACTAAATACTAAATGAGGTATAGGGCAAATAGGGACCGAGACCATCTTTACAGGCTGTAATCTCAGTGAAATAAATTCAGGGAAGCCTGCAAGTTCGAGCAGTGTTAAGTGCTCTACAGGTGGGAAGGTTCAACGCTACTTAGATGCAAAGAGGTACAATTCTTGATATATCTCCCATGGGGGAATCTCTATACCGCGTCATTATGTTTAGCAGGCACTTATCTCTCCAATTAAGTTTCAAGAATCCAACATATTAATGAACCATCTACCAAGTTTCCCAAGTGGGAGAATTGAAATAGTGGTATTGACTGGGAGTACACAAGTACCGGAAATATGAATAAATATCACAAGCACAAACACGTAATAAATATTAAATGGAGAAATAGTACCAGTATAGACAACAATCAAGAATAAATAATAATATGTTTCAATGTAAAAGAAATTCACTTACTTGCATACGATTATCAAAGAAAACGGTAATAACATACTAGAGGTAATGGAAACCTTTGGTTTCGTAAATTTGCTGAATTCTACGACTAACGCTTAACAACCTTACCAGTGTTCTTCGCTTTGTGTATCTGAATATCAGAGCAGAGCAACCACTCTGGTGCACCTTCTCTCAAGAAGTAAAAGTATTCTTTTCTCTATAACCTCCAAAAACCATCGAATAGAATCACGGTGTAAAAAATAAAAATCACGGAGTTATTTGACCGTGTTCAGAATATTCGACCGTGTTCTTCTAATCTACTCTGCAATCGGTATTATATGAAGTTTCCTCATTCGTAGGATGTTAATCTAGGACCGATCCATTACAAACTGCTGACATACACAATCATCCTTACATTTCTTGGAAATGACAAGTGCAGTCATTTTGTGAAACCGAAATTTCCCGACTCAACTTTATTGTTATCTGGACCACTCTTTATTTCATAACCTCTAAAGAGTGCACCACAGATAGAATCTGTAAAGTGCACTTGTCCGAAAATCCGGAGTGTGTGTTGTGGAACTTAATTAAAAGTATAGTCTTTTTGTGAAATTTAAATTTTCCAGATACAACTATATTGTTATCTGGAAGGAATGACTCGGAGAGAGTGCATAGAAGACATTATCCTCAACTAGCCAATGCAAGTGTGGTTTCGTTTTCAGCAATGATACCAGAACAGCGTAAATTTTTGTTGAAGAAAGATAGGCTCAAAGAGAAAAGACACATAAGAGGCCGAGCCCACATGTCGCACTTTGATACACAATGTAATTGAAATTAAAGCTACTTTTATTTCAATTTGGAAAAATATAAATAAAAATTTTTTTTTATGAGGATTAGCCACGATGTCTGTATTTTTCGAAAATGGTCTGTCATTTTTTTGACAGCTGTCAATTCTTCAACACGCAAATTCTTGTCTAGATCGCTTTACCAGAATCATAGGAACCATAGAAAATTATAACTTTCGAACGGAAAGACTCGGAGACTTGAAATTTTGATTGATTGAAATATGGTCGTTTGAAATCTTGTTTTCTTGATAATTTCAAATCTACAGATTCGATCGTGACGAAATTTCAATGAAGATTGATATATTCTTGTTGCTTGAATATTAAACCATTTTGAATTTCAACGAATTATTGAATAAAAAAATCCTTATATTTCTGTAACAGCTGATTCGGCATAATTGACAAGAAGCTGCTGCCATTTTTTTGACAGCTGCCAAAAATTTCTTCGATTGGTTTCTAAAACTGGAAAATGCGGATCTACCTACAAGGTGGATGAACGGGCGCTCAAAAGCTCCTGACGGCAGTACATTTTATAATTTTTTTCAACCACACATTGCTGATATCATATCATGTGAAATCATTTTGCAACACCGTTGATGAGGATTAATTCCATATTTTTAATCTTTCCATAAAAAATCACAAAATCAACAATAAAATTCCCTCAGAAATCAAAGCTATCGGACGATTCTTTTTTCTGTGTTTGCTCAGCATTTATTTTCTCTAGAGTTTTGATGAGCCCATCGATTTTCGAAGCCAACTCAAACATAGTGGATTCCATGTCTTTCAGCTGTTGCTTTTGTCTGAAAAATTGTCGGCTTAAGTATCTTTCAAAAAATTCGTACTCAAATCATGTGAATTTTTTACACTCACTGCAGTAAATCTTCTGTATTCTTCACAGCGTCTGGAGTTTGCTGTTTTTCCGTTGTAGTATCTGAAATAAAAAGATTTGATATTGTAGAAAAATCGATCTTACTATAACTACAAAACGACATAACAAGACTTCAAATTTTTTGCACCAGTGCAAAAAATATCACAGTATGTATCTGAATCGAGTTCATATCTTGTGAATTTTTGCACTAGAAAAGCAAATTACAAGCTTACTATTCGAGAAACCTACCAGGTATCAAACCTTCCAATTCTGACACAAGTTTGCTGACGTCATATTCTGACACCATAGCCACTGGATTTATATTGTAGCGGGCGAAAAACATCTCTATTTCCAAATAACTGAAGCCACATCTGAAAAAGGAAGTATTTCAACATTTAAACTTTCGAAGAAAAATTTGAAAAGCATCTTGTAGGTAGATGAATGACCAATTTTTTATTTTCTTTGTTTCGAAATTCGATATCATTTTTACGCCGAGTCTTGTTTTCGCTCGAAATTTTCTTTATTTTCATTTTGGTCGAAGGATTAACCTACTATGACAGAAACGTTTTCTTGTCAAACCTTTAGAGATTGGGAGATTTTTTTTTCGATAATTCGCTAGAATATTCTACGGTATCTATGGTCTTGGTAATACGATCTGGACGAAATTTCGCACGTAGTTTGAATACATTATCCATCCGAAATCCAAACCTACCCTGAAAATTTCAAGTCCCCAGGCCTTTCCGTTCGAAAGTTATAATTTTCTATGGTCCTGGTCAAGCGATCTGGACAAAATTGCTTTTAGCTTGAACACGTCACTCTCCATCTGAGTGGTAAAATTTCATCGAAAATTCGAAAGATACAGACATCGTGACAAAATGATATAGCCCTCGTAAGTAAGCAGAGAACGAGCGCTCAAAAAAAGTAGTACTTTACTTCTCAAGTGCTGTTCGTATTTCTTCAGCAGTCAAGCTGTAGTCGGTTTTCTTGATATCTTTCAACTTGAACTTGCAGCATTTACTCTTGCTTATCAACTTGAAGAGATGCATCTTCAGATAATCGGTCATCTGCAATTCGGTGGGTGCGATGGCCAATTCCGTTTTGACGTCGGCGTAGGTGTCATTGATGATGGCCAAAAACATGTTCTTAAAAAGGAAAGAAACGTGAGCAAATAACAGAAGATTTGAACTTGTATAAACGAAAATATGCTTTATAAAAGAATGAAATTCAATACATATTCTGAGCGTACAAATAGAGAAGAAAAAATCCTAATGCTACTGTCGTGTACTCACCAACAGAACGAAAAACACCAGAAAAATGTAGCTCAGGAAATATATCGGTGCTAGAATCCTGTGGGCTTCCTCTATCAAACCGTAATCGAAGTCGCCAAGGATGGTTCTTAGTAAAGTAAACATTGAATGACCAAAAGTTCGAAAATCTTCCACCTGTAGATACCTCAATTATTAAATAAATCATATAGATCAAATGATAAACATAGAAGAAATGATTTCTAACTGATTCTTCCATTGTTCTTTTTTTTCGTTTATTTTCCAATTGTGTTTTATTTTCAAGATTTTTATTTTATTTGTCTTTGGGGCGAAGTACTTGACAAAACTTTTGTTGTTTTTCCTCAATTTCGAACATTTTATTTCTTTTAATTTACCTGTGATCCAAATAGGAGAAATCCCAGTTCAGAATAAGCGAAGAAAATGATGAAAAACATGATGGAGAAGCCCATTATATCCCAAGTACACTGTGGAAGAGAAAAATTGAAGAAATATATTTTATTAATGCACTAATTATAATAAATTTAATAATAAAGAGTACATTTTGAATATACCTCTGATAGACATACAAGTGGAAATAATTTCTCTAATAATAGTGAAGAGTTAAAACAAAAAACATAAATTGAATCAAATTGGCCACAGTTCAGGTAAAAAACATACCTTCATTAGGGTTCAATATTAAAATGTTATTATGATGAAAACTTTCACATTTTATTGTAAAAAATCTATTAATTTTAGGATTTGAGAGTGTGTTGTTAAACACCCTGTCGAAAATTGTTGCAACTCTAGAACAAAACTCATTCATTTTGAATCAAATAAATTAACGAACAATCATTCCCACAACAAACGAATCAATGCCTCCTCAGAATGTCCCTCCAAACTTTCCCATACAGACTCTGGAAAGTTTCCAGGAATTCGAATTTCTCTCAGCGTTCTGGAGACATCGCGAGAGTTCCATCCCAATACATAAATGACCATCGGCCCGAAACAGAGGCAGTACGAGAAAGCGCGAAAATAAATTATTAAGTGGTGTAAATAAATTAGTGTTAGTGAACTGTAAATAAATTATTTAAGAGGAATTTGGACTATTTTCATTAAAATATGTATATGTTTATCGAGTTTCTGTCTATTTATTTCAACTAACCATTATTTATCCCAATTATTTTCATTTTTGAAAACTGAATATGAACGGTTGTTTTCATGTTTAGGGCTAGATTTAATCCTAAGAATAGTCAATGAACTCCGGGGTTCATATACAGGGTATTCCTTCATTCGACCTTAAAACATCTACCATTAATTCTCTCACCTTTTTTAGCGTGTCGTTAAGTTGACCCATGGTCTTATTGAAATTCAGATATTTGAAGAATCGGATGAAAACGAAGAACAGGGTGATCGCGGCAATATCGTCATGTAAACCTTGCACGTAAGCGATATATTCCAAGTTTCCATATTTTTCGGGGTTCTCCTTTATTTTCGTTATGTAATAGTCCACATTGTTCCGCTTGTAATTCATTAGGACGAAAGTGATGATGGCCAGCTGGAGATAGAAGAGTTTAGTCAAATAGTAATCGAATACAAATACAAATGAACTTACGACAGTAATTGCGCAATCAATGTAGGACCAGAAGCGGAGGAAATACCTCCACTTGAAATAAACCAACTCTCTCAACGACTGCAGCAGGTAGATGAAGATGAAGATGTAGAAGATGGATTCGCATAGGAAGATGAAATATCCCCAAGAGTCGTATGTCACTATGAGTTTCACGCAGTCGAATTTGTGACTAGGCAGCACACCCCCAGTTGGAGGTAGCTCGAAGATTATTCTGAGAAAAAAATATTGAGTATTCTTGAAATTTTTTTTTGAATAGTTCTGCTCACTTGCAGACCCCGAAGATGTTCAGATTCGTGTTGTAAACAGCGAAATCCACGAATACCGCTCTGGTGTGTCTTGTAATCCATAGGTTGTCCTCGAGATATTTAATCTGTTCCAAGGCGTCGGTCCCGTTCAAACTGAGATCGAGGTAGAATCCTCCACCGCTGTAGGTGGCCACCGCTCCTGCCACCTCGATGTTCTCGGTGACGGTTTCGTCGGAAAACACCCACCTTGAAAACCGGTCTAAATTAATTTCTGGAAAATCACCAAAATCCTCGAAAATCGATCGAAAGCGTCTCCTAGGAATTTACAAGGCTTTTTTCCCGGCACGACTGGGTCGTGGCCGAAGGCCGCGTTTGAATCTCGAAGGTCCCCAGGTTTTACTGAATAATATTGCGTTTCCACCCCTCTTTCTTATTTCCTCGATTTAAAATCATCAATTAGGACGGATGCGAACACATCCCATTTTCGAGCCGAAACTTTGAAACTTAAAATCAGAACGCGATAGAAATAATACTGTCATCGTCAATATCACCAAGAGAATATAAAAGTTTCATTAATTCGGCCCATACCTGATGAAAATCCATATTAACTTAGTATTCACTAATTACCTTCAGTTTATCTCGTCACCTGATGAAGCCATGGTATGGCGAAACACGTGTAGTGGTTTTGTTAAACTCTCAATTAGTGAAAATCTAGACTAAGTTGATTAGTGAATACTAAGAGAATATAAACGTGTCTCTACCAAACTAGCGTACAACTTACGCTGTTTCTTTGCCAACTCCGAAAGGTTTCCTATCCTCACTGTATTCATCATATGAGGCGAAGCAGAGTCTGAACAGCCTCCGGAAGTAAGGGTGTATCTCGCAAGAATCTTCAGAAACACGTACCTGTGAAAGATTGAAAATCATGATCCTTGAGGATATAAAAAATTCATTATTGAAATATTTTTAGCTTCTTTTATTCCTAATTTTCACTGAATTGTCCTCACCTGTCTTACCCGAGGAACTCCCAGGACCACATTCTCGTATAACACGCTCAGTGCTCTTTGCTCCTCCACGTGGGAAAATTTACTGAAGTATTTATCGAAATAAATGGTATCGATGAACATTATGGAGATGAACTGAAAATAAGATAGATCCCTGCAATTATCATCCCAAAGGACGCGAGGTCTTCTTGGGTTGAGACCGCAGCGCCGCGAACGGCGAAAGTTGAAATACAGCCAAGGGCAATCAGATTTGTTTACGTTTGTGTTTATGTTTTGCATTTTTTTTATTATTCTAGACTTACATTCCACATATCGGTAACTGTAGCAATGTCCGCGAAGGCTATTGCTTCGACTCCGTCCTGCTCGTTCCCTCCGAATTGTTTTTTGAAGAAGCCTTGCTTTATTGCTTCGGTCATATAGTACATTTCAGAGCTTTTCAGGTTCGCTACATCTACAAAAATCGAATGAAACTTTGTGATTGTAAATTTTGAATAGCTACGCAATGAGCACTGAACGTTATGAAATAACCGCCAGAGAATGGTTTTTAACAAACGTTAATTCACCGAAAAACTGATTTGAATTGAATCAAAATATGGTATATTTGAAATTTGTTCTTTATAATTATTGTTTTCCTCTCAACATTGTCAGTACACTGAAAAAAACGAATCCCGGAAATTTCCGATTAAATGAATTATATAGGGGGGAATTTCCTGTAGAAGTAACCGAATTCCTGTTGTATATCCTTGAAAATTTATTTGAGTATATGTGAACGTTTGAAGGAAGCATCCTGCTACAAATAGCGAGCTGATAAACTTCCCGAGCTACCCTTGTACCTACTTACGTATCCAACAGCTTATCGCGAAAAAAATGTAGAAAATGGTTTCAATCAGCGAACTGAATAGTACTTGCTCCCTACTGAAATCTTCGGCCATTGCACGAGTTATACATCGTACTGAAAAAAGACAAGTTTATGATTTTGCACTGAATCGAAACTCGAAATATAATGAAATCTGAAATTACTTTTTTTTGGTTTGGCCTGTTTTATATCTGACCCATTACTGATCTCATCGGAATAAGTATCTCGCAGTCTTGCCCTCAGCTTTGCCACATCTTGAGCACTTTTCTCTCCATCAATATTTCGCAATTGATTGAATAAATCTGGATTTGATCTAGATTTTTTCATTACTTCTCATATGTGTTATATTTGAAATTTCTTAATCTTCGAAATTCGGTAATTTGACATGGGCTATTAGAAGTGTCAATTGAATTATAATTGTCGATGACATTGACCTTTTTGAAGTTGTCAAAGCGAGATGTGTCTAGTATACAGTAGGTTCACATAATATAAGTGATTTTTTTAATGAGTAAAAAATTGTTTCTTATTTTGAATCACCAGAACTAGTTATAGTGAAGCTTTCACCTCCTACACAATGTTAAAAAAATTATATTCACTTCACTCTGTTAATAATTTATTAGAATTTTTTAGTGAGGGGACAATTTTTTTCAAAACATGTTTTCCTAATTGAAATTATTCCGTGAAGTGTTTCGCCTTCTGGTGCCTCCGCAACATATCCTTCCTGCAGAACTTGGAATCACAGTATTGACACTGAAACGTTTTCTCTTTTCCACACTCAAACCTCACATGGCGCCAAAGATGCCCTTTCTGTTTGTATGCTTTGCTACAATTGGTACAACTGAATAAGGATCCCGCAGAAACTGGAAAAATCATAGTGATGCAACTTTTTTTATCCTTTAAAATTTAAGATTTTCATATTTTTTTCAATATTAGTTACATGCAAAAAAAATTCACCTGAGAAAAATATCCTTGTATCAATGTGATCCTTTTTTTGGTGGACCTCACTCTGAATATCACATTGAAAAAATACTTTGTATGAGACTGCAATAAAAATGACTTTGAAAACAAATATTTATTTCGTGTTTAACATCTACAAAACATTCCAATTCAAATATAACAAAATTTCGCAATTACAACAATAAACAATAAAGAAATTATATAAATCCTTTTTCGCAGTGATGTAAATAATGCTGAAGAAAATCGAACTGATCATTGGAAAATCAAGGAAAAAAAACTTTATCATTTTTGTTTTGATCCCTCAAATGCTTAGCGAAATAGTGACTTTTAATGCTGCTCTTTCTTTTAGCCATATAACTACAACTGTCCAGGGGACATTTAAATCCAGGGGGCTTATTGCATTCGAAGTGTATGTGACGATATAAAGATGAACTATGTTTGTAGTTTTTCCCACAAATATAACACTGTAGTGGAACTTTCCCTGGAAGTAGAAATACGAATCAAAACAAATATCCAATCAAATTATTCTTTTATTTTTTATAACATTCACATACGATGATAAAAGTTCGAAGTTTATTATGAACGAAAAAAGCTGAATAAAACGGCACAAATAAAAAAAATCACTCACCTGTGAGAAATTTTTTTTTAGATTCTTAGCTTCCAGTTTAATCTGAACTGTATACTTTTGTTATACTGAGAAGGGGATCCATGAAAAAAGTAGTTTAACAAAAAATATATTTTTTTAAATTATGAAAAAATAATATACAAAAATGAGATTTTCTAATGAGGATAATTGTTTAAATCATGTATATCTCGATAATAACATAAAATATTTTATTAATTCACCCATAAAGGTATAATCATGTAACGGAAAAAAAAATTTAATTTGATGGAGAATTTTGTGTTTCGCTCAGTGCTTTAATTCATAGTGTCTCTTCAAATGGTACCTTCTTGTACTTCTGTATCCACATCCATGAATACATTGCAGTGGCTCATTCTTAACTTTACAATCGATGATCTTATGCGTTCTCATACTCTTCAGTTGGTAGAAAACTTTACGACAAAAATCGCATGTGAAAGTTTCTGAAAAGAAACTATGTTAAAATTTCGAAAAATGGGGCGAATTAGTCGACGGGTAATTTTTTCTCTGCGAGGCGATGGAATTTAGATTTGTAATGGCCTTACGACGTGTAGAATAGCCGCAGCCATATTCGCAAAACTGTGGCATCCTGGTCACCAAACAATCCTTCGCCTTATGGCACCTCAAGCTTTTGTAACAGAAAAATACTTTCCGACAGTTATCACAGGTGTGGCGATCTGAAAAATATTTTTTTTAGGGAAATATCCAAAATTTTTCAATAAAACACCAGAAATCAAATAAATTGTAACATTGCCTCACCTGCAGCTTGAGGCTTTTTCAAGGCTGCGCCATCTGTTAGTGAATAGTGATACTACCTACCAGATACTTTTTGAAGCCCATAGTAAACTGTAAAACCGAGCTTTGTGTTTTTCTTTCAACTTTGACTACATTTGAAACATGTATATAATATTTTTCGTAAAAATATGAAGATGAATTGACATTGAAGACGACTGAAAGTATTCTGCGAGATTCTAGACCTCAGTTTGTAACTCTCGCTTAGATTCTAATAAACATTTCGAATCCAAAATTTCAAAAATATATTTGATATAAATATGACTGAATCAGTATTATAATATTCGACATAACCACACGTACATCGAAATAAAACATCATCCAAATTAATATACATTGTGAGAACACACTTATCTAAAACAATGCTTTAATATAAGTAAACATTAAACCCATTTGTGAATCCTTAAATATTAATCAATAAATAAAATAACATCAACAGTAAACTAAGAATAAACCGCAAACTTTATATAGAAGATATCTGCTCTCATTTTGAGATAATTCAAAAATAAATTTATGGTTTCAATGAAAATATGCAGGATGAAGTCTCTTCTGAATTTTGAAATTACAGAAAACACTTTCCATAATTCCTAATATATTTCTATAAAATATTTTTAATGTAGTATCTGTTTCTAACAAGGGGCAGATTTTTCACTTGAAAACGATGAACTAAAAAAAATGGTTGAATTCCAAAGACGTAAGAAAAAGAAAAGAAAACCATAGTTGCGCCCCTGCATTTTACTGGAAGACTCACTCGATCTTGGTGTCATAGAAATTTGACACAGACTGCGTGACACAGAGTTCGAATGGTTATTGATATTATGGCCTTCCCAATATTTTTTCATATTTCAAAATGAATTATCTTCCTTGTGCTTTATATCTTGGGTCCACATACTTTGAGAAATCTCACAATTCATGCCACTGTGCTTGACGTTTATATGACGTCTCAGGTTATCCATTCTGTGACCCTTGAGACCACAGTAGGGACAAACGTACTTTTTCTCTCTTCCACATTGCCTTTTATGTCTAGATAAACTTTCTGGGTTTTTGTAGCTTTTCCCACACATGCAGTGGAATCGCCTGATGAAACCTGAAATTATTTTCGTGTTAAAACTGGAAAATTGAATCAACTGAGAAAATATATCTACAGTAAGAAGTACGTTATAGAAGAATATACATAGAATGAGATCAAAATAGTACCTGAACTTGAACCTGAAAATTATTCAAAAAGATAGAGCCATCAGAATAAAAACTACTCAGTAGGCTTATAGAGGAACATAAGTGTCAATTATGTGCTAACAAACCAGCAACGAAAAATAAGAGTCTGTCACTTAAGATAAAGCATTTATTGATTTAATTCATACACAGAGTTTCAATATCTCATCTTTCTTCTTCACTGTCCTGTTCAGTCTCTGACGACTTAATCTGAACCATTCTCCTGCTTGTTTTTCTATGTCAGAGTAGGACATGGTGGTGTAACGCCTGATCATTGTCTCTGAAAAATGTGAATTTCGTTATTTTTTCGACAATTGGAATCGATTGTTCATATTACGTGTTAATATTTTGGTTGATATCAAATCTTTGATTTTGAAATTTCCTCTTTGTCCCAACCACGAACACTGCGTGGCCAACTCATTTGTGAATACTGCGGCCAGAGCTCTGTTGAGATGGTCTTTTCCATCTCTACCACCTTGAGTTGCAATGAGACGTACCTGAAAAGTTTAAGTTATTTCTTACTGAATGAATTATTGAAAAAATAAAACTCACCAAGGAATTTTTCACATTGTCATCCTCTAGCTGGAATTCGAATTCCCCAACTTCCTGGATAGAATTGAGGGGCAGACTTAGTATTGCTTCATTTTTCAACTCGACTGGAGGATGGCCTAATTCCAATAAGTTGACCTTGTTGTCAATATTCTTCAAAAATTTTTTGTTCGTCAGACAAATTGTTCGTAGTTTCACTGAAAGATGACAATAATTCATTACACTTTTCACGTTAAGGCTAAAATTATAATTTTCACCTATTTCTTGGAACAATCTTTTCAAGCTTACGTTCCTTCCTGGAAGAAAAAAAAAATTAGTATTCAAATTGTGTCGTTGAAAAAAAATTATATGTACCATGCATTCAATAATGAGGTGTTTCGATGATGAAAAAATTAGATAATTCGAAGGTAAGTTTATTTGAGAAAAGTGAGATACGAAATTAAATCGCTACAGAATGAAGGTACAATAATAATCTCCACGAAGATGGGAAAAAATGGGGTTGAAATTTTCATCACAGTCGGGGGTTATTCCAGATCAGGCAACAGTTTTCCTGCATATCCATGTATTCTTCCTAAATGCTTTTCCAAGTGGTATTTCCTCTTGAAAGACTTTGGGCAACCAGGACAGGGAAACTTGCCTGATTTGCCGCAATCTTTCCGTTGATGCAGCTTCAAAGATGAGAGATATCGGTAAGATCTGTTGCAAGCATCACAAATGAAATCTGAAATGAATAATTTTAAGAAGGTTCTTGAATAACTGATGATGAACCACGTTGAAACTCTGTACAATTTTGAAAATTTGATGTGAACACAAACAAAATCCCAAAGACATGTTTCTGTTTGAACAATTCCAGAAACCAGCGTTCAAACTGCAGGCTTCAAGTTAGTGCATTTTATTTTTTTTTAAATTTGATTGGGAATAAAAAAATTTAACTTTAGGTTGTAATGTTTATTCCATGAAAAATATATATTGTTTCTAACTCATTCCTTCAAAACCCCAATATGTTAATTTCAGATGGATTGACGATCATTTAGGGGACCCAATTTGGATCCTTCGTGCCTTTTTTCTTCGAACCCACAGGATGAATCCGTTTAAGGTGCCTTCCCAAATGGAACTTCTTTTTGAGGACAGTTTGGACATGGGAAACTACCAGATTTGCCACAATCTTTTTGTTTGTGTTTCACCAAAGATTCATGTAGACGGTATGATTTGTTGCAAACATCGCATTTGAACTCTGAAATGAATTTCTTTTCAGATTCAGTATTTAAATTTCTATGGAATTGTCTTTTGTATATAGGTAAAGAAATTGAAGAAAAAAAAATATTGAAAAAAAAAGAATATATACTTAAAGGTTCTTCTTGTATCTATAAGCATTTTAGAAATATGTGTTTTTACTGAGGGATGCAGATTTTAAGACAAGCAGTTTTCGAATGTTATGAACTTTAATATATTAAACCTCCATATTCAGATTATAATTCACAAATATTTGAGCGTCACAATTGGGATCCTGAAATATGCCTTTTTTTCTGCGAAACCACAGTGTGTATCCGGTATAGATGGGCTTTCAAATGAGTCCTCCTCTTGAATGATTTCGGACAGTTTGGACAGGGGAACCTACCAGATTTACCGCAGTCTTTTTGTTTGTGTAACGTCAAAGATCTAAGTATACGGTATGATTTGTTGCAAGCATCACATTTGAACTCTGAAATAAATTTATTTTAAGATTTAGTACTCGAATTCCTATGAAATTGGTCTTTTTTACAAAGGTGAAGAAATGAAACAAAAAAAGATTAAAAAAAGGAAAAAAAAAATTATGAAAATGTATTGTTATGGAAATCCAATATGGTCTATTTAAAGAAATTAAAATGGAAAATAAATTCAAATAATATTACCAAAAAAGAAAAAGTTGAAGAACCTTCAAACATCTTTAGTCAATTCAGTAGATTCGATCAATTTATAAGTTATTGTAATATTATATTTTCAAGAGGGTTCAGATTATTTGAAAATAAGAAAAATGTGAATTTGTTCAAAGGATTCATTGTAAATAGTTTAGTTTAGTTAGTTATGTTTAGACTTCAAAAATAATGTATCCAGAATGTTACCATGGGAATACGGTATTCAATAATATGAATGGGACAAGCAGGCGAGTGAACAGTGGATAGAGAAACGTCAAAGGGAAAAGTTCGATATTTTCAAAAAGTTGGCAGAAAGATTGATTTTATAAGAAGAAAGGTATTGGTATTTGGAAGTTGGTCAAGAGTGGATTTTCGTAGATTGAGTTGTTGAAGTTGATTCGGTAAGAGAAAGAGATATTGAAAAGGCGTGCTGCTTGGAAGAAGGAAAATTGAAATAGGAGATATTGAAAAATTTAGTGAGTGCACTCACGAATCGAACGTTATTTTAGAGTTTAGAAATATTAGGTATAGGTTTTTTTGATAGTTGAGGTTGGTTTTTTTAGAATAAGATCGCTGATTATATAATTTTGTGAGAAAATTTCTTTTGTTTGTTCGCCTTAGGAACGCTCCTTGAAAAAGAGTCTCGGAAAACAACAAAAAATATATATAATTGAAACAAAATTTTTTCAAATATTGTTAGTGGTTTTCGTAAATTTCAAAATTTTATAATAATATTTTGGAACGAACCATAAACATTTATGGCGCCCAACGCGTGGCTTGATTGAGGAGATCAGCTGATTATTGGTTTGATGGGGTGAATAATTTGAATTTATTCTTCAGATTCATTATTATTTTGTTTGATAAATAAGCATTTTTTTCCAACATGGAAACAAGGGGTAAAATTCTGTTGGGGGAAAAAGTCGAAATATAATCAAATATGATGATGAGGGCATTAATGGACTTAAATAAAAATTATATGAAAAAATAAAAGAGGATTCAGAAAGAATGCATCATGAAATGAAGGAAGAAATAAAAGAAATGAAAGATGGATCAGAAAAAATGCATCTGGATATTAATACAAAATTTGAAAAAATGAAAGAAATTTCAGAGAAATTAAAGATTAAAATAGAAGAGAATTCGAGACAACTGAAGGAAACCAGAGGAAGAATTGATACGAGGAAAAACAGACTTGAGAAGAAAAATTGAAAATTGCATATAGTGAGTGCACTCACCAATCGAACGTTATTTTAGAGTTTAAAAATATTAGATATAGGTTCTTTTGATAGTTGGGGTTGGTTTTTAGAATAAGATTGCTAATTATATAATTTTGTGAAAAAATTTCTTTTGTTTGTTCACCGTCAGAACCCTCCTTGAAAAAGAGTCTCGAAATAAAAAAATAAATACAAAAATTAATTTGAACAAAATTTTTTAGTATTGTTAGTGGTTTTTCGTGAATTTCAAAATTCAATATTATTAATATCTGGAACGAACCATAACAGTATACTTAGTCAATGAAGGTTCTTCCTGTGTCTATAAGCGGTCATATTTTAACAATATATATTTTTACAGAGGGATTATTGCGCAGATTTCAATTGACAGTCAGTTTTCGAATGCTATGAACTTTAATATCAATCCTCCGTGTTTCAGATAAATTCACAAATATTCAAGCGTTACAATTGAGATCCTGAACTTTGACTTTTTTTCTGCGAAACCACAGCGTGTATCCGGTATAGATGAGCTTCCAAATGAGTCCTCCTCTTGAATGATTTCGGACAGTTTGGACAAGGGAACCTACCAGATTTGCCGCAGTCTCTCTGTTTGTGTAACCTCAAAGATCTATGTTGACGATACGATTTGTTGCAGGCATCGCATTTGAACTCTGAAATAAAAAATTTTTATATGCTTTCTTATTTTAATATGCATTAATTAATTAATCGCTGATACTCACAAATATAATATTTAATTTTCACAAACTTTTCCAATGTTGGTGTCTCATAGGGAGAGAAATCGAATAAAAAAAAAGATTCGAGAAATATATAGGGTCTTTATGAATGATTATAAAATCGTAGTGGGCTTGAAAATATTCCTATTTTGTCACTTCATATGCATACTGTTCACAGTAATATTAGCAAAAAAGACGTTTCTTCATAATCTGCCCCCTTGTGCTTGAATGGAAGCAATTTTGAGTCCTATCCAGAATTTCGAAGAGGTTGACATGGTTTTTGTCAAACACAAGTCTTCTTAGAGTTCGTTGTTTCAATTGAAAACGTGATTGAGAATTGAAAACTAATGTTTCCGGTTGTACCTACCATTTATAAAATGAAAAATATATTTTGTTCACAAATTGATATATTTCCAACTTCCTAAATACCAATGTGTGTTTCAAAAAAATTAACAAACATTTTAACGTCACAATCCTGAACTTTGCCTTTTTTTCTCCGAAACCACAGCGTGGATTCGGTTAAGGTGCCCTTTCAAATGAGCCCTCCTCTTGAATGATTTCGGACAGTTTGGACAAGGGAACCTTCCAGATTTACCGCAGTCCATTCGTTTATGCAACAACAAAGAATTCTGTAGACGATATGTTTTGTTGCAAGCTTCGCATTTGAACTCTGAAATAAAAGAATTTCAGATGCTAATTTGTATTGATTAATCGCTGATACTCACAAATATTATATTTAATTATTACAAATATTGCCAATGTACCTAAGATGCCAAATAGGGTGGAAAATTTTAAAAAAATATAGAAATATACAGGGGCGAATGATTGTAGTGGGCTTGGAAATGTTCCTATTTTACCGCTCCATATGCATACTGTTCACACTTGCAATTCCAGCCACATACCTAATTTATTTTCTGCGCGCATGAGGAACATAACCTCAGTTCATTGTCCATCTACGTTAGCAATAATAAAAGACGTTTCCTCATAATCTGCCCCCTTGTGCTTGAATGGAAGCGTTTTTTAAGTACTATCCAGAATTCCGAAGAGGTGGACATGGCCTTAGTCAAACAGAAATCTTTTTCGAGTTCTTAGTTCCAACAAGGGATTTTCAGTGAGAAAAATAAAAAATTTTAAAAACAAAAATAGCTTTTCTTAACTTGAAGAAAGATATAACGACAATGCCGGGATGCATCATACGAGGAATAAAAGAAAACCAGGTCAATTATATTGAACAACAAAAAAAATTAGATTTGGTTTAATTTGAGAACTGAAAACTAATATTTTTGGTCGTGACGTTTATTACAAAAAAATTTTTTTTTCACAAATTGATATACTTTCGAATTCCTAGGTACCAATGTGTAATCCAAAAAAAATTAACAGACATTTTAGCGTCACAATTGTGAACTATGACTTTTTTTCTCCAAAACCACAGCGTGGATCCGGTAAAGGTGTCCTTCCAAATGAGCCCTCCTCTTGAATGATTTCGGACACTTTGGACAGGGGAACCTTCCAGATTTACCGCAGTCTCTTCGTTTATGTACCAACAAAGAATTGAGTAGACGATATGTTTTGTTGCAAGCATCGCATTTGAACTCTGAAATAAAAAATGGTAAGATGCTTTTGTATTTTTATTTCCATTTATTATATGCTGATACTCACAAATATTATATTAAAGTTTTACGAACGTCGCCTATGTACGGGATGTCTAGAGAGAAAAAGAACAAAAAAGATTCGAAAAGGATATAATTTATTCTCGAAAGAGTGAAAAGTCAAAAATTCTTTTGGAAATTTATATTT
This sequence comes from Aphidecta obliterata, assembly GCA_963966015.1. Lineage (NCBI taxonomy): Eukaryota > Metazoa > Arthropoda > Insecta > Coleoptera > Coccinellidae > Aphidecta > Aphidecta obliterata. The sequence goes on along the minus strand of OZ014428.1, from coordinate 45,357,207 downwards.
ACTCAGAGAAGTTTTTCATTGTCTATCAAATATCATACGAGCAGACAACAAAGTTCATTATATCGAATATTAATATTTTTCATAATTTACTGAATTATTATTTTCTTTTTTGTTTTTTTTATTCATTTTTGTTTATTGAAACCTGATATTTCATTTTGTAAAGTTTATTCAATGAAAAATATAATTTATTAACAATTCAATATATTTCTCCAAAATCACAATTTGTATTCTGAACTTTGATTTTTTTTCTCCAAAACCACAGCGTGTATCCGGTAAAGGTGCCCTTCTAAGTGAGCCCTCCTCTTGAATGATTTCGGACAGTTTGGACAGGGAAACCTACCAGATTTACCGCAGTCTTTTTGTTTGTGTAACGTCAAAGATCTAAGTATACGGTATGATTTGTTGCAAGCGTCGCATTTAAACTCTGAAATCAAAAATATTTTTGTATTCTAAATTCTATCAATAAATTGCTGATCGATTAATTTGGCTATGTATAAGTACATGGTGGCTAAAAGGGGGAGAAATCAAACAAGTGAAAAATATTCAAGCAATATATTATTTATTTTCAAAAGAGCCAAAAATGTCAAAAATAGTTAAAAAATTTATACTCACTTATTTTAGGTTCTAACTCTGTCAGTCAGCGGTCTAACCATTAATAATCAAAATGTAATATTTTGTACACTAAGGTTTGTTATGAAGAAATACCCCAACTAATAGTTTAATTAACAGTCGTTTATTCAGTTTTCGAACCTTAATATTGAACTCTCAGTCTGTTAAACTAGATACTATTATAGCTACAGTTCGTTGATTACATTTTTTGCTGAAAAAATATACAATACATAATATAATATACATATCATAAACATCAGTCGCAAAAAAAACAAAAAACAAAGAAAATTAAAATGAGTTATGGTTAAGAGAAAGACTATCTTCAAAACGAAAATAGATATAGAAAAGTTGATACGTTAACCTTTTATAAACTTCTTTCTATTACATTAATTATTCCTGATAATAATATTCTGTTATACAGGGTATCCCAAGTTCGAGTGCCTACTAGACGTTTCTTGTGAACTGGACCTATTTGAAACATGAAAATTTGGATTATGATTGTTCGACTTTATCTACTGACCTAAAATATTCTCGAAGCCTGAATACTTTCAGTTATACAGGGAGTGAAAATAAATTAGAACATTTTTTTTTCGCATTTTTCCTTCTTTTATATGGTCGATTATTCAATTCTAAATATAGTTCAATTCAAATCGTTGCATTCATTGAGATAGTTCCAAAAAAATCGAAAAAAAAACTATACTTTGAAAACTCTTTCGACGAATGCAACGATTCAAACAGAAATATATTTTAAATTCAATAATCGATCATATAAAAGACGAAAAAATGCAAAAGAAAAACATCTTAAACCAAATTTTCAGATTCCAATAGGTCCGGTTCTCAAGAAACGTCTAGTAGGCACTCGAACTTGGGACACCCTGTATATTAATTTTGAGTACAAACTGGAACCAACTTAATTTGGGTCGTTGTTCTTCGAACTTCGAACGAATAACAGATGTTTCGAACTTTCTAACACTGAGAGGTTATATTTAAGTCAACCGTCAAGAATTGTCATCCGGTGACACTTAAAAACCAGTCACACTTGAAGATAACTTACACTTAAGTAGGTGTGGTGCAAACAGTTCTTGAATGATTCAAAACCTTTATATTGTGAAAATTGTTTCGAGAATTCTAGAAAAACTTTGGCATTGTAATAATAGTACTTAGGAGTATTTCAAAATATAACTCAATACTGCTAAACGTGAAACGAGTCACAATCTACAATAATTTTCATACATATTTCCTATTCTAAAATCTACTCAACAATCATCCTCAAGTAGGTTTCGTAATGTATATTGCACATATGTTTCATGATGCTGGATTTGTGCTTCGCCCTGTAAGAGCAAACTGAACAGCTGAAACCTGGTTCTTTCTGGCATTCGTACTTCTGGTGCCTCCATAAAGATCTTGCCACCTTGTACGATCTACCACAAACTCGACAATTGTAGGAATCTAAAACAAACCATCATCAGGATTCATCATCGATGAAATCTCGCGAGCGGTTTCGAAGTTTCCCGAAAGTTTAGGTTCATTTTTTGTTTATCCCTCATGTAAGCTTCACGAAGAAGACTTCCCTCATCAATAGGCGGATAATGAGATTTCTTCTGGAAAATTGCGACGTTGCCACATGTATCAGAAGTATCGAAATTTCCGGAATTTTCAGAATTTGTACAAATGTATGGAACATTTTTTTTATTGTAGTAAAAAAATAGCCAATATTTGTTGATGTGTTTATTTCAATTAAATATCACAATGTACTTTACTTATATGTATCTGTATGTTAGATTTGTGCTTCGCTCTGTAAGAGCAAAGTTGGCAGGTGAAACTTGGTTCTTTTTGGCATTCGTACTTTCTGTGTCTCCATAATGACCTTCTTAGTTTATAGGATCTACCACAAACTGGACAATCGTAGGTGGGTGCTGAAAAAATTTAAATTAGTAATGGTCGTCTTCAGATAAAACAAGAATAGTATTATGAGCATATTCACGAGATAATTTGTGGCTGATTGGTGAAGAACGAAAAGTTCATATCAAAACAAAGAAAGTAAGAAAAATAACGATATATTTCTCATCATAAAACATGTTTATTGAAAAGGTGTGTCTTAACACTACTTTTCTGCTTTGCCATGTAGTAACAATCTTCTATAGGACATTTGAAGGAGGGTGGTTTATCGCATTCCAATTGTATGTGTCGACAGAGGGAAGATTGATGCTTGTACCCCCTTCGGCATTTTGGACAACGGTACGCTCTGAAACCTGAAAATATGTCGTGTTAACAATTAATTTCAGAATAACCACTACTCAGAGGTGCAAATTATTCAAATCTCACCCCGGAAAGATTGAGCCAATAGTTTGTGAGGGGGCGATATGAGAGTTATTCAAAATTTCAGCTTTACAACAATTTCACGTGAAAAGAAAATTGAGCTTTTCTGATGTGGCGTTGAGGAATATGATAGTTGAAAAATATTTTTAAAAACCTCGGTATCTCAGAAAACATTCGTAATATACCTACAGAAATTTTTTGTCTTCATTTCTCGTCGCATTTATTCAAATTCATCTCGAAATGATCGATTTTTGAGACATTTCGACGATGTGTCAAAAGACGATTGATTGAATTTCGGGAGAAACGTCACGAAATAACTCACCCAGATGACTCAAAAAATTCGACATAAATCCCTATAAAATATCGCTTTAAACTCGAGGATAACAAATTCAAAAGAATACTTTTGCAAAATAAAATAATAAGAGTTACAACTGTAAGAAATCAATATTGTAATAATGTTTTTTGATGCGCATGAATAATGGAATAACTTGAAACCTAGAAATGAATGAATAAAAAAAATTATTTGAATGAATCTGAGAATGACAAAAAAAAAGATTTAAAAATTCACAATAATATACGAATTGAAAAACAATGATAAACTTGAAATAAATTGAAAAATGAATAGATGAATCGATCAATTAAAAATTCATGAATAAAGTATATAAATTGGTGAATCAAAAATTTATAAATAAAATGATAGTATATTATTTAACGAGCGGTAATGTAGGTCATAACTCACGCAGATGAAGATGACCCAAAAAACTCGACACAAATCCCTATAAAATATCGCTTCAAACTCGAGGAAAACAAATTCAAAAAGATACTTTTGCAAAATGAAACAAGAAGAGTTACAACTGTAAAAAATCGATATTGTAATATTTTTTTAGGGGCGCCTTGATAATGGGATAATTCTGAAACCTGGAAATCAATGAATAAAAAAAACTATTTGAATGAATCTGAGAATGAAAAAAAATGATTTAAAAATTCACAGAAATATATAAATTGAAAAAAAATTAAAAAAAAGAAAAATAAAATGATAGCATATTATTTAACGAGCGGTAATGTAGGTCATAATTCACGCAGATGAAGTTTGCAGCGCGAGCCGAAGGCGAGTGCTGTAATTCATCAAGTGAGTTATGACCATTACCGCTTGTTGAAACCTATACTTTATTCTCGACTATAACAATAAATACTAAGATACAAGTACAGAGAAAGAACTTTATTACAAATCTTAATAGTTACCTGCAACAATGCATTATTTATGTTGATTTTGCTTCTTAGCATGGAGTAGAAAGTCCATAGGGGCGATGCCTTATATTCAGTGCTAAGATATGCCAAAAGAACATTCTCTGTAAACGATGACTTGATATTCTTACTGTTACACCAATCTTGAAAACGGTTGTATACACCTATATTTATTTTGGGATTTTTTGGGCAATAAATTCTGTATGGTAACATTGGCTGATTGCATTTTTTCTGAAGGTGTACATAATAATTCATCTTCACTATCTCAATTCATCTTTTTCAGCAAAACATTTACAATAATAATTAGGTATCGACTTGATTTGAGAAAACGTTAAAATAATTCAAGTTAGCTTCCCTCAATACCAATAATGGACTGTTTCCTTTCGGCCAATCGGCTTGTTCAGAAGCACAGAGCCAAGGAGTTATAGAAGTGAGTTATTAAAACTCACGTTGTTTGTTTACAGATGCCATTAACTGCTAAAAAGTAGTTCCCTATATCGAATTCCAAACGTACCAAAATAACGTTCGGAAAAGGTCGAAAAAACGACGTAAACGCAAAGAGTTGCCCAAGTTGCTTTTGATCCGCGACGTCTCGGGGATCGAAAGCGGTCGAATTATCATCCCTAAGGACGCGAGGTCTCCCAAAAAGAAATTCCAGCCCGATCCCACCGCCGGTTTACGCAAGAACTCGATTTGAAAAAGTTCGAATTTTGACACCTCGAGAAAGTCCGAAATAAATTACGTCGATCATAGATATTCCCTGACGTTTCTCCCAATATCAATAGATGAAATAATTCATATGAAAATCCAGCTTCACAGTTCTTTCACGTGAAAAGAAAAATAATTCTTTCTGATCTAGTGAGAATTTGAGAATTCTGTTATTTCATCCTTTGAAGCTTGAAAAAATAAAATGACCATACTTGTCACACTGACGGCCAGTTTGGTTCACAGAATCTGTGGCTCGTTTCATAATCTTTAGTTCGATTGTGTCGCTACAGTGTCCTTGTAGTTTCGATAGTTTCGAAGTACCTGGATGGCGATGAATAAAACTCCTTACGTCATGTCATTGTTTTTCACGAATTTCTCATATAGTTCTACCGTTTTATGAATAAACCAAATGAAAATTTGAGAATTTATTCAACTTCTACATATACTTCTTTGCCCAAAACACAACTCGAATAAATTACATACAATGATGGAACTGAACTAAAATTGATTTGAACATAAAAAGTATTGCAAATAAAGAAATTCATGAATACATTTCGAAGGATATTCCATCACCAAAATGTCCCTAAAAACAATTCCATGAAAAATAAATTAAAGATGAAATAACAAAAAACATAACTCGTGAAGAACAAACAACATAACTTTATTGGCGAAGACCAAACACACTAGAAAAAGTGCTGAGAGACTGCCTAGCCATACTCGTGCTCAACGATTTACAAGTGCCCTTAAAGCAATGACCAGTGTAGGCCTTCGGGTTCGGGAGGTTCAAGAATTTAGCAACACCGCGAGGAACCCTTCCGAACGTATGCTGGCCAATGACTTGAGTGGAACACTTTCCGTCCCTGTAGTTCACGAAGAAACGACGGTGTGTAGTGTGGAGTGGACGGAGGGCTGCATACTTTCTGTAGTAGTATACGTAATTGAGGGATTCTTCACCCTCGTCTATTATTCTAGCCATCCTCGGAACCTGTGAATCTGGATCGTTTATTTTGAACGACACAACCGTTCCAGAATCTTCTATGTCATCTATGGTGACGGCGCAGAGTTCTGTGGGGCGCATAGATCCAGCCACCCCGAAAATGAGCGCCACCTGTAAACAAGAAATATCATTAAGCAAAGCAACAGATTTTAAAATGTAACAAAAAAAAATGGACCACTCTTCGAATGATTACCTTCATCATCAAATACGTTTCGTCAGGAGCATCCCTGATGAACAGATTCAACTGTTCCCTCGACAGGATTTCGGTCCTCTTGACTGCCACGTAACCCTGTTTCGATTCCTTCAGGAACTCCAATAAATAGCTGTACTTGCTGATGTCGATGTCGTTCATTGCTGACAACATCGTCCTCAACATGCAGTATTTCGTGTAAAGACTCGTGGATTTCAACGTCTTCGCTTTCCCTTGGAAATAAGTGAGGAGCACGTTTTCTGTGATTTTCTCGTGGTGATTCTCTATGCACCAACCAGAGAACAACCTGTATTCTTTTTCGTAGCAGTCTCTCGACTTGAGATTGCTCAAATTGTCGGTTTCGTCCCTTGGCGAATTTTTTCTCTTCGAGCCTGTAACATAATGAAATAGGAAAATTAATCATGGAAGAAACTGGGTGAAAGGAATGTAGGGTGGAAAAAGAAGGTTCAATAAAATCAAAGATCAAACGTGAAGAGAATCTATTCAGTGCTTATATTATAAGGATAAAATTTAATAATTCGTTTTTAACAAAACGATTGTCATAACTTTTCTGTGCCATGTTTAACATTAACATGATTCGTTAAATTCACCCTTCTTTTAGCTATGAAGGGACATAATTCGCACTGGAATGACGATGGTGCTCCGCAAGAAAACTTCCGATGGTTATAGAGCGATTGGGAGTGCTTGTATTTCTTTCCACATTCGCATGGGAAACGGTACCCTGAAAATTACCAATGTGAATAACAATAATGAACACATTTCGAAATAATAATTTCAAGAAGTACAATAATCTTAAATTAATAATGAGCCAGATGCGAGAAGGAATTCTAAGATTTGTCGAGCCAGAATTTGCTGAAGCTGAAGCTAGTTTTTCTTGGAGCTGAAATATCTATAATCGACGTAATTAATTTCGAATTTTCTCGAGGTGTCAAAAATCGACCATTTTCAAATCGAATTGTTGCGTAAACGGGAAGAGGGATCGGGCTGGATTTACATTCAAGGAGACCTTTGGTCCTTTGGGTTGATAATTCGACCACCCTCGACCTCCGAGACGCCGCGGATAAAAAGCCTATTCGAAAGGAAAAAGGCAACTTTTTGCGTTTTCGTCGATTTTCGTACGTTTGGAATTCGAAATAGGGGACGTTTCGGGTATCGTCGAAAAAGTTTATTTTTTGTGGTTTGGGGTGGAAATTTTCCTGCACTATGAATAAGGGTTCGATGATTTCGACCCCAAACTGGTAACCCTTTGTTATATTTCCCAAATATTTCATTATTTCTAATTGTAATTCCATGAGTTTTTTATAATACGTTATAAATTCTAATTATACATTCAAAACAATCTTTGTTGTGTTTACTGCCAGAAGGGCGAAGGCTCGTCTTCTTCTATTTACACTGAAAGAAACGAATCTCGGGAATTTCCGGTTGAATGAATTCCTGTTGTTTGAACGCTTTAAGTGTTATTACAACTATGAAAGAACGTTCTGAGAACAATCTGTACTTGCAATATAATATGCCGATTCCGGTTTAAGTGACTTGAGTCCTATGAACAGGAAAAACGGTAAGTATAGCAGTGATCAGGTATTTTTATTATAAAAGGAATATTTCCGTAAATGTTGCAGGAATATCTAGCAAAATATAATAATTTTGTAGGTATAACCCAACAATATTTACAGTATGGAGACATTTAATTCAACAGGAGTGTTTGGTATTTTTCACAGATTATTCTACCGGAATAAATCTTGTTTAGCTAAAAGTATTTCAATCCAGTTCAATCCATCAAGTTGTTTGGAATAAAATATCGATTGAAAAGCGACAGGAACGGTGTAAGCATTCGTAGCACTTGACAGGAAGTATCTCAAATTACAACAATGATCTACGGTAGAACCAGGAACTTCCAGTAAAATTTCAAGGAAAAAAAGGTGGGCTTCACATGGAAATTGCTCCCAAAACTACGTAGTAAATTTAAAAGGAAATGCAAGGAATTACAGTTGAATTTTAGGTAACTACAGAAAATTCCTGTAAAAGGTAGGGTTATAAGCTTCGAATACAACGCACTAGTTTGTTCATTAAACAGGAAATTCCTGTAAAGAGTCACGCATATTCCGATCTTCGTCACAGTATTATTTTCCTGTTGAAATGACGAACTACAGTTTGTTTGCATCAACTACCGGAATTGTCACGTAAAATCAACAAATATTCCTGCTGTCGCTTATACAGGGGGGAATTTCCTGTAGATGTAACCGAATTCCTGGAAAATTTCTTCGTTTCACTATATTAGAATATATATTGGTTGTCTATCCAAAGTTTTCAACCCATAGAACATCAAATTTATCCTTTGCATCTGTAGACCAGTTTCGACATACATGTCTCATCAGTACAGGCTACCCAAACAACAGAACGCGACGGCGATCTTAGAAAATGTCTCTACTCACGTCACCTTTCCACAGCAAGAGCAACATAATCTTTAATCGTGTCTTCATATTTCGAATATTTTCGAAAAATAGCATGTGGTAATATTAAAATATTTGATTACACTGAAAGGAAAGTTAAAATTGGAAAAATCGCTTTATTCAAACCTTTCAACAATTCCCTTTTCATACTTCTCCAAACAATTCCAGTGATAACATCTAGAAGAAGTGACTTATACAAAAAGCAGAATGGTGAGAGAAATACATTTTGTACAACAATTCTATAACTAAACTAAATTAAACTATTTTCAACATAACAACTTCATTGACGAAGACCAAACACACTAGAAAAAGTGCTGAAGGACTGTCTATCCATACTCGTCCTCAAAGATTTACAGGTGCTCTTGAAGCAATGACCATTGTATGTCTTCGGATTTGGGAGATTCAAAAATTTAGCAACAGCACAAGGCACTTTGCCGAACGTATTCTGGCCAACAACTTGAGTAGAACACTTCCCCTCCCTGTAGTTTATGAAGAACCGACGGTGTTTGGTATGGGGTGGACGGAGGGCTGCATATTTCCTGTAGTAGTAAGCGTAATTCAGGGATTCCTCACCCTCGTCTATTATTTGGGCCACCCTTGGAAACCGAGTATCTGGGTCGTGTATTTTAAACGACACAATCGTTCCGGAATCTTCTATGTCGTCTATGGTCACGTTGCACAGCTCTGTGCGTCGCATGGATCCTGCGACCCCGAAGATCAGTGCTACCTGAAAGAAGATTCAAGAAGTCGAGGAAAAATTGTTCCATCTATCGTTATACCCACCTTCATCATCAAATAAAACTCATCGGGAGCATCCCTGATGAACAGATTCATCTGATCTCTCGACAACGTTTCTGATCTCTTCACAGCTATGTAACCCTGTTTTGAGTCCTTCAGGAACTTCAGCAGATGACTGTACTTGCTGATGTCGATGTTGTTCATTGCGACCAACATTGACTTCAGGATGCAGTATTTGGTGTAAAGGGTGGTGGATTTGAGCGTCTTCGCTTTCTCTTGGAAATAGATCAGCAGGACGTTTTCGGTTATTTTTTCGTGGTGGTTCTCGATGCACCAGCCGGAGAACAACCGGTATTCTTTGTCGTAGCATTCTTTAGACTTTTCGGAAAGATTGCTCAAGGTGTTGGTGTCTGAAACATCGAAATGGAAATATGAGAAAGTTGAAAATATCTTTATTTTTCACAGTGTATGTCTAGAAAAAAAACTTTGTACATTCGAAGTGCTCAGATGAGATATGTGCTGGTGTTGTTTGACGAGATGAAACGTGTTAATCATATTTTTTTATTGTTCTTCAATCTAAAAAAATAAGAAGATAACAGATATTGGGATACAAGTGTCTTTAATTTACAATTTCACATGTTCTTTTTTCTTCAAATATTTTTGCAGGTTTGCTTTTTTCCTTGAATTTTAGACACTTGTTGAAGATAAAATAAAACTCAATACTAATTCACTGTTTTTATTTATATTCTTGTCAGAAATATAGGTATCTCAAGTTCTAAATTGTGGCAGCGTCTCTGCGCGCGCCTCACTAAGTATGCGCAAAACTTTTTTTTTTTACTTTTTTGAAATAATTTATAAAGCTAGTGATAATAACAAGGAGAGATGAATATTTATACCAATTCAAATTTTCCATTTATATAAGATGAATTTTGTGAATTCTATTCATATGGCTTATCAAATGTCCTTTTCTCTTGGCACGATAGGGGCAATTATGCTCGAAGCATTTGAATGATGGCAACTTTCCACATTCATATTTCCTATGCCTGGTTCTAGAAGTATAGTGACTGTAAATTCTTCCACATTCTAAACAAGGGTAGTAGCCTAGAACAGAAATATATTAGTCAATCAGATAAAGAGGTTTTTCTCTGGACCTAGCTATTCAAAATACTTGATATTCGAAAATACAACATAATAAAATCAGTAACATCTACATGTTGAAAAAAAAATTGAAGAATGTGATCTGATTCGGTACATCCAGAATTAATTCGAATAATCGGTAATAGAGATTATTTCTTTTGGCCAAGTCGATACAAGAGAAAATCGGAGTCGTGAAAAAGCCTAGAAATGTAAAGAATTGATATATTTAATTTAATTTAAGTATTTGTTTAGTCTACTCCCCAACGTTGAAATGTTGATAACTCTAACATAAGTGTATTCTTTTCTTCTTTCAGTGCCTATCCGGTCCGGATGTTGACAATTATCCTCGATATCCTAACCGTATCAACTGCCGACCTCAAGAGTATCAAATGACCCACAAATATAGTGCCTAACGCGCGTTTGATGGCCAAAAAAATAATGAAGCGTTGTGAGATTTATAATTTCCCTTCGTCGATTCCACGAATTAAGCACTTAATTGAGTAGATTATTGTACTCTGTTTACGACAAAGTTCGCAAAACCAGTTCGGAACTAGTTAATAACGCTATTGACTAATCTAAAACTGGTTTGCAGCTACTCCTGATACTTTTTATTCTTTCTGGCGATAGAGCAAGCTCGAATTGGTGAGCTATAATTGAAGATTACAGATTTTTTTTTGGTGGAATCCAGACTCAAATGTGCAATATATCTTTATTGAAGAAATTGAATTGTAATTTAAACAGAGGTGCAATAAACAAATCGAAATATAAACAAGGGTGCTTTATTGGAGACCATAAGCGCTAGAGAGACTCCTTGGTCTTTCCACATCCACGCCCAAAGTTTTGCAAAGTTTCTTGAAGCAACGACCAGTGTAGTTTTCTGGATTCGGTAGCCTCAAAAATTTAGCTGCAGCAAATGGAACCTTCCCGAATGTATTCTGTCCGACCACCTGGCTTGAGCATTCACCATTTGCATATTTTATGAAGAAGCGCCGATGGTTTATGTGAAATGGTCGAAGAGCAGCATATTTTCTGTAGTAATGGGCGTAGTTGAGTGAATCTTCACCTTCGTCAATTATTCTGGCTACTCTGGGAGAATCTGAATATGGGTCGGTAATGTTGAAGACTACACTTGTTCCGAAATCCTCAATGTCGTCTATGGTGATGTTGCAGAGTTCCACGCAACTCATGGAGCCTGCCACTCCAAAAATGAGTGATACCTGGAAGAAAAGCAAATGTTCATAACGTAAATTGGTCGCAATCAGGTGTGAGTCGATTCTGGAACCATTTGTAATGTAATAAATTGAAACATGCAGAATTAATTCAAATCTGAGAGGTGATTGGTTTCAGACCAATAATTGCCAATGTTTGGTTCACGAACCGCCTTAAGAAAATAATAGAAGGGGGTGATTGGTTTGACGAAAACGAAAACATCATTTGGGACCACCTAGAATGGTAGGGTTGAAAATTTTCTTGTGAAGAAATAAAGATTGGAGAAAGGCAGTGGTTTTTCAGGAATCTGCCGAAAAAGGTTTTTGGGACTTTTCAGGACTGGTTTGCGGGAGCCGGGAAAAGGGAAAAAACACGTAATTCGGGCACTTGTTCGAGTTGATAATAAATTTTCGGGAATCTGTAACAAAGTAGTTTTCGAGAAGTAGGCATGAATAGCTCTTTCAGAAAAATAACATGGAATCTATCGGGAATTTAGTTCAGTTAAGAAGCGAACAAAATTATATCGAAACGCCGAAAGAAAGTACGGGAGTGTTCTGTGTCGCAGTGATCTCTCGGCTTTATTAAGTGTGAACAACACGATTTCGACTAAGGCAAAATTTCTCCCTCTGGGACAATTTGTAAGACTGAAATATAAAATCTGAATTCGTCTCAGAATCGACCCATTGAAATGTTTTCACCTGGTAAATATTGAGCCTTACCTTCACCATCAAATAGACGTCGTCTGGAGCATCCCTTATAAACGCATTCATTTGTTCCCTCGAAAAGAAACTACTCCTTTTAATTGAAGTATCGAACTTTTTCGAGTCCTTCAGAAATTTCATCAAATGACTGAATGTAGTGATGTCGATGTTGTTTTTCACGACCAACATTGACCTCAACATGGAGTATTTCGTGAGAAGACTATTCGGCTTAAGTGTTTTTGATCTTTCTTCAAAGTACCCCAGCAATGCGTTTTCGGTTATTTTCTCGTAGCTGTTTTCAATACACCATGTTGAAAACAATTTATATTCTTTTTCGTAAACGTCTCTCGATTTTTGTGGAATGCTGCTTATGCTGTTGGGTTCGTTTTTTTTTGGATCCATCAACTCGTCAGCAGATTCTGAAAAATTTCGATTGTGAGCTGAGGATGATGAAGAATTTTATGTTTATTTTGTTGTTATTAACCAAATCAGTTCAACGCCCACTCACCAATTTTAAAAATATTTTGCATAGTGATTCGTTATGATGTTCTCATGCCACATTTTTTCTGAGTACTTGCCTGATATTCAACGTACAATAATCCCGAAATACTAGGGGCGTTTTTGAGCGCTCGTACAACTTACACGAGGGCTATATCATTTCGTCACGATGTCTGTATTTTTCGAATTTTGAGCCGAAAATGGTCTCAATCGACTATGTTCGACTCACTGATGACGAATCCGTCGAAAAATTCGAGTCTGTCCGTCCGGCCGTCCGTCCGGCCGTCCGGCCGTCCGTCCGGCCGTATACACGATAACTCTCGAACGGAATGTCCTAGAAACTTGAAATTTTCAGGGTAGGTTCAGATCCCAAATGCCTCGGTTAAGTTCGTTAATGGGCCAAATTCCACCAGGGGTTCCGTAAATATGGCCGTTCAAAGTTTTGTTTCCCTGATTACTTGAAAACTACAGATTTGATCGAGATGAAATTTTGCACTCAAATGGAAAATGAGGTGTTCAAGCTACATGTGAAATTTTGTCCAGATCGCATGACAAGAACCATAGAAACCATAGAAAATTGTAACTTTTGAACGGAAACGCCTAGGCACTTAAAATTTTCAGGATAGGTGTGGATCTCGAATGTCGTGATTACGTTTATCTATAAGCAAAATTATACTAGGGGTTCCGTAAATACGGTCGTTTGAAATTTTGTTTTCTCGATAATTTCAAAACTACAGATTTGATCATGACGAAATTTTGTATGCAAATGAAGAATGATATATTCAAGCTACATTTCTCCAGATCACATGACCAGAACCAAAGAAACCATAGAAAATCATAACTTTCGAACGGAAAGGCCTAGGGAATTGAAATTTTCAGGATAGGTGTGGATCTGAAATGTCGCGTTCACGTTTCTCAATGAGCAGAATTATACTAGGGGTTCCGTAAATACGGTCGTTTGAAATTTTGTTTTCTCGATAAATTCGAAACTGCGGATTCGATCGAGATGAAATTTTGTATTTTAATCGAGAATGATATATTGAAGCAATATTTTGTCCAGATCGCATGACCAGAACCATAGAAACCATATAAAATTCTAACTTTTGAACGGAAAGGCCTAGGAACTTGAAATTTTCAGGGTGGGTTTGGATCGCAAATTTCACGGTCACGTTCATCAATGAGCAAAATTAGACTAGGGGTTCCGTAAATATGGCCGTTCAAAATATTTTTTTCCTGATAGTTTCGAAACTACCGATCGGATTGGAATTAAATTATGCACCTAGCTCAGGTATAATGTATTCAAACTACGTGCAAAATTTTGTCCAGATCGCATCACCAAGACCATAGATACCGTGGAAAATTCTAGCGAATTATCGGAAAAAAATTGATCAGCTGAAGCACCGACATGAAGTCTGGAGTTTCGCCTAAGTTTCAGAATTTTTTTGACAGCAGTAAAAAATTCCTTCAATTGATTTCTAAAACTGGAAAATGCGAATCTGCCTACAAGGTGCATGTACGAGCGCTCAAAAGCTCCTGCCTTCACGGCAGTGCTTTTCGTAATTTTTATTTACTGTAGGAGATGTATTCAATATTAATACAATTCAGTGGTTATTATCTCATATTCTTAAAATGAATTAATATTTAGGTTAGGTTAGGTCGAGTTAGGAAAGTGTTGAAACAATTCCTAAAAAGAATTGAAATTCACGTTAGGTTTGGTTGAGTTAGGACAGGAAACAATTCTCAAATTCAATTAATATAAAAAATCAGTAACATCCACATGCTGAAAAAAAATTTGAAGAATGTCATATAAAACATTGGGACTTGGGACTGGTACTTTTTATCCTTTCTGAGGCTTCGACTGGCAATATAGCAGGCACGAATTGGGGACTTCAATAATGTATATTACAGATTATTATAACGAATATTTATTAAAGAAATTGAATTTCAATTTAATCAGAGGTGCATAAATACAAATTGAAATATGAACGAAAGTGCTTTATTGAAAACCAAATGCATTTGAAACACTATTTTCTTGTCCATATCCTAAGTGTTGCAAAGTTTCTTGAAGCAACGACCAGTGTAGTTCTCTGGATTCGGTAGCCCTAAAAATTTAGCTACCGCAAATGGAACTTTTCCAAATGTGTGTTGGCCAACAACATTTCTTGAGCATTGACCGTGTGCATATTTGACGAAGAAGCGACGATGGTTTATGTGGGTTGGTCGAAGAGCTGCATATTTTCTGTAGTAATAGGCGTAATTGAGGGAATCTAAATCTTCGCAGATTATTCTGGCTAATCTAGGGAAACGCGAACGTGGATCATTGATTTTGAAGGTTACAGACAATCCTGAATCCTCAATGTCATCTATGGTGATGTTGCAGAATTCATCGCAACGCATGGACCCTGCCATACCAAAAATGAGCGCCACCTGGAAGCAAGGAAATGTGCATAACGTAAATTGATCAGTTTCAAACCTCACCTTCACCATCAAATAGACATCGTCTGGAGCATCCCTTATGAACGCATCCATTTGTTCCCTCGAGAAGGTACTGGTCCTTTTAACTGATGACGGATCGCACTTCTTCGTCTTCTTCAGAAATTTCAACAAGTGACTGTATGCAGAGATGTCGATGCTGTTCTTCACGGCCAACATCGACTTCAACATCGAGTATTTCTTGTAAAGACTTGTGGACTTCATTGTCTTCGATTTCTCTTCGAAGTACCTCAGCAATGTGTTTTCAGTTATTTTCTCGTAGCTGTTTTCGATACACCAAGTTGAGAAAAATTCGTATTCTTTTTCGTAAAGGTCTCTCGATTTCCATGGAATGGTTTCGTTTATAGGTTCCATCAACTCGTCATCTGATTCTGAAACATTTTGATTGTGAGCTGAGGATGATAGAGATTTTTTTCGTTATTTCGTTGCTATCTAGAAAAATCCAAGGTAATAATATAAAGGAGGATACCAGACGAGCCGAAGGCGAGTTTTGTATAATTTATGCGAGTGTATTAATAACTATTACATGTGAGTTGCATACGCTATTTTTTGATGAATGAGAACACATTCAAAAATTTTCTTCAGCATTTATTATATCATTCCACATGTTATATACTATTCTTGAAAAAAAAACGATTGATATGAAAGAAACAAAGAATAACTTTCTTAACAATAATAATGAATCCCCTCAATAATTAAACGATCATGTTCTTCGGAAATCAATGTGCTTTCTGTAAATATGCTTTTTCACTGCAGAATTTTGTTTGGTCACGAATGGGCACATGGGACAATTGAATTTTGGTGGTGTTTGACATTCGAATTTGATATGCCTCCATAAGGACCTCCTCAATTTGTAGACCTTATGGCAAACTTCGCAGATATACGCTGAAAATATGAAAATTTGTTAACGGCTCCAAGAATTGATAAAACCAAATAGAATTTCGAAAGGGATATCATTTCAATACCGACACATATAATGAAGTTTAATGATAAATATATGATATTGAAAAGAACTTAGGCCGGACCTGTCGCGACTCTCGAGCCTTCTAGATGCGACCACGCCGTTCTGGACAGACCGCGACGTTCCAGAGCGTTCGAGATACTAGGCAGCGATATATAAATGGACATCGACCCGATACGAGCCAGTGCGGTACAAGATAGCGTCAAGATGAATTAGATAGCGTGTAAATAAATTATTCAAGAAGAATTTGGACTATTTTCATTACAATATATTCAATTAGACAATGGCGTATCAAGGGTGGGAAAAATGAATTTCGAAATAAAGAAGTAAAATTTAATCATTTGAGATACATACATACATGAATCTTTGTGCGATTTTCAGTAAAATATTGCTTGCATAAAAAAAATATAGATAAAATCCACACAAATGATTTGTGAACAGCACCGAATGTTAAAGTTGCAAAAGTTGAAAAAGAAGAAAGAGGTGTTTGACTTAAAATCGAAATGTCAATTGTCATCGATGATAGAAAGCTGTGTGAATTCCCAAGCTGGCTTTTTGAAGAAATGTCTTTTGACAAAGAGTGCAAGAAAGGGGCACTACTTCATTCTGATCCTTCTTTCTTTGTTCGTCATTTTGTGAAGTAGTTTCCTTGCTCGATCCTGTCCAAGGAAATTTATAAGGATAACCTGCAAAAAAAAATAAACTGTGAAGTGTTGATAACAGTTTTTGGTTTTACATTTGATTTCAGAACTGGCATGAATATTACTTTCAATAAATT
Source organism: Aphidecta obliterata (assembly GCA_963966015.1). Classification (NCBI taxonomy): domain Eukaryota; kingdom Metazoa; phylum Arthropoda; class Insecta; order Coleoptera; family Coccinellidae; genus Aphidecta; species Aphidecta obliterata. The sequence goes on along the minus strand of OZ014428.1, from coordinate 45,340,153 downwards.
TTTTTTTAGATAGAAATTTTTCTAGTGATGAGGATATATTCAATAAAATCATGTCAACGAAAATTTTGAATTGTATAAAATTGTAGGAAATTAAAACTAGTTTTTTTTTTTTTTTTTTTTATAATATTATTGAAAATAATAAAATAGGTTCATTCAATACAAACAAGTGCTTCATTATGATCCTTTATTTTATTCGAAATAAACGACCATTATTCAAAAATACGAAAAGAAAAATTCTACTGGTAGTTCATAAGTTGAGAGGTCCTCTCTTTCTGTCTGCGATTGAAGAACCATTTCCTAACAGTGTTCAATTCCTGTCGAATTTGACAAGCAATCAGCATCAGATCGTTCTTCGTCGGTCTGTTGTTAATCTGGAAGGAATATTCTAGAAACGCCCTAGCTTCTTGGGAGAAATGAGTCCTATTTCTCCTCTGTTTCATAGCTGAAACTAATTACAGATGTGAATTTTCATGGATTCGACTGTTATCAGGAGTGAAATACCCCTAACACCCAACTTCCACTCAAGGGCGAATTTATGACAATATTTCTATTCATTATGGCAAAAATCCCCCGGAAAAAAGAAGTGGAGACAAGAAACATAAAATAAAATGAAACAAGAAAAAAATATGAATATTTAACACCCCCACTATATTGTCATAAATCCGCCCTTGCTTTCAATGAACAATATTTAATGTCTACGTGGAGGATAACGAGAAGGGAAATATATAATGGAGAAATAAGCGAGAATAAAATATAAATTACAGAACTTATCGAAATTTATATCTACAGTGAAATTCATTAACGAACAATAAGAATAAAACTAACACCTGAGTAGTAAATAACAAAAAGATTTTCTTAAAGTAGGTTGCTGTTCAATATTCTTTTCAGTGCATTGAATATCTATAAACAAAAATAATTCAGAGGAATGTTAAAAATTAAACGCTCAAATGTTCACTAAGTTATTGTGAATTTAATCATATATTAATGTACAGATAATTTTTCTTCAATATTTAAAAATAACATGGAGTTCAGCATTTATAGTGTCTTGGACAACAATTGTTTTTTATGTGATAACCCAGTCCATTCTTTCTTTTGAAACGTGCACCACAGAAAGAACAACAAAATTTTCCTTGTACCACTCCACACTCATATACTCGATGGTTCCTCAGAGAAGAACTATGTTTGTAGACCCTCTGGCAGTTTGGACAACTGTACGTTCTTTTTCCACCTGAAATTGGTTCGTTTTAAAAGTTAAATCCAAGATTTGATGGAGGGAGAGTAAAATTAATCTACAAATATTACATGTATATACTACTATGAAGTTTATTATATTGATCCATTTATATACATTGAAACGAGCAGAAGGTTGGATGCCAAATAATTGTACACATTCGATAATGTACAAACCTTTTTTTTTTTCCAACGATTTCTTCAGTTTTTTATTTTTTCAAATCTGCTTCATTCTCAAGCTTTTGCGAGTGAGATCAGTATATTTTTTCACTTATTCATTTACGAAATTCTCCTTTAATATACACTCCATAATTTTTTTCCCATCACCAAACCTCTTCTATGTTATTTCCCTGTGTACAACCAAGAAGTTAAATGTTATGTTATTTTTGTTGACTTATTTTATGCTATTCGGTTGAAACTGGTTGTATTATTGATAAACCGAAAAGTGGAGTCACAAATTCAACGGGAAAATGAAAATTTGGGAATAAATCGATCACATCGATTTCACAGCGCCTCGAAAAATTTATTAGAGATAATTCTTCATCACTAAATTATGAAATTGAAAAAAAAAACACTGATTGATGATTGACAATGACCCAACACCATATTCACTAATTCCATAAAATTTATGATTGCCAACATTCCTTGTTGACCACGCAGATCGCCGGCGCAAGGCTCAGTGAGCGACACGTCCTGTTTTGTACGACCCTGCGCAGAACAAATCACGCTCGACCCAGTTATTGTTCTATTTGATACAATCAAAATGAAGTTTAATCAGAACTGTCCCTTTATTAGCTACATGGAAGTTAACGACAATCTAACTCAGCTTCTCCAAGTGTTTCTTTCTGATGTGACCGACCAGGTCATGTTTCCGTTTGCTCTTGTGACCACAAAGAGAACAACTGAACTTCGGGGGAACACCGCATTCGAACAAAATATGTCGTCGTAGTATATATGCGTGTTTGTAACGTTTCTTGCATTTTGGACATGCGTGTTTTCTTTCCGGATCTACAAAAACAAGGAGTTAATAGATATGGAAGGGATACATAATGATGGACAAACTAAAATTCACTGTGAGCTCAGTCCTAAATCCGATCCATGAATTCAAAGACATCTAACATAAAACATGAAATTGTTAACAGTAAAAACAGAAAACAATCGATTTAATCACCAGAGTAAGTTATTTTTTTATTGAACCTAAAAAAAATTACATGAAAAGAGGTTGACACTGTTAAGTCTAACCCAGCTTCTCCGAGTGTTTGTTTCTGATGTGGCAGATCAGGTCATGCTTCCTTTTGCTCTTGTGACCACAAAGAGAACAACTGAACTTCGGAGGAACACCGCATTCGAACAAAGTGTGACGTCGCAATATACTTTTGTATTTGTAACGTTTCTTGCATTTGGGACATACGTGGGTTCTTCCGGCATCTGCAAAAGAGAGTTAGTTGAATCTGGGGAATATTTACGATGGACCCGGAACCCCCAATACGGAATATAGTTGAAATGTAGCGATAAAATATTATGCATGCATAGTCGCGGATCGAAAACAAACAATGTTCGCCAGAACGCTGTCGACAGAAGGCACGTTAAAGCGTGGCGCGACCCGACAGACTACAACATAATAATATATGTAATTCTCTCAAGGGATTATAATTTAACTAAGTGAAAATCAATTAATTGTAGTTCTTGAATTATTTTTTCTTGGAGCAACACTTCTTACGTCACTCATTATCTTATTTTCAGACAGATAGGTAGCAATGAATCGGAGCTCAAACAAAACAGTTCCTTTATTAAATCCCCAATAATTAATAGCAAATTCACAAAAATCTATTCCAGATTCTCAGAGTGTTTAATTCTCATGTGACCTACTAAGTCGTGTTTTCGTTTGGTCTTGTAGTCACAGTGAGAACAAGTGAATTGTGGTGGTACCCCACATTCGAACAAAGTGTGACGTCTAAGCACACCTTTATGTTTGTAACGTTTCTTGCATTTGGGACATGCGTGCTTCCTTGCTTGATCTGAAAAAAAAATAGAGTTGGAGATCTTGGGAATATTTACGATGGATACAAGAAACCCTCAAATGATGTGTGAAATGAGTGCTTGAGTAATGAGACAGTTAACCCTAACTAATACTTATTAGTTGTTTTCCATAAAATTCTAAGTAACTATTTACCTCAACTGCGCTAACAAACTAAAGATTCAAATTTGACAGCTGTAGTTAAACAAACATGGCCGTTACACACTGTCAAACTTGTGTGTCAATTGAAAACCTAGTTGAACGCTTATGGAAACAAAAGCCACAATAATGGGAATTGGGCTTAACCAACCTTATGTCTGCGACAGTGCGTGGAGCAAAGTTCTTCGCCGATCAATTCAAATTTTGCAAAACCTTAACTGCTCAACTTGGGAGGATGTAATTGTATGTTGGAAAGAAAGCTTTGAAAATGTTGGTGCGAAAATTCTAATATCGCTCATTATTCTATTCTGAAATTGGTAAAAATAATGATACTTATAATATAAACAATAAAGTTTATTGATCCTCCAGACTGTTTAGTATAGGACAAGTCAATATACAAAAGGATTGGAGTTAGAACCCAACAGTCTCTTTATTGAATCTCAAATATGTAATAAATAGCAAAAGAGAAGATGATTCACAAAAATCTATCCCACATTGTGTTTGAGTCTCATGTGACCTACAACGTCGTGTTTTCGTTTGGTCTTGAAGTCACAGTAATTACAAGTAAATTGTGGTGGTACACCACATTCGAACAAAGCGTGACGTTTCATCACACTTTTATGTTTGTAAAGTTTCTTGCATTTTGGACATGCGTGCTTCCTTTCTTGATCTGAAAAAAAAAATGGGAATGAGAAATGAAACCCCCCTTCAAATTTGAATCTAATCTACAAATAACGTCCTGAAACACTGCTATAACAGGTTCAAGGCTCAACCAACCTGATGTCTGCGACAGTGCATGGAGCGAATTTATTCGCAGACAAATTCAATTTCTCCACAATCTGGTGTCTAGCTCAACTTAGGAGGGTTGTTGGAAGAAAACGATGAAAACGAAATATGTTTTCTAATAATTTAACTCATTACTATACATTAACTACAATGTGTGTTACACAAACTTTTCACCCCTATACTATACTCTCAACATTGGTCGTTGCTTTTTCAGTAGATATATGCATTTGTACATTCACTCCAGAGAATCGAGATCGACGTAGGAAATCTTCAAAAATTTTTCGAATCAAGTATCTCATTCTCCTGTTTCCATGAGATTTCTCGAACCATAGAATCATCGTTCGTGGCCAAACCGTGTTTGTTGAAGCCGTGCCTGAGTAGGGTGGCCTTCTGATGGGCCTTATATGAGCAGCCTTCGAAGCAACATTTAAACATTGGAGCTTTTTGACACTCGTACTTCATGTGCCGCATCAGCGACCTTTTGTGGGTGTAAAATCTGTAGCATTTGGGACACATGAATTGGACTGAAATAAAGAAGAACAATTAAAATTGGGTACAATGATCGAGGAGAGGTGCGACACAAAACATTTAGAGAATGTTTCGAATTAAATCGATATTTACTTGATGCGAAAAGGGGATGTGTCACAAAAAGTACACAAACATAGTTTCGTCCATCTATAAAACGAATGAGATTCACACGAAACACTTATTGATATTTTTTTCCGAAACGTCAAAAATATCACAGCTGTCGAGATGTTGAAAGTTCGAATACTATAAAATATATAGAATAATATAATACAAATACAAACCATTATATACACAAATTAGGGACAAAAATGATGTCTTTCTAAATTTATTAAACTTGCTATTCTAGTCGGGTTCTTCAAACTTTTACTATCGAAAACAAATAAAATTTGTATCAATAAAAAAATAGTCAATGGGTTATGTTTGAAATGGAACTTTAATGAAATTTATATTACAATTTGAAAAATAACATCTCAGCTCTCTTCGATGTACCCGTGTTCGTATATCATGTGATTTTTCAGTTTATTTTTACACTCGAATGTACCAAAACACTGGATGCAGAAGAAGCCTTCCTGTATTTTGCAATCTCTCGAACGATGTACTGCTAATGAATTTTTATTTTTGTAGGATCTTTTACAATTGGGGCAGATCAGGTATCCAGCTGAAAATAAGTGTTGTTATAAACTGATAAGTAATAGAATGTAAGTCATCCTGATTTTTGTAGAACATCACTGAATTAGAATTATTTATCACTCTACTCAATAAGTCACTACAAGAAATTTAATTTAAGAAATGAGCATAGATGTTAGTTTGTTCATTCCATTTAGGATGAAAATATAATTCAGAATGTGAAAGACCTAACCTCACCTAACCTAATTAAATTGAATTCTACGAATTCTGTTGGAAGAAATAAATACAATGAAAAAAAGAGTATAGAACATATAACTATGAAAATACAAAAATAAACAAAATGTCCAATTGTTGATTATCAAAATATCATCCACAAACTAATCTAAAATTTGTATACTTTTTATGCATATTACAAGCTTTTTATTTTGCATATAATCCTACTCATATTGTACTATTTTCTTCTGGGATCGATCTAGGAATACAGGTTGAAAAAATTAAAAAAAAAAGAGAGACATATTTATTCCACAATAACGAGTCATACACCAACAAAATAAACTAAATGAAAAAAATGTTTTTCTTGAATTTTTAGTAAATTCGTTCAACGTGCTTGCTCATCATGTGAAATTTCAAACTGTCTTTTCTTCTGAAGGTCTGGTCGCAATGGATACATTTGTGGGACGTTGTCTTCCCGCAATCTCTCGATTGGTGAACACCCAGTGAATTTTTAGTTTTGTAATATTTTCCACAGCCAGGACAACATAGATTCTCTGCGAAATACAAATACAGATATAAAACGCAACATAACGGAAAAAACTCACTACCTGTTATGCAATCTCTCGCACGATGTACTGCTAGCGATTTTCTATTTTTGTAGTATTTATTACAGGTTGGGCACATGAGGTATCCTCCTGAAATAAAGTTGATATTTCACTGGGTGTTGTCTTTTCGATTCGATTGAACCATAAAAATTCTGTTGCAAGAAGTGAACAGTTATAAACAGCAACTCCTTCGATAAATTTGTAGGAAATTAAAAATTTGTCTTATTTCCAATAAACTTTTTTTCGACGAAATACGTTTTGTTTTAATCTCCTAGCTCTAATATTGAGCACATGGTACCCATTTCAAATGTGGCCACCCTGTACAAACTCATAAATATGGAAAAGCATAAGAAAACTTCTAGAATTTATATTGAATAGTGTAAACATTTAAACTTTAATTCTTATTTGATGTCATCAAAAATTTTTCGTTTTTATATCCCTTTTTTGAAGTATTTTTTCCACAGTTTTTCGATCGATGAAGCTGGAGGGAGTGATTGGTTTTGTAATTTTTTCCACAGCCCACACAACGGAAGTTTTCTGCAAAACACAAACAGGTAACAGTTAGGATATGAAACACAAAAATAAGTATTGCATTATAACCTTCCTGTCTTCTGCAATCTCTGTAGAGATGATGTTCTAAGGATTTTTTAGTTTTGTAGAATCTTTTACAAGTTGGACAGCTTAGGTATCCTCCTGAAAATAAATTTGATAAAAGTTGTTGTGGAGTTTAAATGGTAATTCCATTTTGAAATACAAGACAGAATATAAAATATACCGAAAAAATAGAATAAAAGAGCCCTTCAAGTAAATATAAGGAAAATGAATTATGTTCAGTTCAGCCAAAATCCAAAGAAAAAGCATAAATACTATTTGAATTTTTTCAAGATGTTAAATCATCTTTGGGCACATTTAAAGAAAATTGTCGTGATTGATATTAAAAATTACAACCAAAAAATTTTTATTTTACTATTATGCACAACAAAGCTACAACAATGGGAGCTACTTGAAGATGAAAATGTCTTCAATCATTATCTGATTTTGTCGAGTTAGTATCGTTTGGAGCCTTTCTGCACCGCTTGCTCTCCATATGATATTTCAAACTGTGTTTTCTGGTGAAGGTCCGGTAACAATGAGAACATTCGAAGGAAGTTCCCTTTCCACAATCCCTCGATCGATGGACCTTGAGGGAATTTTTGGTTTTGTAATATTTTCCACAGCCAGAACAACAAAGGTTTCCTGTAAAATACAATCAGATATAAATCTGGACATGAAACACAACTTCTTGAGCGATTCTTGAGATACATTAATTTTTGAACAATCACAATTAAAATGTTTTCCACTGGAAGACAATTCGACAGTAGTAGTACCTTCGTTGAAACACAACAAATTCTTCTTACCTCCACTCCACCTACAAGAGATTCAGTCCTGCAACCTCTTTCACAATTTTCCTTATTTATAAATATGTAGGGGATGAAGAAACTTCAAGAAATATCGAGGATTTGAAAAAGGAGATCTTATCATATTTATTCAATCATTAAAGTTACTGCAACACATTATTTAAAATATTTATTCGAACAGGTAACATATATCTCTCTTATTGATCAATACATTTCTCAAGAATGGAAGTACACTCCGTCGTGTAATTTCAGCATATGCTTCCTCAGGTCGTCCTTTCTTCTGTAAGACTGTTGGCATATGAAGCAACAGAAGGTCTCCTCACTCCCACAATCATTCTCTCGGTGCAGTCTCAAGTCGTCGAAACTTCCATAAACGTTCAGACAGGCCAGACATTTGTAGGAGTATCCTGAAAAAAAAAAAATTAGAAACTTCTCGAAAATAAAAATGTTTTCAGCGGGAGAGCACCGAACTAGTGTAATAACTTTCGAGGCAGACCAGAGATAACGATTCAGTTTGATTATTGCTCAATGCGTTCGCACTGCAGGAGGGGTAAAGTAATAATGTTGGTCCAAAAACTGAACCTTGGGGAACTGCAGAATCAATTCGAAGACCTCCTGTCTGATTCTGATAAAAAGACATGTTTCTCCCGAATATCTGAGAACCCCCCAGAAAAACAAAAAAATAAATATACAATCACAATAAACATTAGACACTTATTTATTATTTTTATTATTGTCTTATTGGTATTTCAAATCACGACTAGTTATCATTATCGTACAAACACAATTTATGTTTATTTCGTATGTGCTGTTTCAAACTGTAGGTTCTATTGCTGTTATATTCACAGAAGTTGCATGAGTGTATACGTTGCTTGCCACAATCCAGACTTTTGTGACATCTGAGTGAGTTTTTATTCTTGAATTGTTTGTGACAACCTTCACAGACACAGTCAAATCCTGAAAATAAATAGTAATTATTGGGGGTTGTATGACACAAAATTAACACAAAGTGAGAAAATATTTTTCTTTTGCGAAAGGGAAAGTTTCATTTTGAATTTTCAAAATATTCAATACAAAACATAAAAATACACGACATATTTGGACGCGACCATTCGTAGAAAAATTTTGATTGATGAAACTAAACTAGTTAATGACTATTCCCGAACTGATTCAAAACTCCCACAGAACGACACAAATATTTTTTGAAGCTGTCTGAAAGAATTCACGAACACTCGCATCGAAATAAAAGAAAATATTGTTTGTGTATTCGCATTTTTTCTATTTTATTGAGAAATGAATAATTTTTTGTTGTCACTTAGTTGGATCAATATGAATATAAAACATTCATAAATATAGAAAAACAAATATCTTCGTTCAATTTAATTGGGAATTACTGAAATCTCAGATCATATGCCTCGTCATTATGTGAACTTTCAGGTTGTCCCTCCGTTTGAAAGTAGATGGACAATAAACACATTGGATGGTTTTAAATTTTCCACAATCCCTCGAACGATGCACACACAGTGATTTCTTCGTCTTGTAATATTTTCCACACCCATCGCAACAGAAGTTTGCTGCAAAATAAAAAAAAAATTGAGGAAATTGAAATAGGGGATTTGAAAACTTATTATTTGTGTTATAATGGATCTATCGACTTATCGACTTACTATAATTATGACGGTTAAGTACACTACCTAGATGGGAATAATCATTAAATGTCCTTCGAAAACGTCCCCAGTGGCATTAGAAGGGTAAACCCAGAAGACATAATTTCTTCAACTTTTTTTTGATATTTTTCTGTGGATTTTTTTCTCTTCATGGGATTCGAGTAGGAAGAATTTTTCTTTTGGGGTATATCATTTCTAATCTCATTGAGAGCATTCTTTACCTTTATGAATCTCTATCTAATATAATATGAGAAAAAAATATATTTAAAATTTGGGAGTTTTCCCCACCAATTCACAACATAATTATATAGACGAGAAAATTCGTAGAGGAAATTGTGATTGGGGAAACTTGTATGAAAAAAAAAACCAGCTTCCTAGTAAATAATTTTCACTATATTTTTGAAGCTGTCTGAAAGTTTTCACGAACACTCACGAAATGAAAGAAAAAATTGTTTGTGTATTTGCTATCTTCCTATTTTATTGAGAAATAAATAATTTATTTTGTTGTCCCCAAGTTAACATATTATGCCTATTCATTATGTGAACTTTCAGGTGGTCTTTCCTTTTGAAAGTAGATGGACAATAAACACATTGGAAGGTTTTAAACTTCCCACAATCTCTCGAACGATGCACATACAGCGATTGCTTTGTCTTGTAATACTTTCCACATCCATCGCAGTAGACGTTGGCTGCAAATAAAAAAAAATTGAGGAAAATGAAATATATATAATAATAATAATAATAAATAATATATAATTTTCTATCTGTGAATTTGTTTTGATTTTCACTTCGTGAGATCCGAGTTGAAGAAATTTTTCCTTTAGGGTGCATTTATAACCTTCATGAATGCCGTGATTTTGAAACAAAATAAAATTTCTACCATGCTTTCAAATCACTATTCGAAAAAATATCCAATATAATATGGGTTCGAAAAAAAACATTACAAATAAATTAATTTATAATTTCTGAGACAGAAGATAAATATAGAATTCACATGAATAACTTCATCATGGTTCAAAATAAATCCAAGTATTCATATTTACAAGCTTCACAAAAATAGTCATGATGAGGAATGGAATATTCTAAAGATGAATAATTATTTCTTGTGGTGGTTTTTGGGGCGTTATAAGGAACATTTTTAACACTTGGGGATTCACGATTTGTGAAATTCACAAAATAAGCAAGTACATGTCGAATTTCATGAGTTTTCTGGTAGGGACCTCCAGTTGAATGTTAACCAAAATCTGAATATTCCATAAATCTTGAGTTTTAAAAATAAACGAAGACAACCCTCTCAACAAACATGAAATATCGACGCTAATATGTCGGAGAAGTTGTCGCTACTTCTTTTCTATAAACATCAGGATGAAAAGATATAACATGTCTCATTATACTGTTCTTATACTTCGCGCGATATGGACACACCGAACATTGGTAGGATGGCTCCTTCTGACACTCGTACTTCTGATGCCTCGTCAGCGATCTTGCTACTTTATAACATCTTCCACAGGTGGGACAGCAGAACTCGGGCAAGCCTAGAATTTAATGGGATCAGAAGTTTCACTACATAAAGGTGGTGTTCATAGTGTTGGTGAATATGTTAAGAACTATTATTATAACTATCAATAAAGGTTTATTGATTTAATTATATCAATGAAATATAAACATTGCACAATTAATAAGATTATGTGTAATCAAATCCATGATATCTTAGGGAATGTCGTTTCAGACTGCTTGAAAATTTGGTCTTGAATGTACACTCAGGCATTTTGCACTTGAATTTTGGTTCAACGTTACAGCTGTACTTGATGTGGTTTTTCAACTGCTTTGTGTTTTTAAATTCCTTAAAACAAGTAGGGCATATCTTGGGAACTGAAAAAAAAATAACATAATTAATGAAGATAAAACAAAAAACCGAATATTTAAAATCAATAAAACTTCGTTTGATGAAGTATATGAAAATTCTTATTGCTAATACCTTGTTCTGGGTCAATCATCTGAAGATTAGGACTGTCTATATTCGAGCCAAGAAAGGTTAATCACAGTGAGTCACAGCATTAATGAACTCTCAAAAAATGTTGGGAAAACGATCAAACAATTTCAGCCCTTACCTAAGTATAAATTTATTTTGGGAATGATTCGCAACACTGTCCTAACTCAAGCTAACCTAACCTTAATATAAATTAATTTTGAGAATGATTTTCAACACTGTCCTAACTTAAGCTAACCTAACCTCACCTAAATATAAATTCATTTCAAGAATGATTTGTTACAACTTCCTAACTCAAGATAACCTAACCTAAATATAGATTCATTTTGAGAATGATTTTCAACACTGTCCTAACTTAAGCTAACATAACCTTACCTGAATATATATTCATTTTGAGGATGATTTTCAACACTGTCCTAATTCAAGCTAACCTAACCCAAATATAAATTAGTTTTGATAATGATTTTTAACACTGTCCTAACTTAAGCTAGCCTAGCCTAACCTAAACATAAATTCATTTTGAGAATGATTTTCAACATTGTCCTAATTTGAGCTAACCTAACCTAAATATAAATTAGTTCTGATAATGATATTTAACACTGTCCTAACGCTAGCATAACCAAACCTAACGCTAGCATAACCAAACCTAACCTAAACATGAATTCATTTTGAGGATATGGTCACCTCTTGAGACCACCTCCCCTTTGTCACGCCAAGATATAACGAGATGTCTTGAAAGGGTTAAACTTGATGAAAAAAGAGTAAAAATAGAATTCATTTTATCCTATTCTCTATTTCTTTTATCATGAAGAATGAAAAATGAATTGAAAAATTTTACATCCCATTTTCATCCCTTCCTATAGAAGTGCATATCCCTCTCGACCTCAATCATTGGTTTATAGTTCCATAATTTTAATCTCAGAAATAAACACTCAGTTTAGTTTCAGTTTATTTTGATAATTATCTCAATCGAATTCTCACAAACATAAGAACTGAAAATTCTATCAAAATATTATTGAAACAAATAAAGTCAAAATTTCATTTTTGAGTGACACGATGCATATTCAAATAATGCCTTTTTAAACTATTAGCGAACTTTGTCTTGAATGTACACTCGGGCATATCACAAATGAATTTCGGATCGACATCGCAAAAATGCCTCATATGGTTGATCAAACTTTTCTTATATTGGTATGTTCGAAGACACTGGGGACATTGATTTTTTTCTGGAAAGAAAATATTATTAGTAGAATCGAAATTTTGCTAAAAAATTTCATGTCAATCATAAAAGAAAAAATTATATGAAATATGAAACAAAATTCAATAAATTATAATATTATAGAACCTTTCAGGAGGGGGGCAGTTCCCCCAAAGTGTTACCAGGTGTCCAGGATAATCTAGATTAATCACTTTTTTATGAAAAAAACCAACAATTGGGACAGTGGACAAGAAAAGACTCAATCAAGATTATTCTCAAGATATTTATTCGAACTCCAAAAAAACAAACATAAAAACTCGAAGATCCATTAAATATAATAACTTCCAATGAGATGCCCTTTGTGCCTGTTGTGAAAATGCGAAACAATGGCTGATTTCTGATAGGCCATGTGGGAACAAAGTGGACATTTGAACTGTGGAGGTTTCTGACATTCGTATTTCAGGTGTCTCCATAAAGATCTTTTAGCTTTGTACACTTTGAAACAAACGCTGCACACGTACTCTGAAAGATAAATAAGTTGAAACAAAATAATAAACAAGATAAAACCGAACAGGTTATTCTACAGAAAGTAATAATGATATCAGAAAGGAACAAACCTCGAATACATAAGACAATAAACATGGTGAAAATTTATTGAAGCACATAGGGGAGGTCACTTTGACAATTTCATGCTATAATCACAGGTTTTATTCAATTGATATGAATTGATGAAAATATGCAGTATATTTGTAGATTTCTGAATTAACATTTTTTTCCAATCCAAAAACCAAAAGTTAACGCCGATATTCATATTCGTGCAAAACCGATTCGTCTGATCGTTTTGATCGCACCATTATATCTTGTGTCGAAGTGAAATCGGGCAACATTAAGTTAAGTGCCTGTAGCTTCTCAAAAACTAGGTGACAGCCCCGGAACTGTGCAGAAAGAAGGTTCATCTCTTCTTCCTACCCTTCAACCCGAGACTACGTCAGCACTTCCTTGGGGTGAGATTTTCTGATTTGTCCCTGACTTCACGTCAGTGCTTTTCAATTTTTTTTGGGTAGAGCTGCACTCAATTTAACATTAACAATTCAGTATTCGTTTGGAAATTTTTCCAAATAAATTTCCATCGTGTTATAATGTCATCCTGAAATGAAAAATTATCGACTAGAAATTGAATTTTTATTCTTTGACGCAGTAACTAGACAACAATATCACAACAATATAACTGAAGATCTCAATTAAAATGTCGATGGCAACTGTTGAGGTGATTCTTCAGATGGGATTTTTGTTTCGCCTTATAGGCACAATTTGGACATTGAAATTTCCGTTCTTGGAAACACTCATATTTAATATGCCTCAGAAGTGATCTTCTAGCTCTGTACCTTCGACCACACAATTCGCAAGCATGTTCTGAAAAGTAGGCAATTAAAAGAAGAAGCTCATATAATAATAGTTCACCAATTACGACAAGAAAGTAAAAGGGAAAACACGTAACAACAAGAGGCACAATGGAATTGTTTCTTCTCTCCTCAGAGTCTGAAGAATCACAAAGTATTTGTTGATATTTTAATGAGGTAAATTAACATTCTTCACAATTTTACGAATAGCTAATTTCACTTCCATCGTGGGTATGTCGTATGAGATGTTTTGTCAGATTTCCCTTCACTTTGGCCCTATAGCAGCAACCGGCAACAGGGCATAGGAACTGAGGTTGCAGTCCACACTCGTATCTAACATGTTGACTCAGGCCCTTCTTATAGCGATAAGTACGATTACAACCATCGCACTTGTAATAACCTGAAATTATGTATGAAATGTGAGTGAATTGTTACGGATACAAAGGACACTACGGATTAAGCCTGCAACTTAAAAAAACATTTCAACATATCGCATGCTCAGAAGACGAACAAACTTTCTATTCAGTCGAAAGAATCACTACTAACGGTTCAGGGTTGCAAATATACTACGAAAAATGTCGAATGTAAGTGGAGCCATAATTAAACTATGTGAATATCATGAAGACCTTATATTTGAAATATTTCTGCTTTTTTATTATAATGTTGTGAATTCTTTAGTGAATGATGCAGCCACCCCTTCCAAACAGTTTTTTTTGATTCAAGTGAAAAAATGTTTTTCAAATCAACATCAAAACTATTATTTCTACAAAACTGATAATTCATACAAATAAAAAATGTGTACATTCTACAGAAAATAATTCTTCCTGTAGATAATCCTGTGGTTTCATTGGCTGCCTTTATGTATTCTCTTCACGTGTGAATCCAAACTGAATTTCCATATAGTTTTATAAGAACAAAATGGACAACCGAATTTTGGATTTTTACCACATTCGAATTTCAGATGTCTGGTCAAATTTCCTTTTGTTTTGTATCTTCTTTGGCATTTGTGACAAGGAAAAGTACCTGGAGGGAGAATGTAAAGAATGTTAATTCAAAAAGTTATATATCACTTTTGGATTACGAACAGTAATAATAATGAAGATCTTTATTTAACGAAAAACTAGCTACAACAAACATACCTACGAAAGAAAAAGAAATAAATAACCATTGAAAAATACAAGAGATATCGTTCCATTTTTTTTCAAGTTGATGAATTTTACTAAATTCAAAAATCCATTAGACACTAGACCTTACAGTTTACTGCGAATAACAATATAAGATAAAATAATAACGTTCATGAGTTGATTTCGATTCATCTATTTGTTTTTAAATTTCAGAATTATTTCAATATTTATTTTATTTATAAATATTTGAGTCATTAATTTTTTATTTTATCCATAAATTTTTAATTGATGAATTCATATATTTTATTCATACATTTTTAATTCATTAATTTTTAATTTATTTTCATCAATTTTTTTCTAATTTGTATGTTTTTTAAAATTCATAAATAATTCTTTATTAATTCTCAGAATTATTTCATAACAGATTTTGTCAAGAAATATATCACGTATATTCTTGGAATAATTTGTTTTGACTTGTAAATAATAATAATTCAAAAAAAGCCAGAAACCTCTAAAGAGCCGCCGAATTGCAATGACATTTTCTGTTTTGTCCCTAACAAAAAATGATTACAATATCGACCAGAATTTTTTACAGTTGCAACTCCTTGATTGAGTTGATTCAAATTCATCAATTTTTTTTTTAATTTCAGGATTATTTCAATATTCATTTTATTTATAAATTTTTGATTCATTGATCTTTTATTTTATTCATGAATTTTTAATTAATGAACTTATTCATTTCATTCATACATTTTAAATTCAAAAATTTTTTTTATTCGTTTTCAATTTATTTTCAGTTTGTATGTTCTTTAAAATTCATAAATAATTCTTTTTCAATTCTCAGAATTATTCTTATAATTCCTTCCATTTATTTTTTCTTAATTCTCAGAACTATTTCATAACAGATATTGCCAAGAAATATATCACGTATATTCTTGGAATAATTTGTTTTGACTTGTAATAATAATAATTCAGAAAAAGCCAGAAACAAGAAAGAGTCGCCGAATTGCAATGACATTTTCTGTTTTGTCCCTCAAAAAAATGATGGCAATATCGACCAGAATTTTTGAGAGTTGCAACTCCTTGTTTGAGTTGATTTGAATTCATCAATTTGTTTTTAAATTTCAGAATTATTTCAATATTTATTTTATCTATGAATTTTGATTCATTAATTTTTTATTTTATTCATAAATTTTTAATTAATGAATTCATTCATTTTATTCATACATTTTTAATTCATTTATTTTTTTATTCATTTTCAGTTTATCTGTTTTTTTTCAATTTGTGTATTTTTCAAAATTGTATGGATAATTCTTTTTCAATTATCAGACTTATTCTTATAATTCCTTTCATTTATTTTCTCAGAACTATTTCATAACAGATATTGCCAAGAAATATATCCGGTATTTTTTTGGAATAATTTGTTTCCGGTATTTTCTTGGAATAATTTGTTTTGACTTGTAATAATAATTCAAAAAAAGCCAGAAACCAGAAAGAGTCGCCGAATTGCAATGACATTTTCTGTTTTGTCCCTAACAAAAAATGGTTATAATATCGACCAGAATTTTCAACTGTAGTTGTAAGTCTCTTAATTTTATTTTGGGAAATTATCTTTTCAAACTTGTTTTTCTTAACTTTGAAGCAATATTTTATAGGGATTTATATTGAACTTTTTGAGTCATTATGCCTAGGTACATAAAGGTTAAACCAACCCCTTTTCCAACAAGAAAACGCACGTCTTCATCCATCAAAGGTTACTACAGGGGAAATAACCATCTTTCATGGCCCTCTCCCTTCCCAGGAATGTCACCAATGGAACATGAGTGGGATCTGATCGATAACCGACAAACCACCAAATAACCCCTAAAGTTCCATCAAACACACATCAAGAACATATTTTATTGAAACTGATAACATAATTTTTTGATTTGTTTTACACTGGATTCTTCAATAAATTTATTAAGGCGACTTTTCCTGCTTCCGATAGAGATGTAATATTACAACATGGCTCCATGTAGCAGTTTGAAATGATTCTGCAAATGGTGTTTTCTCTTGGCTTTATAGGGGCAAATTGGACACTCAAGCAGAGGAATTTTTCCACAATCGTATTTCTGATGGCTGACAAGGGATTTCATGCTTTTGTACTGGCGGCAGCATTGGTTACATGTATTGTCTGCGAAAAAAAGAATTAGAGAATATCAAATAGGTGCAGGAGGGTTAAACCTACCCCTCTTCCAACAAGACAAGCCACGTCCTCTCATGGCCTTCTCGCTTCCCAGACCTGCCACCAATCGAGCATGTGTGGGAGATAATCGATAAAAAACTTTGGTTATTTACCCCAACCCCCAAGTTACCTTTCAAGTGATGAAACAAACATTCTGTACAAACTTTATTGGAATTGTAACTCTTATCAATATATGCACATAAATTTTTGATTTGGGTTTTATTTGTAGTGTCCGATATAGATGCAAGATTATAACATGGCTCCATGTATCAGTCTGTAATGATTCTTCAAATGGTGTTTCCTCTTGGCTTTGTAGGGGCAAATTGGACACTGAAGCAAGGGTATCTTTCCACAATCGTACTTCTGATGACTGACAAGGGCTTGTTTGCTTTTGTACCGACGACAGCATTGGTTACACATATAGTCTGCGAAGAAAAAGGAAATTAGAAAAAAGCAAATAATTCAATTCGAAACTCACTTTGCCTCAACATCTTCCTATGTTTAACAGGGTCTTAGTTACATTCTTACCTTGTTGCCTCGTAGACCACGCAACTGTTCTGGACATTCAACATTTGTCACGACAAGAAGTGTCGTTACTCGTAACATCGGCGATTTTTCAACATTTTGCGAATTTAATTGTGTTATTAACGACCTGACTGCAAAATCACAGCACACCCTCTGTATATTATACTGGTACAGGTTTGGCAAGAATACATCTGGGTATAGTAAATATCAATACAAGGAACAGAGAAGGAAGTGGTTCATAAAAACAAGCGCGAAAAAATAATTGAATAATTCTGGAAATTGAAAATAAGTGAATGAAAATTAATATTTAATTTGATGAAAATTGAAAATAACACATAAAAGAAGACAAACATTAGACAATATTAGTTTTGAATATAAAAAAAACTCCAGTATTTTCAAATTTCATTGGAACATTTGTAAAGAGCGAAAAGACTTGAAAACTGCAGAAAACACCATAATATTTTCCTGATTTTATTCCTACCTAATCCAATTAACAAAAATTACAGCAAATTAGACACATTGTTATTATTAATTCCACGAAACATCACAACTTACTACTAATCTCAATTTTTTCTTCTTATGCGGATCATTCGTTATCAACTCAAAAATGCTCAACTCTGATGTGGACCTGCAGGTTGAGTTTTCTCTTACAGACATGATCGCACAGGCCACATTTGAAAACTCTGCCTTTTACAATTTTTTTTGAGTTAGCTTTTTTTCTTCTCTGAACGTACCTTCCCTTCCTGTCGCGGGGCTTCACGGGGGGTTCTGAAAAAACAAAAATGTCAATAACGATATTAAAATATGACAAAATTATAATCTGACTACGTACATGTAAACTGATTCATAAAAATTTTATTCGTGTAGGCTCCATGCATATTTCTTGTTAACTTGGAAAGCTGCCCACCTCTCCAGTCCCAATGAAGATTTTTTTGAATATAGCATGCAAACAAAACTTTTTTATATGACTATTTGATCGGGGAAATAATAATAATAAGTGTATTTTCCAATTTCAAAGAGGAAAAATCAATCATTCAAAAGAGCTTTATGTTATCCACAGTAAAAGCACAATTACTTTTCCATTCGAAAAATTTCTTTCAAGTGTATAACCTTGAACCTTCAAGAACTGGTCATAATCGTAAATTATCGTATTATTTTCATTCATTTCGTTTCCTTTGTCGTATTAAATAATATAAACCACACAAATTCATTATAGGTGTATTTTGTTAACTTGCAATAGTATTCGCGTTAAAAAGTAAATGAATAATAAATTCAAACAATAAAGACACCATATAGTACTCGTTGAAATCGAACCAAGGACAATAAGAGAAAGACAATAAGATAAACAAATTTATTCGCCAACCACATAATAAAAACCTAAATTTAAATCGAACATCCACCGTTTCATACATAAAAAATTGATAAATTCAAAAAGAATACTTCAGGTTATTATATAAAATAGATTCAAATTTGAAGAGTCGAAAGATTGAGAAGTTAAGGAGTAAACAAGATATACTGAGAATTATTTCTATTGAATTATTTTTTATATATTTATATCCTAATTTATTTATTCAATTTTAATTTTCAGAATTATTCCAATATGAATTTTTTTTCTTCGCTTAGATTTTTTATTGACCTTTTGTTATTTCAACAATTTATTGAAATTTTTTGTGAATGAAAATCATTTTTATTAGGCATCCCTGAAAACAATTCATTTGAGGAAATCCATTTGAAATATTATTACCTCCATTAGAAAAACATGATAAATTAAATATTATTATTTTCTTATTCTCTATCTACTGATATGGATAGTTCAACATATCTTCCAGGAATTTGACGTTGTTCATCTTCTTGCACCTCCTGAATTCAATATGATGTTTCAATGTTTGCTTGTGCCAAAAAGCCCTGGTGCAGAAATTACAGACGAAAGACTTGCTTTTTCCACATTCGTATTTCTGATGATTGTAAAGACTCGTGTTGTATTTGTAGCGTTTTCCACAGTTGTTACAAATATTCTGACAGGATGCAGCTGAAAAAGGGGTCGTTAGTGTCGGTATATAAAAATTTAAAAAAAATTCTAAAACACCCGAGAAATAAATGACAATTGAATATCGGAAAAACTTACCCCATCGATTTTTTCAGAAAGTAGTTTTTCGGTGCGAATATTTCATAGGGTGTAATGAAATATTCGGTCAAATGTCGACGTCACTGGGATATTTATATTCAGTTTATAAATCATCTAAAATATTTGATGATCAAAAGATATTTCATGTTGTCAGTAATGGAAAATTGATAATTTCATTATATTATATTCATTTGATAATTTTGATGAGATGAATTCACCATTTTGTAGTGCCTGGTTAATTCATTGTTTTTTAGAGGAGTTCCACAGAAATGGATCAACGTAAACAACATTTTAAATGGAAAGATTTTATTAATACAATAATCGTAAAAAACTATCTGGTATTATTCCAACAAGTAAAGCTAATAATAGAATATATAAAATACGAAGTAAGTAACCTTATTTCCTACGAAAATTCATTTATTCGCCCATGTTTCGTTTCACTAGCACCTAAATATATCAGTCCATAAAAAATTAGTAAACTGCACTCATTGGAGAATTACATATTTAAAAAACTAATTTTTAATTATTATAATGCCACTATACGTGTAGTAAAAAATAGAATTAAATCAAAGAGGGGTTTTGGAATGTAGGAATTTAGAATGTTTTTTTAATGATTTTTCGATATTTTTGCAACCGTCCAGATATGTAATCGTGCTTCAATAAAAAGTTCACTATGAAAATATCTTTACCACAACATGAATTCATGAATTTCTCTCATTATTTAATAAAAAAAATTGGCCAAGCTTGTTGATATCCAATTTTTTCCATACTTTCACTTCTCATATAAGGGTTTGAATTCTGCATCCCCTCATTGTATTATCCTCAAAACTCTTTCGGGGATGAGTAATTATTCGTATATCAAAAAAATATGAGAGGTTTAGATTTTCCCTATGCTTCGAAAAGTAAAACTTCAATAGGGGATGAAAATTCAGAAAAACCCTCTGTTGAAAATTTCGCTGAAATTTGCGTTTTTTTTGTGAATCACCATATATAGAAAATATTGCATTTACACTCAATTTTTCTCGAAATAATGATCTCAACATAAACAATACAGAAACTGCTCTCACAATTAGAATAAAACAATAAAATATATTCTTTTTATTGTCTGTTTACACCAACTTCGCAAGTTTCCACCAATTTCCTCAATTTGCATCATTTTTTCACGATATTTTGCGGTTTCATATCACCTGCCGAATTTTTTTCGCCGAAATTCGCGAAATCGGGGCGCGAAGGGTTGAAAACGTCAATTCCGTGCACCCTGAACAAATGCCGTTTCAAATCACTGCGATAGTAGTAGGAATTCTGACAAAATTCGCATTTGAAACGTTTCTGCTTGCCGCATTCCACGCTGACGTGCCTCTGGAGGTTCTTGACGAGGGAGTAAGACTTTCCACAGTTTTTACAAACGAACCTAGGGAAGTCGGCGCTGGTTTGTCCATCTGAAAAAGAAAATCGTTAGTGAGGGGTTATATTGGTGAGAGGGACCAGGGTTGTGTGATATTAAACTACTAATAAGAATAAATGAAAAAAAAGAAAATAATAACAAGAATAAAAATTGAGAAATGTATCACCTTAAACCATTATCTATTCTACTTATGCTTCGTAACCAATTTTTATACATATATGCACATAAACATCGCGTATTTATTTATTTGAAGTATAAAGGGGGAGTTTCAACCCCAGAAAAGTCAGGATAGAAATATATTAATATAGTTTATTAATGTTTTGAATTGATTATTTTTTTTCCTTGAGAGGGGGGGGGCAGCCCTCTCGAAATAAAAATCAGTGGATGAAATTTTACTCCAACTAAACTTCAGCGTCTCTTGTTAAAAAAAAATAAATAAGATTTTATATTGACTCTTTATTTTATTTGAACATATAAGGACAGTAATTTTCAGAAATTTTCAATAATTCTTTACCTTTACAAATTCTACCCAAATTTAAAATAACTCATTTATCCTATCTCCTCGATAACTTTTTAGAAAAAAGGATGTTGAACCTATGAAAAAAAAAATATCGACAATTATTCGAAATTAGCTTTTAATTTTGGGTGGTGATGGATATAGATTAAAAAAAGGGACTGGTATTATTTGGTTCTTCACTCTGGTGATTTATGACGGGACCTCATATGTTTCCTCAAATTCCCCTTCAATTTCGCCACGTACGAACACTCAGTACAATGGAACTGTGGTTCCTTCCCGCATTCAAACCTCAAATGCAATCTTAAAGAGTTCTTATACTTGTACACTTTCCAACACTGAGAACATCGATGATAATCTGGAATTAAAGTTTAATTAGCAATCAGCAAGAACATTTACGATTTATACTCCCAACTTATCCTGATTCCTGAATTTTCTGTTATCTCTAGGACGTCCAAAAAAACAAAGTAAACAATAATAAAATTCAAAAAATCAAAAAGGATATGATAACATACAAAACATATGGAGAGTAATCAGTTCAACTTACCTAATAAGAGTTTGAAATCTCTGAAATCCAAAATGAAACAGATTTCTATAAAAAAAATATCTGGGATAAAAAAACGATAGAAATAATAGTTTAAAATTTTAATTTGAGAAGAAAACGGTTCAAATAGCGATAAATATCAGAAGTTTTCAACAAGAACTACATGAAAATTGACACTTCAAGTCAAACAATAAACATGATAAAATTGTAAAATGAATATACCTAAACAAACATACTAACAAAGTTTAAAAAATAATGCAAAAGAAAACTTCAATATATTTTTCTGCTAGGTATAAATGAAGATATCGAAAAAAAATAATACCGAACTTTATTAACCGAACTCGACAGTAATATTTGAAATTACAGTACTTTTCATCCTTTAGAAAGACTCTTAGACCATCGAGTTAAGGGTATTCGTACAGGGTGCCCCAACTTTCACCCCCAAAAGTGACAATTTCAATCGCGGAAAAATTCCAGATTTTGGGAACTGAATGTAATAATTAAAATTCACCTTAGGAGAGGAACATAAAAACGATAATAAAATAATCTTTTATCTGAATAATTCTTAATGTCATCAATTTCTCCAGAATAAATTATGGAAAATATGGAATTTCATTCGTTGATCGAATAATGGACGAATGTATGTTATAAGTAGTATATAAGCATTGTTGAATGTATGTGAAACAAATAGGAAGTGTCCATAAATATACCAGAAACGTCAACAATAAACCAAATATTTCATTACAAACAATAGAAATTAACTCGAGCTGCATTTTTGAAGAATGACATAGTGATCTGAAAAAAAAATTTTTCAACTTTTCGTCATATCCCAAAAAATTTCAGTCGAATTTTGAATTCATTATTGTACATTTCACCGGAAGTTTTCACTAAATTTGGCCTTTTTAGGATGAAAAAGATGAATTGTAGGTGTGAAGGTAGAACTTGGGACACCCAGTATATAAAACACAAAATTATCAACTAAAATTATTCGACAATCCCTCATTATTAACCCCTACTACCCTAGTAAACACCCTCAAATCGTCCATTTTAATGATGAAATCAGTCACTTTCTCATCGTTTTTCAGAAGATGCTGATGCTTCTTCATATGTTTCAGTATGTTGAAATTATAAAAAG
The DNA here is from genome assembly GCA_963966015.1 of Aphidecta obliterata. Classification (NCBI taxonomy): domain Eukaryota; kingdom Metazoa; phylum Arthropoda; class Insecta; order Coleoptera; family Coccinellidae; genus Aphidecta; species Aphidecta obliterata. The sequence goes on along the minus strand of OZ014428.1, from coordinate 45,316,740 downwards.
CTGTGCATCCACAGAAGGCACATTTGTACGGGGGCTGCTTTCCACATTCGTGTCTCATGTGTCGCATTAACGTCGATCTGGATGCGTAAGGTTTCCCACATGCCCGACAATTATTAGAGAGGTTTCCTGAAAAATAAAACTAGCAGAATTTTTTCTATTGGCTAACTGCTACCTGAAGCAACTAAATAATGTCCTTTACTATAGTTAGAAACAGGTGGAGGGTGATGGAGTTGAGTAAACCAATGTGTGAGGAGAAAAATCTAACTTCTAATAGTTAACTACAACAGAATTAATTTTGGTCTTCACAAAAGACTAGTCTTTTTGCTTAGCAGACAAATAAAAATGAGGAAAGATTTGGAAGACTATAACTCTTCGAGCAAAGCTTTGGTAGTGATTATATTGCTTTCAACAAAAGATTTCTTCGTATTTCTGATCAATATAATTTACAGGTCTGACAAGGATACATCTTGGCATAGCAATATTGAATGCATCCTGACACTAATTACAAATGCTTCAACTCCTAAATCAAAGTCATTCTATGTTATTTCAAAAATGAAACTGATGTGTGGAAATAAAGATGGAAGCAGAAGAAAGAGCAAGCAGAAAAATCCAAACTTTCCACCAAATCGAGATGGTCGTAGAGAAAGGGATGAAACTCTCGAACAGAAACTATACAATAATTTTATCAATTTATTATTCTTGATACACAAGGAAGGTAAAGCCATAGGCTCCCAAGATCTTCAAAACAAACCAACGAAATAACTAAGGAAACTATGTATTCCTCTAAATGTTTAAAATCGAGTCATATTATGGCGATCCAGAGATTCCAATTATTAGTAATATTAATTAGAGCAAACATCTTCACTATACATATATTTGAGTTATGATTCTCGAGGGGTTTCGAGAAAAATCGCTATGAATTGATTAGAATAGAAAAATTTTATGAAGAAATTTCGAGTTTTCACAGCATAGCGTAACAAATAATGAAAAAGATATCTCGTATTCTGAAAGAGAGGTGAATAGTGTAGAGGAATAGAGACACCGCAGTGTTTGTGCAGTGCGCATGTTGCCAACTAAAAATCCCGCAAGGCTAGAATATGCGCACATCAAACTAAACGTGATCTCTTTGCACCTTTTTTCTTGTCAGGGGGTAGAAGGAAACATTCATAGGAATCGCCTTATAAAATTCAAAAGTCATAGGGAGACATTCAAATTTACCATTTACCAACGCTGGATTTGAAATCTCGATGAAAATCACACAAGATCTGAAGTCGTATTGGATGATTTTGATTTTTTTCATTCGAAAGTATAATACAGGCGATTTTCGTGTTAAAAAAAAATACGTATGAACTAAAATCATGTCTATCTGTTATTTTGTCACGAATGGATTTAATTCTCTCTTCTAGATTTTCGGAAAATGAATCTACTTCCAAAACCTGTATTAATTCAGAATATTTCTTATCGAAAATCAGGATTTCATTTATTCAAGAGAGTTTTAGTTTTCATTTTTTTCCCTTCTTAGGATGTATAATATTGTAAACAATTCTTTTATTTTGAAATTTGATGAGAGATTAAAGTGTTTATATTTCTTTCGTGTTTTAACTAGTTCATATTTTTTAAAAGCGTCATGTGTTGCTAATAAAGACGAAAACTTCTACAGGGTATCCCACAAATTACGGTCGCAAATTGTTTTTCATTTAGTTCGATAATTGTGAAAATTCCTTATGGTGAAATACAGGGTGTCCCAAGTTCGAGTGCCCACTAGACGTTTCTTGAGAACTAGACCTGTTTGAAATCTAAAAATTTGGATTAAAATACTGTTCGACTTCATCTACTGAGCTTAAATATTCTTGAAGCTTGAACACTTTCAGTTATACAGGGAGTGGAAAAAAACTTCTCTAAATTTTTTTTTTTTCATTTTTCGTTTCTTATATGATCGACTATTCAATTTTGAATATATTTCTATTCGAATCGTTGCATTCGTCGATATAGTTTTCGAAATATCGAAAAAAAACTGAGAAAAAAACAGTTTTTACATTTTTGAAGTAGAAGAATAGCGGAATATTGTGCATCTCTTAATTCTGGAAAACTCGTCACAGGGTGTTTCAAATATTTCATCAAAAATTGTGATCAGAATTTTTCCATAACTTTTGGTTTTTAAATTACAACCCTATTTTTTAATGGTTGCGTTGGATTCTGCGAAGAAAAATAATGATAGTGTTCAAAAATGTTTATGCTCCTAAATTGAATAATCCCTGAGTTATTAAGGATTTTCTGAATTTATGTCGTACGCAGAGATACATTCATAAAATTTCTTTTATAATAATAATGTGTGTTCATAGAAGATAAATTATTCCAATAATTTCCTATGAACATAGATTATTGTTATAAAACAAATTTTATGAATTTGTCTTAATGTACGACATAAAATCAGAAAATCCATAGTAACTCAGGAATTATTCAATTTAGGAGCATAAACTACTCCGAACACTATCATTATTTTTCTTCGCAGAATCCAACACAATCATGAAAAAATAGGGTTCTATTCAAGAGTTATGGGAAAATCCTGATAACAATTTTTGACAAAATATTTGAAACACCCTGTGACGTGTTTTCCAAAATTTAGGAGGTGCACAATTTTCCACCATTCTTCTACTTCGAAAATCTAAAAACAGTTTATGTTCGAAATATAGAGAATAGGAATAACGAACATGATACTGACTACGCACATCTCCCTTTTTTCAGTTTTTTTCTATATTTTGAAAACTGTTTCGACGAATGCAACTATTCGAATTGAAATATATTCAAAATTGAGTAATCGATCATATAAAAAATTTCGAGAATATTATCTTCACTCCCTGTATAACTGAAAGTGTTCAGGCTTCAAGAATATTTTAGCTCAGTAGATAAAGTCGAACAATATCATAATCCAAATTTTCAGATTTCAAATAAGACCGGTTCTAGAAACGTCTAGTAGTCACTCGAACTTGGGACGCCCTGTATACCTGTCGAAAAGTTTCTCCGTCGAAAGACGGTACACCCTGTATACATAGCAATTCCAAAAATGATTATAAACCTTGCCGGCACGACAGACTCGGTTAAAAAAAAACCTACAACAATAACCACGGAATTATATGATTCCAAGATTATTCAACAATAGACTGAAAAAAAATCATCTAATTCCAACTCAATGTGGAACAGGATTGAAGTAGCCGTGGACGAATTTGAGATGCGTTCGCAAGTTAACTTTTTGCTTGAATTTCTTTTGACATATCTGACATTGAAATTTGGGTTCCGTATTGCATTCGAACTTCACATGACGTCCCAGGTTGCACGCCCACTTGTAGGCTTTGCCACACTTCCAGCATCGATGAGGTCGACTCTCTGAAAGTACATTCGATTATTCAGTAAACAGAACACTAATTCCGACATGCAACACAAAGTCAACGTTAAATTCACTCTGAAAACGCAACAAAGCGTTCAGAACTGGTTCGTAACTGAGTCTAGTTCCGAATCAGTTCTGACTATGGTAAAGCATCAGGAATCGTTCCCAAATTTCACTGGTTCAACAATTTGTCAACCTAAATTTATAACAAGGTCAAAATAGTGCCCCTATTGAAAGAAATAATTCATCATATCCACAATATTACAGGGAGTTAAAAGTTGTTGCTCTGGCTGTTGGAGGTAGAGGAGTGGGGTTGCGTGCGTTGTGTAGCCCCGACGTTGCCACATCCTGTTCGGGTAACGTGCTCTCGGATTTCGTCTGTAAGGTTATATACCGATATACATCTCGTTTATAATTGTGGAATGAAAAGGCGATCCCAAAAATGAGTATTTATTCAACAACAATATTCCCTTGAATTGGATGTCCAATATGAAAAAAAACCTAAAAACTGTCGGTCAGTTCAGAGCCGTGAGAGTGCCTCATCATGTGCATCTTCAACTGACCCTTTCTCTTCGCCTTGTAAGGGCACATTCTGCATGAAAAAGTTGGTTCTTTGTTCCCACATTCGTATCTTCTGTGATTGTACAGAGACGGAGGATGTCTGTAGCTTTTGCCACAATCGGAACAAACGTGGATACGATCTGAAAAAAGAGAGCTGAGGAATCTTGAAACTGTGGGGGATACAGGGTGAGCCTTCAACATATCCCACTGAAAATTGTTTTTGAAGAATCTTAGTTGATTTTGTTCAGTACCCATTCCAAAGAATTATGATTATAGAAACCCTGTATATTTCTCACAAATATGAATACTCACCTCAGTGAACCTATTGAGGTAATTTGAAATACATTTTATGGAGTTTATGACAATACAATTATTCAAAAAAATCTGAGAAGTTGACCCTGGAATAATGAAAAAAGAATCAAAATGAAAAAAAATTTATTGAAAAAAATAATTATAATCGATTTTCGCTAAATCGATTTAAATAAAACAATATTTTCATGAAACAAATGACAGAGATGAAAATGAAAATATAAATAAAAACCCAAACGCAACATGAAATGATTAAAAATTCAAATCATTAAAAAAATAAGCGGATTAAAATGAAGGCTAAAAGAAATTAATGACACTTTTATCCAAATCCTCCAACAAAGGAGAAACATTTCGAAGATTTCATCAGATAAATCGATTCATTTATTCTTGAACGGAATCAAAATTCTATTTAATTCCTCATTGAAAAAAAAAGTAATTTTGTTCAGAATATTAGGAACAGACTGTGGACCGGTGCAGATGTGCTAGCATATTACACTTTTGGTAAAAACTTCGATGACAATGTGGACAACTAAAGCTAGGCGTTTTTCCACAATAATATCTCAAATGTTTGTTCAATGCTTCTCTCGATTTGTATCTTTTCGGGCAGTTATAACAACCAAAAGGACCTGAAAGATAATAATTATCAGAAAAAAAAAATTTTACATTTTCTATCCTCAAAACTTGGGCGAGTAAGGAGATTCAGTGGTTTTCTGTGTAGCCTTTGTTACTTTGTCCTTACGTCACATGAGACACATCCGTGTTAAATGTGCATTCACTGTCACTACGCCACTGCTACTTATATATTTTAGCGAAGAAATGCGATATTTAACGACACAAACTCATTCATAAAAGAGTAGAAAATGAGTTCTATTCGAGAATTTTGCATATTTATATATTTTTTTATAAAATCAAGAAAGTGATGGAAATACACTGAAAACACTAAAATATCTGTCAAACTACATAGACTGGATAATGAAATTATTTTCGATGATTTCTGTGCACTCTTTCATATTGGGAAGCATTTTTATGAAATCTGATATTTCCAGGTTACTTTTCACAAATAATGAAGTAAAAAGGAAAAGGTTGATTTAATTTCTCATCTCTTCTTGAATTGACAATTCCAAATGAATTATTTCTCACATTTGAATTATAGAAAATAATTCAAACGTCAATCACGAAAATTTTTGGGAAATACAAAAAATTATCAAACAAATGGGAATTCGTACAAATAACATAACATTTCATATAATGTATTATATCTAGTTAATCTCAAAATGATGTGATGACATTTCCTGGAATAGTCACTTGAAAAAATCACTAAGTTCTATCTCACTAAATCGTTGAATCACTTAAATATTTTGAGGTTATACCCGATATGATAAGCGCCAAGTACGATCGAAATGATTGCTTCAAGTTTAATAAGACTTACCGAATGTATGCTATGTAAAATATTCCCTCAAGCAGGTCACAAAACAGTTCACAAAATTTAATGGCAAAAAACACTGAAACTAAAACTGAAACTAAAGAAGTAGTGATGTCACACCGATGTAAACAAACGATGATAAAGTGAGTGTAGAAAGTAGAATGGCACTACAGGAACATGTAGAGCACTGTATCACTAAGCACTCAGTAGTAGAAACCATCCAATGTAGATGGCAGCGTCAGTATCTAAAGTGCAATATTTGACATCTCATTGCTTTGAGAAGTATATTGTTTTTATTGAAATTGTTGAATAACTACCATATTATATTTGACTCAATATGTGAAAGATAAAAGGAAATCACTTCATCGAAATTGTCAACTGAACCTAGAAAGAAAATATAAAAGCAGAAATCGATATATAAATTCAGTATAATAAGGTAAAAAAATATAAAAACGAATATATATCTTACATGAATAAAATATTTCAAACCTTAAATCCCTTGAACAAAAATCCATAAAACTTTAAATGCTGGTACCTACATAGAAGTACAATGAATAAAATTAGGCAAATATAATATCAATAATAAATAAACTTACAATAGCTTATTAACTACATAACAATATCAGTAATAATACGTCCAACACCCTATGCTAACATTCTGAATACCTAGATCTAAGTCTTCTACATATCTATTGGGGGAGAAAATCAAACTGACAATTCAATAAACGAAACTACATAAGCAATGCACTAAAACTACAAGATATTTTCCGATTGATCCTGGATTGTACTTTTTCTTAAAAATCGAAAATAAAAAATAGAGGTAGAGAAATGATATTGTGCCTTCGGTACAATCTAATAAAACCGTAATCAGTCTTGATCAGGCGAAAAGTTATAAGATAAATATATAAATGTATTCAGTACAGACACTAAGTCTAACTTTGAGATGAGTTTGAATCGAATATCTTCTTGAGGAATTGATAGTTAAAATAATACTGAAAATGATTTTAATTAAGCAAACAAGAACTCTAAAGTAGCAAAATTAGATTGAGACTATTTTCTTTTTTTTACTTTCAACGAATACTTAATCTAAATTATTTTTCTTGTTTCTTATAATATTTTTTGTATGAATTCGCAAAACCACACAGTTCAGTTCTTGCGCAATACGTGGGTATACCTCAGTTATAACTATGAAAAGAATAAAAATACCTGGCTAAGTAACAAAAATCATAATTCTTCCTTTTTTTTGCACGGAGAGGCCAACACTTCGTCCTTGTGCTCCTTGTGTTTGGCCATGGTGTGCATTATGAAGTGAATTTTCTGCCTTCCTTTGTATGGACAGTAAGAACATTTGAACTGTGGTTCTTTGCCGCACTCCCATCTGTTGTGGTTGTACAGGGAACTCTTGCGTTTGTACGCCCGTCCACATTTAAGGCAAGCGAAAAGATATTGCTGGTCCAAATACACTAGAACATGAAGGGATTGTCATCACGAGAAATTGAGAGGAGAGGAGTTAGAAGAAAATGTTGTATTTACATCAAATTTTGAAAATTGTTGAAGGCATTGAAGAATTTACACCTCATCCAAGAATATTAGTAAATAAAATACACCAGAGTCGTCGTTGGAAGTGTTTTGTTCATTCATGGAATTCTTCTTTTTTTCTTACAATTAACTATGTTATTTTCAAGTTTATATAACCTTCACAGCTTATTTTTGGGAAAAATACTTACCACTACCTTCCCAGCAAAAAATATTTTTTATCACCACAACAAACATTTACAAATAGAACAAAATTATGGAAATCAACAAAGAAAAAATGGAATATACGGCAGTATATTTTCTATTGCTCGAACAGTCACATCAATAAAACAAATACATTTTATTGTAGATACGATTATGCAAAAATAGAATGGTTCTATAATCTAGAAATCAGATTAATACATGTTATATAAAATTTTCACAGATCTCATAATACTGATCGTAAGTCTAAAATAAAAGAATAAGCAATATTCTACTGATTTACTTGATACATACCAAGCTTCTTCTACAACTCTGAGTATATCGTCTATTTATAATTTTCATTTTGTCTTGGAGAAAATTACACTGGAAGATGGATGAGTCACTCAAGAATTATACATTGCTGGTTATTTCTTCCAGATTTTTTATGGACTTTTCTATATCCCTTTTTCGTTTTAAACATGGTCTTATGTGTTTTCCAAAACTCATTTTATATGCTCTTTTTTTTTCTTTCTTTTTTTGCAACTTTCTTTTGGTTCAGTGTAAATTGCTAAAACTTTTGTAAAAATGGATTTATCTCGTGAGCAAATATATGGAAAAATCGTGTCGGTTCGGAAGAAGTGTAAGTTTTAGGATAAGTGTACGTTCTCTAATGAAATTCAGAACAACGACCATTGATCAAAAATCTTTTTTCTTAAATTTTATATCCAATTTTTTTTTCTATTTGCAGTTGGGACAGTTCTTCCTCTTTTACTTTATGCTCTTCTCTTCTCCTTAGAGCAGAAGATTTTTTGTTAAATTATTCAAATCAAACAGATCAAAACAGATGAAAATTGAGGTTATGATCTATATATTTTCGATTTTCCTGTCACACAATTAATCTTTGTGAATAATTTGCGTTTTTACCGTGGTATTGTTTTTGTTCCAAAATATATTTTCGATGCATTTCTCTTTTCCTGACTCACTCATCGACATAACTTCTACTACAAAATTGAATTCCAATATTCCAAAAGGTAAATATTTTTCTAATTTATGACAACAATTCAGTCTATGATGTACGTATATGGTTATTTTTTTATTCTTTCATTTATTGATGTTTTTCGCTATGAAAATCAGTTATCTATTTCTGAGGTTGCTCAAAAAGTTTTCAGAATAGTATTATGTCAAAACTTTTTAATGGAATTGCAAAATTTACCATTATTTCAACAAATTTCCTCAATTAAAAGTGCTCAAACAACGTTTATCAGACCAGAATCCTCGTGGGGGATGCCGCCAACCAAAGAAAGGAAAGGTTCAAGGTTAATACTCGACGAAACCATTCGACGAGTTCTGCCAATAAGAATTTTGATATTTTTTTCTTTCATCAAAATATTTCAATTCTTCAATATTTTGATATTTCATTGAAATATTTCAATATTTTTTATCTCATTGAAATATTTCAATATTTCATTGAAATAATTCAATCTCCAAATATTTCATTGAAATATTTCAATATTCAAATGAAATATTAGAATAGTTTCATGAAATATTAGAATATTTTAATGAAATATTGGAATATTTCAATTAAATATTGAAATATTTCAATGAAATATTGAAATATTTTAATGAAATATAAAATATTTCAATGAAATAGCAAAATATTTCAATGAAATATTAAGATATTTTAATGGAATATAAGAATATTTTAATGAAATTTTGAAATATTTTAATGAAATATTTTAATAAAATATTGAAATATTTCAATTTTAATATTTTGAGGTTCAAGGTTGATACTCGAAGAAACCATTCGACGTGTTCTGCCATCAATTCCCAAAAACTTTCAGTGCAACTTAGCCGCACTTCTCTAAAAAAAGATTCTAAACACCAACTTCTCCTTTATATTATTCTCTATTTCAAGTATTTCAGTCCACTCAATCTGCTGAGCAGAGTGGTCATCTCTCTGGCGTATATAGTCTCGTAAGACAGCACGTGCTGTCCTCCCCAATTGTTGAACAGCAGTGGATTCTTCCCGAAGAAATCACCGAGTGCTGGAAGTTCACCAACGCCAGCCATGTTCTTCGAGCAAACTTTCAAGGAGTGAACTTGAAGACCATACTTGGAAGTGAATTTTTTGTCGCATTTTTCGCAGCGATATTGCGGCTCCATTCCACATTTCTTTCTGTGGAATTTCATGTTGGCTTTGTATTTGTATGTGCGATGGCAATAATCGCATTTGTAAGGGAAATCTGAAATGGAAATTGGGGTTAAATAGGCATTTTATGTTGTCGAGGAAATATATTCTTACTATCGTATTACGACAATATAAGGTATAGCTTCCGTGTTTCAGTTTCAATATTAATAAAAATTATATATTTGATTGTAGTTGATGAACGATGATCCTGTAATTCGAATAATTAATTTTTTTAATTTTCTGATATGAGGCTTAATGCCCTATTTCCATTGGTTTTTTTCTGGGAACAGCACCCAGCAATCCATCACGATAATTCAATGCACAACACAAACTCCTCATGAAATTTTCAGTATTTCACACAAATATTTCAGTATTTCACACAAATGTGGCAACGTCACATTTTTTCTCAGCAGACTCCGGAATCCGCCAATTCCATTTTATAATGAGTGAGATTCTCCAAATTTCGGGAATAAATCCATCCAGAAATTTCCGTATTTATACAGCCACGTGGCAACGTCGGAAATTTAAGGAAAAGTCTCATTGCCTATCCATGGAATGGTGCCAGTTTTCGTTCAAAAAATTCAGAAACCCCAGTTCGATTCTCGCCAATTTGAATAGGCTATATTGAAATATTTTGATATTCAATGTTTCAATATCTCAATATTTTGACATTTTATTATTTCAATATCTTGATTTTCCGATATTTTGAGTTTTCAAAATTTTTTTGTTTCATAAAAACATTTCAATATTTTAATTTTTCAATATTTTGATATGTCATTAAAAAATTTCAAAATTTAATTAAAATATTTCAATAATTTTTATTTCATTGAAAAATTTCAATATTTCATCGGAATATTCCAATATTTAATTGAAATACTCCAAAATTTCAATATTTTAATAATTCATCAAAATATGTCAATATTTCATTGAAATATTTTAATATTTCATCGACATATTCCAATATATCATTGAAATATTGCAATATTTCAATGAAAAATTGGAATGAAATATTCGATTATTTCAATGATACATTGAACGATTTCAATGAAAAATCGAAATATTTTAACGAAATATCGAAATATTTCGATATTTCTTTGAGGTATTTGAATATTTCATCAAAATATTTCAATATTCCATTGGAATATTTCAATATGTCATTGGAATATTCCAATATTTCAATGAAATGTGGAATATTTTAATGAAATATTGGAATATTTTGATGAAATATTCGAATACTTCAAAGAAGTATTTCAATATTCTAATGTTTCATTGAAATATTCAAATATTCCATTGAAATATTTTAATATTTCATTCAAATATTTCAATATTCCATTGAAATATTTCAATATTTCTTCAAAATAATTCAATATTTCATTGGAATATCTCAATATTTCATTAAAATATTTCAACAAAAAATTCAATATTTGCATTATCTACAGATAATCTTCATTATACACATATAAGGAATTGAAGCCAACAAAAAACATTTTATTGAACAAAAAGTCACAATATCATCTTTTTTGCAAAAGGATATGAAGGCCACGTAAAACTCACATTTTTCATTTATAGAAGACAAATTTTTTGAAAATTTCACTTAGACTTAATGGGGTTCGTTTGGGTGAATATGATTTTCCATGATATGCTTCTTGAAATGCGACCTTAAGGTACTCTGGTATCTGAATTTCAAACAACAAGTTGGGCACGCAAATTGAGGTAGTTTATCACATGCATATCTTTGGTGCCTTTGTAAAGATATTTTGTATTTGTAAGATAAGCCACAGACTTCGCAAGGCCAACGTTTATCTGAAAAAAAGTATGATTAGTTGTGTCCTCGCAAAATTTGTTTTAAGTGATTGAATGTAATTCAATCAAAAAATTTAAAAAAAAAATAAAAGAAAGGAAGGGATAAATATGTAACACAAAGTAAAAATAGAGACCTATTATAGAATAATTACGAAAAATGTCCACTCTTACTTACCAAAATCAACGCCCTTCTACTCGACATTTCCTTTGAGTAATAAAATAATTTGAATGTCACCATAAAAATCTGAATGAATTTTTTTAAGGTTCGAGAAGAAATGAGTCACTTTCGAACAATTTATTTCGAAATAAAAATGGAACGAGTGGAAAAAAACTCACTTTCATTTATTTTCATGAAGAAATGAATAATACTGCTAGATTACACTAATTTTTATTTTTCAACGAAAATCAAAAAACTGTTTCATGTCCATATTTCCTTCTTGTAAAAATTCCAATAAACTAACAATATTCTACACCATAAAAATTTTCATAATTATCACGTAGTCCATGGACCAGGCTCAGATGGCTCCTTATGTTTCCTTTTCTCTTGGTTTTCAGCCTGCAGTTGGTTAGTTTACAAACCAAATTTGGTTGTCCGCAATCCAAACGCACGTGCGTGTTGAAAGAGCTTTTTTTCGTGTAAACCTTTCTACATTTCGGACAAACTAGGCGGCAATTTGGTGCTGAAATTAGTATCGAGTTAAGAGCAGAATTCTTCTGATAGGTTCCGACTGGAAGACCCGAACCATGAAAATTTCACCACAAGAAATATTTCATTCTCCGATTTTCTTCATATAGTAAAAGAATAAAGAACTTTAAGGAAAACTAGATAACAAATAAGATATCCATGAATAAGACTACAATCCAATTTTTATTTTTATAGACATTTCTGATACATGTACACAAGAGAAATTCAAAAATTCAAACCGTACAATACTAAAGAAAAAGTTTATGGCACCAAAATAAAATAAAGCTCAAATTCGATAATTTTCCAAAATTCTAATAATTAACGACTAGTAGATTCGAATCTACCGATACTGAGATTCCAGTTTGTTGTGCAAACTGCTGTTTAAGTGTTGTTTCAAATGGTGTTTCTGTCGGAATTTTTTGTTACAGAGGCTGCAACTGAATTTGGGTTCTACGAGACACTCCAGACGAAGATGTCTACCTAAATTAGCTTTACGAGTGTAGCCTCTGTTACAGTTGATGCATCTGTAATAACCTGGAATAAAAAGCAACATTAAAATAATTCAAAAATAAATAAATGTTGAACGATGAAAAAATTCAGAGAGGAAACTTACCAATTGATAATAATAATGCAAGGTGGTAAAAGGTCCGAGACATTGATGACAACACAAATTTAAACAATGCAACTACAGAAAAATGAATAGAATATTAGAAACAAAGACGAAATAATTGGATATACTGAAAATAAGAAAAAATGATAATAAATTATAAAGCACAACGAAAAAATTTGATTGAACATAAAATAAAACAGAAGTAAATGAATCGAAAACCTGTCTTATTCCATAAATATTTATTGACAGAATCGAAACATTGCTACATAGTACTGAACAATAATAACACTACACATAAGATGAACGAATATTAGGTACTACACTATTGAATAGTCGTGTAAACACACTCGAATCTTGCAGGAATATTGTTATCCTTCTTGGGCTATTGGAAACACAAAGATAATAACAAATATACGAATAATGTCAGATAAGTCTTTGTACATAAAACGAAAATATATCTTCTACGTCATCGGCGTAGCTTGCATCAGATAATCAGCAGGGGGACAAGCCCCCCCTGCCCATAATAAATAGTATGAATAAAGCAATATTCACGTTTCATTTCTTCTAATATTTTTCAATTGCGAAAATATTTTCGATGTAAAAATGTTCACACACGTTTTCTTCAAAATTGGAAACAATAATCAAACATTCAGAATCCTGCCACTTCGAGAATTATTTAAGTCAATATTTTGTGTATGTTCCTCAGATGTTTCTGCAGAATGTCTTTCTGCTTGCATTTCCTCGGACACAGTGGACACTGGAAAGTGGCCTGTACGCCACATTCGAATTTTATGTGACAAATTGCATGTTGCTTTGTTCCATATTGCTTGCCACATCTCAAACAGTGGAATAAGGAATCATTGAACCATAAAAGGCTGATATCTGAAAAATATTAAAATTAGGAACATTCTAAGGTGAGTTATGGAAGAGGAGAAAATCTTAAACACTTACAACATTCAAAGAATAACACTAGAAAACAAAGTTAAAAGAAAATACCCAATTTTCATTTGAAATCACTATTTTATAAGAGTGTAATTCAATTAAAGGAAAAATAAGAGATTAATCTTTTTATTTATTTTGAATGTGAAATCGTTCATATATTCGTATAAAATTCTTTAACATAGTTCTTGTTATCTACGAGTTTCCTTCATAGTGGTTCTTGTACTTCTTGTTGTTCGTTGAATTTCATATACTCCTCAAAGGGGACATTATGTTGCATGACGTAATGATTAACTAGGTGGTGCTTCCTCTTCCCTTTGTATGGACATAACCGACACACAAACTGTGGAGTTCGTCCACATTCGAATCGTGTATGGTTGTAAAGGGAGGCAGAATGTTTGTAACTTTTCCTACAAACCCCACATTGGAATGGCTTTTCTAGAAAAAAATAACAAAACTTTATTACAACATAAGACATAAGAGATGAACTAAAAATAAGAATAACTAAGAAATAAGAGGAATGTTAGTTGAAATACAATGAATTATTGAAATATATACAACTGAGTATGTGAAATAGGAAAAAAAAAGATTTTTCATACACTGGCTGCCCCACCCTTTGGATTTAGACTCACCTCAGAAAAAATTCAAGTAATTAACTAATAACTTCTGCCATCAATCAATCTGAATAAAAATTAACTAATATAAAATAACTAGTCGTGAATAAATAGAAAAAAAAGTTATAACAACGTCAAAAACCTGAGTACTTTTTTGAACAATTTTTTTCAGTGGGACACCCTGTGTTATCATAAATACCCTTTGGTACATTCTAGACAATAATTTCATGTTCTGAGCTGCAGTGATTGACAGTTTTTCATTAAATGCGCCAGAATTCTTCAGGTTGTGGAAAATATGATATAAAACTTCCAAACGTCTATTTCTTCATCTCATACTTTGAACAACACTTTTTAACATTTATTACATGAGAAACTATTTTTATATTTGCAAATGCAAGTAGTTTTGATGCTTCATTCTCATGTGAACTTGAAGATGGTGCTTCCTTTTGCCTCTGTAAGGACAAACAGGACATCTGTATTTAGCCAGTATTCCACACTCGTATTTCAGATGACTCAAAAGATTCCTTCGATATTTATAATGTCTATTGCAATTGTCGCAACGATGATCAAATCCTGAAAAATTAAATTCTTAGTGACGTATCGAACTTTGTAAAGCTACTGGACGGCACAGATGGACCACAGAACGACAAGCTCGTTTGTTGAGATCTGAAAATTTTTCCACGTTGCCACGTGTATGAGAAATGAGGAAATTTCCGGAATTAGAAATTTTTTCGCGAATCTCATTTTGGAAAAATTGCGATGTTGCCACATGTACGCTAAAAACGGAAATTCGTTGAAATTTACCACGCCTCCCACAAATAGTCGAGGCCGTACGAATTGAATTTTATATATTTTTCTTAATTTTATTTTCTTATGTTGGACTGTCCAAAGTATAATCTACTTACCTCACATGACAAAGATTGGTTAGTGAATGCGAAATCTTCAAAATAATTTTCATCAAAAAATGGTACCTCAACTTTATTTTATTCAGTTTTTCACTGTTTTAATTAGACTTATTTTTATTTTATTTTTCAGAGGTATTTTACTCAATAGTTTTGTTTTTTAAATAGCAATTTTTCAGGTGCATTTTCAAATCGAAAGAGATCTGCAAAATTGCAAATGTTGTACGAGTTTTCGGTTAATTAACAAACCAGGAGCAATTCATATGGGTTAACAGTAGTCGATGAAGAAATGAAAAAAAATTTTTGGTCAAGATTTATTCACTTTTGTCAAAAAGTACCATGAAATTTCATCATATGCCTTGTGAGACTGGCTTTTTGGCTGTAAAATTTGCTGCAAATAATACACTGAAATTGAGGAGTTGCCGTTGTCTCACAGTTGCAGTTCATATGTCTCTTTAAATTATTCTTCGAGATGAACACTCTGTAGCAGTTAGGACAACCGTGGGCTCCCCCTGCTGAATATTTTTGATTAGTTTTATGGAAAAATATTTTCGAATGAAAACTCGAAACAACGACATAGAAACATATTGAAATATAAACACACTTCTGGACAAACTTTTATGAAAAACAAAATTCGTTTTTTTCCACTGTGTCCAAAATATCGAAAGGTGCATCACTAAAACAATATTTCAAAAACTATCAGTCGAAACGTATCATTAGAAGGTTATTCCCAACTGAAAAAATGTAAGGATATGCTATAAGATTTTTCTCAAATTATGTGAAATTTCACCAATAAACAAAATATTCGGTTCACAGAATTATTTTAATCCTGCCATTTCTTCAATTTACCCAACTTTTTTCCATTTCTTATTCAGGGTTTCTTCAAGTAATTCATTTCAATCCAAAAACAGAAATATGAAAAACTGCGAAATTCGATCAGAATTTGTTTTATTCAATTCGGTATGGTTCAACATAATTTGGGTGAGAAGGAAATACACAACCAATAAACATTTTTTTTTAATCTACAATTCTTTACAGCTACAACAAGTACATTCTAGAAAACTGAAAAACCATTTTAGCCCAATAAAAGCCGAAATTGCTCCATAACAAATATCGAGAAGACTTTTAAGAGTTTCAGCTATAATAGGTCTACAAGTTCTAGAAAAATAAAACGAAATATTTGTCAATATAATTATTTCTTTCAATTACAAAAAAATTTCCATCCCATAAATCAGTCGTTAGTTGCTGCTGAATTAACAGAATTTCTTCACGTTTTCCAAAAGAACAATAATTCGAAATGCTGAAGAATAGTACATACACTAAACGCCATCTAATTTATTGAAAGACCAAAAACAAATCTTGCAAAAACCCGAAATTAAAATATTGACACACATTATAAAATTTTTGATTTTTTTTCATTTATTGAAAATGTATTAAAATAAATTAAATTCCATTGAAATTAAATAAATTTTTCTCTTATGTTCCGAATTTAAATCAGTCTCAGACCATTCGATTTTTTTTTTAGTTTTATGGGCATCAAATTAATTTGAGAATTCCTCGAAGGTTCTTATATCCTAACACTCATTACATTAATCTATTTACACTTAGATTAATTCTTTTTATTCCCTAATTCCAATTACTACCATAATCGAAGAAAAGCTGCATACAATTAGTGAGTACTTAATTTCAATTATTTATGTATAAAAAGTATTTAATCAATAAGAGTATTTGTGAAAAGTTGAATTTTACAACTGAAGCGATGCGTTGTTGACACTTACCGTACGATTACACCTGACACTTATTGCACGATATTTGTGTCAGACATAAATATCGTGCAATAAATGTTAGATATAAACGCACCATTTTCACTCAAACAATTTGAGATAAGTGTAATTTTAAAAACGATAATAAAATAATAAAAGATAATCCACTGTAATCTTCAGTCTTCGAAGTGAAAAGTGAACGTTACATAAGATTCCTGACCTCATAAATTAAAAATTAGTAGCAAGGAGAAAAAAAGAGTCAGACTGAAACCAGAGGTAAATTTTCACCAACACATAGCACACCCTTCAAAGAAAATGGACGAAATAAAATAGATAAAACTTAACTGAGTAAACATAATCTCTCGGTTTAAATAGACTGTGTCGAAAGAAACTTTTAAATTTATTCTGGCTCTTGGGTAGGAGGAATATTTCTTATTTTCCTCTCTTTCGCCCTTCTGTTCTGAAACCAAGTTCTGACAGTGTCAAACTGCATGCAGAGTGCATCTGAAAGCATCTCTAACTCAGAAGACGTGGGCCTCTGGTTTTTCTTGAACGTCACTTCGAGCATGACTTTCGCATACTGTTCTATCGTTGTCCTTCTCCTTCTTGGTTTTCCACTTGTACCTGAAAATTTAGGCATGTTAGAACGGAACTTACCACGTCGTTTTGTCACATTCAAAGATATTCTAAAAATTTAGAAGTATACAGTAAAAATTGCGACAAATATTGTTTCACGTGGTTTTATTGGTTTCTTACGTTTTTTATCTTCTTCAGCTTCTTTATTCTCACAGCATCACTTGTTTTATAATCGTATCGCCCATAAATAAACATTAATTGCGTAAATAATATAGTTCGATTTTTCACAAAAGTATAACAATATCGAAAATAATTGAACGCATATTAAAAAAAAAATTTCAAATATTTATTGATAATCACTCAAATATAACATAATGGTATTTACTACCACCTTAAGTTAAATAATAAAACGAAAAAAAAAATAATCAACGAAAAGAAATTTAATAAATTTCTAACAATTCAAGTAACATTTGAAACACAATGTTGATCATCAAATATATCAACAAAAATGACACTCATTGTACAGAAAATTTTCCTCAATGTCTTGTACGATAGTGAAGATCCAGGTTCCATTTTCTAGCGAATCCTCTCTTGCATGTAGGACATTCGTGAATTTTCTTCTTACCGCAATCTTTGTGTTTATGAGATTTCAATGATTTCATCGTGCTATATTTCTTCTGACATTGGTCACATGAGAAATCTGAAAATTTAATGCTCAGTTCGAATTCAATATAAATATACGCGTTTTTTCATCTAACCTCAACTGTGAAAATTCTAGTGCAGTCAGAAAAATAATCCTATAATTAAAGACAAAAATCGATAACCGTTACCAAAAATAAAAACTATTTTAATAAACGATTGATAGGGAGAAAAAATAAAACAAGGGGGAATGAAAGAAAAAAAGAATTGAACTTACAACTAATAATTATATTGCTAAAATATAGAGAGAAATAAAAACATAGAGATATTCTATACTTTGAAATAAAATCAAAGGAATGATTGTCATATGCATAAATACTGTTTCGATATCAATAAAAGGCAATTCTGATTCAAAGAAAAACAACAGTATAAAATAAGAAATTACTGTCTTCTTTATCCAACTTGAAATGGTATCGGTCCTTCACCGACCAAGTTCTTGTAATGCTTCGATTTTATGTGAACACGCAAATAATCTAGCCTTTTGCACTTGAAATTACAGAATTCGCAAGCAAACGTAGCTTCTTTTCCGCATTCATAATCTTTATGTCTCTTTAGATTTCCCTTGTGCTTGTAAGTTTTTTCGCAAATTTCGCAAGCGTAAATTCTTGTCCAGGATACTTCTGAGCGTCTCTTCTTTCCTAAAACCAATTTTTTTATGTTATTGAATGAAACTTTTTAAAGTATGCCACCACCATTAGTTTTGTCGAGTTAGTCCGCTGATCTAGAAGCTAGGAATATCTAAGTTTCAAGGATTTTCGGGGGAAAATAACTACTCTAATGTAAAATGGACAATATAGTTAAGATAAAACACAAAATTCCGCAACATTTATGGAATTGAGGAAAAAAATAGACAAAAATAAAAAACAACAAATATTGAAAATATAAAACAATTATAATATAGTGCGATCAACTGTCCTCCCCGTTCTTCGAGGTTAGGATACTGTATAGGATACTAGCATTCTTCCAATCACCACAGTTCTCTTGTTGATGCATCGCCAATATGTTGAAATTCTCGAATATCTTATGGCACTTTCCACATTCAACGAAATCCTTACTATCTGAAATAAAAATATGGGTCAGTTTGAAAAATCTGTTGATATATTTTTGCTGAAGAAAATCCATTGCGATCAAAGAAATTTTAATTATACATTGGGAAAATTTTCTTTTAACTGTTTATTTATTCGGAAGAGTTAACAAATTCATAACAGTTAAAGTACAATTCGATAAATTATGTCGACATAAGAATTTATCGTCAATTTTCATCAGGTGTACATTTCATCGATTTTGATATACAAAAAACATTATTTTTTCAAAAATTTTTCAAAATTCGATGAATAAATAACAATATCCAGAAATTAATATACATTCAAAAACTTCCTATAAAATTAAATAAACATTGATCATCATGATGGTATTCTCAAAATATTCAAAAGAAGAAGAATAAAAAAAAAAAATAAACAAAAATCATCACGAAAGAGAAAAGACACAACCTGATTGTACAGAAAATTTTATGAACTGAGGATTCCAACAATTCAACCGTCAGAAACACAATGTTTTGTACGATAATGAAGATCCAGGTACCATTTTCTAGCAAATCCTTTGAAGCATGTAGGACATTTGTGAATTTTCTTCTCTTTACCGCAATCTTTGTGTTTATGAGATTTTAATGATATGACCGTGCTATATTTCTTCCAACATTGATCACATGAGTATCCTGAAAATGTTATGCTCAGTTTCAATTTAATAATAATATTTTATTCGACAAAATGAAAAAACAAAAGAAATAAAAACAAGAAATTAAAGTTTTACAAAATCAACGTAAAAATAATATCACTAAAATTAATTTCTTCGTTGCCCCCCAGCAATGGAAACTGTTTAATAGGTTCAAGTAGTTTTAACAATATCAACATTTATGCATATTAACATTCGATCTGATCTGATAAAGACATATATCAAAAAATATTGTTCATAATTTCTGACCGCCATAATAGAATCAATATTAGATCAAGAACCTCCGTGAGATTTTTTATGGTGAATATGAAGATACCATTTTCTGCAGAAGTTTTTATTGCATTTCAAACATTTGTGAATCTTCTTTTTCCCACAATCTTGTATTTTATGTGATCTCAGAGATGCCAAAGTACTATACATCCTGAGACATTGCTCACATTGGTAACTTTGGAGACCTGAAAAAAAAATTTTAGTCAAAAATTTCGTGAAGATTTAAGAATGTGACACTTTACCTTCCAAAGTAACCGAAACAATAATCTCAAAAAAAAAGGCGAAAGCAAAAAAATTGAGGAAAATGAAAGTATTAATAATATGTTAGATCGGTTGAAAATTTACCACCCATTCCAAAAATCATTCAGAAATAGTTCAAAAAAACTTTTTCACGAAGATTTTCCTGTATGATTCCCTTGAAGGATAATCATTTCCTTCAATATTTGAATTTAAAATACCAAACTTATTGCTCTTTGACCGAAAAGGTTTTTTCCAACCAGATTCGGCCATCAGCGATGATCTCTGAAACTTCGAAGAGCACTACAGGACCTTAATTAAAGGCAATCATCTCCCATAGATGAAACAGAAAGCTTTGTATTGAATAAATTTGAAGAAATTATCGTTACTGATCCTTAATGTCAACTTTATTTATTTATTCTCAAAATAAACATCATAATTATGTATTAACACAAGTAATGCATAACTAAAAATTAAACCCCAATATGAGTTATGCTTCCTAAAAAGCAACACGTTAAGGAAAAACTCAGATTAAAAAAAAAATAATGATATCATTCGTGGAACTCCCAAACTATCTCGTTCCCTGGGTGTTGTCGTTCGATGTGTTTTTTCAAATCAAATTTTCTTTTGAACCCAGTTCCACATACATGACATTTGAATTTTTTTTCGTTTCCACAGTCTCGTCGTATGTGACTTTGTAGTGAATATGTATTATTATAGCTCTTGCCGCATGCTGTGCACTTGAAGACTGAAACCAAAAAAATAATATTAGATAAGTGAAAAATTTTAAACAATTCAATAAATTCATAAACTAAAATTATAGGTGATTTAGCTACATAAAGAGAGATATTAATAAAAAAATCATTCATTTCGTTTGAAGATGCAACTATAGTATAAAGATATCCATGAAAAATAACATTTGTTCGAAATAATCATTCGAATCGAAGAAAAAATAATAAACAACATTTTCAAAATAGAAAATTCATTATACAGATTACCCTGAAAATTTTATTTTATAGCTTTTAAAAGTTCAAAAAAACACTTATCAACTTTTTCAGTTCGTTTCAAAAACAAAAAAATTTTTATTCAAATGAAAAGGTTCGATAAATTGAAGTTGTCAGATAATAATACACGTTAATCTTATTTTTGGGGGGTTCTTCTTCATAATTCATATAACATGTTAATAATAATTAAATTGTCATACACTCAAGAAAATATTGAACATGTTGTTCAAATTCTATGTGTTTCTTCAAATCGAAGTTTCTTTTATTATATATACAAAGAGGACACTTAAAATTCTTCAGTTTTTCACATTCCAATCCTTGGTCGTAAGTCAAAACTTTTATAACTTACCACATGCCCAACACAAGGAGGCTAAAAGAAAAAGAAAATAAAAGAAACAACATACAACTAATTTAAAACTACCACCGGATACTGATAAAAAAGAAAATATCATTGTCCTATTGTTGAAATTAAAATTTCAGTGATAATTATAAAATTTTTATTTTATCATCAAAAATGGTCAAACTACAAACTCAGATAATGGATCATAAGCACCCAATTTAGAAGAAGAAAATATAAGCTCATAAACTCAAATTCGTGTTAACCATGAAGAAAATCAATCAAAAAAAGAAACCAAGAAAAAATCAAAAGATTTTATATTCTATGAATTGCACCTTGGGATAAAAGGATTACACAATACAACAAAAACAAAAAATAAATTTTCCGGAATTATTCAATGAAATCGTAGAAAATCAACCAAAATAAGAAAGTAAACACATAAAAACTCATTACATTGTGCTGTGTTTGATTTCAACATGTTTCTTCAAATGATATTTCCGTTTAAAGGCCCAATCACACAAGTGACACTTATAATTCTTTGGTTTCCCACAATCCAATCTTCGGTGAGTCTGTAGGGAATCTGAACTTTTATAACATCTGCCACATGCCGAACACTTGAAAGCTAAAAGAAAAAAGACATACAATTTGAAACAATCCAACACTCTCACCTGATTCTGATAAATGTAAAATTAATTAAATATCAATATTATATTCGTGAAATAAAAATTTCAATTATCGGAATAGAAGTTTTATTTTATTATTGCAAACAAGTCGCAAAACCTCTGATATGAGATCAGTATAAAGACGATATAAACTCAAATAACTCCAACAAAAGTTTTTGTTTCAAAATGAGAATCATCATTATCGTAGGAAAAATTAACACAAAAAATGCCAAAAAAAAAACATTTCAAACATATTTTCGCATGAGGTCAGATATAAATTATACAAACTAAAACACTAATAATTTATTACTGAAAGAGTAACACAAATAAAATTCCAACAATATATTTTCTTCAAATCAAATTCGATGGGGTTGAAACACTTTGTATACAAACCAAAATATATCATCCAATATTCAGGATAAGACACTGTATAGTATAATATTATTCCTGGTACTCCCAAACTATCTCGTTCCCTTTGTGTGCTCGTTCCATATGTTTTTTCAAATGATATTTTCTTTTAAAAGCGCCGGGACAAAAAGAACACTTATAATTTCTGCCTTTTCCACAGTCCAAAGTCAGATGGCACTGCAACGAATGTAGACTTTTATAGCCTCGTCCGCATTCTGAACAGAGAATACCTGAAACGAAAAATGCCAGTTCAAAAGGGTAAAACCAATTTGAAATATCTGCCTACCTCTATCTGAAACTCCTGAAAAATATATAAATGATTTGAATAATTATCAGGAAGATTCGAATGAAACTCCATATTTATTTTCAAAAAGCTTTATTTGTTCGAAATATAAAGAATACCACTACCTTAAAAAGCTATCAATAAAATGACATAGCATAATCATCATTTTCAAAAAATTCTAAAAAATATCGTAAAAATATTTGAAAAGTGCTTGAGGAACTTCTGGACTGGATCACAAATGAGTATTGAAAAATGTGAAATCTCCGTTTTCACTCAAATAATTTCTAACTTATATTCTAATGTCATTATCAACTAAATGCCTAGTTTCTTACGGTTTTGTATTGTATTGAACGCAAATTAGGAACGGATGCATATATTGTTTGAAATTTATTGCTAATATTTGATCGATATTTGTCATATATCGAATTAATGAGTATATCCAGGATTTGTTATTCGAATCTGATAAAAATATCAAAAAAAAGAGAGCGACTATACTTAAAAAACTAAACTTTACGTAACTACAGTATATCTAGAATGGATACATAAACAACATATATACGTCATAAAAAAATCGTAGACAGGCTACGATTCAATAACAAATATAATTAAAATTTCTTCAACAATTACAATTCCTAGACATAATTTCCGTCGTTCATAATTAACATATATTTCAACAAGAGTTAAACGGGTAACAAGTATACAGAACGAATATAAATACAGTGGTAAATGGAAGGCACTTGAACAATATACTTTCATATAAAAATACGAGATTGCTCGTCGGTTAAAGGCACGTCTCCATAAGGAAATTGAATTATCAACATATTGCTTCGATGATATTTATGGCATTTGTAGGAACGAATCGTTCTGGACTTTTCAGAAGGAATGGTAAGGTGATGTCTTTGTTTCGGTACAGGCTGTTGGAGAACAATGAAAACCGAATTTCGAAAAGTTTTTAAAACAGAAATATTTTTCTAAAAATATTAAAGTTATGAAATAAACAATAAAGAGAGAAGAAATAACTAGCCTCAACATTTTTCGCATTTGTTTCTCAACACCCTGTATAAGTGGATGAATGGAAAATTTGTTGTCGTTTCTGAGTAATGAAAACTTATCAACTAGGGAAAGTGACATCTTCATCAAGGAAATTCGGGAAGTTAAAAAATTCCTTACTCAGCAATGGGAATATTTTCACTATTCACTTGAGAAGACTGAAAATCGAAATAAAAAATGTCTGAACAAGAAATTGTCACAAAAACAATAAAAATAGCAAAATATCATAACTAGTATAAAGAATATATAAAACGCTGGAGAATTTCGAAAATGAATGAAAAATGTGTATCAAAAAGATTATGGCAATAGTTAGGAACGTTGTAGAAGAATTCTGCTAACAGCACAAACTGAAAGGTGTGAAGTTTTAACTTGTGTGAAATAGGTGAAACAAAAAGGAACAGTTTGAAGTAGCAACACTCGAATTTCAAATCGAATGTTGCGACTAAAAGCATCCCCCTGTATACATCAAATATATTTCACAGCCACGTGTGATGTTAATTCGCACATTGGGAACAAAGTTATAATAAAAATTTAATGTACATTTAAAATGTACGAACTTCAAACCTCCCTGGAAACTAGGGTGTATTATGTCGAGTTACTCATCAGATTTGGAACCGTTATCGGCGGTTTCCCCATTTTCCTCTTTGATTTTCGCGATGTGGATGTCTCTGTGCATCCTCTCCATGTGTCGCACCATGTGCATCTTCTGCTTGGCCTTGTACGAGCAGAATTCGCACTTGAACTGCGGATCTTTTCCGCATTCCCACTTCTGGTGGTTGCGGAGGGAGCTCTTCAACTTGTAGCGTCTGTCGCAATCGGGGCAAGTATATCCAGGACCTTCGTGGATAACCGGTCTTGATTTCGGGGTCGATGTCGCTGCCATGTTATTAATCGAGTCGGCCACTATGGAATTTTGAAAATTTTCGCGCATCAACATCATCGATAAATATAATGCGGAAGGTAGTTTATTCAGGAGTGCTTGTTGAGCTCCTAGAAAAGAAAAGCGTTAGATAAGCTGGTTTTAACATGTAGAAGCTCGAAGCGAAGCTATTTACATGTATGATGCTGAATGAGGTTGACAAAAGTAACTACACTATATAAAATAATAAACTAATTTATAACTAAACCAAGAGTAAAATGACAAAAAAGTAAAAAAGGATAAAAAATAATAAACGCCATGAACAAATATATTGATAAATCTCCATACCTTCTAGTTCACTATTCCAAATAAACTCATCGGAACACTTTTCTAGAGAAGGTATAAATATTCACGTTTCCCTTATTATTTTATTTTTCAACTTCACAAATAATTTTCAAAACTCAAATATTTTCTGTAACAACAAAATAATTCGAAACTCAACACAAATACAAACTTGATAATATACAAAAACAGACTAATCAGTGAAACTTGTGAATGAGCTGAGTGTGTCGCTTCAACGTTTCTCTCCTTTTGAAACGAACGCAGCAGATATCGCAAAAGAACTTTCTTGGAACTTGACACTCGTATTTCATGTGCCGTTTCAATGTGGCCCTAGTTCCATATCTTCTTTGGCATTGGGGACATTGAAAAGAACCTGTAAATGGGATAATTAGCACATTTTAATATCGACAGGGATGAAACGAAAAAAAAGTTTACCACTCAACAAAAAAAGGCACACCCACACTGGAAATTTCTGTGAATAAATGGAATTCCTACATAAAATAGTTTGGTCATTTTGATAGCGAAAAAACATAATAATCATGGAAATGAATATGAAAAAAAAATCGTTCATGCAAAGAATGTCGTAAAAACAACATAACTCACATGTTAGATACAATAATTTTTCTTAATGCGGAAAAAGCTAAAACATGTCATTAAATTTTCTTGCAATTAATAATTTCAAATGAAGTCATAGAAATAATTGTAAATGCAGTCATGTAAAAAACACGTTAAATATTTTCCCTATAATTGAGAAATATAGATGTTCGTCATTATTTTTTTTTAATTCACTAATTCAAATGAATTATCTTCGATGATTTCACATACCCATTATGTGAACTTTTGATAACGAGTAGTTTCTGTCGATGTGAAAATGAAAATACCAATCATTAACACGACGTTATAAGAATAATAAATTCAGAATTCGAAAAAGATATAAATATAAACACAATATATAATCTAAAGAAGGGTAGATTAAAAATTTCAAAAATCAATGAATAAAACTATATCAATAACCGTGAAATATTAAAATAGTATCTTCCCATAAAAAAACTTCACACGGTATGCAGTGAAAATTAAAGAATATATAGAAAATATGTACGTAAATTAGAAGCACACTATAAGCAATCAAATTTCATTGTGTTGGCGATCGCTTTCGGTTAAATTAGAATCAGGCCAGCTGAAATAAATGAATGTGAGGTTATAGAAAAAATACAAATATAATGAAAATATAAATAATAATTATATAAAAAAGTATAACATATATAATATAATATTCTGTTATAACATATTTTGATTTTTCTGATTGGAAGTGTCGAAGAAATATCCAGACATCGAATTTCGACTATTCGCACAGGTTAAAATCCTAAGAAACCGTTCATTAAAATAAGTAACAAATCATTAATCCTCAACGTCGGGCATTTCTAGAATTAAAATTACATAACCCAAAAGCGCAACTGTCGATAGGGTTTCATTTTAAGGGCGCATTGTCAGTGAATATTCCAAGAATAAAATTAAAGAAGTGAAAAAATGTCACAAATTAAAACAAACATCGAATATTTCCACTCGAAAAAAATTAGAAACGAAACAATATGTTTAAAAATAAAAAATGAACATGGATAAGTAATATTTTTTTATGTCGAGATCAAAATCGAGAACTGTTCAGAGATGTGTCAAATCTGTTTGTTTTGGACTACATATATGCAATTTTTAGGTTAGGAGTTTTTTTTTTCAATTTTTTTATTTATCAAATAGATATATAATAAATATATATACATATACCTTTCGCGTTTTCATTACCTATTCCTATTATGAACTTAAATAGTAAGTGATATAAATATTTCAATTTATATCACTGAAATATTAATGAAAAAGAATGATATAAATTAATATAATTTAATTACATGACTCACCAGAATCATTATAAAATAACTATTGATTTATTGTTGCTTGCACCGGTAATATTTCATTTCTGAAACTTCATGAAGAAATTCCACTGATACTAATAAACCATAGAAAACATGATGTAGCAGCACTTTGTTGGAAATTCACAACAGAAACTTTTTCTTTTTATTTCACAAATGGTTTCCACAGTAATTGAATATTTTCGTTTGGGTTTAAGCAGGTAGTTCTAAGCAAGACCATCTGAGTAACATTTCTATGAGCGTAATCACTCCTGTCTGAAAATTAATTTCTCACAGAAATAAATATTCTTCTTTCGGCAGCAAAAATGCATTGAAATTCATAAAATAATATTTCTGTAATATTGCCATTATTACAAAAAAAAATTCCAAGAGTCGAGATATAAACATATGACCTAAAAATGAGGAGAAAAAAGGAAGGGGATACTATTCATAAAAGTATACAGAAATAAGAAGCTAATTGAAATTGTTTTAATATTCGTGGAAAAAAAACATTTGTTCAAATTATTCGTAATATCATTAAATTTTTTTTATAAATTTAAAATTCAAAAATATAATGCATAAACATGAAAAGTCTTCAACGCGTGGGTATTAAACCCACCACCTCTTCCCTAAACAAGTTCTAAACAATTTTAGGTGTAGAAATTTTTGGACCAAACTAAGGAAAATGAGAAATGTCAACTTTTATTTTCTCATACATGCCGCTTTTCTTATATGAGCCGTCAAAGTTTCTCTCCGTTTGAAAGAGTTACGACAGACCGCACAAGAATATTTTTTCTCAGCTTGACAGTCATACCTCCTGTGTTTATATAAGGATGCCTTCTTAGTATACATTCTGGAGCATTGGTCACATATGTATTTCTCTGAAAAAATTTTAGTGATGAGACATGAAAAAATATACAATAAAAAACGATACGATGCTTGGTAATGAACAAAGTTATCAAGCAGATAAAGATTACCTATAAGAAAATTAAAATCTATTTGATTATATGAAATATATGATATATTAGTGAAAGTACGAAATTTAAAAAAAAAAGAAACAAAAATTTAAAAAATATACAATATTAGATATTCAACAGATAGTACTAGCTGAATACCTTTATAGAAATAAGTTATAGTAATTATAATCCTTCTTTTATTGAGATATATTTGCTCACCATCTTCTGGGTATTTGAGAAATTCATTATAATGCTATATAGTTAGAAGGTATCAGAGAGAGGAAAAGTGCATAAGCCAATATTACTCACGATACAGGTCACATTCAAATATTATGTCCGTAAACTCAATAATAGCAGTGTGAAAAAACAAAATTTATTAAATATTAAATGTCACAGTAACTTTACAAACAAGTATTGAAAATGGCACGACACAAAATATCTACCTACAGTATAATAATTCATTCTAGGAAAAATATCCGGGTTAAAAAAAAGTTTTTAATTCGGTAAAATGAAGTTCTTCTCTGGATTTTCAACAAAAAAAAATCCTTGAATTACTGGATATATGAGGGTTTTTGCTGAAGACTAAAATTAAAATGGTATGAAAAAATACGTGTGGTTATGGCACATAAAATGACTAGAAAATAACGGCAGTACAACATTAAAATAAAATACTTATTACACATACCTATACGAGATCAAAAATAATTTCATTGCAAATAAAATTCTAGGAATTAGCAAAATCTTTTTTACTTCTGAGTGGGAAAATTCTGCTCATCTTATTCAATGAAAAATAAAGGCACTAGCATACATATTAACTAAGTGCTTGAAATCGAATAATTTAATTGCTATCGATCCTGAAATATTCCAACAATTTTTGAATAAATATTTTTTATTTATAAGGACTAGTATATTATATCTTTCAGACTAGAATACTTGAATATATCTTTGGACATATACATTTTAAAGGCACAATCAACAAAATATTTCCTGAAGTATTTTATAGATTCAATTTCTTTTCCTTTTTCAATAAGATGAAATAACATTCACCAACTCTTCCCGAGTTCTGGTTATCATGTGAGTTTAACTTTCGGAAAATGGGAAAATTATGCAGATTTTTGCATCTACTGTCCTTTAAGACCGGCTCAAAACGAAAGAAAAAACTGATACCCTATAGAGAGCTCCCAAGTTATGTTATTCTTCATCTTTTAATGTTATTTCTTCTCAAATTTTGTTTCTTTTTTCCTTTTTGTTCAAATTTTGTTAATTGTGCTTCGAGTGGCGCTCAACAATTCACGTCACTGCTATGTTGCCTTCTTCGCAGCTTCTGTATGAAAATATCGTGCGTGTGTCTCATGTGTTTGAGTAAAATATACCCGTGTTTGAATTTTTTCGAACAAATCTGACAAGAGAACGAAGGACTTTGTCCGCAGTCGAAGCGCAGATGCCTACCGAGAGTTTTCTTCTGCAAATAGGTTTTCTGACATCTGGAGCACCCATACCGGACTCCGGTGTTGAAAACTTTGAGTTTGCTATACTCCTCAAAGTTCGCCGCGTAAAGCACCATATCTGAAACAGTCTCTTTATTATTTCGACAGAACACAATTTCAACACAAAAGCTATTCACACTCACTAATCCAAACAACGCACTCAAATTTCAACAGGAACGATCATCGAGGCTGGTAAAAAACTGAAAATAAAACTGAAAAATAATAAATGAAACCGAAAAATTATAAATAGAAATGAAAAATTTTTATATGAAACTGAAAAAATTAAAAATAAAACTGAAAACAGTTGGTTTGACAGAAATTAAATATGTATGGATAATACTACTAAATAATAATAATGCATTTTTTAAAATTTTTTTTTTTGGAAAAAAAGTAGTGCCTTGGTTATTTGTGTATTAAATTATAATTTATTCGAAATTATTTACATTTTATGTATATTATTTACAATAGTCTCAAATATCTCAAATTGGGAGTGGACTATAATTCTTCGAAGACTCCTCTTTGTGTCCTTGCACATAATGTCTTTCTAGGTTATACTTCCGGTTGGTGACATAACCACAATTATATTTACATTCCAAATTCATTATGGCGATACTTTTACAGTTTCTCCTGAGGTGGATTTCGAGACGGTAGTCATTTTTGAATAACCGTTTGCAAAATTCACAAACTCTGACACCATAACCTAAAACGGAGTTCATTAGAGGAGGTTCATAAAAAGTCATTAAACATACTTCTGTATTCCCTTCACAATTCCAGGACTTATTTTTCGAAAAGTTTTATTTGAAATGAAATAGGATTTTTTATTCAACACACAATTTACAATTTTCAAATAAGCCTAAAATTAAACAAATGCTTTTCGATTCAAATCATAGTATTCTCTATGTTTATGCAAATAATGTACTTTGAGACTGTAAAGTCTTTTACCGGTGTAAGGACACAAAGTACAGAAAAAACTCTTCTGCTTGCCGCAATCTAGTCGTCTATGGCAACCTAGGGAATTTTTATTTTTGAAGGTTTTCTGACAGACCTCGCAAACCATCAATCGCAAATCTGAAATAAAGGTTATTTTAGAATTGGTTAGGAATTTGATTTTAACATAAATCGATTAAAATATTATTAGTTGTTAGTCCAGCTTCGAGTAGCAATTAGCTGGTTGAAATAGCTGATTTTGTAGCAGAATAGAATCACTAACGCGAAAATACATGCCTCTCTGAACACAACTCCATGTCTATTCCTCAAGTGAGTTTTCAGATTGAATTTTCGTTTCGATTGGAAATTACAGAAAGAACATCTATACTGGTTGGAAGGCACTCCGCAGTCGATTTGTCTGTGAGATATCAGGGCAGTTACTTTATTATATCTTTTACCACATCTTTCACACTGCAATCCTAAAATTCTTATATTGTGAAAGTGAAAAAAAGAAAATAATAAACAAAGGGTTAGCGAAAAAAAGTGCATTGGTTAGTGAATGACGTCATTTGAGGAAAAAGAAAAAAGGATGTGAATTATTCAAAGAAGATTTATTTTTCTTATTATTCACCCTCAAATATATTCACTAGTCAATATTTATGTAACGTTCAACAACATAATATATAAAATTTTGTTATATACTTGGGTATTTTGGTCTTCTGGACCAATCTTATTGAAGCCAAAACCAGATGATAACTTAACGACATTTTCAGCAAAAATTTTTTTCAGTTCATCCACCATCTTCGGACGTTAAAATGCGATACCCTGTATGATAGTTTTTCTGTGTGATTTGTTAAAAAATCAATAACAAAAATAGTGAACTAGCCACAGAAGTAACCATTATGCAAAACACCCCAACAATAAACAACCAATATTTATTTCTTATACCACATTTCAATATCCAATGAAATTGAATGTATTATTTCATATATTTTCGTAGGGAAATAGGTGTGGATGTTTGTTTTTGATGTGTTTCTGAATGGAAATTTTCTGAAATGCTTTTTTGTTGCAGAAATTGCATTTGAACCGGGGTTCCTGTCCACAGTCGTAACGAATATGATGCATCAGGTTCTTCTTCCAGGTGTAAACTCTTCCACATTTAAAGCACTTGAACCTTCCTGGAAATAATGTGAGATTATCGATGAGGAAAATGGCGAAAAACCGAGTAGTGAAATGAAAAATTACGAAGAAAGAAATGAATTGGTTCAAAAATTCCAGAAAACAATTTTTTCAAACTTTAATGTCAATTTTACAGATAACTCTTCATTGCCTCCTGCAAGATACTGCCCTAACATTTGAACACTATCACTAAAACTAAACGAGATATCAACGATGCAGAATGGTTGAAAATGAGGTTATGCGCAAATCAGTGCTGCCAACCGCGCATCGTCCATTGGCGCGAAATTCAAATTAAGTTCCATTAGAATAACGAAGTAAGTGGTTAATTTTTCATCGTTTGACATAGCACAACAAAAATAAAAATTTTATTTCGAACGAAAAAATATCACAAAATTACAGTACTATCACAACTTATAATTGCAAACGATCCGAAGGCCGACTCAACCAAATAATAGTCCATATATTATCTTTCCCCAAACTAATTTTGTAAGGTCAATTAATGGAAAAATTTTTTCTTATGTATATTCAAAGTGTTTTTCTGAGTGAAGGCTTTCCCACAAACGCATACAAACTGGGGAGCAAGACCGCACTCGTGGCGAAAATGCCTTGCCATATGACTCATATTTTTGTATGTTGATGGACACTTCGGACACATAAATCGCCCGTCAAATGTTCTACGATATGTTTGGCCCCAGCGTCCTATCTCATAGTAAGGTGAGGGAAAACCTGAAAGCAGAAGAGATTAGAATTTTCATGGAAACTATTCGGTATCACACCATAACAGTTATCCCTAAAAATCTATAGTTAAACGATATAACTTGAACGACTCAGATCAATAAGTGTCACCTAGAAAAAAAGAAAATAATATCACCATGAATGGACAAAAGAAATAGAGTCAAAGAGTCAGGGTACAGTATTATATAAAAAAACAACTAAATACATTAATTCTTGTAACAAAAGTAACAAAGAGTACTCACGTCGAATGCAGTCGGTATCATTAAAAAAACATATAAATGAATAAATAAACAAACAACGCAAAATGATGAAAACACTATTCATCAGGGAAACATAGCTATATGGATATAGGAATAAGGATTGGGATATAAATAAAACACAAGTTGAATAATCGAAAAAAATAGTAGGTATATGAAAGTGATTGAAGTATTGCTCTAGATTGGTTGACACAGGCTGAAACGTTTTTTGCTTTTTTTAACTGTAGATAAACTTAAAGTAGAATACCTCAGAAAAAATATTTCGAGTCATTCGATATGTTGTATAGGTTGAATATTAGTTATTGAAACAAACTAACACAAAAAAAGCCATTAAAATTGAAAAAATTAATGAACGAATTTTTTTTTTCGAACCAGCTTTCATGGGTTGATAAAAAAAATAAAAGTGATAAAAAAATCTCAAAGACAAAGATTTTTATACAAATGCACTCAAATGAAATTTTTTTTTATTTCAGTGCATTTGTATAAAAAACTCTGTCTTTGAGAATTTTTTTCCTTAATTTTTATTTCTTATTTCTCTTTCGGTCATAGATTTTTAGCATTCATGATGTTGAATAGTTAGTTTGGTAATTATGGAAATTTCAATACTATTATACTTACGAATAATCACACGTTTTTTTTCGAAAAAAAGCTTAACGAAAATATTCTCACAAAAGTCACCATAACATGCACTATAAGCGAAATATAAAATGTCAGAATCACGTGTTACAAAAATATGTCGAGAAGAAAATTTTTTTTTGGTCAATCAATTCAAAAAAATATGACGAAATGTACATTAGTTTTTCTTTTATCAAAAACCAATTTTTTTATTTTTAGTTTTTATTACTTAAATAACTAGGTTGGTAGTTTTCGAAACTTTGAAACGATGACACTCACGAAAAATCCCAATTCACCACTTTTTTTTACGAAAGTAACAAGTTCAACATCCCCACAAAAATCACTATAACATGCACTATATGTAAAATGGAAAAAAGTGGAAAATGTAGAAAGCACGTGTTACAAAAATATGTTGAAACGCATACACAATTTTTTGTCCAAAGATGAAATAAATTCAAAAGAAATATTTCGAAATGACTCTATGGTAGACATAACTTTTTTTTATGAACAGTGTAGAAACGCTTGTTTAAATTTTTCTTTCTTTATTCAATTTTCACTTTTTAGTTATTATTATGTTGAATAACTAATTGATAATTTTCGAATCTTAAAAACGCTGGTACTCATGAAAAAGCACAACTCGCCTATTTTCTTACGAGAGTAACAAGTTTAACAAAAATGAAAATATTTCGAAATTGACACACAATTTTTTGTCCTACTATCAAATCAATTCAAGGAAATGACTCGAAGGTCGAAATTGTTTCTTCTTTTATAAACAACTGATAAAAGCTTGTATTAATTTTTCTTTCTCTTATTTATTCTCCACTCAATAGTTATTATGATGTCAAATCACTAGGTTGATAATTTCCGAAACTCCAAAACGATGGTGCTCACGAAAGACCACAAATCACTTTTTTCTTACTGTAAAAGTAACAAGTTTTACAAAAAATTCACACAAAATCACCATAAAACTCAAATTATAATCGAAATAAAAATGAACCACGTGTTACAAAAATATATTCAAACGAATGTATGATTTTTGCCCTACAAACAAATAAATTGTTTGGACCTTATAGAGTAGATATATACAATAATAGTAATTATGTTTTAAGAGAGGTACTATATAATTTTGAAATAATGAAACTGAATACGTCGTTGTGAATGATGAAATGTTTATTATTTGAAAAGTCAAAATTAAGAACTAATAAATAAATACGAATTACTAAGAGATAAAAATATAAAAACTTTGAAGTGAAAATTTAATTGAGAATAAATTATAATTTGCATTCAATTCCAAGTAGGTACCTGATCATTATAATATAGCCTTTATATATAGTTTTTACCTTTTCGTATAAAAGAAACATTTATTTCTCATTGTAGAAAATATATTCCCTTCATTTCTGTATCTTCACAAGTCATTTTAATGAAAATTATTTTTTAACGAGTTTGTTTTGTTCATTCAATTATTCTCAGTAAAATATGTCAAACCCCTCAGAAATTTCTCTGAAAGCTGGTTACAGTTGGGAAATCGGGTTGCCTTCAGTACAAGTTTTGTTATTGTGTCCTTACGCCTCCTGTTAAGTATATACCCAACAAATGAAAAATATAAAAAGCAACTGCATCTCATGCAAAAGGCAATCAATAATCTTCCAAAAATTTCCAGTTCCCACCACGAAATTCCACTATGAAACCGAAAATATAATAGTTGAAGGAAACGATGAATAATTATTAGTGAAATCACAAAACTTTGTGTTGTTTTTGCAGTTTTTTCTCTAATAAATAAATATCTACAATTTACAATTGTAAAACTATATTTCTGCATTTTTATTTATATTTTTTGTAACTGAAATTCTCGACAGCGTCTGTTTTACTCAGCGAAGCTAAAATATTTATGGGAATTTCCCTCCTCACGTAGTGCCTGGTGCAGTGTTGTTTCAAGTTGCACTTAACTTTGGTTCTGAAGGGACACCCATTCACTGGGCAAGAAAATAGAGGTTGTTTTCCACATTCGAACTTGATATGCCTATGTAAAGATTGCTGGTGTCGATAGAACTTGCCACATTGATTACAAGGGTATAATTTGCCGGTATCTGTAAATGTCAAGAATTAGCTTATTCAATTTCGGGAAAATCATTAAATTGAGTTAGTTTTTTTTCAATGAAAATATAACGGTCAATGAATTACTCTACCAAAACGAATACCTATTCAGAAAATAATTACTAATCTCGATGTCTCAAAAATGAAAGATACTTACTTCAGGATCCCGAATTTTTATGGTGCTTACTAATTATGAATCCGAAGGTTTGTTTGTTTGTCTTTTTTTACCGTCCAAACGAAGGAACGTATCGAAGTGGTTTTTTGCATAGAGGCAGTCGAAATGTCTGGGGGTGACTTAGGCTACTTATATTTCTTTTTCATAATTTTCGATGAAAATTTTTAATCGAAAAATACTGAGAAGAGGAAGAAATTGGAAATGTTCCTTCAACTACTAAAATAGATTGGAAAATCGCAGAAATGGATAAAAATAAATATCAAAGAAGCAAATAACTTTATTTACATTTCATTCTTCTAGTATAGGATCTGAGGTATGACGCCTCTTCAAATGCTGCGTCAAATTTCCCTTGACTTTCGATTTGTAATCGCAATTCTCCATCGGACAATAAAACTGAGGTTCTTTGCCGCACTGGTATTTTTTATGCTTACTCAAGGATTGTGGATGTTTGTAACATCGAAGACATTTCAAACATTCGTAAATTTTTCCCTCTATTGTATCCAGCACTGAAAGAAAAATTTTATGAATCAAAAATTTATATTTGGAAGATGAAAAACTTACGCCTTCCTTAGGGTTTTAGATGACAATTGAATAGGTTCAAGTCATCCATTTTTTCGATAACAAAATTAAATATTTGTTAATTTGGTTGTTTAGTTTGAGAGAAACACAAAAAGCACGAAATAATTATATATACGCAGTAAAATAGTACACACAGAATTGTCACAAGAATTAATGGAATAAATTGAAAACCAAAAACAAAATGAATAAATGATTTGAAAGAAACACAAATTATAATAAGATCAGAATCAGAAAAGTGAGATTATTTAAATCACAGAAAATTCATCACAAAAAAATATTTCATGAAAATCACCGCCGGCCCCGAATATTTCCCAGTATCGAAACAGATAAGCCCAAAACAAAAAAGTATATAAATTTTAAATTCCACAAAAGATAACACAACAGATTCTTGTTTGTTTGTTTATATGTGTTTGTTTATTACGCATGTTTATATGCAACATGTTTAGTCAAATTACTCTTCAGTTTTGTAGCGAAAGGGCACATATGGCACAAGAATTGTGGCTCTTTGCCACATTCGTACATCCGGTGTTTTCCCAAAGAACATTTTTGTGCGTAGATTTTCCCACACTGCGGACATTCGAATCTACCTGTAATAATAAGCATTAGTGACGTTAATTAGGTCGGATTTGAGGAACTTTGAGACTTTGAAACGATTAAATGTTCAGATAAACACAATATATTTATTTCTGAGATAAAAATAATCACAAAAAAAAGTTAACAAGTAACAATTAATGATTTCAAATTAAAAAAAATATAATAAGGATTTTATCTATAGGATTCAATACTGAATCGACTACAATAACTCTTTGTGCTTATTCTCCATGTGTTTACCCAGGTTTTGTCTCGTATGAGTTTTGAAATTGCAAATAGAACATCTGATTTCTGGTTCTTTACCGCAGTAATATTTCATGTGTTTCCACAAAGAATTTTTGAGAGCGTACTTCTTTCCACACTTTGTACAATGTAGGAGATCTGGAAGTATCAAAAGTCAAGGTTCTTTTCTGCGGTGTTTGTTAAAAAAACATGCAATGGTGTTAAAAATTTCTGAGGAATATACTCCGATGAAGATTGACTATTTTATCTGGTTTGCTTTAGGACACCTTTGGTGTTAATCCTTCTAGAGCCAGAGCGTAGTTAGACATGTTTCTGTTGAAACAAAAATTCTTGTAACGATTCGCCCCCAATAAATATATAGAATATAAAACAAATTTATTTCTTCATTAAATAGAATTATTAGAGTTACACACAGAAATTACCATTTCAATTCAAAGATATTGACTTTCATATTTCTCCATGTGCAAATCTGTCGACGTGTCTAACCAAACTGCTTTTTCTTTTGGTCATGAAGGAGCAAGTTGGACATTTGAATTCGGGTTCTTTGCCACATTCGTATCTTTGGTGCTTCCACAAAGAACTCCTTTGGGAATACAATTTCTTGCATTTATCACATTGAAATTTACCTGCAATAAACACTATAGGATAATTGAAATTCACCTGCAATGAACACTTAAGGATAAAGGTAATTCAGGTTCAGCTGAAAAATAATTCGATCAAACAATATCAGAAATCATCGGCGTGGTATTTCAGATACTAAGTTTTTTTTCAATTTTTTTATTAGATAAAATTGACGTTTCCCCAGTCAATTATTAAATTTGTTCCACTCAGAAACGTACATTATATTTCATAGATATTGATATTCATATTTCTTCATGTGCAAATCTGACGATGTGTCTAACCAAACTGCTTTTTCTTTTAGTCATGAAGGGGCAAGTTGGACATTGAAATTCGGGTTTTTTGCCACATTCGTACCTTTGGTGGTTCCACAAAGAACTTCCCGTGGAATACAATTTCTTGCACTTATCACATTGAAATTTACCTGCAATGATGAAGGAAATCGAGCTCAGCTGAAAAATAATTCCATCAAATTGTTTCAGGAAAAGCGTTGAAGAAATCATCAGATACTAGAAGACTCGGCCACGAGTGGAATTATTATTATTATTAACCCTAACCTAACCCAACCCTATCCTTGATTTCTTAAAAGTTTCAACCCAGTTCTCAAACCGTTCCAAATTTCTTCAGTTTTGGGAAAGACCCAGAAACTTGGCATCACTCCTCACACTTTATGGGTCTTGTCTAGTGATCAGCTGTAGTGAGGACGCGATGCCCTCGATTTGAGGCCCAGGTTGCCGCGTAGATAATTATGACTCTTCGTCATATATAACAAACAAATAATTTGCAATGAAAAAATATTGCAAAAATAAATTGAGATATAAACTATCCTTTTTTTAAGTTGGATCAAACTGCACAGTGTGCAAAATTTGATTGACATCGGTTCAGTATTTTAGGAGTTCATCACGGACAAACAACGTGACACGTAATATTTATATAAAAAGATAAGGCTTTTTTATTTTTATCAGATTCGTCCAGGGGGAGAGGGGCTAAAAACTTCAGAGGGACAGACCCCCTAACGTCAATGACTTCATTGAATTCAGGCAAAAAAAATCACAAAAAAAATACAATAAATATTGTGTCATGAATTTGATGATCTTCATGAAATCGTAAACTTTAATGAGCAAATAAAACCGAATCGGTTACAATAATTCTTTATGCTTCTTCTTCACGTGCCTAATCAGGACGCTCTTCAAATGAGCTGTAAAAGGGCAAGTTGAACATTGGAGACCAGGTTTTTTACCGCAGTAATATTTCATATGCTTCCACAAAGAATTCTTAATGGCATACTTCCTGCCACATTGTGTACATGGGAAGACATCTGGAAGTATCAACAGTTAGCATATTTATCTACGAAGATGTTGAAAAGCATGCAAAAGTGTACTTATTTCTGAGGTATGTTGACTCTTCCTGCTGAAAAATGTTTTTACGTTTTTACTGTTTCCAGAAAAATTAAATATTATCGAAATGAAACTTTTTAAAAGTAAAAAGATAATGAAGATATGAACATTCAAAGTTGTCATCAATTCATATTCCAGTAAGAACCATTTCATTCGCGGGTAATTCTAAATGAAACCATATGGCTCATTTATTCATCGCGATTATTACATCTTCGTCATCTTGGAAGATTTATAGTTTATTTTTGATGTGTTTCTCCTAATGTTAAAAAAATTCTTACCTTTAAAAACAATAAAAAAGGCCAAAAAACTAAAAAAGAAAAAAAAAACAATCCTTTCTCAATTTCTTTAATATGTGACATAAAAGTCAACGACTAGTTATAATGAAGAAACGAAAACAAGATAATAATAATTTTCAAAGATGTAAGCGGAAAGTGGAATATGCAGAGGATGGTATATTTAATTTTCTCGGTCTGATACCGTTTTCAATTAATTGAGGTAAACTGAGATACGTTCAAGTTGGCAGCACTGATTTTCGATTACTTCAGTTTTTTCGATTTTTGACATTTTATTTACGCCAAAATTTTCGACATAACCTGAGAAATCGACACATTCCTGCTCATTGTTATAAAACGAAATACAACGTGAACTACAAACAAACTGGATCAAGAAGCAAAAATAACAATTGTCAGTAACAATTCGAAATTCAAAGTATACAATAGAAATCAAAACACAAATTGTAAGACTATGGAAGTTAAGGTTCGACTATACTTTAGCTCCACCTTAGAGATAATGAGTTCCATTGAAACTGGCATTAACAGTCTGTCATATTGACAGTTAAAATAAATTAGGTTAGGTGAGGTTAGGTCGAAATCGAAATAACTACTTCAAGTTGCTTACGACTGAGACCAGTTTTGATTCTTCAGAATTTGAGGTGGGTCTTAAGTGTAGTTTAACCAAATCTGTCCTATTAACATATAAATTAATATTTCACTATTTCAGTGCCAACTGCACATGTCCGAATGTGAGAGAATGTCTCGTCAGGCTTCCCTTGAATTTCGTTGTGAAAGAACAGACTGAACATTTGAACTGGACATCCTTCCCGCATTCGTATCTAAGATGATTTTTCAGAGATCCTTTGTGACTGTAGACTTTTCCACAATCGCTACATAAATATCTACCTGTAAGTATTGTCGGTTAGTTATGATATTTCAGTAGGGAATAAGATTTATACCTCATCCCCATGGTGTTGAAATCAATGTACATCACCCAGCAATTAAAAAAAACTCAAATCAATTTAAAGCTAGGTTTGAACAAACCAACGGGGGCAAGGAAAGGGCAATTATACTGCTACTAATTTAAACTTCTTTTAGTTCAAATTCTTTTGAAGTTAAAACGAGAATAATTTTTCAGTCACAGATGAAGAAATTCGACAAAAACGAAGTGGTACCCAGAAACAATAATTCGGATTTTGGCAATGAGGGAGTAC
Organism: Aphidecta obliterata; assembly: GCA_963966015.1. NCBI lineage: Eukaryota > Metazoa > Arthropoda > Insecta > Coleoptera > Coccinellidae > Aphidecta > Aphidecta obliterata. The sequence continues at coordinate 45,276,144 of OZ014428.1, read as the reverse complement.
TCGTCTGCTTGTGGCACGAATAAAATAATCATTTTCTTCAATAAGATATTATTGTATGTAAGAACAAGTAATGAATCCACTATTATAATTTTAATCATGTTAACATGGGTGAGAATCTGAAAAATCCTTGTGCTGTATTCTTATATGCTTCGCCAAATTTCCTTTAATTTTACACGTGTATGAACAGTGGTAGCATTTAAATTGTGGTTCTTTTCCGCACTCATATTTTGCATGCCTCCCTAAAGACTCCTTGTGTCTATATTTCCTACCACATCTCATACAGCAAAATTTAGCTAAAAGAGAAAGAATTAAAGTTAAAACCACACCGCAATTCATATATCCCACTTATGACGTCACAGGGAGCGGCGATAACGTTGCTTCTTGAATGTCTCACCAAACTGGCGAGTTTTAGAACGGTTTTTATTCTGGTTATTCATAATATTTTCTAGAAAAACCTGTCAACCTTTTAGGGAGGGTAAGAAATATTTTTTCTGAAACATTCTAAAAATTTTTTATTGGAAGTATATTTTTATAATAAACTTAAAATTGAATAAAGTGATAATCTTCTTCAATAAGATATAATAAAATTTATTCAATATTTGTCTCAATCATTTCAACATGGGTGAGAATCTGAAACGTCCCTGTAATGCATTTTCACGTGCTTCGTCATGTTTCCTTTAATTTTACAGGTGTATGAACATTGGTAGCATTTAAATTGGGGTTCTTTTCCGCATTCATACTTCTCATGCTTCCCTAAGGACGCCTTGTGCTTATAGCTCCTTCCACATCTCATACAGCAAAATTTAACTAAAAGAGAAAAAATTAAAGTTAAAACCAGTAAAACAGAAAAAAGAACAATAAATACTCACGATCAATCCAGTTAGTAAATTCTATTTGTTTGGTGATAAAAAAAGAAGAGAAGGGTATTTGTGTGAGAGATCGCTAGAGAATCGGGTTTTACAGTGTTGCCAAGCGTTATTCATGATATTTCTTCATAATGTGAGCTACACAGCTACATATTCAATATCAACCAAGTCAAAGACATCTATATAAAACGATCCTTTCCAGGATCAAACAGAGTAACATTTCACAAGAAACCGCGAATATGATTCCCCTATTGGACAAATTTCATATGCTTTCAGTAAATACACTTCAAAGATAGAACTTTTATTTTAAAATGTGTTGTTGAAATTTATACAAAATCAATAATATAATGACTATATATTGCCGATCGCATCTTCCAATAATTCAAAAAAATTTTCATAATTGGTAGTTCTAATCCTATACAAAGCTATGTCTCATTTAATAGAGACACATACAGACTAGAATGAAGAGAGATTTTTTTATGTCAACCATGGAATGTCATGTTATGTCGGAGTAAATGCCTTTTGAAATTACTTTTAATTTTTGTCCTGTAGGTGCATTCGCTATCGTAGCACTCGAAAGTGGAACAATAAGAGTTGCATTCTCGTCTCCTATGTAGAAAAAGACTAGATTTGTACTTGTACGTTCTTGAACATACGTTGCATTGATATCTCTCTGAAATGGAATCATTCGGTTATTATATACATTAAGAGAAAATTATGAAAAAATCACACAAAAATACAAATTCACTAAAAACTACGTATGTTCTAATTTTTCTAGCAGGATTTTCTTCTCAATATATCAGTTTGGTTTATCCAATCTCTGTCTTAAAAACTATAATAAATATTCTCAAAGATACAACACAAAACAAACATAATACAAGACTACCACACACAGAATAATCTGTTTATTATCAATTCCAAAAATTAAAGTTCGATGTAAAATAAAAAATAAACAATTGTTTTTCTATATTCTCCGGAAGGAAAAAATTCACTGGTATCGCTTGGAGTCCTTATTTTTCCATGCTTTTCTATTGCACATCATTTTATGGGCTAATAAGCTGGAGCCGTATTTGTAACTCCTGTGGCATGAAAAACATACGTATTTCCCTGAAATATAATAACATGAAAAAATATACAAACAATAAAATTAAAATTAGAATAGATTTTCCCTGATAGTCTGGAATCATCAACCACTCCGTTCACATAGTACTGAGATGTTATTTTTTTTTTCAGTTTTTTTGGGTTTTTACAATCACCTAATAATTATTTTTAGACTAAAAAAACCAAAGTAAAATTTTACACATTTATTTTTCACAAGCATCTTCTAAATTATTCTAAATAAACTTGATTCCAGTATTTTATGCGCAAATCCATGTTCAAATTCCTGTGCCTGGAAAGAAATACATGTCGCTTCAAGGACGTCTTCACTTTACACTTGAACTCGCAAGATTGTACCGGACATTGATAGCTAGGTTCCTTCAAGCATTCCCTCTTCAAATGGGCCCTCAAATTGTGTTCGTATTTATAGTGACGACCACATTGGGGACAAAGGACGAAACCTAAAAAAAAAATCAATTAAAATCTTAATACTTAGATATAACAAAAATTTTTTTATTTGATTCAGATAATTCTTCAAGCTCTATGCTATGATATTAGCAGTTTTGTCATACACTGTCATTTTATGGAATCATTCAGGGGGTGTAGAGATACATCAATTTTCCTCGAAATGAGTAAAACCTACGTATGTGCATCAGGAAAAGTATAAAATCAGAAAATAAAAAAAAATATTAACATCACAGTATCAGGAATATTCATCTTAAAAGAATTTGATTTATTGACTATGCATGTACATGTCGAAGGACAATTACTCAAGCAAAAATAGAGACGATTCTGAAAAAAAAAAACAAATATGAATCAACTTTATTTATAATCATCATAATGAATTTTTACAATGTGAATCATTATGAACATTCGCCTTTCATTTTTCCCATTTATTATTACAAAAGGCGACGCTAAGGGGGGTTCACAAATATTACATACATAAGTTTATACGTATCCCTTCATGTTAAAATAATTGTTGTTATGGACGCCTACGTTCACTATTTTATTTTTGTGATGTATTATTCTTTCACATACGATAATCTTTTATTTTAGAATGGAAGTGGCTCGACTGGACGATTCGAGTCCGTTTCGTGAAACGTCTCCTTATGGTGCAGCATTTTATACTCGTATTTAAATGACTTTCCGCAATAGGAGCAACTGTAGTATCCTTTTTTAGTGCACTCATACCTCTGATGACGCAACAGTGAGCTCTTGTACTGATAAACTTTCGAGCATCTCGTACATTGAAATATCGTGCCTGAAATAAAGAAGATATGTAACATAAGGGAAAAAACAGTAGATGAAAACAAAGGGGATTTTGGAGAATATGAACCCTCAACCAAACCACATTTCGACGAATATAAGGAGCGAACTTTGTTTTATATTTTCACTGTTTATGTTAGAATGGGATAAACTATGTATTAGTTGTGTAGAATCGTCAAATTCATTATACTTGGGGATATATTCATCTAACCGAGTTTATAGAGAGAAATATCCGAAGATATTTCCAAATAAACCCGTTTGTTTACATTTGGAATTGACGCCAACATTCCCTGGTTCAATATCTGGTCCTTTGCCTTTGGCAGAGACTGTTTCGTTGGAATTCTATCACATTCCGAAACCATTATCACATTTCTCCACCTTGATTTATCGATTTTTAGATTCATAATAATATTTCTTCGATTTTTGAAAATATAAATTTAATCAATATTTCACTTTTATTGATAACTATAGAAAAACAAAACGGCGACATTTTGGGTTTTCGTCGTTCTTCGACCTTTTCCGAACGTTATTTTTATACATTCGCGAATCGAAATAGGGGACGTTTCGCGTACCGTCGGAAAGCCTGATCTTCCGATCGAATTTTTTTTTCTCTGGACATTATTCGGGACAGATCGATTATAAATTGAGTCACGTCGTGATGAAAATTTATTTCACATTTTTCTAGTCTGGAGTTGTCAATGTACATTTTTCTAGATCCAATCAGTTTTTCCTCTCGAAATCCAATTGTTTGATTGTTGTGGGTTCCTTCGGTGCATCGTGTACTGTGAAGAAATGGGTTTCCATGTTATGTTTGTGCTTGAAAATCTTATGGCATAATGGACAAACGTGAGTTCCCACTTTGTTACACTCGTATCTTTTATGGCGATTCATGTTGCACTTATATTTATATGATCTGTGGCATCTTGAGCACACATAGTTGCCCTCTGAAAAATAGAATATTCAATTAATGAAAATTTTTTCATTTAGGGATGAATAATAGGTAAATTTAATCGAATAAACAAGATAGTAGCTCGCATGAGTGCAAAGACATTTCCAACTTCTACTGCCAAAACCATCTGATTGAACATATTTCTGGAATCTTTCAGTAAGAAATAATGAAAAAACATGCATAAACCATTTTTTGCTCGCTTGTTCACAACTGAAATTCAATCGTATTTGACATCATTGCACAATCACTTTTCGAACGAAAGTAAAAACTTTTCAACAAAAAATTTGACAAAAAAATAATTATTCGATTGAGAGAAGTAATGTTACCTATTTACTTCGAGGATGAAGACTCCAGAAATGTACTTGTTTTCTACCAAAAAAAAATTTTGTATCGCTAATTCACTTTTAAGTGGTATAATGAATTGGAAGACTTAATAAGATTTCGGTACATGCAAAATTAATTCAAAATAAAAGAATTAATATATTAATTTAAGTGTTTGTTTAGTCTACTCCAGACCAGCGTTGAAATGTTTTTCCGATTTTTAGATTCATATTAATATTTGATCTATTTTTCAAAATATAAATATAATCAATATTTCACTTCTTTTGATAACTATAGGAAAGCAAAACGGCGACATTTTTGGTTTTCGTCGTTTTTCGACCTTTTCCGAACGTTATTTTTATATATACGCGAGTCGAAATAGGGGACGTTTCGCGTACCGTCGGAAAGCCTCTTTCTTCTTCTCGAAAACGCGGGGGGAGGCCGAAGGCCTCCTGACCGAACTTTTTTTTTCTCTGGACATTAAGCGCTTTAGATTAGAATTGATTATTCAGGACAGATCGATTATAAATTGAGTCATGTCGTGATAAAAATTTATTTTACATTTTTCTAGTCTGGAGTTATCAATGTACATTTTTCTAGATCCAATCAGTTTTTCCTCTCGAAATCGAATTGTTTAATCGTTGTGGGTTCCTTCGGTGCATCGTGTACTGTGAAGAAATGGGTTTCCATGTTATGTTTGTGCTTGAAAATCTTATGGCATAATGGACAAACGTGAGTTCCCACTTTGTTACACTCGTATCTTTTATGGCGATTCATGGTGCTCTTATATTTATATGATCTGTGGCATCTGGAGCACACATAGTTGCCCTCTGAAAAATAGAATATCGAATTAATGAAAAATTTTATATTTATGAATGAATAATAAATAAATTTAATCGAATAAAGAAGATAGTAGCTCGCATGAGTACAAAGACATTTCCAACTACTACTGCCAAAGCCATCTGATTGAACATTATTCCTGGAATCTTTCAACATATTTTCATCTTTCAGTAATAAACAATGAAAAAACATGCATAAACCTTTTTTTTTGCACTGAAACTGAAATTCAATCGTTTTCGACATCATTGCACAATCACTTTTTCAACGAAAGATTCATTTTTCGATCATTCCGACGAATGCTGAGACAAAACGATGAGCTCTACGGAGAATCCGAATGCATATTCGTAATCAGCGTGGTCGAATTAGCTTATATGAGAAATATCTACGAGATACCTCAGCAAAAATTTTTAAACTAAAATTACATAAAAAAATAATTTTTCGATTGAGAGAAGTTATGCATGTTACCTACTCACTTCGAGGATGAATACTCCAGATATGAACTTGCCTTCTACCAAAAAAAATTTCTTTGTTCGCTAATGCACTTTGAAATTGGAATTCGAAGAGATCCCGAACACAAAATACAAAAAAACCGAGACAGAGGTGAAGATGAGGAAGAATGAAATAAAACATATTTCAGAAAAATAACTCTTTTCCTCAAGTTTTGATGAGAGTGGAGAAATCAAAAAAATAAATATATCAATTTCAAGACAGAATAAAACATGGGATTTTGGTGGACTAATTTATTAATAGTTTTTCACAACGACCACATGACCATAAACAACTCCTCATACAAGGTGAATATCAAAGCAATTATGTACACATTTTAGGTGAGTATGCAAGTTGACCTTTTGTTTGAACTTTTTCTGACAATACTTGCATTGGAACTTCGGTTCAGTGTCGCACTCATACCGCAGATGGCGCCTGAGATTGCACTGATATTTGTAGGTGTTGCCACATCGGGCACAACGAAAAGCTTTTTCTGAAAATAAAAAATTGAGATCAGGAGGAAAAGCGCAATTATTTGAAGTATGGACAACACTAAAACATTCTCTTCTGGAACTGAAAAAATCTTCATTTATCTAACATAAAAGAAGCAAACTAAATATGGATAGGATAAATATAAAATAGTTCGGCATCACACAATATATTTTAGCACAATGAAATTTCACAAATCATTTGAGGAACATCTTTTTTTCGTCAATATGCATATGGACGAGATAATGAGATTTCAAATGTCCCTTTTGCTTGAACCTCTTCGGACAAATTTCACAGCAAAATTTGGGTTCTTGGTTGCATTCATGTCGAACATGTCTCCACAAGTTATTCTTGTATTTGTATTGTTTGTTACATTGCTGACAAGAATAAGATATCTGCTTTCCTACAGAAAAAAAAACACGTATTAAATATTGAGAATTATTTAATAGGGGGAGGAGTGAAAATAGAGGGGGCTCTTTCACAAACACGAACATAACTGAAAATAAACACTAGCACACAATAAAAGCTGAGGAATGTACAAAAATAGGTCGAGAAAATAATTTGTTTTTCCAAATTCCATCATTATTTCATAAATTTCTTGATTTTGGAGAAAGGCTAACCCCAGATCGAGAATAATTTTCTTGATGATTCTGAGCCAAATAGCCCCATCACGATATAAATGAAAGATTGACGAGGAGAATGTTTTTTTTTTAGAAAATCTAATACAGTACATATTAATGATTTTCTTCGAAACATGGAATACAAAAAACTTGGTTGCAACCTGGACAGAAAGTATTGACTTTTTTCGTTTTTTTCGAAGCTTCCACTGACGATAACGTTTGTCGCAATTTTCTATAACAACTAATACACCTTTTCCTGTGCACTGTATTGTCCCATCGTCTCTGAAGTCCTTCGAGTCTGTGCATATTGCGGTTTTTATTCATGTCTAAAATAAATATATAATTCAGGTAAAGTTATAGTGAAAAATTGGAAAATAACTTGAATGAGATTATCCGAATATGAACAAATATGAGACGACAAAGGTAGGAGAAAAAAATAAGAAAAAACATTGTGACATCTTACTGTTGACATCAGAAGCAGGGGGGTCACCCTTCGATGGGGCAGGGTAGTTGAACAAACCCCCCTTCCGGCAGCCTAAATTACAATTACATAATAATTTTACTCATTATTTCTTATTTCCCAAAAATGTATGGAAATATTTTTTTTCTTCGTCAAAGAAAGTTTTTAAAAGTTAATCGTATGTTCAATATGTTTTTCTTCCAGTTGAAATAATTAATGTATATCTTACCAAAAATATTTTTTGAATACGAGGAGCAGCGATTTCCAGATATGGTGGAAATCGGAAAATGGTTCACAAATTTGTGGAAAAATTTTGGGAATTTGTGGGAAATCCGATATGCGTTTTCAGAGTTCTCCAAAATTTCGGTATTTTTTGTTCATCCGCTATACGAGAAATTTGCTTCATTCCAAAGTTGGGGGATCAAAGACTTACAGAAAAAACTGCCACTTTTATGGGAAATACAGAAACTCATCGAATTACAAAATTTCGAAGGTATATCACAAAATCTTCAAAAAAGATACAAAACTTTCGTCAATATCAAAAAGTATTGATATTGAAAATGATAGGGGTAATCTTTAAATGAAATGAAAAAAAAACAGAGCTCAATAAATAAGTTTTATTACAATTGTGGCAATTAAAAATCTCATAAGACAAGAAAAATTTGTAATTCTCGATTAAAATTGGCATACACAATCAAAAACTCGTCACTTAGCATAAATTGCCTGAACCCTAAAAATAAACAGACAGTTGAAATAAAAAGCTGGAATGGTAATAACAAAATTATTGAAATAGTGAATGCGTCATTGCCATATGAAGTTTCAGTTTGTGTTTCTGTTTGAATTTTTTAGGGCACAATTGGCAGACAAATTGGGGCTCCTTGTTGCATTCGTAATTCAAGTGTCTTGTCAGGCTGTGTTTGCATTTGTAGGACTTCGAGCAGTTGGAACAGGCAAATGGCTTCCCTAAAAAAACTAAAATTAGATACGCCATATGAACTATACCACAAAATAACGTACTAAACCTCCCCAGAAAAAAACTAATTCCTAATTATTTTATGCGTGACCATTTCGTGGCTTCTCAAGTTGAATTTATGAAAGTATCTCTTGTTGCAAATCTGACACACGAATTCGGGTTCTTTCTGACATTCCAGTTTTTCGTGTCGTCTGAGATTCCTCTTATGTTTGTATATTTTATAACATTTCGAACAGGTGAAGAATTCTGAAAAGAAAGTTGTTCGAATAAATATTGATTGGGGAACATCCAACCCAGCAGAATGATTGAAACGATGATTTTGTATCACCGATGCACTCACCGATTTCAGCCACTCGCATGTGCCAGACATGCCATGGAAACGCTTAAAACTATCCTCCAGGGAACAATCTGATATTAAATTAGTGTTCAATATTTATGGTACTTCACTGAAGTGAGCACCTCTATCGTAGATGGCGCTGCATGTATGAGCTGTCGGTAATATAGAATAGACGAAGAGCAATGTATGGCGTGAGGAAGTCAGGTTTTAAAAGGAATACATATGGGGTAAATATATATTTTATTCAAATAATACTGTTTGGTTACAGAGGTAATATTTGGTAGTATCCATGAATACCTAATTGTAAGTGGGAACAAATCTACAAAGTATAGTGGTCGTTGAAAAATTCGATCAAGAATTCTCTCGATTTGAGAATTTGCCCCATATCAAATTAAGCTGAACAATTTCGTGCAAGACAAAAAAAATAGGAACTACTCAGTGAATCACAAGCATTCTACCTTCGGTCATATTTCAACCATAAATAATTCCAAAAACTTCTTTGATTCACTTCTACCGACTAGGCATTTCAAGGAAACGAAACATACAGGGTGCATCACTTCATTAATTCAATTAATTTTTTTCTGACATTGTTCAAGTGAGGCACCATCTGCAAAATGTAGATTACTGATTGAAACTGAACTCGGTGCCGAACAAGTTGAGATGTCTACGAAGATGTGTCTTAAGGCTCGACTTGTGCTTGAATTTTCTAGCACAAGCCTGACACGAAAGTTGAGGTTCCTTCTCACATTCCAGCATGATGTGACGGTGGAGATTTCTCTGGTACTTGTAGTGTTTCGAGCACTTGGTACAGACGAAATCGCCAGGTCCTGAAATGAATTCGTTATAGTCCAATATAGAATTTCTGAGAGCGTACAGCAACTTGAATCGATTCGTGAATCGAACCTATTGAATTTGAAATAAGGAGTTAATTAACAGTTGTGCGGACAAAACAGGGTCAATTATTACAAAAATGATTACAATTATAACAGAAACAAAGGGGGATCCAAATTTCTGATATCCTGTGGTTAATCAAATTAATTTAATTAATTAATTCAATTTAACGAATAATTTGATCGATTGAATCAATTAATTTTATTTTATTAATTCAATTGATTTAATTAATTGAATTAATTGAATTAATTGAATTAATTCGATCAATACAATTAATTGAATTAATTAAATTAATTCAGTCAATTGATTCAAATACATTCGATCAATTCAAGTGAATGAATTAAACTGTTTCATTCAATCAAATTAATTGAAATAATTAAATTAACCAAACTCATTAAACTGGATTAATTTAATTAATTCTATCAAATTAACAAATTTAATCAATTATCTCATCAATTCAATCAAACTAATTAATTCAGTTATGAATTTGGTTAATTGAATTAATTTAATCAATAAGTATTATCATATTCGATGAAATCATGAAACCTAACCTGAAATAAACTAACCTCTTCTGAAAATCATCAATTTTAGAAAACAGACAGCGTTTCTGTATTTTTCCCAGGAATTTGTGACCTCCCCCTATCATGATATACAATTGAAGATAGTGCTTTGCGTTGAAAATAACGCAAAGCACTATAATCCCAAGAGTTCATGAGTTATGAAATATCAAATTAATTTAATTGATTAATTCAACCAATTTAACGGATAACTTGATTGGTTGAATCAATTAATTTTATTTTATTAATTCAATTAATTGAATTAATTTGATTAATTCAATTAACTAAATTAATCGAATGAATTGATTAAATTGATTGGATCAATTAAATTAATTTAGTCAATTGATTCAAATACATTCGATTAATTCAAATGAATGAATTAAATTGTTTCATTCAATCTAATTAATTGAAATAATTAAACTAACCGAACTCATTAAATTGAATTAATTCCTTCAATTCTATCAAATTAACATATTTAATGAATAATCTCATCAATTCAATCAAACTAATTAATTCAGTTTCTCCTATGAATTTGGTTAATCAAATTAATTTAATCAATAAGTATCATCATATTCGATGAAATCATGAAACCTAACCTGAAATAAACCAACGTCTTCTGAAAATCATCAATTTTAGAAAACAGACAGCGTTTCAGTATTTTTCCCAGGAATTTGTGACCTCCCCCTATCATGATATACAATTGAAGTTTTTTAACGCAAAGCACTATAATCCCAAGAGTTCATGAGTTATGAAATTTCGGAGTGACAACTGAAATTAATATTTTTTAGAAACTTAGGAGAGAACTTCAATTCCGTTTTCACGACCAAAATACTCGAGTAAATAACAAAAGTCTTTGCTTTCAGAATCAAAACACAATTATACAACACTATTAAAAAGAAGCAACCGATAGCGAAGCCTAAATGAAAAATGCATTTCCCATTATTTCTCCTAAAATGTATTTGGAAGGAAATTTCACAAATGAAAGACTGTTCAGAGGTAGATATTTATTGTCACCCTGAAGGTAATCGACTTTTCGATGTACTTTAAACTTAAAGCTTAAATTTAAAAATATAACAAATTTAACTGATACTGAACGAATTTCTACCCAACAATTAATAAAGGGCTGGATAAACCTCCTTAAAGTAAACAATACTACAAAAAATGAGTCAATGAAGAATAAACTGAAACAGGAACATAAAATTTGAACGATGAACAATAAAATATTTGAGTAAAAAATTATAGAGAATACAAAATTCATAAAGTTCCAGTTGTTAGTTGCTCTTCATTTAATGAATACCGTTTGGTAAAACTGCACGACACAATGTACGAAGGTTGTGAGATGAATATCTGACGAAAGATGCCATTTGTATCAACAGATCTCTTGAGTCACAGCACCGAAAGCGATTATAAATTTCCTAGCAAGGCGTGATTCATATTGAAAGTTATGAAAATATTTAGAAATATGTGTAGCATAGAGAAATGCGACGGACAAAAAAAAGAAAAAGTTATTCATCCAGGTATTCATCCAACAACCCACTCATTTAACAGGGTTCAATTTGTGAAAACCATCAATGAACAACTTTCAAGTTGTTCTGCAGATAAAAGTGTCCATTGAAGTCACCTACCCATTCGAATGACCACCACCTGATTTACCACCTCACTCACTCCAAATGGGTATGCCCTAAACATACTTTGATCGTTGTCCATCCACCTGTCACTTTATATACTATGACATATGCCTAGCAAAGAAGTGACTTTTAACGCTACTCCTCTGTTTGGCTCTATAATTACAGCCTTCTATAGGACACATGAAGGCTGGTGGCTTATTACATTCGAACTGTACATGTCGGTGTAAAGAAGACTGATGTTTGTATATTCTGTGGCATTTGTGACATTGGAATATTCTGTGACCTAAAAACATAATAGGTTAGAACTATCGAAAATGTTATGGCATGAAGAAGAAAAGAATTGAAAGAATTTTTCAAATTGATAACAAGCGATTAGTATTTACACTGGTGGAAGAATTACCTCTATCCCTAATGAGTTTGATCTTGTTTTAACTAGATAGAATTATTTTGTCAGAATCAGAAATCTTTTTGGTGAAATGGTCAATAAAACTTATTCTTCTCTATATTGACCCCTAAACCTTTCTCCTCTTCAATAAAACTGAAGAAACAATGTGAGGGAGCAATGAAAAAGCATGTAAAAAAATGTTTAATTTATTGATGATTCATCAAATATCATTAAGACGGTATAACACCATGCCTATCTCCTTTTAGTGCCCAACATGAGACACTGCATTGTTTCAGAAGGTATTCCAGTAGATCAGACAGAAAAAATCAGATATACTGCAACCGGTTAAAATAAATATTGGGATGTCATCTCAATTTACAGAGCCATGTCGATTCGATGGATCCTGGAGTAATGCTGCTTCAAATTGTATTTTCTCTTCGTGGAGTAATTACACATGTGACAAAAGTGATCCGGGTCCCTTCCACAACCGTTGTACAGGTGGCATTTGTAGGACTTTTGGTGCTTGAACGTCTTCATGCAAACATCACAAAGAAAGCCATCTGAAAAATTGTCACTTGTTTATTTAATCGTTTCCATCCTAACTTTTTCAGAGAAAAGTAGGTGGGCAAGTCACTGAAATTACAAAAACTACGTCAATCAATCAACAAACATAAAAAAAAGCTAAATATTGTCATCTTGCTTTTCTATAGGCTCCGGGGTTCGAGAGCGGTCGAATTATCATCCCAAAGGACGCGAGGTCTCCTTAAATGTAAATCCAGCCCGATCCCACCGCCGGTTTACGCAAGAAAACGATTTGAAAAAGGTCGATTTTTGACACCTCGAGAAAGACCGAAATAAATTACTTCAATCATAGATATTCCCGTAATGAATTTATTTGTCTTCTGACACATCGTCGAAATTACTCGAAACTCGAATATTTCAAGATGAATTAGAATAAATAGGACGAGAAATTGATGTTGGCGGGTAAATTTGAAGGCATATACGAACTTCCATCATCATCATCGGTTAATGTTTATAAACAAAAAATACAAAAAAACAAACAACCTGTTCCACGTGAGAAGATAATTGAGTTTTTCTGATCTGGTGTTGAGAAATGTATTCCATATAATAATTTTTTTACACGTGCTATATTGTTCGATATTGGAAACTTTGCATTGCTCTTTCTCCGATAAATAAAAAAAATAAACATATTACTCAGATGAACCATTTATCTCATATTCATTCAGATGATATAACATTGCAACATTATGCAAAGATTGCAATTTCTATCTACGTATTTATGCACGTAGATTATCTGTTCTATATTTCCCTTCTAGATAAGGCTAGGTTATAAATACCTATTTGAATAATTATGCATCAATAAAGATTGTAGTTTGATCGTAACTGCAGCATAGTCGGATAATCATCCGTTGTAAATAAAATTTTTCTTTCGAAAACTTGGTTTTCCATTTAAATATAATGATATGTATATATATTTTTTTTGTTCAAAAATAAGTCAATTTTTCTGTAGCAATAATTTCAGAAACCCGAATTAATTCGACAATACTGGACTATTCTTGAAAGTGGAAGTCTGACAGCTACAGAAAACCCCTCGAAACTTACGTTCATAAATCGAAGAATTAAGAGGTCTGCAACTTTTCAGACTGTTATGAACAAATTCCATGTCGAAAGAGGTAAAAACACCCAATAACATATTCAGGTTTGTTCGAAAAAACGTCACACCATCTAGCAAAATATAATTATAATTATTATTTAATAGAAACAGGAAATTTAATACATATCAGTCATATCACTTTTTTGGAACAAAATGAAAAGTATAATATAATTGCTTATATTTCGATACAGATTGTCCTGAAATAACGAAAAATCAAATGAAAGTTTTCTTCGCAAAAACTTTGCTCGAAAATATTTTTTTAACCGAAAAATTTTCGAAAATCATCAATGAAAACAACAATCAGTAAAATTTTCAATTCACAATTTCGTCAGATAACTTAGACTAAGTTTGAAGTATCAGAATGTTTACGCAGTTTGTGTTTTTTCAAGTCGAACCGACGAGTCGTTGAATAGTTACATTCTTCGCAGGAAAATCCCCTCTCTTTACCACAGTCAACATAAACATGCGTCCTCCAAGTGCTGAGATTTTTGAAGAATTTGTTGCACTTATCACACTTGACGCTTTGGGATTTGAACTCTGGAAAAATTGAAAATATGAAGTTAGAGAAATACGATTGAAACTCGGGAATAGGGGACATCAAATCTAAAATATTTCCTGGAAATAATTTGAAAGGCCACAGCACCTAAATATCATACAATAAAGATGAAGAAATAAATAAAGTCACAGTTTCAAACAACGAAAATAGACAACAGAAAGTTGAGAATCAAAAGGCGAACATAAAATCTTCCATCATAAATTTTTTTCAGTTGACGAGAAAAAACGAGCATCTTAGAAAAAAATTTATTCAAAAATATGTTTATAAAAATATTCACATAATATCACGAGATATTGGCACAAAGATTATCATACAATAAGGCACATTTGAAAACGACGAATATTGTCATGAAGAAAAAAAACTTTATCAGGAACAAAATAAAACAATAAACAATTATTCAACAAACATACAAATAAAAATTTTTCCTGGAAACCAGCTATTGGATATAAATATAAAGTATGTGATGGAATAAAAAGACAATAAAATACTCAGTAAATCATACAGAAAATGGTAGAATTTCCCTGCATCGGCCACAGGAAAAACAGGAAATGTGAAGTAAAAGTATTTCACAAAAAAAATATTATTAAAATATGTAGAATTTCATTCAAGGCACAAGTTTGTTCTACATTTCCGACGTTCCATCAAAATGTTTGGTTTTGATCAGTTGTCGCGTGCATTCTCGCAATGTGTCTCCTCAAATGCATCTTCTGTTTCGCCATGTAATTGCAGAATTCGCAGGGAAACTGCGGCTCTTTTCCGCATTCCCACTTCTCGTGATTTCTCAACGAACTTTTCAGTTTATATTTCCTCGCGCAGTCCTTGCAGGTAAAAGGTTCGGAAGAACTGGTATTTTGCAAATCTTTCGGAGCTACTCCTTTTGTGACTTTTCTTGTTTTATGGACTCGTATATCACTCGACTTCTGAACGGGCTTCAGAATGTTGGCACATATTTGTAGGACGGACAAGAAGTTTTTCTTCTCTTCGGTTACGATCAGCGGTAATCTTGTCGGGATAGGGAGCTTTTTGTCATCTTCGAGTACATCTGGAATTAAAAAAGTTAGAAGAGGTACAGAAAATTAAAAACGCGTAAATTTCGGCGGATGTTTCTACTTGTTAGTAAATACTGTACAGTAATATCATGCGGAAATAAAACACAGGGTGATACTAAAAAATAATTTATTCTGTTAACGAAATAACTACAATACCAGGTAAAATATACATCAATTCGAATTCCCAAATTATTTATTTCAATACATTTTTGACCCAAACTATACTCATTCATCATTAAGTACAATTTTTCTAGAAGAAATTAATTACTCTGGAACATTTTAGTTTGTAATGACGCATCAGATTTTTTTTCTCGTAATAAGTTCTGCCGCATAAACAACGGTACTCCCCCCGTCCCCTTGGTCTCCTTGTATTGATACCTGGAATAAAATTATTGTTAAAAATTCAGTTTTGACTGAATAACCTTTATGGTTAATACACGAGAAAGGAAAGTCGGTGTGTTTGTACAAAAGAATTATATTATTTTGGTGATCCCATTGTAGGCAGTTTTTTCCATGAAACATAACTGAAATAGTATTCAATCAGTAACACTGGAAACGATTAAAAATTTCAGAAAATAAAACGATACAGAAGTTATAATTGTGGATATCTATAGTATCACCAAGAATAACAATTCCAATCAAAGTTTATGGAAAAAACGAATAAAAATCCAACAAAACATCGAATTCCCATTAAATGAATAAGTCGAATAAAACACTGAAATAAAAATTAAAATTAAAATGAAGTTTTCCCTAAATGTACTTGTGACGTCCAAATATTGCAGATTTTCTTGATGTCAGTTGCACTTCCAAATCGAGATGACACACAAATTTCACTTTAACGACACTATACTCCTCACTTGAACTTGACAATCTGAAGAGAAACCCCGAAAGCTTCTGAAGAGATAACAGATATTTTCAGAGGTGCGCATTCTCCAAACCTCCACAGGTATGATAAGGTTTTCCAGATTTTCCATTGTTGGTTGGACATGGATAATTAGCCTTCTTAGAATAAAATACGAGGGTACCGAATAGTTGTTACCTCTACACCGTTGAAGAGTTCAACAAAACTTATATGTTTTTGGAATTTCATATATTCCTGTTTTATTCATATTTTCCTTCATCTTCACACTTTTCGCAATTGGAAACATATTATGAAAAATTATTTTTTCACGAATATTTATTCATAAAATCCTGATTCTTGTCACAGCACAATTTCATTATGGCCTATAACAGAAAAAAATTGAAATAAAAGTATTATGTGAAAATGTTATTAAACATGCAGTGGATTTCAGATGATACAAATTTTTCTATTTGAATGAAATATTTGACTACATTATATATTAATTACCCCAATCTATAGAGGGTGTATCTAGTTCGAGTGCCTACTAGACGTTTCTTGAGAATTGGACCTATTTGAAATCTGAAAATTTGAATTATGATATTGTTCGAATTTATCTACTGAGCTAAAATATTCTAAAAGCCTGAACATTTTCAGTTATACAGGGAGTGAAAATGAATTTCTCGGAAATTTTTTTTTTGCATTTTTTCGTCTCAAACATGATCATTCAATTTCAAACAAATTTCTATTCGATTCGTTGCTTTCCTATTATCATTATTTCAATCGTAAACTGTTTTTACATTTTTGAAGTAAAAGAATATTGTGCATCTCCTAAATTTTGGAAAACTCGTCACAGGGTGTTTCGAATATTTCGTCAAAAATTGTGATCAGAATTTTCCCATAACTTTCGTTTTTTAAATTATAACCCTATTTTTTTATGATTGATCTGAAAAAGATTTTATGAATTTGTCTCTACGTACGACATAAATTCAAAAAATCCTCAATAACTCAGGAATTATTCAATTTAGGAGCATAAACTACTTTGAACACTATCATCACTTTTCTTCGCAGAATCCAACGCAATCATAAAAAAATAGGGTTCTAATTTTAAAAACAAAAGTTATGGAAAAATCCTAATCACAATATTCAGCAAAATATTTGAAACACCCTGTGACGTGTTTTCCGAAATATAGGAGATGCACAATTTTCCGCCATTCTTCTGCTACGAAAATCTAAAAACAATTTATGCTTGAAATATTGAGAATAGGAATAACGAACATAATACTACCAACGCATATCTCCCTTTTTTTGTTTCAATTTTTTTTTCTATATTTTGAAAACTATGTCGATGAATACAACGATTCCAATAGAAATATATTTAAAATTTAATAATCGAACATAAAAGAAAAGAAAAAACATAAAAAAAAATATTTTTACTCTCTGTATAACTGAAAGTGTTCAGGCTTCAAGAATATTTTTGCTTAGTGGCTAAAATCGAACAATATTATAATCCAAATTTCCAGATTTCAAAGAGGTCCGGTTCCCAAGAAACGTCTAGAAGGCACTCGAACTTGGGACACCCTGTATATATAATATAAAGTAACCCTGTTTAAGTCGAAGAATCGCCCTGTATAAAATTAGTAACAATCACAATGGGCAACAGCAGGATGACGGATACTTTGGAAATCAGTAAAAGGTGATTCAAAAAGGAATTATAAACATAATTTATTAAGATTCAACAATTAATTCAAAAATATAAATAAAATCCTTAATATCTTCTTTTCTTAATCTTATTATTGTAGGGATTCAGTATTTTTCAGCAGTCTTTTATGTATTATTTCTAATACCTTATGGCCGAGAATGCTTAAAGTATGATAATAATCAATAATTGAATAATACATAGCCTTCTGTTTACTCGAACCAACCCAAAAGTTGTTTACAACATTCCACACATCTCCAAATAATTGTGAATTTTGATATTATTTCATGTGACGTACTGCCATCATTCTCAAGAATCATAAACCCTTGATTTTTCTATATACCTAATGAATATTCCAAATTTTGAAGTTCAGTGGGGGTAAAACTCTAATATATCCTTCTTGATATCGGTATTACTAAAATTTAAATTGTGTCTTTTCTGTAGATGTCCTTTCATGCAAGTTTTCCTTTTAGCCCTATAATAACATCCAAGCACTGGACAAGTGAAGGCAGGTTCTTTTCCACATTCGTATTTTGTGTGATTGAATCTGGAACTAGCATATCGGTAGACTTTCGGACAATTGGGACAAGGAAAACGACCATAATCACCTGTAAACAGTTCAATGTGAATAAGTGGAGAGAACGAAAATATGCCTCTCTGATACCAGTTTATTCCTAAACAATTTTAACGAAAAAAAAATATTTACTGGAGAAATATTCAATGAATTTGAAGACCTAATAACATTTCGGTACATGCAGAATTAATTCAAATAGTCGGAAATAGTAATTATTCCGTGAGAACGCCTAGAAATGTGAAGAATTGATATATTAATTTAAGTATTTGTTTAGTCTACTTGATCAGCGTGGAACTGTTCATAACCCAAAGTTCTCAAGGACCCAAAAATATAGTGCCTAACGCGCGTTTGATGACCAAAAAAATGAAGCATTGTGGGATTTATAATTTCCCTTCGTCGATTTCTTATTTCGAAAAAAAAATTATAGGATTAAGGAATCCATAATGAGAGGAAAATAATAAAATATTTTACAAAATTTGTGATGTGTTTATTGGAATCCATATTTTCACGAGATCCAGAGAATTTCACATGTTTATTTTACAGAATTTTTAGAAAACACTGAAAAAGAGGCAATGAAAAAAATATTTCTGTCCAAGCCATTTTAACAATTTTTTTTTCAAATAACTATGCTATGTTTCTTCATGAGATGATTCTTGAGGTGTTCCCTCCTTTTGGCCTTGTAATCACAAAATTTTTCTCGACAGACGAAAGCCGGCTCTACACCGCATTCACGGTTAATATGCCTACGGAATGCGCCATGACTTGTATACCAGGTGTGACATTTCTCACAGGCGTATGTTCCTGAAATGTCGTTAATAATAAAGAGAAATGCGAGGTCCTAGATAATTCAATAGCTATGAAAATATTGTATGACTATCAAGAAATATTCGGAAAAAAATAAAAAAAAAATCCGGGGATCTTTTCTAGACCGCTCTTCATGAGGACGACACACGCGCATGCGCAAACTTTCTACCTTCGACGAAATCCGATCGAAAAAATTTGTGGGGATCATCTTGGGGCCCTGCCGAGATCTGTCGTTCTCAAATACAGGGTGACCCAAAAAAAAAATTAGAAACATTTTTTGGTTTCTCCCCAACATTTATTTTTCAATTTCTTCACACATTTCAAAAATTCAAACTTCTCAAAAGTAGTTTATTAGGAATTGAAACACAATAAGACAAACATATAATTGAAAAAAATTTTATGGGCCTCCTCGAAGAATAACCCCTCATTAGGTCTCCACCAGACGACGTATTTGGCACCAAGATCTCTGTTTTTGTCTGTTATTCTGAAACCACACTTTTATTCTATTCTCAGCGACGTCAATGACTTTCGACAACTCCGCTATCGTCTGCTTCGTTGGATAAGGCTGCTGCACGTACAGCTTTTGCATCATTTCTAATTGATATTGGGTGAATTTATTTCGCGTTCGAAAAACTGAAAAAGAAATTATCAGTTAATGGTCCTTCGAAGAAAATGCAATAATAGCCGCCCTCAATTAAGTTCGATGAAAAAATAATTGGAAACAAGGTGGATTAGTATTGGAGTAAATTGTTATAAGAGAATTACAAACATCAAAGAGTTAGTGGAAAAACTGTTGAGCCCCACTAAAATTTTCACAGCATAAGTTTTCTCGAAAACTTTTTCTTCAATTTAATCAGAATATAATTTTTTTTCAAATTGTATAAAATATCTCTACAATCAATTAAACAATTATGTGTTCCCTAAAAGGTTTTATTCGTGTTCTTGTCAAAAAGTGGAACAGTGAAATGTCTTGTACTATTGTATACTTAAATGTCTAAAATATTTATAAATCTTACATATTTATTTTCTTTGAAAAATGAAAACTAATCGATATCAGTCATAAAAAAATTAGGAACTATTAAACATGAAATAAAGCGAATTTCCATTTAGTGATCGATAAAATTAAAAGACACGTCTCCAGAAGAAAATAAATAACACTACATGCATAAACAAAAAAGAAATTAGGTATTCCATGTCCAACTTCATTCGAAGCATCCTGTATACATATGGCTCACGGTCTGAAAGTATGTGGAATGCTTCATCCTCACTATTTTTATTCAATTAAGTTGAAGAATAAAAGAAAGGCTTTTTAAATTATTATTATTGGTATTGTTTTCGGCTGGCATTACAGGGTGAACCACATTAGATCCTGTATACGGATTTTTTCGATTGATAACACTCAATTGCATAGAACAATTTTCTGGAAGAATCAACACTAACTCTTTTTACCAGTAATAACAGAATTTTTTTGAATAATCCAGTAGACAGGATATGATATTAGACGATCAACATTTTTTGTGGCTCGCCCTGTAGGACCAGGAACTCCATAGAGAAAAAATAGTCCTACACCAAGATGCAGTTAAGTTAGTTCTTGAGGTTTGTTTTGATTATCTCAACATTCCACGTACCTTCTGGACGTACTACACATCAAAACAAATACTTCTTAAAATTTAAGCTGAGATATTTTTCTTCTTCCTCTGTCTTCTATTCTGAAACCAAATTCGGATTTTATCTTTCTTCACACTTATAATTTGAGATAGAGAAGTCAGTTCTTCCCGTGAAGGGCGAGGTTGTGTATCATAATATTTTTTCATCATTTCAAGTTGGTACTGCGAATAAACGGATCTTGTTCTAAAACCTGTAAGGAAATATGTTTAGTTCAATTTTATCGAAAAAATATTTAAATTAATAAGGTTCATGGCATTCACTACTTTAACGAATCAATACACCTTGAGAAATGGCATTTCCATAGGATTCTACTGAGACACATCATGTTTCAACAATTCGATATAATCTTGCCAAAAAATTAAAAACTTTCGAATAATACAATAATCAAATAATACTTTATATTTCAATATATTATAGTTACACAATTTCATATTTACAAAAGTCTGTACTGTTAATATTCAAAGTAAAACCACGTTATGTTTTCTAGCCATGTGAACCTTCAGATGACCTTTCCTCTTCGCTCGATATGCACAATTGTGATGGGAACATTTGAAAGTTGGTAACTTTCCACATTCATATTTCATATGTCTGCTACGAGAGGTATAGTGACTATAAATTCTTCCACATATCAAACAAGGATAATAACCTGGAAATAACAAAAAATTAGATATAAAGGTTAACAACAAGAAACGAAGGATCAGTTTAGTACACTTCACCTAAATGAAAAATGGTAACTCCAAATCTTCACCAGAAAAATAAAACAACTGATCTATTTTGCAGTTTAAAACATGCAAGAATTTCGTGCTTCCCCTAAAATCTTTACAGTGAAAAGAACACAAAATAAAAGAGATTCACACTAAAGCCATTTATTCAATTCTACGTTTCATCACACGACATTTCTTTACATCTATACACAATTATGATTGAATTTTCACCCTGTATAAATGTATTCACGCAGGAAAATTCTTTGGAAATATATCACAAAAATAAAGCATTTTGATTGAGGAAAATAATAATTGTTACTAGCTACTGTTATACCTAATAAACACAAATCTACATAATATTGGACAATTTGAAGAAGTGTTATCTATTTACTTATTAGTTTATTTTTATTGCTCTACAAAGATTGTTCTAGCTGAATCAAGTTGACCTGAGTATAATTTGAATGAAGAATTACTGAAAGAATTTGATGATATTATACTTCACCATAAGTTATGTACAAACTAAACAGTTTTATTTTATTATTTTTATTATATTATTTTATTCATTTATTTTATTCTCAGAATTAACGAATTTTTAACGATTAATTCCGAGAATCCCTATAAATAATAATTTGATATGCTTCAATCATCCTAAATAAAAAAAAAAATTGCATTGAAGGTAAAAAAAAATTTTCAAATTCCGTGATGACTAACCGAATATAAATATAAACATGAATATACTATTTTATAAAAGAAAAATTCGTACTCGTTCCATATAATCCCTGAGAGAAATGATGAAAGTAAGAGTATGGAACATCAATAAAGAAAAAAGTACACCAGAATCACAGCATATACAACCACTGGTAAAGAATTCATAAGTTACATTATAAATGTCTGATTAATAAAAGTATAATATGGCACAAAAATTAGTGAAACTAATCATCACTAACGACGAATTGCTTTGGGTTTTATTTTTTTAATCACAAGTTGTTCCCCCAACATAATTCAAAAATATTTTGAAATGGTGAATACAATTTCTGGGAAGTCGTTTAAGAATCGTGTTCTAATAAATGCCTGATTAGAATCTCCCTATTATTAGTGTTGAAGTCACAATTTTTCGCCATGCATCTGAAAACTTCTTCGTCCTTGCAACAGTTGCCAGACAAGTGGAACCCCCTAGTATTCCCCTTACGTTCAGTACAGTTACAATCACGTCGCATTTTGGGTAGTTTTGGGACAACAAAATCTGAAAAATACACTGGTTAGAACCTTGTTAATTTCCGAAGAGAGACACTGAACACACGACGAATTCAACTTATACTTACTCTGCAGAAAAAATTCTGCATCTCCCATTATGAAAATAAAACTGTTCGTTTCAGAGAACAAATATTGTTGTAATAAATAATATAAACATAACTTTCACGTTAAAATCCTATGACGACTATATAATGTAATGTTTATAGGATGTTGCCACATTTATCATAATTAAAATAATTTTCATAATTTATTGAATCGTAACATCAATTTTCTGACAAACTGTTAAAATGCAAGGCATCATGATGT
The DNA here is from genome assembly GCA_963966015.1 of Aphidecta obliterata. NCBI lineage: Eukaryota > Metazoa > Arthropoda > Insecta > Coleoptera > Coccinellidae > Aphidecta > Aphidecta obliterata. The sequence continues at coordinate 45,252,851 of OZ014428.1, read as the reverse complement.
CTTCTCAAGTCTCGCCTTCTCGACGTTATATACTCGCAATAACTGCATCTGTATTTCTTAGCTTGAGGATTATGTTGCCTGGATTGGTGCGAGTTTAACGTTCCTTTGTTCTTGAAACTCTTCGGGCATAAATCACATTTCAATCGATCTGAAAACATATCAATCAACCAGTTATAACGGACACTGATCTACCGAGGAAAACGCCAAATTCCCATCGGCCGCTTCGCAACATTGCCACTAGCAGCGAGAGTATTCGAATGAGGGGGGGATTTATCAGAAGCAAACACTTTGAAATATTTATTATAAACAATACAGAAAATTATTCTGTCGAATGTCTACTCTTGAGATGTCTCTTCATGTCATTTATCCTTGATGTGGTATATAGACAGTGCTGGCACTTGTGTTTCTTATCATCGGGAATATGATCGATGCGTTTATGCGACTTCAACGTGTCTTCGTTTTTGTAACTCTTCAGGCATATCTCGCACGTCACACGACCTGGAAGCATATTATAAGACAGTAATATTTTCTGCCAACGAATACTTGCGAATCTATTAATCCTACATGTTACCTCAAGGATTACCAGGGTTATGCATTTTACCATTGAATAACTGCTGTGCAGTAATTTTATTTGCTCATTGTTTGAACTTAATCGAGAAAATTCTCTACCTATATATATTTTCAGGAATGAAGGAAAGCTGAATGTGAAAGCTATTGAAAAGTACTTCAAAACTATGACATAATTGACAAATGAAAGTTGTTAATGGTCCATAGCTCAGTCATCTGAATGTCGCTGGGCGAGTAGACTGAACAAACACTTAAATTAATATATTAATTCTTCACATTTCTAAGCGTTTCCACTACGATTTTTTTTTGTATCGACTAGGCCAAAAGAATGGCCCATAGCTCAGTTATCTGATTGTCCGGTAGGGGGCGCATCGCTTGTCTCTGATAACACGGTCGCCAATCCAGACGCGGTGTAAAAGAGGATGTTTAACGTCTGTGGGTTTTTCGAAATGAGAGAATAGCATGCATTCAGAACTATTGGAGTTTTATTGAGGAAGCAACAAAAGCAAACAAGCAGAACAATGTCACTATGGAGAACTGAGCCCTTTATGTCGCAGTGCTCGATGTCTTTTCAAGTTGTGTCTGATGATTGTGGCATAACTGCAGAACCTGCACTGGAGTAGTGGAGCCTCAGCATTATGATAACTCCATTTATGCGCACTCACAGTGCTTTCGTTTTTATAGGTCTTGAAGCAAATATCGCACGCCACACGACCTGGAAACATAAATTAAAATAGTTAAAGATGAGAAAAAATGTTTCACAATCTTTGATTCGAAAGTCTCGCTACAGCTACTTCCATGTCACATCAGAATAATCACAGATTAGTTAATTTTCACTAAACAACATTTCATAAACCTTTGAACAGTCTTAGACGCTCCATTAATCGGAATTGAAAGAAAATAAAACGAAAATATTAGATGAAAATATTTAATTTTCACATAGGTAAAGGTGATGGACTTTCAGGATGCTTAAAAACATAATGTCTCTTCATATCGTGCACTCTGGTTGTAGCATATCGACAGTAGAGGCACTCATGTTTCTTGGTTTTAGGATTGTGATAAATATAATTATGTACCCTCAGGGTTCCCTCGTTTTTATATCGCTTCAAACATATTTCACAACTTAAACCACCTAAAAAAAATTTTCGTTTGAGAAAAAAGTTATAAAATCTATGATTAATTTATCGAGGTTCTTCAACGTTTTCGAAATTGAAAATTGTTAGACCGATTAAACTTGTCAACCAAGTCTTTGTTAACAAGGATACATCTTGGTACGGTAAATATCAATGCGAGGAACAGAGAAGAAAGTTAAAGTCAAATCCCATTAGGAAAATTGAAGCAGAATTATTTCAAATAGTCGGGAATAGAAATTTCTTTCGTCTCAAGAAAATTTTCAACCCTACCATTCAAGGTGGTTCCAAATAACGTTTTCGTTCAACCAATCACCTCCTTCTATCATCTTTTAAAGGCGGTTCGTGAACCAAACATCGCCAATTATTGGTCTGAAACCAATCACCTCTCAAATTTTCGACAGTGGTGGTAGCATGTGAAATTTTCATCTCAACACTTAATTGAGTGCTTAATTCGTGAAATCGACGAAAGGAAATTATAAATCTCAAAACGCTTATTTTTTTGGTCATTGAACGCGCGTTAGGCACTTCATTCATGGGTCCTTTGAAACTCTTGAGTTTGGGTTATCAACATTTGAACGCTGGGTGAGTAGACCAAACGAATACTCAAATTAATACATTAATTCTTCACATTTCTAGGCGTTCCCACGACTTCGATTTTTTCTTTTATAGACTAGGCCAAAAGATATAATCTCCATTCCCCACTATTTGAATTAATTCTGCATGTATCGAAATCTGCGTATTTGGCACTAGTATGCTCAATATTTCATTTTGCAAATTTTAATTAGTCTCAAGCCTAAACACGAGGTAAAAACTGGCATTCTAAAAATCATACACATTCTCGAAAAATAATGAAATAATTCTCGAAATGAAAAAAACGTTTATTAAAATAACACTGAGAATTAACAATAATAAAAATTGAGATAATTCTGAAAAAATAATTCAAAATTAAATAATTCTGAAAATCAAAAATAATTAAATTAAAATCAACTCTTGAAATAAAATGCTGAAAATATTTTAATTTGAAGCTTTTTATTTATGAAACACAACAAGATATTCATTTTCCAAATAAAATTTCCTCATTGTACTCAATACTTTTTTTTTTGGTTTGGTGGAGACATTACTTTAAGAATTATCGAAAAATATCATCAACTCCTCCATTTTGTCCGGATGTCGTGCAATATAATGCCTCCGCAAATTGTAAACTCTTGTTGTTCTGTATCCACAATCGAATTTACATTCTTTTATAGGAACTTGACAGTCGGTGGTCTTGTGACTTTTCAGATTCAATGGAGATTTATAACATTTGCCGCAGACTTCGCAAACGTAAACTGAAAAGTGAAATGTCATTAGTGTCTTAAAATAAAAATTATTCCAAAAAAAGTAACGAGATGAACCAAAAATTGACTCCTAATGATAAGCGAGATTTAAACGTCTAAGGAGCGTATTTAACTTCTTTATTGAAAATGAAAAATATAACATTTATTTAAAATATTAAAAGCAACAAGAAACAATGACATAATATATTCAAAGATGAACCAATAAAAGAAAATATATAAAACATAACATAATTTATTTCGCTCTCCAATTCATCTTTGGGGTTATGGTCCAGAGTTTACATCCATGTTCTTATGGACATGGCTCAAGTGTCTCTTCAGTGAATGAAACCTCTTAGCTGCGTAAGAACACAAGGTGCACGTGAACTTGTTGGCCTTGCCACAATCGAATCTCTTATGACAACTCAACGAATTCTTGTTCTTGAAATATTTATCACAGGTGTCACAGTAAAAAACACCTGTAAAATCAAATTTTAAGAAAAAATTGAGTGGTTTGTTGAACACTGAAAGCATAACTTCAACAAAAACTCTCATGCTCCATCAAGGTACATACCAGGAGTGGGCTAACGACACACTTTGATTTGGGCCCATTTACACTTCACACTTCTTCGGATCACGATGGTCTTGATAGACAGGATGTTACATTGAAGTAAAAAACTGAAATTTTTGGAAGAAGTTTAATGGTTTACATGAAATTGACATCATAATTTACATGCAGTATGCTATTTCCAACCACAATGTTTGATAAGCTTTGTTCGTGGTTCCTACACCGGAGTCGAAAAAAAAATATATATTAAAACATAATATTAGCACTCAAATGAAAAAGAAAATGACCCCAAGTGAAAAATTCAATTAATATAAAAACTTAAATCAATTCAATAACAAAAATAATTGTTCGGTTTCGAATTCGTTTGCGGTTTGACTAGAACTAATTCATAACTAGTAATCCCAGTAAGGAAGCCCATAGATATTTTAGGATCGAAAAATGAATTTTTCTACTCTTTATAATGAACCATGAACCTGCATCGTGTGAACTCTCAAATCGGATTCTTTCGTAGACGTGAAACTACAGTAGGAACAACAATTTTTCAGCATATGTTCAGGATGACGTTTCAGCATATGGATTTTCATGTTGTATTTTCTTTTGGAAGTAAAATCGCAGCATACACAACAGAATTGGTTAGGTTTGCCACAGTCGACAGCTTGATGGACGTTGAGGGTATTTTGATTTTTATATACTTTTCCACAGTTTTTGCATCTGACTGGGTTATCTGAAAATTGAATGGATATCAGCTCAGTTCAAGAGAACTTTGAGAAAAAAAAAATTCGTTCGTCTTAAAGTAGTAGTTCTGTTTCAAATTTACCCTCACCAATCTCGCCCTCTGCGAAAAATATACATTTCTTCTTCTCTATTAAATTCATAGGAAAATATTCACTATAAGTCTTTAAGCCAAAACCACTACACATAACATCAAATTCATCCAATCCATCCAATTAACTCGATATGGTAAACAGGCTACCCAAACAACGGAACGCAACGGCGATCGGAGAAAATGTCTCCACTCACGCCACGTGCCACCCCAAGCGCAACAGATTACAATCTATGAAGGTCTATGTAATGATTTCTTGGCTCCCCTGACAAAAACCAACAAGTAACTGGGTAAAAATTACGGCATAGTTGTCAAATGTGGAAATACGGGTTTAATCTACAACCTTATTCGTCTGAATAAGGAAATTTTTGAAATGTTAATTTGTAATTTCAAGAAAGTAGATATAAATTTGATTTGTCCAACAATATAATCTTTCAGTTCCATTTATTCAACATAATTTTTACAATATTCCTTGAAAAATTCTTTGCCAACAATTTATAGTACTTTCTTTTCAGAATAAACTTTTCACTTTTAACCAAAAACCTGGCAAAATTGTTAAGGAATGGACAAATAAATCGTCTTCAACTCATTTCGGCATAACTTCTTGATGTTTGGCGACCATGTGAACTTTCAAATTGTATTTTCTTTTCGAAGAGAAACGACAGCGGGTACAATGGAAAAGAACAGGCTGGCCACAAGCGCGTTGTTGGTGCTTCATGAGACCGTTCACAGTTTTATACCGTCCTCCACAGATATCACATTTTACAGGATGTTCTGGAAAAAAATTACACAATTTAAGGATTAAGAAACTACACCTGCTCCATAAATAGAAACACTACGAGAATTTTTCTCATTTAGATATTCAAAATTGTGGTCTCATCAGTTTGAGGTGCGCATGTCCACGAACAACTTCACAAGCACTTTCACGATAAACCAAGGTTACAAAAAAAGTTTATGATATAACTATGAATATCTTTCACCAAATAAACGAAATTCAAATAAGTAGAAAGGAAAATATCGAAGTGAAACACAGATAATTTATAGTAAACCAACTTTTATTCGTTAGAACTATTTTTTTTCAGTTATAGATATTTTTATGTATCCTCCAAACATGTTTCTTAAGGTTGCCCTTTTGGTAAGTTCGAAAAACGCAAAAGGGGCATTGGAAACTGGGTTCTTTTCCACAGTGATATTTCAGATGGCATCTAAGACCCACCCTCGTTCCGTACCGCCTATTGCAGTTAGCACAGACGTGTTGCAAAACTGAAAAAACCAATATATCAATAAAGACTAAAACGAAGACAAAAAATCATAACAAAAAGAGAGTGTAAAAGAAAATTTATACATTTGCCCAAGTGAGCTGAGATGTAACAGAGACGTTTCAATTGAAGAAATGCTCTATCATTGATACATCGCTGCTCTGTTTCCGCGCTCTCCTCGTGACATATCTGTAACATGTCCACTTTGGTCTCAACTATGAAGTTTCCTGGTACCAATAGATTTTCTATTCAAAACTACATTTTGATAATAACGAAAAAAAGCTGTTGAGTAAAATAAAGAAAAATTGAGAAAAACAACACTTTAATTAGCATCTAATGTTCGGGTAGCATGTTTGACACGAATATGTTTCTGCAGATAGAAGTTGTACTTGGCGTTATATCCACAGTATTGGCATCTCAAACCACCAATTTTTTGACATTCATATTTGACGTGTCTTGTGAGTGAGCTTTGTTGCATATACTTCTTGCCACATTTCGAGCAACGAAAGGGACGTCCTGAAAATTCAAGATATTCAGCGAGTGAATAATGACAACCGTTGGTAAAAGTTCAAATGTAAGCTATAATTCAACTTTTCTCGATTATCTCTTCAAAATTTGAAATAAAAAAAAACAAATATTAACAATTTCAATAATTTACTGTGCTGAAAATGGTAACAGAACATTTGAGCAATTCGTAAACATTGAATGACTATATAATGAAGATATCTTATTTTCAGTATCCTGAGCTACGACGAGTTATTTACCACTTAAGTCTAGAGAAAAATAAGAGAAAATTAACCAAACCACTAAACATGTGTTCTTTTGATGTTATTGACTATGGAAAAAGCACAAAGCACAAATTAGAAATATGCAAGGAGATAATTAAAACATTCTGATTGCTTACTTTTTCGGAAAGGTTAGTCTTATAATTTAGATTATCTTATATATGTAAAAAATTTCAAAGCTTCGACATTAACGAACTTTCTTTTTTTGGGATTCGACAAAATTGACAAAAAAGTTCTGTTATTGTGAATTTTTGCAGCATTGAGGGGTAGTCAACCCCATTATCCCTCCTTTTCTGTATGGGGTTTCAAATCCATCACCAAGCCGGTCACCCATCCAGGTACCGAACCCGCACAACGCTTGATGTGACAGATAATGTCATTTTATCTTATCAACAGAATAATATAGAATATAAAAAACTGCCATTTTTTTAAATGAATTTTTTTCAATTCTTCGAGTGTTACGATCCCCACGAAATTTCACATGAACCTTCGTGTTATTATTTAACAACTAATAACCTCCTCAAAACAGATAATAATCGCATAAAAATGAATTCAGGTAAAATTCAGATCATCCATCGAGGCCATAGTTCTCATCCAGTCGTTAATGTTGTTTACACTTTGGTTTACACAGTTGTTCACACTGTTGTTTACATGAAACTTGGCGTCTTCTTCGTCCAATTTGTGAACGATGGTATAATGCTTCTTCAGGTGGAATTTGTATCTCGAGACGTTATGGCAAAGGTGACATCTCAGTTTGCTCTCCTTCTGACATTCGTATTTTCTGTGCCTAGTTAGGGATCCAATTTTTAAGTAGGCCTTATTGCAAATGAGACATCTGTAGGGTCGATCTGAAAGAAAAGTTAGTTAGCCAGGAAATAATTAATTAATAAACACTTACCCCTGTTCAATTCTCAAGACTGTGCAAACACAACAAAACGAGCAATACATAGTTTCAAATATCAAACGATAAAGCATGTGAAAAAAAAAGACAAAAAACAACGAAAAATAATGAAATGAACCAAGAGATCAAAAATAAATACATCAATAAGATAAATATACGATTAACTAAGAAAATAAGAAATCAATAAATAATTTAGAATAAACTCATCAAATAATGCTGAAAAATCAACAGATAAATATAAGAAAGATATTACAGGTCTTCGCAAACACTCACCGCAGAGTTCTTAGGCTAGAATAAACCGTTTGAAATAATGAAAACAAATTCATATAAAAATTTATTGTGTCAAATAAAAATATACACTCTCCATCAATATACAAAACAATGTACGAATACTGATTTTTAAAGAAATTCGACACCCAGAGTCCACCATTTACAATTAACTTTCTGAACTACTCTATTTTGTGTCTTCAAAGAAATTATAACACAATGGACGAATATCATTGTTGATTCTTCTACTAAGTTTACTCTTGAATTTGCGTTTCCTTTTTGAAAATAAAGATTGAATGATTGTGATATTTTCAATCAACACATATTCCGTGTGTATATTTCAATAAAATTGATCACTTCATACAGGGTGTTCGAAATTTTTGAAAAGCAGCATGCTATTGAATAGAGTCAGGAAACAGAGGGGGGCACAACTAAAAATATGGTGGTTTGAATTTTTAATATTTTATATCATAGTTCAGCCGAAAACTCGAGTTTAAAAATGTGAGGTTAGTTTAGGTTATGTTACTGAAAAGTTTCAAAGAATTTTTTATGGAGACATATTTGAATTGTTTGTCAACAGAACGACATAAAAATGAAGGTTTTCAATAATTAATGATGATAGCTAGGTATTTCCTGCTTGAATTTTTATAATTATTATTTTTGTTTTTCAACATTTCTTTATTTATAATTCGAGAGATAACAGCTGGGTTGTCATCGATTAATTCCAATCAACAAAATTTTATTTCGAAATATATTATACCATGGAATATAATGTAAACACAGAAAATGTAATAATTACGTAATAAATTTACCTTTAAATTCATTGATTTGTGAAATCCAAAGTTGAATTAAAAAAAAACGGTAGCTTTTGGAATTTCTATCAATTATCTTCAGAAACGTGTGTATTAGTCAATATATTCTCTGAAAAAAAAATTCAAAAATTTTCTAATATGATTTCCAAATCTCCAATAGTTAAGATATGAAATGTTTGCGGAACAAATGCTTCTTTAAGTCGAAAGTATGTTTTGTTTTGTATTCACAAAGATGACACTTTATAGCTGAGTCTTTCTGACACTCGTATTTCAGATGTCTCGACAGGGAACCCAAAACCATGTACCTTCTAGAGCAGTTTGGACACTTATAGGGTTTGGGACCTGAAAAATTAAAAAATGTAAAAGGCAATCTCCAATTTATTAACAGTATGATGAAAAAATTGTTTGAAAAACTACAGGATTAACCTAACCATTTTTATTGTTCCATATTTTATTGGAATTAGTATGAAAATGAAATAGTTGTGATGAAATTATACCATTGACACCATCTGAAAATTTTAGAAAATCTGGAAGAGAATAATGTAGCTATGTCATAATCATAATGTGTCTCAAGATTCCTTTTTCGATTTTTTTGAAAATAGTGGAAAAAGGTTCGACAAAACAATTTTTACTCATAGGATCATCTCAGTCAAGCAGGTAGAAAATAATAATTTTATGAATAAAAATTATTTCGTCTAACAATGTTTCTACAATGACATCTTAGGACTCATTACGTTTTGGATAAAATTGTTATTCTCATGCCCTAGATATCGCTCAATTTAATTCACAGAGTAGCAGTTTTTAGAAAAAATCAGTGGAAATTTCTAATATGGTAATCAGATATAACCGTTTTTGCGTCAGTAGAGCACCACTCAGCTAATTCTGAAAAAAGAATAAATCTTTTATCTCAATAATTTTTGACCAATTATGTTTTGGAGTTTTAATACAATGTAATTCGCGCTCTTCTTGTGATAACTTTGTTGTTGGTATTGAGATATTGAGGAAAAGGACAAATTCAAACGAGTTATCCTACAAACAGAATTGAGTACCATGTTTTATTGCCAACCCCAGTATAATATAATATACATAAAATATAAATATAAATAATTTCTTCAATTCTCTGATATAAATAAACGATAAATCAACCTTCAACTTCAACAATCATAATAACAAACAATAATCACTTCTGTAAATAATTCCTTCAATTCACTACGATAAATAAAAAATTAAATTGCTAGAACTAGTTAACAATACTTAGAAAATCTTCCTTTTCGTCATAAATATCATAAAATGTGATAACAAAGTTGTTTATTCGTGGTAAGGCACAAATTTCCAAAATATTGCGTGTATAATAAATAATCTTAGTACCGAAAACCCAAAAACAAAAACTATAAATTTAAACTTAACGTGACAAAAAAATGTTAAATTCAATGTAGGTAACACAAATTAAATAAAAATCGATTTAAAACAAGGTTGAAAGAGACCACTTGAGTAATATCTTGCAGGAGGACCACAATGAGGTTTACGAATCCATCACCGGGTTATTCTCGTTTTCGTATGGTTCTTTACCATCTTCCATCTTCGCGAAATTATCTGTTTTGATCGTGTTGTTCATCAGTATGGACATGTTAATCTCTTCGTTCGTCGCGTTCCTGTTGTGGTGTTTCCTGATGTGCACCCCCAAATTGCCCTTTTGCTTGGCCCTGTAAGGGCAATAGGGGCACAAAAACATGGGCTCTTTACCACCGCACTCGACCTGCTCATGTCGCCTCATGGTAGACTTCCAGCGGTATCTTTTCCCGCAATGTTTACAAGCAAATTGGGAGTCGCTGCTGTAACCAGGACGTACGATCTGATTCGAGAATATGTTATATTTCCTCATGGAATGGCTGTTCTGGACGTTGCGGGAATGTTTCGGCGACTTCAGTAACGACTTCAAATACGGCGGGATGTAAATTTTGTCGAACTCCAGGAATTCTGGAAAAAACAGCGATCAGTTGGAGTTCCGAAGAAACAGAGGAAAACGAAACAGAAATTAGTCGGTGCATGAAGGAAGGGAAATAATATATGTACAAAATTAGAATGAAACAACGTAAGTGGAAATTTATTCAATCAAAATAAAATAAAAATTAAAAAATAAAAAAACGAAAATATTTTGAAACATTCAAATAAAATCGCCCAAAATTGTGTTCACCATCTTCCTTACCTCTTCATTCTTGAAGGAACGTCCACGAGCGGCAAGAATGAAAAAAAAAAACATTATTCTCAACAAGAGACAATATGAATAATAAAATATTCGATTCAAAAGTTTATTGTCATAAACGAGTCAATTATTGCGAATAACAGGTTAAGAATCAAAAACGGAAGAGATATGTAGCTATGTTGAATCACTGACATGTCTTAGCATGTGCATCTTTAAATTAAAACGAGTTCTGAACCCCCAAGAGCAATGTGGACAAGAAAATCTTGGCGCTTTTCCACAATCGAATCTTCTATGTTGCTGCAAATTCCTTAAATGTTTGTAACTTCTTCCACAACTACAAATGTGGGTGCCTGAAAGAAAACTGAAATTAGTCAGTTTTCAAGTTTAAAAACTATAAGAAGTATGAAAAGAATCCCAGATGAATTTCATGATATCTCACCAAATTATTTATACTTTTCCATCCTGAATGAAATTTCGTCAGAAGTTTCGAAAAGTCGTTAAGCTGGCAACTCAGCAATATCCCACGTATGACGTCACAAGAAGCAAAACCGCTGATATTTAAATGTCTCACTGACTTAGAAGATTTTAGAGCGGAGTTTATTCGAATTCTACACAATATCACTAACGAAATTAAACGATTTGTGATCTCTCCTATGTCGTGCATTTTTCGTATTTTTATTGCTACATGATTTAATGAATCATTCATAGATTAAAATACACGAAGTCGTAAAAATTTAATACTGAAAGTATAAAACAAAATGAATCACAAAATTTAAGATAAAAATGTTGAGTGCTCCATTGGAGCTCTGGGGTTTACGTTATGCTTGGCTGCCATATGTCCAAACAAATGCATTTTCTGCTTGCCCTTGTAGGGACAATAAGAACAAGGGAACTTACGTTCCCCTCCACATCCCCATCGACGGTGGTTGCAGAGGGAACTTTTGCTTTTGTATGTTTTACTACAGTTGGAACATTTGTATTCCCCTGAAATGAAAACGAATGAGAAACAATTAGAATGTTGCTTATTACTTTTGCGCATGCGCTATGCGCACCATAAATCCGGCAACACTGCACTTATTAGGGAACCATCTAGGGCCAATGCCTGGAACTACCATTTTTTATATTTCATCAAATATATATTAAGGAAATAAAGTAATGAGGAAATAATAAACTTTCGTAAAAAACATTTTACTTCAACAAATAGAAGAATTGAAAGAAAATAAACAGAATTATTCGAGTGAAAAACTTCAACTTCGTCTAATGATAACTTGATGTTGTATCCATGAATGCCTCAGGTAGTTTGACATTTGTTTAAAGGTGCGGTTACATATATTGCATTTGAACTGTTCGTTCACTCCGCATTCCCATTTGAGATGTTTGTACAAAGAACATTTATGCTTGTACGCTCTACCACATCTCCCACAAACTGAAAAAAAAAGTGGTTGAAATAACGAGCTAATTTAAGATAATATAAAAAGGAATTCATAATATCTTAATAAAACATTGACTATATTAAATAAAAATATCATTCGATTAAAAACACAAATAGCAACTTCCTCCGATCTATTTACATAAAGAAATTCAACAAGATAAAAAAATGTAATAGATACAACATTATGCACAACAATTCCTGAGGTTGTGCAGTTTCAAGTGGTTGAAATGCTTGAATCTTTTGTAACATTTTTCACAAATGAATTTCGGTTCAACGCCACATTCGTATCTAAGATGCCTCCTCACGTGGTTCTTATTTTTATAGGACGAACCACATTTTATGCAAATATATCGTCCGTCGATTCCAAGAACATAGTCCATATCTGAAATTATTTATCTGAGTTAATCGTCGATATTCGCCAAGTCATAAACATCAACCATAATAGTGATGAAAAAAAAAATATGCAATATATAAAATAATACAAACTGACAACACAATAGATAACTTAGAACTGCATACTTCAACCGATCCAAATCTTGGTCCATTTGAGTATGATTATCTTTAAATTAAGAAAACATTCTCAAAATAATGTAAAATTACATTTTCAAAAGTAGAAAGATTTATAAGGAGAAATAAATAACGAATAAATTAAAATTCTCTATTTTTAACTTTCATTGTGATCATCAAATCTATTGATAACATTGATTAAAATAAAATATGAGTATATAAAATTATACTTAAATAAATAGTTTCATAAAACAATGTGAGGTTATGTAAATAATTAGGCAGTATCTTAAAAGTGAAAACTTGGAAAAAAATATATTTTTTTTAACAGATTGTCTGCTTTCCTACTCTCATGAAATCTTATAATTATTGTTGTATTGTTAGCTGTATTTATTTTATTTGTTGTTTTATTTCAGTTTTGATTATATGTTCTTATATGTACCTATTTTTTTTATAATCACTGTAAAATTCGATTCGAGTGTGGGAAAATCTAAAAAAGCTCCCGAAGAAACCAAAAAAAAATTATAAGTAAATTTAGAATTACTGTTCAAGGAAAAAAATTATGAAACATATAGTTTTATGCATAATTTAATTTTACCCACTTTCAATTCAAAATCGAGATGGTGGGATTCAATAATTGAATGAAATATCTTCATTGAGAAAATTCCTTATGTGTTATTTGCAGTATCATCCAGAAAATACACTAATTTTTTGAAATCCTTTCGAACAGAATATTTTTATTTCAAACTAAATAATGCACAGTAATAAGTGTTTTTCTCTATGCGTTGTGATGAAAATGTAGTGTTTATTAATTAAAAGGGAATTTCCTCTTCGATGGTGTATCTAAATCTCTATCGCCTTTATGTTCTATAATTGAAGTAGCATACAGTTTTGGCAAAGATACATCTTGGTATAGAAAATATCAATACGAGAAACAGAAAAGGAAGTTTAAGGGCATATCCCATTTGGGATATTATTTCGAGGAGTTGGAAATCACTTCGTAAGAGGGACATCTTATGTTTGAAAATATTATACATTTTCTCGAAGAATAATGAAAAAATTCGGGAAATTAAGAATAAAGATAAAAATTGAGATAAATTTGAGGATAAAAATGACGGAATCAAAATACATAAATATTGAATAAATCAGGAAATTAAAAATAAATAAATGTTTTCGAGGGGGAGAAACGGGCTTTCCGACGGTACCCGAAACGTTCCCTATTTCGACTCGCGAATGTATGAAATAATTCTGAAAAGTAGAAAATGAATAAATAAAACTTAAATGGTGAGAGTAAGGACTCAAAAATATTTTCCCATCAAAGCTCGCCATCACTTCGGCAATACATCTGTTTTTATATCGAATATTTGTAGTGCAACCTAGCGCCGTCGGTGTTCACCCCTCTCTTATTTTTTTTTATTGAAATTTGCTGTGCTTGGAAAGGGGGGAAGGGGAAATCGTTCTCTGTTTGACTTTCTGTATGCATTTATTTCCAATGCATCCTTGCCAGATCTGTTTATAATAATTCTTCAGACTTGCTCTTAAATTGCAAGAGGTCCTAAAGGGGTATAAAATAAATTTTTTCGTTACCCCTAGGTGTATTCAAAATTATTATAAATCCTGTTGTTTCAAATCAAATTTGGTTGAAAATATCAGATGATGTTCATCGTTAAGGACCAATCTCGCCAAATTTCCCCAAAATACTCGTGAGCGCATCGGTCGTTTGTTTCGCGTTCATAATATTCAATACAGTCCCATCTTGAGGGTTCGTGATACGAAACGACGCATGTCGCTTCCTCGAATGTTTCGCAGTGCACGAATTCGCAGAATGCACCTGAAGTCCGTACTTGGAGGTGAATTTTTTGTCGCAAAACTTGCAATGGAATTGCGGCTCGACCCCGCACTTTTTCCTGTGGAAAGTCATGTTGGATTTGTACTTGTACTTTCTACCGCAGTTTTCGCAGCTGTAGAGATCTGAAACATAAAAAAGTCAGGAACTGGGTAAACATAGGTGCAGACTGTACTAAGTGGAAGGGTCTACGAGCAAACTACAAGAGAGGAGAATTTCAATCGATACACACATCAGTTTTTCGAATTTCTATTTCAGGGCTTTCAACTATATGCAATACAGGAAAAAATTTTTGGTATGGCAAAACATAATGAGTCACTGGTACGAGTTTTTGGGATTCGTCTTGCAATGCACCAGGTGGACATTTAGATGGCATTTCCTCTTGAACTTTCCATGACATAAAGTGCATTCGAATTTTCTCTCAACCCCACAGTCGAATTTCATGTGTCTGTTCAACGTTGACTTGAATTTGAATGTAGAGATACATCTGGGACAACTGAAACGTTCCTTATATGCTGAAAAATAAAGAAATGGTTTCATTCAAGATTCGACATGGGTAGGCAACATTCCTTACTCACTTTCTATCACAAACAAATATATTTATTTATATTGTACCTAATATACCTAAGTTGTCATGAAAATAATATGAATACAGTAAACTAGAATAGCACAAATACAAGTCGACATGAGGAATTATATTATTATGGCGCGTTGAAGAGTAAATACAGCGGTGGCCCCCACCACCTTGTGTCGCCAGTGCGCCAGAAAGCGCCATAGGGAACGAATGCATTCTCTCTATACTCTTCTGGCGCTATATCTTACGAAAATAATTATGAAATAAAATGCAAAACCTATGAAAAATTTTATTGTTTGAGTATAGTACTAAGACGAGAATAACTCAGATTATTATTTATATTATATTCTCAGATGTGTGGTAAGATTGAGTCATGAATTGATTGATTACACCTTCTACAGCTAAAAAGATCAACATGCAGCGTTTTGGATAATTCAAAACGGTTCATTATTTTTGCATATAACATTCATGTACGAATAGTGAGCCAAAGAATGAGAAGTATGGTGTTTCTTCAACATATGACTGACTACTGTAGATTTCTGCTTTGCCTGGTAAGGGCAGACTGGACAATTGAATGACGGTAGTTTCTGACATTCAAATTTCAAATGGCGCCATAAAGAGCGTTTTGCCTTGTATACCTTACAGCACACTTGGCAAGGATAACCTGAAACTTTATTGAGAATTAGTCAAAATTCCGCTTTAAGTTGATATGGTATATTTGCTACAAGGAAGAACAAGTCGGATTATAAAATATTCCACAACTCTTTATTGCGATTGCAACGAACATAATTAAAACGAAGTATGATAGTAATAAAAACATTTAAAACAAAGGGGGATATTACAACCGGTGCATAAAGTTTTGGTTCTTCTCTCCATCCCATTTTTTGAGCAACTTCGGCATCGTCTTCTTGTATTCGACATTATTGGCAGATGACCCTCAGTTTTGATCGCTTCAGAGAGGTTGAAAAAAAAACATAGTAAGAATGAAAACCATAACAGTAAGTAGTTCATCGTTATGTATCAATCTCTCACAAGTTTTCGACTAGTTCGAATAATAGTTCCAAAAATAAATTGGATCAACATTTTAACAAATTTTTAATTTACGAAAAGTAAACAACCGTTATTCCAAACACTTTGGTGAGTCAGTATTCTTTATTTTTTCCTACTAACGTACATTCAAGATTTACAAAATTAAGCAGTAATCGAAATATTTAAAAAGGGAACAACATTCACTGAAATTCGATAACCACTCATCAACACATATGGCGATAAATAAATATCTAATTGTATATTAATGCTGATCGAGGAACATTTACGAAATATGTATGTTATGGATTGAAAATTGTCCATCCATGAAACTTGTGCTTATTTTTCATATGTTGTTTGAGGTTGCCTTTCTGCTTGCATCTGTAGCTACAGAAAGTGCATTTGAATGCTGGTTCCTTTTGGCATTCGTACTTGATGTGGGTAGCTAAGCCTGATCTAGATTTATATTTTCTAGGGCATTGTGGGCAAGGAAAAGGAGCATCTAAAATATAAAAAGGATTATTATTCGAAAAAATCTCGACGGAATACAATCATTTCGAAAGATTGAATATTACAGAAGAATTATTTAATCGATCAATCTAAGAAAGAACACAATTTTGGGCCATCACATGCAAATCCTAAGAAGAATCTCGAATGAGTTTTGGAAGAACAATTAAACTTACAGAATATTTAATATTTTATGAGCCAGACTAGTTAATTAACGGATCATCAACCGTTCAAAAGAGGAGGATTTCATACAAAACTTCTGAACAGAAAGGGTTATTTACACCATTAGGGTTTCTCGTATGCGGTGACACCTTGTGTTTCGCCAAGAACCTCCATGAAGAGTCTCGTATTAGAATTAGAACACATGCGATTTTCGCCTCAGCAATTTTCACACAAGTCGAGACTCGCAGGCATAAATATATCAACCTGCGAGCTCACACCTGAAGTGTAAACATCTCAAGAGAAGTGAGTCTCGTATACTGCTCTCGAAGTTCTTGCATACGATATTCGCTCACGATTTCTCACCACTCGCGTTCGAGAAACACTTGATTAACACAACCTTTGAGTTGACCATTACAATGAACTTTCTCAAAAATTCTCAGTGGTGAGACTCGTATTAAAATAAGAACATAGTGATTTTTGGGAGTCTCGTTACGACACATGCGATTCTCGCCCAAGCAATGTTGAGAGCATTCGAGAAATTCAAGCATATATCAACCTACGAGTTTTCATCACAGAAGAGAATCTTATCGGGAGTTCTCTTATACGATAATAGCTCACAATTTCTCGCATTCGAGAAACTCCTCTCGTAAAACCTGCCACAGTGATTAGCACCTAAAATGAAACACAATAAACGTCGTATGGATTTATTCACAGAACTAACAATTATGTCACTTAAATCTTGTGTTTGTGTTTCAGGTGGGATTTCAAATTGCCTTTTTGCTTGCACCTGTAGCTGCAGAACATGCATTCGAACTTCGGAAATATTTGGCATTCGTATGTGAGGTGTCTCCAAAGTGAGGGTTTCGTTTTGTACATTCGACCGCATTTCCAGCAAACAAATTGGTGATCACCTGAAAATAATCAGAATGTTACTTTTTCCTCTTTTCGTACCAATAAAGAATCCTTACTTTCCCCAACACAAGTGTTACTAAACAACAGAAGGTCAGTTACGACTACCAATATGAATAAAAATCAGAGTGTTATAAGTTTTTGTCTCGCAACGACATAAACGACTCTCGTATCTACAAGTTGAGACTCGTAGGCATATATCAACCTACAAATTCTCGCCTGTATTGTGAACATTCCAAGAGAAGCGAGTCTCGCCTAAAATTCGAGCACTGCTTGAATGATACAAGGAGAATCATATGGAAAATTCTCGCATACGGTTTCTCGCCGCTCGCATTCGAGAAAGACTTCTTGTGTAATACAGAATTCAAGAGGGACAAATTTCCACCTCCTAAATTTTCCTTGGCCACCGAATGTATTCCAAATTCTCTGTGACAGCTCGCAGGCGAGAATCGTTCTCGCATACGGTAATCGCTTAAGATTTCTCGCCGCTCGCATTCGAGAAAGACTTCTTGTGTAATACAGCTTTCAAGGTGGACAAATTTCCACTCTCTAAAATTTCCTCGACCACCGAATGTATTCCAAATTCTCACTGACAGTTCGCAGGCGAGAATCGTTCTCGCATACGGTAATCGCTTACGATTTCTCGCCGTTCACATTCGAGAAACACTTCTCGTGGGACTGACCCTACATCTATATGCACCAGAATTGAAACACGATAAATGTTTAACTGATGTTTCAGGTGGGATTTCAAATTTCCTTTTTGTTTGCACTTGTAGTCGCAAAGCATACATTCGAATTTCGGATATATTTGACATTCGTATGTTAGGTGTCTGCAAAGTGAGCGTTTCGTTTTGTATTTTCGACCGCATTTCGTGCATACAAATCGATGACCATCTGAAAAACAGGAAGGAAACAGGATGCTCCTGTTGTAGCATCGAAACTCAGTAGTGTTATGTCTTGAATTTTTGTTGAAACTTTGTCGAATGAAAATCTCAAGACAAATATTTAACGTATAGACTGCTCAAAAATAAATAAAACGCTGAAAAAATAAAATAAAGATTTATTCTTCCAAGGAACTTCTTAATATTCGTCAATATGCTTGTACAATTGTTATTTTCGTTTTCAGAATTTTTTTTCTTCAATTCAAATTCGAATCACCATGCTTCCTCATGCAATGTAATTTCAAGTATGACTTCCGTTTACACTTGAACGAACAAGTTTCATCCGGACAGGAAAATTGGGGTTCCGTCATACATTCATATTTCGAGTGTATCACGAGACTCTTCTTCCATTTATAGCTCTTTCCACAGGTTTCGCACGAGTGACGAGATTGACCTGCAAAAATGCAAAAATCACACAGAATAATCGTGACTTGATCATGCTGGATTGATATAATAAGATGGTTCGAAACACAATTCTGAAATTTTTTCTCATACTGCTGAAAATGGTCAAAATCTTGTCCGATAAATTTCATTATAACATCAAAATATCAGTTTTCATCATTGAAAATTCATTTTGAGAAATCAGTCCCTTTCATCATCCTTCATCCATCTTAGAGAAAAAATATTTTTTGTATTCTGGCTTGAAAGTTCGGAGATTCCTCCAAAATTTAATGATATCAGTGAAAATTTGGTGTGCTTATTACCAGAGTCAAATATGAAGGTTAGTGTTGAGGTTTTATGAATAAACTGAAAATATTTTATTGATAACATCGAATCCCTTTTCATTTATGAATTTGCACTTGTTCTTTCACTGCGTCCATTGTTTACTCCTTTAACACAACACAACACAACACAACACAACACAACACAACACAATACAACACAATACAACACAACATAACTTAACATCACATAACAGAAAACCTCGATATATCAAAATAAAAGTATTTCCAAGCATTGAAAAGAAGATTCTTCTGTTGGGTTCAAAGGAAAAAAAGAAAGAAAAAGATAACACTTGAAAGACTTTATTAATATAATAATAAATAAAATTTGAAACCATTGAAACTTGTATAATCTACAGTTCTTTCGTCTATAATAATAACATCACAATGATGTGTTGCCACTTGAAGGATAACAATATTTTGAAAATATTTTCAAAATTAAATATTTTCGCGATCATCAACAAGGTCTGCGATAGGGAACAACAATTTGCATCAATTCATAAATTTAGTATATCATAATTTTTTGTTAAAATAATTCACAGACCTCGTTATTCATTATTATCAAAAACTCCCCATTAAAGCAAGTACGAATCTATTCTGACATTTTTCATCCATTTATTGGATTCAAATCATGAAATGTCTCTTCGAATTCTTATGCCTTTTAAGAATTCCATTCAGTTTCGTTCTGAAGTTACAACCGGGAAAATCGCAGAAAAACCTTGGCTCCAAGCCACATTCGTATCGGAGATGATTGGCGAGGCCGTTTTTTCCCTTGTATATTCTTCCACACCTGCAGCAAATGTATGGAGGTCCTGAAACAGAATGGACTCAGCAAAATTACAACCTGAATAGATTTTGCAGAAGCTATCCAAAATTTAATCTTCATTATGAAAAAATTTTTTTTTCAGTATTAGAATGTTACTTTTTTGAAAAAAATTTTGGATGGTTTCGATATTGGAAAAAGAACACTGTCTTCTTAGTTCCAGGTATTTTACGTAGATATGTAGGATATATTTTCTTGATAAAAAAGCATGAAGGGATGTTCTGCAAATGGAATCAAAAATCTAGTAGGTGACACGAGGTTTTATTTTATTTTTCAATTGAGAAGCTATTGCTTTAAAGGAACAACACAAGATTTGAAAAAAGTTTTGTCATGAATTTTTATTAACGATACATATCTTCGAATTTTCTGCGCCAGCCTGTATATGGTAAAAGTATGTATAAAAGATAGACCGAAATAAAATACAGAATGAGTTATCCCCATTTATTAACACAAAATAAAATAAAATACAAAAATATCCCTAAGATAACGATCAAATCAAAATAGACTAGTGCATTTTACTGAGGTGTCTTTGAAGATTCCCTTTTCGCTTCGTTTTGTACGAGCAATTATGTGATGGACAGAGAAGGGTTGGCTCCTGACCACATTCTTTTATGTGGTTGCGAAAACTAGCCTTAAGTCTGTAGATTCCGTTGCAAACTTGGCAAATGTACTCTTGAGCATCACCTTGAAACAGACATATTTCAGTTTCAAATTTTTTTTGCACACAAAAATAACTTCACTTTTCTGTTATTTCAACATTCAACATTTTTTTTAGTTAACTATTATTCATCTTGATATTAATGAATTACGTAGTAGTAAAATGGAAGTTCAAGGAAAATATTGTGATATTACAAGTGTAACATTCGATGAGGTGAAAGAATTATTCCTTTTGGGTGTTATAAGGATTTCTGGTTTAAATTCTTCTTGTCGCAATATTTTTTCCTCTTGTTTTATGTTATCTTTTTTTGTATTTCTGAAGACATCCTTCGTGGCGAGTTCATAACTTCTCTGAAACTTGGGAATAGACCGAATAAAATCAAAAATTTTTAAAATTTTTTTATTCAGGAAATTACAAATTTACATGGTGTATCTTACTCAAATGACTTTTCAAACTTTTTTTCACCTTCGCCCGGTAGGCACAATCGGGCACAGGGCATTCAAACTGTGGATCTTTACAACACTCGTATTTCTGATGTGCTTTCAAACTTCTTAAGTATTTGTAAGTTCTATCGCAGGTATCACAGGTGAACACAGCTGAAAGGCATTCAAAATAGTTAGATAACAACTAGTTTAGATTAATCAGAGATGTGAAAAAAAATTATATAATTGAAGAAAACGAAATGAAAAATATATCGCAATATTGCCCAGGAGATCCTCATCATTAGCTCTTTCCAAAAAAGAAAGAACACACAGAAGGGGATATTGGAATATTTTAATTCGATTTAAGATTTGTTAGTGTAAAAATACCACCCCAAAATTTTTAAAAACTGTAGTGCCAAGTCCTCCACCACCCCCGAGAAAATATTGTTATGAGTAGAAAATATATAAACATCCTTTCCAATGTCGATCTTCAAGGGATGAAAAAAAAAGTACAACACCCTGTAGGTATTTTGAAAAGAGAATTGTAGAGGATTCACCCATAAAAATGTTTTGCTTAGAATCACCAGCAAATTGAAGGTACCAAAAAGAGAAAAATAGATATTATCAGAAAAAATAAATCACTTTATTGTCATTTCTGGTTATCATCCCCTTAAAACTATCGGTTAGTGCAGATTATGTATTTTAACAATGTGCTGTTTTAAATTTCCTTTCGTTTTGGATCTATAAGAACATCCTGCGATGGGACAGCCGAACTGAGGTTCCTTCCGGCATTCGAATTTTTGGTGAGACTTCAAATTTCGAAGATACTTGTAAAATCGGAAGCAGTATTCGCATTGGAAAGATTTGTCTGAAAAAACATCGAATTAATATTTCATAGATTTAGTCCATTTTGAAGGGTCCCAAGAAATAATAATCGAAATTTCCATAGTTTATTTCATCTAACAATACTGTGATTTCATCACATTTAGATAAATTTTTGCCTTTTTTTTGTTTGATTCCTCTTTCTATTTTGAAATGTTTTTGATCATAAAAATAATCGAGATATGAGGCAGAAAAAATATAAGACGGTGATTCAATCCACTTTGAATATTTCCAAAGAGAACAATCGAAATTTCCACAATTTATTGTATCTAACATTTGGTTAAATTTGTTTTGTTTTTTTTTTTCGTTTTTTTTTTGTTTTCTTTGCCACCTTTTGGTTTTGAAATGTTTTTGATCATAAAAATAACCGAGATACGAAGCAGAAAAATTATAAATTGGTAGAAGACGAATTAACATATTATAAGAATCTTCAAAATTATTTATTCAGTCCATTTTGAATGTTCTCAAGAAGAATCATCTAAATTTCCACAATTTACTATATCTAACAACACAGTGATTTCATCACATTTGGATAAATTTTTCTCTTCTTTTTTTTAGTAGTCTTTCTATTTTGAAATGTTTTTGATCATAAACATAATCGAGATATGAAGCAGAAAAACTTTAAGATGGTGATCCAATCCATTTTGAATATTTCCAAAGAGAACAATCGAAATTTCCACATTTTATTGTATCTAACATTTGGTTAAATTTTTTTGTTTTTTCTGTTTTTTTTTCGTTTTTTTGTCACCTTTCGGTTTCGAAATGTTTTTGATCATAAAAATAATCGAGATACGAAGCAGAAAAATTATAAATTGGTAAAATACAAATTAACAAATTATAAAAATCCCCAACATTCTTCTGAATACACAACAATTCAAAATATTTCTGCATTATGTGAACAAGAAACAGTTGCAGTTGTAATTTTGGAATATAAGAGATCAAGAATAAATTGTGGAAAATTCAGTTGATCCTAATAAATCGAATAATAACTAGCTAACTCGTGTTGAACTTATTATTTGGTGAATAAAAATCGAAAAATTAAAAACCCTTTAGGGACACCACCATTCGAATCCAATCTAAATATGAATTTAGCAAATATTGAACAAAAAAACAACCACCAATTTTGAAAATATAACTTCCTCCAATTCCACGAAAATTTTGATTTCTAGATAAAAATCTTTAATTTCAGGGACAAATACAAATATTTTTTCTAGTCTAGAATTATTTCAAACAAATTCCACATAAATTCTCAAGAATACATATAAAAAACAAACTAAATGAAAACAACATATAATAAATGTGTTAGTGCATGCACAAAAAAAAGATAACGAAAAGTGTAAAACAAACTAAAAATCTACGCAGGTTGAAGAATTGTCTTTCCTAATTTATAGTTATTTTTCCCTCAGACTTTTAAGCTAAAACCATTTAAATTTTTCAATACTGATTCAAGTATAGACAAGAAAAAGCTATCGATTAAAGCAGATTAGAAATGCATCTTAACAATATGCTGTTTCAAATTTCCACGCGTACAAATAAAAGAACATCCTGAAATGGGACAACCGAATTTAGATTCCTTTCGACATTCGATTTTCTGGTGGGACTTCAAATTGCGATGGTACTTAAAATATCGGGAGCAGTGGTCACATTTGTAACGTTTTTCTGAAAGAAAATTGAATTAATATTTTATTATACAATCTATTTCAAGAAATCTGATGAATAATAATCCTAATTTTCACAATTTTATTGCATTCAACAATACTGTGGTCTCATCAGGCTTCGTTTTGTTTTGTTTTCTTCAAGTTTCATCTTCTTTCTGTTTTTTTTCTTTTAATAGGATTGTTTTCCTATGAAGAATATTCATTCAACATAAAAATAACCAATAGACTTGAAAATATATATTTCTACAATTCTGTGAAAATTTCGATTTATAGAGAAAAATACAATAAATCTTCAATTCCACCACTCATTTCAGGCACAAGACTTTGGTTCTTCTAGTATAGAATTATTTCAAAAAAATTCAACATAAAATGACAAGAATACGTATAAATAACAATCTAAACAAATACAACATAAGATAAATTTTTAAGTGCAGGCAAAAAAAACTAACTAAAAGTGATACTATTATATTGAAAATTTTTCAGTTATTCATTTGTATAAACGAAATCGAAGTAAGTAACTGAATATCTTAAAAATATCGAGACGAAAAACGAAGATTTAGTCTTTCCCCTGTTCCAATCTTCAAAAACGAATATTATGCTTGTGAATCATATGCTGTCTAAGGGAAATCTTTGTTTTACACTTATACTGACAAATGTTCAGATCGAAGAAACACTCAAAACGTGGCGCTTGGCCACATTCATATTTTTGGTGCGTTCTCAAATTTTTTCGATATTTGTACGGCCTGTTGCAGCGGTCACAATGAAATGGTCCAATATCCGAAGAACGTTGCCTGCGTTTTCCTGAAAATTAATTTTTATTCGTAATTCTTTCTGTATGTGATGGTCAAGCATGAAGATTGCACCTGAATGGATTCGTGAGTGAAATGATCGATGTGAAGCTGTTTCCAAAATTGATGAGTGAATTCATAAGATGACACTGTAGCGAGACTATCGAACCAGAGATACTGTGAACCAAACCGACTGTCTGTGTAACAAATGATGTTATTTTATGAAATCGACGTCAAGAGTAAAATCGAAGAATTATATGGAATCTATCAAATTTGTCGAAATCCAATCAGAAAAACTCAATTTTATTTACACGTGGAACAGCTGTGAAGCTAAATAACCCATTTAATCGCCACAAAATTTTAGAATGATTTTTTCAATTCTGTCAGTTATACAATCCTGATGAAACTTCACATAAACCTTCGTGTCGTTATTTCAAAACTTACAACAAAATTTGAATTCGATCGATTTTCCAATTATTCACAAGAAAATTCAGATGGATTTATCTACGAAACTCTTCGGCGTATTTCGCCCATTCACGAACTAAACCAGCGCATTCAGACCTCGAAGGTTCCCAGAAGTTTGTGTGGGACCTAATATGTAACTTTATTTGATGACTTTTCGGAATGTTTAAGACAGTATTGGCTTCATATTATTGGCATTTCGACAACTTCCAAATAATCAAACAACATCGCTTTATATCACACATTTATTACATCTCAAAATGAAACATTGTTTACAAATTACAAGCGAACGTTTTTACTCGCTATAATTGTATTCGTTGCAGTTTGATCTTTCCTTTTGTAAATCGGCGATATGTTGTGGCGTCAGATTGTGAACGTTCCTAAGATGAGCCACAAGTAGATAATTCCTTCTGTATTTCACAGGGCAACTATTGATGTAACAAGGAAAATGACTTTCGGTATCACACTCGAATTTCTGATGCCTCCATAGGGATCTGCTCGCCTTGTATCCTTTACCACACTTGGGACATTTGAATGGTCCTGAAAATAAATTGGGAATGAGGAAGTTCCAAAATTAATTGCAAGGTAACATATTGAACACAAAGAACAGGCATCTAAAATGCTAATGCTACAGTCACATTATCGAGTTGAAGTTGACAGATTATTGAACTCTATGGGGTCATACGTCAAATCAATAGTGAAGTTTGGGAAAATCAAAAAATCACCTACCTAACCTAACCTAACCTACCATTTCAAAGAAAAATCAAGGACAAATTTTTCACCAGGTTTTGGGAGAAAGGAAAACCAATCAATACCTACAAATCCCCCAAAATCGTTCAATTTTTCGAAAATTCCGGGGTATATTTCTAGACCACACAAAATTCTGTCATAATATCGGGAAACGTCAAACTTTTTTCGATTTCGAAAAATACGAACTAGAGGAATTATCAGAGAAAGTTTATGGCACAAAATCACATTTATTGACTAGAAACACAACACTACACCAAAAATCATATCAACGTTAAATCAAAATTTTCTCCATATGTTTATGATTTATGTGCAAAGTCAAACTGAATTTTCTCTTAGTCTTGTACGGACAATATTCGCAGTGAAATTTCGGCTCCTGTCCACATTCTAATTTCAAATGTCGTAATAAAGTCGGTCTGTTTTTGTACGACTTTCCACATGCTCCACAGAAATGACGTCTTTCTAAAACAAACGGACGTGTGAAAATCAGATTTTGCGAGAATAACATGACAAGTACAACACTGAACTCACGTAAACAAACACTCACTATTGATTTTGATTCTCAAAAAATTAATTCGAAAAAAAAAAGTTGTGAAAAAAAAAATTCAAAAAAAATATTATGCACGTAAATATTCATTATAAATTATACAATTCTGATTGAGAAAACTTTGCGAATTGAGACATCTTTGGCACAGGAATAAAAATTTAATTGATACAAGGCCCCGATAGGTGAAAATATAATTGAAAATTCCAAGGAAAAAAAATTAAATTAAGCTGTCCAGATCATGAGATCAATAAAAATCTCTACTATCGAAATGAAAGAAGATATTGAGTCCATAAATATAATATTCTCATTTATTTTCAAACGAATCTTTAGAACAAAAAATAATACTCTAACAATTTTTGAACACTCAAGATAAATTTCGCAATAAACAATCTCTCAGACACAGTTGCGAAAGGCTAAAAAAAATGCAGACAAATAATTTCAATCACAAAAAAAAGTTGATTTCCAACATAAAAAAAATGTATATAACGGAAAAAAGAATCTAGTAAATAAATATATATTGTTTAAATTTTTTACCCTCGAAATACTTCAATTGTGGAAAATTTCGTTCGACAATAGATTTAATTACTAATCAATAAAAATCTCTACTATCGAAATGAAAGAAGATATTGAGTCCATAAATATAATATTCTCATTTATTTTCAAACAAATCTTTAGAACAAAAAATAATACTCTTACAATTTTTGAACACTCAAGATAAATTTCGCAATAAACAATCACTCAGACACAGTTTCGAAAGGCTAAAAAAAAATGTAGACAAATAATTTCAATCACAAAAAAAAGTTCCGTGATTTCAGACATAAAAAAAATGTATATAACGGAAAAAAGAATCTAGTAAACAAATATATATTGTTTGAATTTTTTCCCCTCGAAATACTTCAATTGTGGAAAATTTCGTTCGACAATAGATTTAATTACTAATCAATAAAAATCTCTACTATCGAAATGAAAGAAGATATTGAGTCCATAAATATAATATTCTCATTTATTTTCAAACAAATCTTTAGAACAAAAAATAATACTCTTACAATTTTTGAACACTCAAGATAAATTTCGCAATAAACAATCTCTCAGACACAGTTGCGAAAGGCTAAAAAAAATGTAGACAAATAATTTCAATCACAAAAAAAAGTTTGTGATTTCCAACATAAAAAAAATGTATATAACGGAAAAAAGAATCTAGTAAATGAATATATATTCTTTGAATTTTTACCCTCGAAACACTTTGATTGTGGAAAATTCCGTTCGACAATAGATTTAATTACTAAGTGTTTGAAAAAAACTTTTTTACGTTAGGAAGTGATTTAAAAAAAGTCCCTGATTGAGAATTTAAATTGGTTCATTTCGAGCATCGATTTATCAGATAATCCCAGTTACATATTCATCATTTTATCTTTAAATATTTCCGTTAGATGAGAAAGTTCAAAGTTTACGAATAAATCAACCATTATTCAAATAAAATATTCTCAAGACAGATAGAAATGGACATTCATCGCATATTTTGCACAGTAAGTTCTATTCGAGATGAAAATTTCACAATTTTGCAGTATTAATTTAGAATTAAAAAAAAACTAACGAAGAATAGAGAACCAATTTACAATTTTTCCAAACACGAATTTAATATTTCTGATTTGTAAAAGCAAAGTTAAAAAAAATTGTGAATTATTCATGATGAATGAAACATACTCATGAGATGCAAGGATCGAATATGCGCATTCAAGTTATCCTTCCGTTTGGACTTATACGGACATCCTTCAACGAAACATCCAAAAGTTGCCTCTTTACCGCACTCGTACTTCAAGTGCCTACTCAACGAATGCGAGTATTTATACGATTTTCGGCAAGTTCCGCACGAGTATGGATGAGTACCTGAAAATGGAAAATGGTTAGTGGAAATTCTCGGGGACTTCAATATCGAAACCTCATATTTGCGGTTATCACACGAATGTGCTCAGCTACGGGGTCATGGATAACATGAATAAAATTTTCAATTCCAAAGTAGTTACTATTTTATTATTTATGTGAAAAAAAAAACAAGAAGAAATAATTACTTCTGGGTATAAAATGTTCAAACAAAAATTGTGTTTTGTGGTCATCTCCACTGTGCCACCCTGTATATGCCAAGAAAAGTATGATCTTGAATTTGGGTCGAGTCACTAAAAAGTTAAAAGACACTTGAATCATAAGTCTCGTTTATTTTCGATCCAGCATTTAGTGATTACAAAATGTACCTGGGACCTGCGAAAAAACAATAATAGTCGAAATCATACAATCAAATGAAGTAATAATTCATGGATACGATATTGCTGCAGGATATTGACAGGTTTTCCTGGCCAAATGAACTTTCCAATTTCCCTTGAAAAAAAATTTTTTTCCGCACGTGCAACAATATTTTGGTTCTTTGCCACATTGGTTCTTCACGTGGTGTGCGAGTGCTGTTCTTGATCTGTAATAACGGCCGCATTGGCATTGATGCTTCCCTGGAATTTTTCGCAATATTAATACTTAAGGCCAAGGAATTCCAAAAAAAGCATAAAAACTAATTCGAATAAATTGCGAATTTTCTTCTCGATTATTTCAAACAACATTTAAAGAAGAAGCTGAAAGAACTCGATTAATCGCAACGTACACAGCCGGCATTAGATTCAACACGATTTATTCGAAGTGGGAACTTCGAATAACAATGTGGAACATTCTGAAACATGTCTTTCATACTGGTTTATCTGAATTGTTTACAGTACCACAGTAATATGCATATGGTCTTAGAGGTTAAAAAATATTTAGAACAATCCTCGATTATCTCCGGATAAGGCATGTATGAAATTCAATTTTCAAAATGTATAAATACAAATCAATAATAACAAAAAAATCTTCAACAAGAAACTCGATAACTAAGGGAACAATTCGAACTGAGGATGAGATAAACTTGGAACAACTAGCATACTGTGAGTACCTTATTTGTATTTCATGGGAAACTTTTCTTCGCGAAAAAAAATTAAGATAAATTTTACAAAAAAAAGATCAAATATAAACGAAATTAATTCCGTTTTTTTTTAGCCCGAAACTGTTACGAGTGCCCTCGGTGTCACCATAAACACTATCCAACTGTCGGTCCTTCGCCAGATATGAAAGTAATGCATTTCAGAATGACCCTTACTTTCTGCGTCTATTGTGGATTCAGGTTTTTACTGCACAATTTCTTCAATAGACATCAAAATCGTTTCAACTACCGCTTTTACGATGGTTCACAATAATATTTCAAAGTACAAATAATTTTCTGTTTGTTTTGCTTTAAAATTATATTCTCTTATTTTAGTTTTTCTTTTATTCTCATAAATGGAGTCATTCGAAAAATAAAAATCAATATAATCTTCAATATAATGTGTAAGTGTAGATTTTAAATGTTTATATGCAAATATTATATTGAGATAAATCATTTTATACAATAATATACATATATTATAAAGTAATTATGGTGAGTAATTTGAAAGAAAGCACCACATACAATTACCTACTTATGTTTGAATTATATATTGAATGAAACCGAATTTAGCTTTTATTCAAAAATGTTTACTGTCTTGTTTAAATTTGATTTCAATTATTTATGTGCAAAGGGGATTAAAAATGCCATTGGGGTGATGATCCTCTCATTATCGAAGAAATTGTGAGATATTTATTCCAAAAATTATTCAACAAATTTATGTTTATATATTCAATAATAAATATTTTTCCTCGAAAAAAATTTTAGTTCAAAAATTTGCTAACCAAATAGAAATTGAACAATAGGCAAAATAAATGGAAATTATAAAAAAATATTCAGTTCGTTATTGGCGTCATTGAAGGGTGGATAAATAATAAAAAAATAACATCGAAATTGAAAATATTTATTTCTGATACAACAGTATAAATCAACAATCCCGTATTTGGCACAATATTTGGCAAATGTTCCTTGTATACATATTAAAAAACAATGATTTACCCAAAATAGTCAGAAATTTTAATGCATTCAAAAGTTGAATAAAATAATAATTAATACTACTTATATTTCAATGCTTCAATTTGGCATGAAATATACGAAAAAAAATCAGGAGTTGATATTATGCATTTGTCTGAGATGAGCGTTCAACGTATATTTTTGAAAAAATTTCTTAGTGCAGGCTTGGCACTTGAAGGTTGGTTCTTTTCCACACTCGTATCTTATGTGGCTAGAAAGGTGTCTTTTATGTTTGTAACTCTTGCTGCATCCGATGCAAAAATATCTTCCATAAATTGAATCCCTCGAATATAGTTTTCCTGAAAGTAAAAGAGTAAGTATATGTTTTTCAAGAGATTTTTTCAAACAATACTTACGTTTTGTTATTTATTTATTTTTTAACAGATGTTAATTTCTTGACTTGTTAAGGGTAGTGCATAATTTTATGTCGTTATCAATTCTGGGTAGTTTTTAATTATTTTTATTAGGTATACACTCTTACGATCTGATTCAAGTTAATTGTAATTATCCAATTTTCAATCACTTTTTTTAATTTTTTTCTTAGTGAATATATGGATTATTTATATCAATTGTAGGTTGAGCCGATTTAACAAAAGCACTTATATATTTATAGCAATTTCTTCACCAGATGTGTCTTTAGAAGGAAAATCGAATAATAAAGTTTGATAAATATTAAAATATTTTTTGCTTTCTATTCCAGCGAGTTCCCCACTTCAGTCCCATTCAAAAAACCGAATTCAAAAATTTTTAGGTTCAAAAAAACTGAGACGTAGACCCCTCTTAAATGCTATATTTGGATCTCAGAGGAAATATTGGAAATCTATAATGATTTGTTTAAATGGGGACTACAGAACCGGTTGAGTAGATTCAAAGTAGAGCCTTTCGGAAGGAAAATTTAATAAACTTCCTATATTTTTGTGGGGCACACTACGCCAGGTGTTTTCGAGTTTGGTATGGAAATATAGTTTTTCGAGGTCGTACAATCTGGTCAAAATAAAATCGCAGCCTCTCAGATTTTCATTTGTCAAAAAATAATATATACTTCAGCCAAAAATAACCGCATTAGATATTTGTAATATTTTTGGTATTATTTGGTTAATACAAACAAAATTGTCTTTCTCTTGTTTAGACAAACCAATGCAAAATTATGACCCTTTGTACCATTCGCAACGTGATTTATTTTACCCATAGAACATCTGCATTCTTCTGAATAGAAGTATTGGAACCATAGGCGTGCAGGTTTTTTTTATTTCATGAGTTGGTGATGATATGTTTTTTCTCAAAGAAATGAGTTTAAATTGATTTTTGAATACTTTCATTCTTGGAAAACTATCAACTTATTTTTCAGTTAAAAATAATTTGAAGTCATTCGATAGAAGTCGAATACATAAAAAAAGCATAATAATCGTTTGAAAGAACTTTTATTAGAAATACTCAACGGTACAAAAATATATAAGTTTCATCAATATAGTCTTAGAAAAATATAAATATCCATTCCTCAGTGAATAGTCACTGTCATGTAAAGAACTATAAAATTATTTTCATCATTTTTATAAAATATCATGAGATTCAGTTTTGGAGAAATTAAGATCGAGAAAAAAATCAAATGAACAACTCCTGTCCTGTTAAGTCACCAACCATCACATAATGATGTACAGTACGAATGCAGCAATTTATTCCATCTTGACTAACGGAATCAGCTGCTTATATTCGTCGTACTGCAATCTCTGGCAATTCTTATAATGATGCATCAGTAGGTATTTCCTCTTGAAGGATTTGTTGCAAGCTTCACATTCGAACAGTCCATCTATCACGACCCCAACGTAATGGGTTTCCACAAAATGCCTTTGGGCATGATCTTTTCTCTTAAACGGTTTGTGACATTTCGGTACGGGACAGACGTTATTGACAAACTGGACATTTTTCAAAATATCGGCGCGTCGCATTCTGGGAAGCTCTGAAACATAAAATAATCTGAATATGGAGAAAGAACAAAGTTCGATTTATAGGTACCAAGCACTCATATACAACTACAAACATACAATAATACATCCAAAACTCGAATAATTTCTTCAACTAGGTCTATCTTTCCTACACCAAATAAAAATACTCAATATAAGACAAAAGTAAAGGTATGGTCATAAAAAAAACGAGATATACAACTTAAAATTGAATATAATGCACTTCATTCACCTGATGGAATCACTTTCTCCGTACTTTCTAGAATTCGATCATTCCAAGAAAAATTATTCAACACAAAACAATACTCCGAAATACGCTATTTTTACCTGTTGCCCATCGACTCAAACCGGTCGACGCCTATGGATGACGCACGGAGATAAGGGGGGCTGGCTCAATAAGTTACGATTCACATTAGGGGATGTTTACCGCCAGAAAGTTCTCAGGTAGGAGAAGACCTAGAGACTTCCAATGTAGTCTTCGTACTCACCTTTTATTCCGTTGCTGAATAATAATTTCTCGGTGTTTTATCAATATTTTTATCATTGAGAAACAATTTCTAGTGGCGAAATAACCAAAACAAATAATAAACAGAGTTCAACAAGAATCAAATTAGTGAGATTAAAAAAGCCCACATATTTATAAATAAAATAAATTATGTACATCAATAAATATGAATGGATGAAAAAAGCTAGGTTGGGTAATAAATCAACAAGCAAATGAAAATAACAAATATATTTACAGTATTCATTCACTCGAAACGAATTCAACCCTTCATTGTTAGAAAATAACAAATCAGGAATATACTCACGTTGTCAAAATCAAATAAAACGTCAATGTCAAAACTACGACAACAAAGCATCAAATAATGAAAGAAATGTCAACTTGATTTGACAAGCCACCAAAAAGAAAAAATAAGTAACAAAAATATTTATTTCCAATAACGTGAACAAAACAATACATTGAACTGCAATTGAGTTGATCTAAAAGATAAAAATTTAGAAAGCTGAAAAGAGAAATTAGAGAAAGGAGAAAAATTCAAACTGGCGCATTTACAGATCTTATACATACCTCTTCGAAATAAGACTGAATAATGGGGCTTTGGGGTCCTGACGCAGGTACTGGTTGGAGTAAGTAGGAGGGGAGGGGTGGATGCTTTGGGGTGCTGTCGATTCGGGGCTCCCATCCACATAAACGAGTGAAGAGAGGGGGAGAAAAGATTTATATACTTGGGAAATTCATCAAATTATTTAATGTATCACATTCGAAGTTTTTGAAAAGAAAATATTGTGTACAGATTCATTTTGAAAGTTTTTTCAAATGTGTTCTTAGATGTCTGGTCAAATTGCTGGTTCTAGTCGTCCCAAATGAACATCCAATATGACCACACTTGAGAAGACGTCGCTGTCCACAATCGTATTTCGAATGGACGTAGAGTGATGCTTTATTACTGTAACCTTTCTGACATTTATCGCACTTGTGAGCTAGAACTGAAATTAGACAAAATGAGTAGGAAAAATAAAAACCAATTCTATTATTCACTATGGTTACCAAGAACTGAGTTTTTTTTCAATTCAGCCACAGTATAAATAAAACATTTTGCAAATTTCACACCAGGTCCAAAATTTCCACATCACATATTTCCACTCAACAAAAAATTTTCCCAACTCTTACCGTAATCATTTTAGTGATTCCAGGTTAATATTCATTATTAAGCACATAATTTCATAACTCTTGGACCAATGGCCACATAGTCTTGGAGTAACGAACCAAAATATTTTTTTTCAATTTGCTTTTCAGCCCTTAAAATTCATTTATTTTCAAAATCAAGCAAGAATCGCTTCAAATTTTCAATGATATACAGGGTATTCCAAAAAAAAAATAATTTTTCATCTCGTAAAATCAACTGATGATACCTACTGATAACATTTATCAAAATTCTCAACTTTTATTCGTTTTTTTTCCTTATGCGATAATAACGATGAGTTATAGTGAATATACCTGAACATTCCAAATGTGGAAAATGACCGAGAATATTCAGAAACACAATAGATTTTACACACAGATTTATTTTTTCCGCATCACTTCGATACTCTAAATTCTAAAAAAAATTATTCAAAATTCAATAACAATCTTCGATTGGGCAACATTATTCTAATAAATTTTCACAATTCTGTTGGTATTTCAGCAATTTTTTTTTGATGACACCCCTATTTTTAACCCTTCAAATCAATGTAAAATAGCAAATATTTTTCAGCCAAATTCCATGGAATTAGCTTCATAATAGTTTTCGAAGAAAGATACCAGATGGTAGATATTTTTTATTCCATTTTTAGATAATCTGAAACGTTAAAATTTCAGGAGGGTGAGAATTTTTCGAACGATTCCAAGAGTTAATTACCATTCAAAATAAGGGTCCAAAACTGCGAGATTTGCGCTATAGTATAAATTTCGAAGATAAATTATTTATTTTAATCACAGAAATCAGATATTTTCACAAACAAAATATTTTATTGGTGTTTCAACAACAAAATTAATTCAATAAAAAAAAATTCCTTCAGAAATCTTGTAATTTTCTGAATAATTTTTTTACTTGGATAACTTTTTTTATCATCCCCTATCTTATGGGGCGGACATAAGAAAATTGATAAGGATTGTATTGCACGAATTCAATAAAAAGATAACTATGAGATACTGTTACATCACAGTTTGAAATAAATTCGCGTGTGTTCGTTTATAATGTCTTTTTAAACTGCTTTTACGTTTTGTACGAAAAGAACAGCCAACAAAATCACAGCTGAGCAAGTCTTTCTCACAGTCCAATCTCATGTGTAGATATAATGACATGTATTTGTTGTAGCTCTTCCCACACTTGGAACATTCGAATGCATCGTCTGAAATATATTGAAATATTAAAATTATTCCACTAAAAAAAAAATACAACAGTTTATGTTTTTGATTTGTCCTCGAAACATGAACAAATTTTGTTTGTTCTTGTAGCTGAATCTGTGAATTCGAAAATAAAAATAATATAAATGAAACATACCGGAGTATAGACAAAAAATTCTGTGAACATAAACGTTAGGGAAATTCTAAAAACAAACCAAAATACGAAAATTAGTTCGAATAGGATTCGTGAAAGTCAAAGAAAAAACAATAATTTTCGGAATATACAATATATTATATAAGATAAAATAATAATCAAATATAACTTTTCTTTCAACTCGATCATTACAAAATAAAACAAGAAGTATAAAAGAAAAAACTAATCAAAAGTGATGAATAATTTAGTTCATCTTAATGAGATAACAATTATGACAACATAAAATATACATTTATGTACTTTCAAGGCACTCTTAACTCATATCGAGTAATCACAAATCAGAAATTAGGCTCAGTGCAGTTCAGAAGATGACATTTTCGATATTATAAGATAAATAACAGCGAAAAATTTCGGAAAAAAGAACTGTCAACGGAGAACTGCACTTGCCACATCGTTCATTTTGAAATTGTCATTTGTTCAATTCGAAGAACTTTATAATTACACAACAAGACAAAGAAATTCAACAATGTAAAAGAACTTTAGAAGACCTTCGAGTGAATTTAACAAAGTCGTAAAAAGACCATCCTTTAAAAAACGAAAGAATTGAAAATGGTCTTGTTTTGACTTCAAGACTATGCAAGGAATAAACAGAGGACGATGGAAATTTCGATAGTGGACACCACCAA
Source organism: Aphidecta obliterata (assembly GCA_963966015.1). Lineage (NCBI taxonomy): Eukaryota > Metazoa > Arthropoda > Insecta > Coleoptera > Coccinellidae > Aphidecta > Aphidecta obliterata. The sequence continues at coordinate 45,216,910 of OZ014428.1, read as the reverse complement.
ATGTCGAAATACAGGTTGTACCAACGAAAACTAGACATGGGGGTTTTGAGCTTATTTTCTTCAGACCAAAATTATGAGAAACTATTTTATCTAGTGGATTCATCCTAATATTTGGTAGAATTTTTTAATATAATTTTTTATAGAGATAGACTTTCGATGAAGTGAATTTCAAAATAGGCTCCTACATATTTATTGTACTCGATTTATTTTTGTGGTAAATGAAAAAATTTAAAACGAAGAAAACGGGAAGAAATATTTCTTCCCAAACTATAAACTCGAATCGTAGACCTTTCTTTAGGAAATACAAAAAATACATTTTTTAATCACTAAATATCCATTTTATGGACCATTCTGACATGTTGCAGCATTCTATCATTTATTTTCGCTCTATAGGGACAATTTAAGATAGGACACTGAATACTCGGCATTTTTCCACATTCGTATAGTTTATGTCTCCTCATTGAACTAAAATGTTTGTAAGTTTTCTTGCAATTAACACACTCGTATTCTTTCTCCTCCGTCAAGTTATATCCGGTCAGAGGTGTCTTCTGCTTGCCACACTGATATTTCAGATGACGTCTCCGAGAACCATCCGATCTATAGATTTTCTCACAATCAGGACAAGGGAAGTATCCCCCTAAAACGGAAATATATCAGAAAAATTCGATGAATTCGAGGGGAGGATTAGGAAGGCCTACACCATCTGAAGAATAAGCAGAAACGGGTTGTCTTCGGCTTTTCTCGATTACAACAATTTTACTAAAACTATTTTGCATACTTGAATGAAGCTTTGATGTGGATCGAAAAAATTCAACTGGTAACAATTTTGTGAATAACTAATAGAAACCTCATTTTTTCACGACCATTAGTGAATATTATAATTCTGAAATCATTTACAATATTATCCGGAAAAACTCGAAATTTTGAAAAATTAAACTTTTTTTTGGCTTAATTTGAAAATAAATTCCAAATTAAATTGCACATTTACATGTTGTTCTACCCAATGGCGTAAACAATTTCGAATCCGTCTTCGAGATCATTAGCTTAAATTTTTGAATACGGTACTGTTGTTTTCATTACAGAACCTTAGGTCCTTTTCAATTCTGAATGATATGTAATTGCTTTTGAGTCGATTCGAAAGGTTTTTAATTTTTTTTTGCAATAATTCAAAATTTTCCCTAAATACGGTTCTGAGCGCTCCAAAAATATCTATTGGGGAAGCCATGAAATTTTTTAAAATCAATGATTCAAAAAAAAATACAAGTTCATAAAATTTGTAATCATTGGAACACAGCTTTTTTCATTAAAACAACAGGGCCGTTTTGAAAAAAAATTACTCTGAAGATTAACACAACACGAAACGACAGATTGTGAAAAAGTTGACGCCCTTGGATAGAACCGAAAACGTTGCGAAGTAGATGTGTAATTTATTTTGAAACTAATTTTCAAAACAAAGGCTCCGAAAAAAAATTTACGATTTTGAAAAATTTCGGATTTTTCCGGAATTTCTTTTGAGAAAAACTAATAAAGCACTCATTTCTTCAGTAAATATTGTGATTCCGAAATCATTTTCAATAATATAACGATGATATTCGGAAAAACACGAAATTATGGAAAATCGTTAAATTTTTCCTGGCATTATCTAACACGAATTTCAAATTAAATCGCACATTCACATTGACACTTCGTCCGTTCTACCCAATGGCGTCAACATTTTTGAATCAAAAGTTTCGTCTTCGAGATCATTAACTTAATTTTTTTAAATACGGCCCTGTTGTTTTTATGACAGAATCTAAGGTCCTTTTCAATTCCGAATAATATTTGTTTCAACTTTTGAGTCGATTGGTTTCTGACTTTCTTTTTGCCATAATTCAAAATTTCTCCTGAATACGGTTCTGGGCGCTCTCAAAATATTTATTGGGGGAAGTTATGACTGTATAAAAGTCGATGAAATGTACAATAATTTTTTTTAAATTAATTCAAAAAATTCTTCATCAAAAAATAATACGAATTCATGAACTATTTTTCCACTGAACCTTAGATATTGTCATGAAAACAACAGGGCCGTATTGAAAAAAAATAATCTGATGATGGCCCCCTCGAACACGAAACGTCGGTCAACGAAAAAGTTGACACCATTGGATAAAACGGACGAAGTTTCATAATAAATATACAGTTTATTTTGGAATTAATTTTGAAATAAAGCATGGAAAAAAATTAATGATTTTGCAAAATTTCGGGTTTTTCCGGGGAACTACCTGGAATTTTGAAATTTTCTAAACAGTAAAAAAACACAACTTTGTCCTATATTAACAGATCCTAGATTTTAATGTTATTCTCATATTGAATAATATGTACATAAATGAATAAATTTATTTCGAAGGAGGGGGTAGGTAAGGACAAGGTTTTTCATATGAATCCAAAAATTCGACTTATAAATTAATTTATTTGGTCACCATACAAAGAAAATCTTCTGCTCCAACAGTAACATACCTAATTAAATAAATTAAATCAAGAGATTAAAATTTGAACGATAAGTAACGAGAATAAACATAACGAGGTCACTTTCGTGTCAATTTTCAACGAACGATTTTTTTCAGTGAGAAACCAAACAAACCCTGAAATCCATGAAACCGTTTTTTGTGTTCAAAACATTTTATTGTGGACGTGCATAAGATGTAACTTGACGCTGCTTTTTTGTGTGAATGTTTTCAAGCATAATTCACAAGTGAACTGTGGTGGTTTTCCACATTCATATTCTGCATGTCTGTGGTAACTCGATTTCAGTTTATACCTCCTGTTGCACCTCAAACAGCAGTAGAAGTTGTCTCGAACATAATAACCTGAAACTAAGGGAAAATATGAAAAGGAACAAGGTTTAGAGAGGAAGAGCAAAACATCAATCGACAAACCATTCAATTTGTTGTTAGATCATCTTCAATTCATCCACAATTTTCACTATATTGGATTAGAATTCATTATGGTTCTGCAGCCAAGCTAGTCAAGAAAAAAAACTGGATTCGGGCTCATTTGCCCACCCTCAGTTACCCAGGCTGACATTTTCACTAGCTTGGCTGCCACAAAAATTATTCTTTTGAATAATTGTTTCTATATATGTTTTGTGAGTTGTGTCAATATCAAATCGACAGCAGAGATATGGAAAAAATTAAAATCCACATTCAAAAAACTAAATTTATTATGGGCACTCAATAAGATAACAAAATATGTTATTGGTCGCAACATACTAATTATTGGAGTGTACACTCATCATGTGACATTTCATGTGCTTCTGTAAGAGTAGGTCTTATGGCAGTTTGGACATGAAACTTTCGCTGAAAGAAAGGGCCAAGTGAGAATGTTGAAGACAGTGAAAACAGAGTAGAGATTATCTAATGATAGTAACAAGTTAGCCCCAACTTAGAGTAACATAAAAAGAACCCCCTGTTTGAATAGCGATGGAAAAACGGATGGGTGTTTCGTCCCGGAGTTACTGGTTGGACTGATTTGAGTGCTTATGTGCGGAAGGAGAACTGGTTACTGTGTTCTTACGTTATTTGGTGGTTCATAAAAAAAGACATATTATATTTGGTCGTTTATTTAGAAAGTTGATTGTATTATCAATTAAAATTAAAATAAAATCAATTTTGTGGTATTCGATTCACTGAAACATGAAAGCGTCCATCGACATTCCATGCAGTGATAAAAAATGGGTTTTCAGAGTGCTCTTCTGGGAGAAGGTTCGGTAACAAATTGTGCACTTGAATTGTGGTTCTTTGCCACACTCGTACTTCAAATGTCTTCCTAAGCTACTTCTATAACGGTACCCTTTGGAACAAGTGGAGCAAACGAAGAGGCCGACATCTGTCTCGAAATATCTTGTATGATCTGAAAGAAAAAAAATGTTATATGTTGATATTCAGAGATGCTTCGATACTCACATCATCTTTTATTTGCGCATTCAACAACTATTTCGATAAAATTTTCCCTTCCAATGTAACGCCACTGGAGCATTAACAGAAAAATTTTCACCAACATGAACAAAAATTTTAATTAGATTATAATTCAATTGATAAATTAGAAGAAATTCGATTTGTTTTCTTCTTGTCTAACCCTGACAAAACGAAGTTCATTGAAACATTTCTACTAAACCAATCCATACAGCACAAAACTGTTCGATAGATATTTTTATGTCAAACGCAATTGTGCCGCAAAAGTATATGTCTATGTAAGGTACTCTTGTGCGAAAACGCTTTGAAAAAAATTTCACATCTGAACTTTGGTTGTTTTCCACACTCATACTTCAAATGCCTCACTAAACTGCTCTCATATCTATATTTCCTTGGGCAATTCATACAGCCATGAAACCCAGTGCTTTCGTAGTAACCTAAAATCAATAAATTGAACGTCAGTGAAAAAACTTTTTAGCCCTGTGGCATTCCAGATCGTTTCACGGAACCCAATCACGTGGCAGGAAACCGTCAGAATAGTGCAAGCTTGCGATTAGTAGTTAAGACATTATGATAAGTTCAATTCAATTTTATGTTTTCTTATTTCGGTTCGAGGATAGGGAGCAGAGGATGAACCTTCTTTCTGCACAGTTCCGGGCCTGTCACATGGGTTGTGAGGAGCTAAGGGCACTCAACTTAAAGTTGTTCAATGGCACTTTAACAGAAGACACAATGGTGCGATAAAAACGCGGCGGTAAAGATCAGACGACTCGTTTTTGCACGAATATGCGGCGATATTTCACAGTAGATTCGGTGGCGTCGATATTTAACAGAATTCTCAGTGTGAAGGGAGGTGATGAGGACAAAGTATTCTAATTGAAACAATCAGTGTGAATTCGAAGTCTATATTTGTGTAATACAAAGTTAATGCACTTCGAGTCCAGTGTGGTAGGTTTGGGGGGGGGGAATCTGAATCACGAATAGATACCATGGATATTCGCTGCATGAGATTTGGCACTGCTTTTCTGGGTGAAAGCTTTCGAACAAATTTCACACACGAATTGTGGCGGTTTTCCACATTCGTATTTCATATGTCGGAATAAATTCCATTTGTACTTATATTTCTTTGGGCACATCTCGCAGACGTACAACTCATCTAGAATTAAATATAAAATAAGTTAAAGAAATATGAAATAATGTATGATAGCTTGTCTTTGGAATTTTTTTTTCATTTTTATTTTCAACATCAATTATTTTTTTCACGAGCATCAAATGAAAACCTGTGTTCAAAATTTTTCTTCGTTTATTTCCGAAGAACGTTCGGAATCTCTAATTTAACATTCTCTTCAGAGAATAAATAAATAAATATAAATTTTCGAAAACATAGTCAAATGACCAAATATCTTCCAGCTAGAAGGATTGAATAATAAAAACATCTCAGCTTCATGACTAGAATTTATTATGTAAGTTACTGTTCAAATGCTGTTTCAGATGATGTTTCTGTCTGAATTTCTTTAAACATATGGGACAGTGGAATTTCGGTTCCACTTGACATTCGAATTTCAGATGCCTAGCCAATGTTGCTCTGTGCGTATAGGCTCTGAAGCATTGTGGACATTGGTACTCAAGAGCTGGAATAAAAAATTCCGTGAATTGGTGGAAAACTACGAAGGGACGAAAGGTGAGATTATCCGTTAATTGTGAACACCCATGAAAATTACATTACATCGAAATGTTTATACAGCAAAACATAAACTGTCGTTGATAACGATGAATAAACATTGGGCATAAAAACAAGACAAATATACTGTCAAAACAATATGAATGAGTGGGAAGAATTTAAAACAAATAATTAAACAGTTATTTCAAAATATTTTATTCAATATTATTTGTAGAAAAATAAATTTTATGTAAGAATTATTTCACTAAGCCATAAAATGGAAATTCCCATGCTTCACTTTCATATGCATAGTCAGAACGTACTTGTGTTTCGAGGCATAAGTACATATGGGGCATTTAAACTGTGGTGGTTTACCACAAACGAAATTTATATGTCGTCTCAAGTTGTCCAGTCTGGTAAATATATGGCCACATCTTTTACACGAGTAAACCTTCGTAGATTTTCCTAAAATACAATTTATAATTAAATTATTGGAATGTTTGGTGAAGGAAATGAGTGAATTCTATGAAAATGTGCTAGAATAAAAATCAACCTCTACTTCTTTAGAAAACGTGGATTTTGTGATGCTAAATCTAAGTCTATGAATACGAAGCAAATATCTAACTATCGAAATTATTAGTATAAAATACCTCATTCAGAAATTAAAACAGCTATCCAGATATTCCATTTACTACATTGTTAAATTAAAATTGAAGAAAACTATTTAGAAACTATTTGAAAAATGATGTTGAAATAAATATCAAATTAAAAAGAATCATGATAAAATTTCCTAGTTTCCCAATACCTGTTTAAATTTCCCTTGCAGCATTATAAACTTTCAAAGTCCTACGACACTTCTTGTTGCAACAGTGTAAAAATAACCCTTTTTTTTACTCTTACATTCTGTTATTTAAAATATACCCTGAAATTATTTGTTTATTATTTCCCTTCTAATTAAGGATAGGTTGAAGATAACTATTTGAATCATTGTTCAACAATAAAAATTGTAGTAAGATATTGACTGTATCAAAGATGGATTGCAACGTTCATCGATGCGAATAAAGTTTTTGTTCGAAAAATATATATTATATTAAATAATAATAATAATGATAATAATAAAACAATGAGAATTATATAATAATTGTTATATAATAATATAATTATATAATAATGATTATTATATGATAATATATAATAATTATTATTATATAATAATATATAATAATAATTTGTTATATATCATATCCTGCATAATAAAAGTTTGGGTGTGCAGATTGAGTTTTCTGTTTCTAGAAAATCAGAAAATTTTTAATGCAACGAATTCTGGATAATAATTATAAAATATATTTCGTTGAGATGGAAGTTGAGGAATAAAAAATGAAAATTTCATAACAATTCAAGTTTCACATTATATTTGAAAACATACGTGATTAAACACGAAAACGTTGAAAAAATGCAAATTAAATTCTGGAAAAACATTCATCTACGAAAGTTTCGATCTCAAACATTCAATTTGAAGTCCATGAAAAAAATTGTGCATAATTCGCTCTACGATCATACACCATAAGATTTGTGAGATTTTCGGGAAATTCTATAATTCTCTATTGAAGCAACATCAAGTTACACTTCCATTGAAAATAAGGAAAACCACAAAAATAGAAAATAAACTTTTTATATATGTATCTTCAAATCCATCAAATAATTTCTTCATAGAATTCGATGCTTGAATGCCATATGCAACCTCAATCCATCCTTTCTATGACATCGATATTCGCAAAATTCGCATTGTAACTTCTTTTCTGTGCCGCATTCTTTTTTATGGCGACTAAAACTGGTGTCATGCGAAAATACCTGTCCACATCGCGGACACATAAGTCGATTTTTGAAATCTGAAACAATTTTAAACTTAGGTATGATGTTTATATTTCCGCTACAAGAAGGATTGAATGTTTAAGTGTGGCCACCCCGTTCACCGGATTCAAATACCTTCGAATATTTGGGACAAAAAATCGAGTTGAAGAAATTATTTCTTCCCAGTGCGAAATTTCTTATGTCGCTGCTGATGCATCCCTCCCCCCTAAAGATATAAAAAAAATTCATAGAAACTTGAAATATTTCCAATTTACAAAATTATAGAATAGTTTCACGTTGACGTTTTAATTTTAAAACCAACAAAAAATTATGTCACTTAAAAATATGTTTCAACTCGATATGAACTTCTAATATGCCGAAAATATATTAATATTAAATATTATTTAATTCGAAACAAAATAGTGGAAATTGTTGAGAAATTGAAACCAAATATATTTTTCAACTGTTCATAGAAAATTTTAAAAAACATTTATATAATGGATAAATGTCCAGTGAAATGTGTGAGCCAAGATCAATCCATTATTTTTCAAAATGCAAAAAAAAAAGAAAATAAAACAATTTGTGATAGGATGTTTCTATATAGATTGGCCATAGTGGACACAAGGTGAAAAAAATAAAAAATATATTATTCCATCATATAATTTATTAATGCCTCAATGCCACATGCATCCTCAAGCCATCCCTTCTATGACATCGATAATCACAGAATCCACATTGTAATTTCTTCTCTATGCCACATTGTCTCTTATGCCGAAGACAGTTGAATTGTTTCGAGAATTTTTGTCCACATCGTTGACACGTTAGCCGATTTGCGAACTCTGAAAAATCTTCAATTTAGCTATCAATAAAAAAGTTGGATTACTAATCACTAAAATTACCAAAACTAGTTGATTCTGGGGAAAGACAACTGAAAAAATTTTCCATGATAAAAATGAAACTTGTCTCAAATATGGCAATGTTTGAATTCGGAAGTGGACGTAATAAAATCAAAAGTTAAATGAAAACTATATTCTCCAACTTATTATAGAATTTGTTAATGAATTTATAAATCATAGTTAACAGTCAAAATATATGGAAATTCTAAAAATAATTAATTAACTTTTCACGAAGTCCATGAATTTACTTCTCGAACGAAAACTTTTTTTTAGTGAATACTAAACAAAAATGAAAATTAAAGATGTACATAAACATATTTCAAAAGTCACTACATGAATTCTTCATGAAAGTTGATGCCTGATTGCCTCATGCATTCTCAAGTTATCCCTTCTATGACATCGATAATCACAAACTGCGCATTGGAATTTCTTCTCTGTGCCACATTGTTTCTTATGACGCCATAAGTTTCTGCCTAAAGAAAATTTCTGGCCACATCGCGAACACGTATGACGATTTTTGAAATCTGAAAAATTTCCAATTAAGCTTTAGTATTATGTTCATATTTTCGCTCATGATCCCGAAAATTGACGCAAACTTCCCCAAATTAACGAAAAAACTATTTGAGCTATTTTGATTTTCCGAGAAATCATTGCCATTCTCGAAAAAAAAATAATTAATGCAAAACAAATAAAAATAAATATTGAAATGATTCTAAAAATGGGAAATGAAGTAATAAAAACTAACATTGCAACAAAATATTAAATCGTTCCTGAAATTTGAAAATAAATAATAAAAATGAATATTCAAATAATTGTGAATATCAAAAATAAATATTCAAATAATTTTGAAAATTGAAAATGAAAGAAAAAAATCATTCGGAAAACTGAAATAAATAAATTAAAATTCGCATTAAGTTATTTCTGAAAATTAAAATAAATATTTGAAAATTTCTGAAAATTAAAAATTATTGAATAAAAATAAATATTGAAATAATTCTGGATATCAAAAATATATAAATAAATATTGAATTAATTCTGATGAGTTGAGCTTTGCAATACTCTATCGAAGAATCGGATTTAAAGAAAGATGAAAATTTTTTTTCTATTTTTATATTTTTTTTCATTTCCATATTTTTTTATCTCATATATATTTTTTTTTTGTGACATCCGTTATCAAAATTCAATTGAACCTATGACACCAAGTGTGAATTATCCTCAGATAAATAAAAATACGTATTCAGATATAAAATCGAAGTCAAGGTACATGAACAGTGAAAATTAAAGAAAACTTTCAATTCATTTTATTCTACAAAGTTTGGTTGGAACTATGTACAAGTCATATTCAAACTGTATAAAACAAATCGTATATCAATGTCTGGAACCTCTTCGATGTGTGTTGTAGTTGCTCCTCTGTTTGAATTTTTTTCCACACGGGCAGATAAAGCGTGGTTCTACACCACACTCGTAGTTCAAATGCCTGATCAAATGTGTCTTTTGCTTATAAGAGTTGGGACATCTCGGACACTGATATCTCCCTAACTCAGTAATTTTATATTTACTGTACCTCGATGACGTAGCAAGTCGCTGTTCAAACCAATAATCTAGAAATATTAAAAAATTACAAAACAATAAAAATTTGGCGAGCGAATTGCACGAAGAAGCGGTCACATCAAACACACACTCGACAACGTCCAAAAGAATGTGCTCAAGTTAAGAGAGCTGTCCGCAAGAAAAACAGTGTTTTTTTATATTACTCATGCTGGTCCAAGGTTCTCCTCAAGACTCATGTTAGTTTGGATAACACTCGGTCACTTTCATTATTTCTTATTTTTTATCTATTCTGTGTCCTTTTCTTTGGTAGACTGTGCAGAAAACACTTTCACTGATGATATTCCGTCCATTTCTAGCGTAGGAATCACTTATGAACTTCCTAGAAGTTAGGTTACTATCTATGAGAGATTAATGTTATGATAGGGAATGCATAGATCATAAGCAATAAAACCATTAATTACAAACTTATGTATATTCATTAGACACACATTTAAGTATTACAGGTTTGGCAAGGATACATCTTGGTCCTTCCCAAACTTCAATCTAAAAGAAAGAAGAGAGGGGCAAACACTGACAGCGCGTGGCAGCACCACGAATACTGCTTTTATAATCGACTCGAGTATTGCGGGCTCGAGGGCTAATATTTTTGAGCACTTTGTACATTTTTATTCATTTATTTCTTTTTAATTCCCAGAATTCTTTTAATGTTCATATTTTTTCATTTATTTTTTATTTCCACAATTATTCCAATATTTATTTTTACTCATTTATTTTCAATTTCCAGAATGAATTCAATATTAATTTTTATTCTAATTTTCATAATATTTTCATTATTTTCGAAGAATGTGTATGATTTTACTTACTGAAATCAAAAATTTTCATTTTCGTCATTCTATATTTATCCACATAAAATGATTCGTCGCCAACTTTCATCTCTGTTGCTCGCATCGCTATTTACCATACCAATAATTATCCTTGCCAAACCTACATATACAGAGCTACTATAAATACAAATAATTCCGCTGGAGAGCTATATAATATAATAATAAATACGATTTCAGAAGCAATTTCTTAAAAAATATGAAGCACTGTTTAGGAATAACCCTCGGTAACGTTCATACAATGAACTCGAGTTCTGTTCTAATATTGTAGATATCTCAAGAAATATCATAAACTACATGACTATAATTATTTTTTTCAACAATAGGTCGAATGTCTTATACGCAAATGTCCCTGGAGTTCTTGTTTGTAATAAAATTTACAGTTGCAAATGTTGCACACTAACTTTTTTTCCTGACCACATTCTACACGTTGGTGTCTTCTGAGATTGTTCTTGATCGTGTACGACTTATTGCATCTATCACATTGGAATCTTTTTTGAGACTGATCTGAAAAATACGTTCAATCCATTACGGCCACCCTGTGATTAGAACAAGGTATAGCTCACTACGATTTGCATTGCCAAACGAGCTACTAGTGGCCTGTTGACCGGCAAGACAGCGAGACAAAGAAGCAGAATACTAGGTTAAGGAAATAATTCATAAGTTTGTTATAGTTATGACAAGAGATTTTAGTGATCAATTACGATGATGAATATCTTACTTCTTACTCATAAACCATCCTTAAGCTAATATCACAACTATCAATCGCTGTAGTACCACTTCACGCAAAAAATCATTCCAGCGAACATGCTTCTAACTCAAATTTAAAAAATTTCGCGAAAATTATAAAAAAATATAAAAATAAATAAAGTTTTATAATATACATAAAAATAAAAAAAAAATAATATTTTCTATCCGCGAAAATATTGAAATAAAAGGTACATAGATCGATAAAAATAGAATCATAAAGAAATATTGCTTGCAGCATGAGCATCAACAACTAAAGCATTCAATTAGTCTCATTTTGTAATACCTTTCCGAACATTTTTACAATTTTGATTTACATTAAACTTTTCGTCTCCCAATAGAAAATGTTTGAAATTACCTGTAAACAAAAATATGCACTGGTGAGAAAGCCACAACAAATGTTAATTCTTCACTAAGACATCTACCAAAAATAATACTTTTTTCCAAATAAAATTCATTATTCAGTTATCAAATGGGGGTTAAACAAAAAACTACCGAACTGTTAAAATGTATTCAAAATTCAGAACAAAAGATATTACATCTAGATTTCGTCAAATCACAAATTATAAATATAAATAAAAATTGAACCAAATTAAACTTTTTACATACAACCAGAAAATATGGCGTTTCTTCTCATCAAAACTGGACAGTTACTCCGATGATTTGCTCAATTCGACCTTGTGAATTTGACGACAGTGTCTTTTCATGTCTTGCTTGTAGTAAAACCTCGCGGGACAGTAAAGGCACAGGCAATTTTTACTTTTTCCACATTCTATTTTCACGTGCCTGGAAAGGGTGTAAGTGTTAGCGTATCTTCTTCCACACTGCCAACAAATCCATTTCCTTGGTCCTGAAACAGTCTCGTCATATGCAAAAGCTCAAAAAAAAATTAGCTATCCCATCCTGCCCAAGAAGTGGTTAGTTTTAGTCGAAAATGTATTCGCGAATACAATTCCCTCAAGGAAGGAGAAGGCTGTTAGTTTCATGAAGTGAGTCTCGAAGAAGAGAATATAAGAACCTTCAACCAAAAAGTCTAACTGTAAGTAATAAAAAATGTCTAAAATTCAAAAAGATTTTTGTGAATTGTCTACAATAATCTGATCATTTCATGTTTTTTGTTCGATTATAATTTGCAAATTGAAATTTTCGCAAGAACCCCCTCTCAGGTGATAGGGTATAATTTTATCTTCACAATTTAAAAAAAAAATATCTAACAGTTTGAACAAAAAATATAACTTTCACAATATTTCCAAAAAAAAATTTTCCACATTTTTTTTTCGAAAATTGTCGAAATATCCTGAATCGATATTTTTTCCGGAATTTTTTTTTTTGGGGCCATCTAAATATAAGACTAGAACATTTTCAGAACCATACTGCGATCGATTATCCGAATCATATTTCACCTATAAACTCATTAAATCTGATAGTCGAATCGTATATTTATCAAATATCAAATATTGTTACAATGTATTAGGTCAAATTATAGTTTTTCATCTTTATAAATTTATTATTTACACAATAATCACACTGAAGACGGTGTTTTTTACAAACAACCATAAATGAAGATTTATTTGAATTTTCACCCAGATACTCGAAAAAAAAAATACGCCTATACTTCGAGAAAAAAAAACTTCTTTTTCCTAAAATGTATTTATAAAATAATTTTTTCTGGGCTTGTCAATAGTTACTTCCTAGAACACGATTTAAATTGATTTTATTCGACGGTTTCTTTTTTCCTCTTTTCTTTTTGTCTCCTATTGTAGAACCAGATGCGTAAAGTTTCTGAATCCTTATCTATATATTTAGTCAGTTGTACAATATCTTGTGTTGTTGGATACATATTTTCCTTGAAGGCGTTTTCTAAGAACAACTTTTCCCTTGGGGTGTACGAGGTCCTTGATTTACGCTTTGGTAGTGGTAATCCTACAATGGAACAGCATCAGAAAAATTATGAAACCAAAAAAAACAACAAACAACGAATTTTAAAATATGAGTGAAGCAGAACTTTTTCAAATAAATATTCGAAAAAAATTTGATTTTCAATTTGTTATTCTAAAAAAACTACAGTGGTCAGGCAGTTTGAAATGTATCATATTCTTCAGTAATATTTTTATCGAAAAAAAAAGTTTCATTTGATTTATCAATTTTCTGAAACCACACAAATCAATGCCTTGAGGATATAAAGAGATGACAATTTCCTAGTAATTTTATTTTCGACATTAAAAGTGTGTTGATTTCTTTATTTTCTACACTGAAATATATATTTTTTTTAAATTTATTTTCATGAAGGATATGAATAAATAGGAACACCTTGAAGAAGAGGGAAGTAAGGTTGAATAATGCCACTTCCTCACAGTTTATTTATATTATGCCTATATAATAATGGAAGAAGACTAGAAATTTGACAAATTCAAACATATTTCTACTAATGAATAATCTAAATAAATACAGAACTCCGATGGAAACGTTTCCATCAAGTTCAAATAATCACACGGTTTCAACCACATTCATTTGGTATCTATCATACAAAACTCAAGGATTCAGGTTACCACACAACTGTTTGGTACTGTGTACAATAAGAAACTTCAAACTTGGGCCATCCTTTAAATCGAATGAGAAAGGAAAAAATTAACATCCAAGAGCGACAGAAAACCAAACAAGAGTGTTGTTTTTCCTCGAAAATAATTGTTGAATATTTCCAGGAAATTCTTCAGTTCTTCACGTTCTGCAAAAAGTAACACTGACTTCAGATTTATTTTCTGGAAATTCTACTCAAAGATAAAACATGCACAAAATGCACAAAACACAACTTCTACAAGAAACGATAAAAAAACGTCACAAAAGAAAATGTTTTCAACAGAAAAAAAAGAATATTTCTTTCAGCCAAATGACTGGAAAAATATAGAACAATAAAATTCATCCATGAAAATGATTTTTTGGCAAAATGAATTCAGTGTCTTCTAAAAATGATCAAAATTTTCATTTGCATAAAAATGGGCTATTTGTAATCAGAGGGAAAATTTTCGAAAATCACCATTCAAAGTATGTGCATTTATAGCAACCACAATTTCAACAACCATGCTTCGAACTATCACTCAAACTAACAACAATGAAAATTCGGTAAAATCAAAACTCACATCCGGAGATTCAACATTAGCTCAAACATGCATTAGAATTGAACATTTTCTAATGACCTGACGTTATGGCGTTTCGATTTCAAATGAGCTTTCAAAGCATCTTGTCGTTTACATCTATACGGACAGAGAGGGCATTTGAACATTGGCCCTTTTCCACACTCGTATACCAAATGTCTTTTCACACTTCCTTTATCTTTGTAAGTTTTGTAACATTTTGCACATTGGTAAGGACCTGCGTTCATACCATAGATGTACTTGTCCACGTCTAAAAAATTATTCAACATTAGTGTCAATGGTTCAGGTACTAGAACAAGGACTATATAGCACACATTACAACGACATACTACTAACAAAATTAAAAAGAACAACAAATCGATCCTAGTTACATTTTTCCCGAAATTATTCAACCGATTTCGAAGATATTTAGATTGTATATTAATACTGTCTGAATTTTCATTCTATTTTCAAATAAATCCAAACAAAAATAATTCAGTAAAAATGTTATTGATTATATTAGCCGAAAATGGAAAGTAAAAGAAATTCATCAAATCAAATCATGGTATAATGCAAAAACAAAATTGATAAAATTCGAAAAAGACACAAATGAAAAACATCACATATTTGAAAATAAAAAAAATTATATCACAATTCATCACAGATTACCGCCCCTTTTTTTAAAGGAGCTTGAGAATACATTCAAAAACAGAATCAATGTTCTGAGTTAAAAAAAACAAATAATTTTCAGATATATACGCGAGAATAAAAAATCCTAGTTAAAAACTTTTCGTCAAATTAACAGTTTTCGCTTGAAACGCCAGTGAGTATTTTCACACATTCATAATCTTGATGTTTTCTCAGATTACACTTATGTTTGTAAACTTTGCAACAAGTATTGCAAACATAAAATGAGTCGCTAGCCAAATCATTTTTGTATTCTTTATTATTGCCTGAAAATTAGAGATATTATGAAATAACGATTACTAGAAAATTCTCTAAGTAAATACACTTTAAAAATAAAAAACTCCACCTGAAGACGTATACAACAATTTGTTAGAATTAATGCCTCCATGGTGAGAAGTAATGGCCTCCATGGTAAGAATTAATGCTCCCATAGTAAGAATTAATGCCTCCCATGGTGAGAATTAATGCTCCCATGGTAAGAATTAATGCCTCCATGGTAAGAATTAATGCGCCCATGGGAGAATTAATGACCTCCATGGTAAGAATTAATGCTCCCATGGTAGGAATTAATGCCTTCAAGGTAAGAATTAATGCGCCCATGGGAGAATTAATAGCCTCTATGGTAAGAATTAATGCTCCCATAGTAAGAATTAATGCTTCTATGGTAAAAATTAATGCCTTCAAGGTAGGAATTAATGCGCCCATGGGAGAATTAATGGCCTCCATGGTAAGAATTAATGCTCTCATGGTAAGAATAAATTCCCCCAAGGTGAGAATAAATTTCCCCATTATAAGAATCAATGCCCTGCCCCCATGGTGAAAATTAATGTCCCTATAGGAAGAATTAATGCCCCCATCGTAATAATGAATGATTCACCGCCAGGGTAGGAATTAATGCTTCCAGATAATATAAGAGCTCACACTAACAATTTTGTTCTATATCAGGGATAACTAAAAAATTTTTGAGTAACTAAAAATATAATTGATTATAAAATATTTAATATCGAAAACATACATAAACTATAACTACATATAACCTACCGAAAATATATATATTCTCTATTCGTTGGATGAAATTAAGAATTGCTATAAAAATTTTTTTCAATAACAGAGTGAACATATACCGGACCTAGAATCTTTATTCAACATACAATTAACACTATAAAAAGTTCCTACAACTATTTCATTGAACCTGTCATAAAACGATAACAAAATTCAAAATTTTGAAGATCTAGAGCGCAAAATGGGTTGAGGAAGAAAAACAAGAACATAAATTATGAAAAATTGAGTCTCTGATATAATAACTCATATTAAATTTTATGGTTAAATAACTGGCGATTATTGAGATAGATATTTTTTTTCTTCAACGCTTGGATAGTTCTGGATTTTTTTTCCCTTCAAATTATTCTCATTATATTCTGACGTCTAGCACAGTTTTTCGTTTGCCTGTGATAATTCAAGGAAAATTTCCTAGTGAAGCGGTCACCACAAAGGTCACATTGAAACATTCCCTGCGTCCTACCGCAATTGTACATTTTGTGATTTCGCAGAGAAGCAGAATGTTTGTACGTTTTGTGGCAGTTTCCACACTGGTGTATTCTAGGACCTAAAAAGTAAGATTTTGCAATAACTCTCATTTATATTGTTAATGTTATTTCAACTACACCAGAACCAGATCGGTAGATGAAGGCAGTTAATATTTACAGTATTACAGAGTATATCGGGAATTTCATCAATGTCGAGAAAAAATTTTATCAAGCGAAATACAATACCCTTAATTAGGGCAACATAAGAGATAGAAGTTGTCAATTCAGAATTCAAAATTTTGTAACTCACGAACTTTTAGGGGGAGTGGAAAAATATAATTAATCAATATTGTACCAATGCAAAGTTATATTTTCATGACTATTCAAATGGTTTGACCACAATGATTTTATTTTTTGAAATAAGAATAAAAAAAAATTCTCCACCCCCTCGTAATGAACATTTGGTATATTTTGAATTTCCAAAGAGAGGTATATGTGAAAATTCGATAGTGAGAATCCAAAAATTCCAAAAATCAAGGTCACTTTTTCGAAAAAATATGTTGGTTAGTATGATGTTAATCAAGTTGAAAAAATTACTATACCCCTAACAGTTCTCGAGTTTTCATAATGCAAAATAAAATTTTTTCCCCATATATATCTCAAAATGAAAACTTCATTGAAAATGAAAAAACCAAAAGACTGTCCTGAGAAAATTAAACACTATTTTCTAAAGTTTTATTGGGTACTATTTTCTAAAGTTTTATCATAAAATAATGAACAATTGCATAATATCCCAATGAAAATTATTTTTTCAATTATATATCAATCATTATAACTTCCTATGCCTTGTCGTAGCGTGCACCTTCATATTGTACATTCTCTTGAACATCATTGGGCAAATTGGACATTTGTGCACCTTAGTCCTAGAACAATCCTGATGGAAGTGTTGTTTCATGGTTCTTCGATTTTTGAAATCTTTTCCGCATTTGGGACAGGTAACATAATCTGGAATTTGAGATGTATTGGCATGTTTCGAGTCGTTGAGTTAGATAGACACAGAAATAAACTTACTTTCTAAAAATTCAGCCCCCTCTCCACCTAATACAATTTTCCATAATAAATAATCTATACTAATGAATTAATAGAATTGAAATATAAGACTTTCTTCGAATCAAGCGGTGATTTCTACGTTGACGAAACAGGTTCAACGATTTTTGTATGTTTGTTTGTGATAACCCCCAAAATGGGTACACCGAATTCGACAAATTTTTCACGGTTTGTTAGAAGACTTCACATGGAAGGATTTAGGCTATATTGTGTTTCGAAACTTGCCTCCGTATGATCGCTATCTAGAAAAAAGTAGGATAATCATTTTGTTTTATATCTCGATAACCGTACGTCATAATAAAAGTTTGATTCGACATTCTTGTAATAATTTTTATTTTATATGATCAACCTTCAGATCCCACTGCCCAAAATCTGAAAACTCAAAAGTTATGAGCGAAAATTAATCAATTCCATTCAGGTAATTCAACACTCCAATGCTTTATTGAAAAATAATCAAAAATTCATAACAATAAGAATACGGAACACTGATATCCAGCCAATTCAAATCGTTGAGCAAAAATAGCATGAATTAAAATTACAAAATCGCAATGAAAAAAATATTCGAAATTATTTATTATTGTTCACAGATCTTATGCCTTCTGAATTTGTGCATCTTCAAATTGTACATTCTCTTGAATTTCAGCGGGCACATTGGACATTTGTGCACCTTACCCTTAGAACAATCTTGTGTGAAGTGTTTTTTCCTCGTGTTTGGATTTTTAAAATCCTTTCCGCATTTGGGGCAGGTGACAGAGAGAGCATCTGGAATTTTAAATGTATTAAAAATACTTTTTCGACTGAAAAAAGATTACTGGAAGAAGTTTCGAATAGTAGTCCTTTTTTCAACAGCTATTTTTATGTTCCAAATAAAATAAGAAGGAAGGATCCTCTGAAATTTACACAAATCTTATTTCGGCCTTATTTTTTTAATATCCTCGAATGAATTTAACGAATTGTTTAGAAAAAATTACGAAAAGCACTGCCGTGAAGTCAGGAGCTTTTGAGCGCTCGTACATCCACCTTTTAGGTAGTTTCGCATTTTCCAGTTTTAGAAAACAATTGGAAAGATTTTGACAGCTGTCGAAGAAAATTTCAAGCCAAGGCGAAAATCAAGACTTCACGTCAGTGCATTAGGCAACCAATTTTTTCTCGATAATTCGCTAGAAATTTTTTTTGAAAGGATTTTCGACAGCTGTCAAAAAAATTCTGAAACTTACGGTATCTATGGTCTTGGTGATGCGATCTGGACAAAATTCGGAAGTAGTTTGAATACATTATTCCTCAGCTAGGTGCAAAATTTCATTCCAATCCAATCAGTAGATCGAAACTATCAGGAAAAAAATATTTTGAACGGCCATATTTATGAAACCCCTCATTGATGAACGTGACCGCGACATTCGCGATCCAAATCTACCCTGAAAATTTCAAGTTCCTAGGTCTTTCCGTTCAAAAGTTACAATTTTCTATGGTTTCTATGGTTCTGGTCATGCGATCTGGATAAAATGTTTTAATTTATCATTCGCGATTAAAATACAGAATTTCATCTCGATCGAATCCGTAGTTTCGAAATTATCGAGAAAACCAAATTTCAAACGACCATATTTACGGAACCCCTGGTATAATTTTGCTCATAGATGAACGTGATCACGACATTCGATATCCACACCTATCCTGAAAATTTCAAGTCTCTAGGTTGTTCCGTTCGAGAGTTATCGTGCTTACGGACGGCCGGACGGACAGACTCAAATTTTCCGACGGATTCTTCATCAGTGAGTTGAACTCTATCGTTTGAGACCATTTTCGGCTCAAAAATCGAAAAATACAGACATCGTGACGGAATGATATAGCCCTCGTGTAAGTAGTACGAGCGCTCAAAAATGTCTAGAATAAAAAAATGTTATTTATTATTTTATGAAAAATAATCTATACTGAGACATAAAATTTTCTATATGGAACTCGTTTGTGTGATTTTTACCTTTTTTTTTCTGTTTTTATGTTTGTATGTGCAGGGTTATCTCCAAAATGGCTGCACCGAATTTGATGAAACTCACACAATGTTTTAGAAGATTTCACGAAGAAAGTTCAGGAGTGTATTTTATATCAGAACTTTCCTCCGTATTGCCGCTAACTTGAAAAATAATTTTGCATTTTATCTTGCTCACTGTCCGTATAAAGTGAATGTAATTCGACATTTTCTTATTTCATTTTATTTTTATCTACCTTCAGATCGTATTGCCCCAAATTCAAAAACTAGAATTTATATATATATATAAAAGTTCGTGAAATAACTTTTTTTTATATAAATTCCACCGAGACAGGAACTACATTAAAAAGGGAATACGACACTGTTCCCGAATACTTTATTGAAAAATAATCAATAATTCATAAAATTCAAATGAGAATACAAAACAAATCGGTCAACAATAATGAAAATTACAAAAAAAAATAAAAAATACGAAGCAATTATCATTTCTGGATGTTATGCCTTCTGGATTGGTGATCTTTCAAATTGTACATTCTCTTGAATCTCAGTGGACACATTGGACATTTTAGAACCCTACCCTTAGAACAATCTTGTTTGAAATGTTTTCTCCTTGTAGTTGGATTTTTGAAATTTTTTCCGCATTTGGGGCAGGTAACAGAGAGGTTATCTGGAATTATAAATGTATTAAAAGTACTTTTTCGTCAAGAATATGAATCAAGGAAGTTTTGAATCGTTGAACTGTATAGTCCTAGAAGTTGAGAAAATTTGGGGAGCAAATTAGACCACTCGGGAAATAAACTTACCTTCTTTCTGAAAAATTCCGCTTATATCGAAATAACCTACTTCCGAATTAATGTTGTTCTCTTTGTCGAATTTTTAACTTTTATGTCTGTTTTCATGTATGTTTGTTCGGGATTATCTCCGAAATGGCTGAACCGAATTCGACGAAACTCGCACAGGCTGTTAGAAGACTTCACAGAAGAGGTTTTAGGATATATTTTTTTCAATTTGCATCCGCATTGCCCACATTTTGTAAAAAATAGAAAAATATTTTTTTCAGGCAAATTCAACACTTTCCCAATGCTTTATTGAAAAATAACCAACAATTCATAATATTCCAATCAGAATACGAAACACTGTTATCCAGGCAATTAATTTAAATTGACTAACAAAACTGCATAAAATAAAATTAAAAATCACAATAAATACAGATCAATTATATTTCCTTGATCTTATGCCTTCTGAATTTGTGCATCTTCAAATTGTACATCCTTTTGAATTTCAATGGACACAGTGGACATTCGTGCATCTTACTCTTAGAACAGTCCTGCAGAAAATGTGATTTCATCGTTCTTGAGTTTTTATAATCTTTGCCGCATTTGGGACAGGCCACAGACATATCCTCTGGAATTTTAAATGTATTAAAAATATATTTTGTCGTCGAAAAAGAGAAGGTACTTCAAAGCAGTTGTTAGTCCTTAAGTCATTATGACTTATATAGAAGCATTTTAGAAAAATTGAATCCTTGAAGATAAAACATGTAATATCTTCGATATTTCGCGCGTTTCATGTTTAAAATTTCTTTCTTCTTTGTTGTAAATTTTTTCTTAAATTATTTATCTCAGGATTGCAGGGCGTCAGAAATTTTTTCTGACCTTTGAGAAGGTCTACTAATCGGAAGTCAAAAACAACTGTAGAAGACAATTTTCGAAAAAAAATTATATGCAAATAGAAAAACAATAATCGAAAATATAATAATAACTTTTAATATGAATTCTATAAAATATATGAATGTATAATAGCTTAAAAATGGTTCACGAAACCAAAACTCCAATCCAAAACAAGATATAAAATTTTCGATTGAAAAAACCAGACAATGATTTTTCTTCCATAATTTATATGAACTCGAAGGAAAAGTATCAAAAAAATTTTGTTCGTCCCTCATCAACATTTACATAATGAAAACATACATCAAAAATTGAACTAACAAAACAGTTATATAATAATTAACTATGATCAAGAATTATATATAAAATACACTATAAATGTTTTGTTCTCAGTGCTTACATGATAACCAGCTCACGTCTCTAAAATCTGCAAGTTAAAACCTTAAAAAAATTCAACAGAAACAAAAAATATCCACCTATACAACTGAATTTATATAGAACATAACTATAACATAAATAATTAACACCATAATATAACTAAAATTGTACTTTAGAAACAAACAATGATCGAAAATCGGACGTCATCCCTTGAAGTTGAAGTGTTTCCTAAAATAATGATTTTTTAAGTGCTGCTTTCTTCGGAAGGAAATGAAGCACAAGTGACAAACGAAACATTTCTCTTTGCCGCAGTCCTGCCTTTTGTGCGAATTCAGCGTATTGACATTTTTGTACACTTTATGACACGTCGGACATTCGTATCCTAGAAAAGAATCGAATATTAAGTGTGTTCAAGAGTCAATTGGTGATGATAGTTATGCGGTTAGATTTTCCCAAAGAAGCATTAAGTTGATCTGCACAAACATTCCACTCGACATGGACACCCACATTAACATCACCCAGTGTTTATTAGAATATTCATAATTTTTTGTATGTACAATGTTCAACGTTTTTGATATTCGACGAAAACTGTTTGAAGTTCCTGGAATAGAATGGAGAAAAGTTCAACCAAAAAAAGAAGTAAGACAGGGAAATTGTATATCAATACTTACTCCGTTGAATTGAACACTTTTTTTCAGGATGGGGAATAATTTCCCTTTGCATTAATAACGAATCTGCAGCAGTAATATACAAGAAGGGAATTCGAATTGCTACTTTATTTCATTCGTCGTTTCATCACAATTTATAGAAATGGTATAAGAAACACTTTATCTAATATGGCACAATTTTTGAACTAAAATTAATGGCTCACTCTACAGAAACGTCTACATTATGTCTATGTTTTATGTGCAAGTTCAAATTGTACTTCCGATGACTCTTGTGCTGGCAAAATGGACACGAAAATTTTGGAACTTTCCCACACTCATTTTTCAGGTGCACACTCAAGTTCCTTTTGTACCTGTATCTTCGTTCGCATTGAGGACAAGGGTAGGACTCCACGTGGTTTGGCCCTAAAATAGTTCAAATGAAAGTATCGAAATTGTCCTCAAATTTATAGAAATCTAGACACGAACATTCAATCTACAACAAGTTTTTCTATGGGGCGATACTCACTAGAGGGCATGTCCTTTTGTACAACAAAAACTGAGGATCTGGAAGAAATTTTTTTTGTTTTCACCAACAGACATTTTATGATTATTCGTTGGACAGTGTTTCAGCAATGAATAATTTAAAATTTCAATTCAATGAATTCTATAAGTCTAGCTACAGATACCAATAATATTTTCACACAAAGCTGAAAAAATTGTAATAAATCTTTTTGATAAATTTCGTTCAACCTGTTATTTTCTTTGTATAATATCATTTTTCTGTTTCAGATTTCGCTCATCAGTTCATAATAAAGGTTGTGCAGAAGATGGTCACTGAAAAGAGTGATTTCTCCATTATTATTTCTTCGTTTTATATTAGAAACTGTCTTTATTTTAGCATTGCGAAACGTAGAACTTGGATGAAAGAGAATACAAATTCGAATAAATGCTTCACTATAAAACAATTAAACAAATATGTATTGAACGAAAATAAAAAATGAATGAAAGAGAAGATAAATTCGAATAAACGTTTTATTATAAAACAATCAAACAAAAATAGAAAATGAATAAAACAGAATACAAATTCGAACGAGCAATCAAACAACAACAAAAATAAAATATGAAATAGATAACAACTATGGTTGATGATCTCTTAATGTTATTCTGCGTTCCATCGTTTCTGGCCGTCTTCAGGGTAGCCTTGAGAAGGGTTTTTGACCGATTTATTTTTCACAAAATCGAGAAATTACTATAGAATCGAATGAAAATTAAAGCAAATAAACAAAATATTCATCGTGAATTATCTGCGCAGATTTTTTGGTGCTTGAGCATGTTATACCTGTGCGCAAACGCTTTCGAGCACAGCTGACAGAAGAATCTCTTCTCCTGATTGCATTCGTTTCTGAGATGCCTTCTTAGAGAATCTCCTCTTCTGTATTTGCGTCCACATTGAGGGCAGCCATAAGCGTATTCTGAAAATATTTTTATTATTGTCCAAACTGACAATTTTCGTCTCGGCGACACTGATTTGATGGTAAGATTGAAAAACGAAGAGAAAAGCAACCCAAGGCATGACTTCTTATGATTATTCGTTCAAACTGTTAGGATTTGATTATTTTAGTCATATTAATTGTGTATGATTGGAATAAAGTTTTTCTTTATGTTTGGTATTTGGTCGATGAAAATTTGTTTCGAATATATCTCAGATAATTGGTGGGAAATTCATACAACGGTTTCCTCATGAGGTGGTTTTGTCGGATATCCTAGAAAAGCCACTGGAAGTAGTAGTAGTAATTTTTTTATCCAAAAAAATATTTTGTTATCAAGTTGTGAAATCGTTCACATTTTGATGGTTTTGGAAAAATATTATTTTCCAATATTATTTTTTTTTTTCCATTTTTTATTTATTTTTTTTATTTATAGATTGTAATGAAAGAAAATGTTCGATAAAAATATATTCCACTTTAACAACCTCCATATCTTCAAAATTCCCATATTATTCCAAAAAATTCTTCAATCTGGATTGTGAAACCAACAGGTCAGCTTGTGTTTGACCAAAACGAAACGATGTTTCGCTTCTTTTCCACACTCACAAACCCATCTTCCTCTAACATTACACTCGTTCCTCAAATGTCTCCTGAGGGAATCCCTTCTTCTGTACCATCTCCCACAGCTTGGACATTGATGGGTTGCTGAAAATAACCCTAGTGAGAATAAACAAATCTTTTAGAACCCCATCGTCGATTACCCTGAAAGTTTGTTAAAACCCATCGAGGAAATTACTAGAAACATACATTTTCAAATTTTTTTCTTGAACTATTTTTTATGTTTTGCATTTTATTTTCTTACATTTCTTTTTTCTTTATTTTTCATTATTTTTTTTTGTATGATCTGTTTCTTTTCAGCTGATAGAATCATAAATAAAGTTCTAGTCATGAGGTAGTTTATTTTGAATAACTCAAATGGCACAATTACTCCAGTACAATATGAAATTAACTCAATAAAAAAACTAAAAACAATTCATTAACAACTAACTGAATGAAATTGATTGAAAATAAACTGTAAAATGACCATATACATTGTTGCTTCTTTGTGTTTATAAGGATGATATCTCAGTCGTTTCGAATAAGTCGAATATATTTAAAAAAACAAAAAAAATGAGAAGAAAAACTCAACAAATGCTGTCTTCACTATTTGTAATATCTCCCATAACTGGACTAGCTGTCTTATTTTCCTCATCCAATGGATGTTTGTAATTTTTATGAACTTTCAAATCGTATTTATGCTTGAATTTTTTACCACACTCGACACAAGCATATGAAGGCGTTTTTCCACATTCATATCTTAAATGCCTCATCAACGAGTGCTTCAATTTGTAACTTTTTGTACACTTAGGACACATAAAAATTTCCGAGTCTGGGAGGAGATCCACGTTTTCTTTTTTTCTTTTACTTATTTGCCTTTTTCTCTTCGGTGCTAAAAAACATAAATGAATGAATAAATTTCTATCGAATATATCGGATTACGTTAATTACTCCCTTCATTAAAATATACCATCTAAATAAACTTACAAATCAACTAATGTTATCAAACATACTTTCGATACTAGATATTTTTTCTAACCCTAACTATACTAATAATATTTTGATTTATTTCTATATAATATAAATATTATGTATGCATTGTTTTTTTTGGGAAGATAATATGTAATATTCGAATAAACACGTTATTGCCGCTTCTTGTAACGTCACAAGTGGGATATTCCTGAGTTGCCAGTTTCACTATTTTTCGGAGCTTCCGAGGAAATAATACTGTTTAATCTTAAGAATGAAACAGGCGAGATTCAGCAAACTTCGAACAGGAATATTTCTTTGGGAATTTATTTTGGAAAAACTTCACCGAAAAAATCCAACCACTTCTAGAATACCTCTGGAATCTTGATTTGTCAGAGGTGGAAGGAATTATTGATTAGCAATTTATTTTATCGAATGTTTATTTGAGACTTACCTTTTTGAATTACCTTGTCATTGATTTTTTGGTTTTTTCCAAAAAAAAAACTGAAATTAATTTCATTTGCTCTTTTGTTTTAATGATTAAGATTTGAAGTAAAACTTGCCGATTCCAAAAAAAACTTTAATGAAAATAACCAAATATACAACAAATCCTTGCTGTGAAAAATTATCGCGATGAAAAATGCACCTATTCTGCACAGTTTAAATTCAAATTTACAGATGACATTCATTCGACAAAAATATACCAAATAGTCTTCAGCAATAATAAAAAGATTCATCATATATATTTCAATCTTCCATTTATGAAATTTATATTTATTCTCAAGTCGAAAACAAATAAGTACCTATTTTTTTTTCATACTTTTTGGGATAACATTTCATTTCATGTGAAAATTCTTGATATGATCCCTCAGCATTTCTATGTCAAAATGTTTGAAACTGCAATCTGTACAGCCGTACTGAATTGTGGGGGCGGTTCCCTTACATAATTTCACATGATTCACGTGTTCCTCCCTTACACGCAGGATGCCACAATGGGGGCATCTAATTCTGTCTACTGGTTTAGGAAGTTCTTCGATGTCCCTTTCGCAAGCCAGTTTCTTTTTTGTTGTAGGTTTCAAATCTGCTGGTGACATACTCAAGAACAGTTTCATCCTCTCGTGAGATATTTTGGGGTGTGTTTTGCTCTTCATCACCCTAAATTTTTCGCTTTTTCTATGCGCAATAAGTGGTTTGACACTACCATGTCGAACTATAGAATACTTGGACTGTTTTTTTCTTGATTCTTGCAGGTTCTCGAAACTAACGAAATTTTCTTCATCGTTTTCGTCTTCTTCTTCGTTTTCGTCTGGTTCTTCGCTATCGTCGTCCTCGTCATCTGAAATAAAACAATGTTAGAAAATAGTGGCATTTGAAGGGTAGTTGAGAAAAATTTGTTGAAATCGAAAAAAAATTAAAAAAGTTATTTTATTTTATATGTATTAATATACATAAATAAATGAATATGAATACCTATCCACAGATCATCAAATAACATCCAAATCATAATTCAAATGATATAAATATGAAATCCCAAAACAAAACAAAAGGCTGTCCGCACTCACCCATTGCTAAATCGAGAAAATAAAATAAAAAAAAAACTATGAAGAAGCTATACGTAATTAACCGCACAAATATACTTACACAATAACTTTTCTACATCTCGTCGTGGGTACCTTCAGTAATCACGAAATTGTAAACAATAATAGAATGAAATGATTATAATTCACAAAAATTGGGGTGGAACACCAAAATTGATGTTAGTTTCTTCAAATAAAAAAAAAATAACGAGCAAAAATTTATTACTTTTACATATCATCGATATAAAAATATTGATAGAAAATACTACCGTAACCTAAAAAGCGGACCTAAATAATAAACAATGCGCTAACAGAGCTATAAAATTACATAAATAATTGGCGAAACAATTATTAGGATGTGCGAAGTAAATGAAAGGAACTTCTCTGATTGTTGCGGAATCACAAATTGCTGATTGAGTATTATCCATTATCGGGTGGGGCATTTTTTTTAATTTCTACCCTTCACCTAAACGTATTACGTAAATGTAAAAATAAGCAAAATATAGCTCTAAATATGGTACAATTATTTCAATGTAGATACATAGAGAGATTCGTTGTATAAAAATTATTCAACATCAAAGTCACAAACATTGAAACAAAGTATTCTTGAAATATTTATAAAGTTAAAAATGCACAGCTGCCTCATTCAAAATATTTTTCATTAATATCTTCTTGGATGATGAATTCTCACTATATAATATCCATAAAAAAATAGAGAGCTTATCAGAGAACATACCTCATGATAATGTCAAATAATGACTATAAAATTTAATTCGAGATATTTCGAAAAAGCACCTACGAAGCAGTTAACTTAACTTGTAACCCTATTAAAAAAAATTAAAGTAAATAAACAATGTCTTTTCAAAGGCACCGTGATGATTCATATCAAAAGGAATAAAAGGTAACAACTAGTAGTAACATGCTGAAGGAACATCTTTCTAATTTGAGGCACGAATAATTTTTTTGTTCACTATTATCACATTTATTGGTAATTTTAAATTGTATCGACTCGATGTCAATTTGAGAATTATTTACATATTTATTGTCAAGAAATATCGTTAAGGCCATTACAATATCACACTTTTTTTAATATTAGGAGATTGTCGTAGAAACTTAGTGGGCAGTGAAGGTTGTAAAACATCTTTCTGCTCCTCCTTTTCGAATCAACAAAAAGACGTCTTAATGAGAGATTAATGGAAAGTGAAACATAGTGAACACAACATTGAAAGAATAAAAAAAGGAAGTTTATAAAGAGATCTGATTCCCCGAATATTTCCGGATGAAACTCCGAAACGTTTAAATCCTACTTAACAACGTAAAATATAAAATGTAGAATATTTGAGGGGGATCCGCGTTAAAAATGAAAACAGTGAAACCCCCTAGTAAAAAGTGATGAAAAAGATTTATAGGAAAAAAGTGATGTAGGTTTGGCCTCTTACCGCTTTAGTTTCTTGGAGAAATATTGGATTGGCGCGAAATTTTCTGTTCAATAATAAAATCGGTTTTAAGGAAAATTTACTCCTTACGAAAAGTGCTTTCCTTCCTTTCAAAAAAAAGTAGTTTCTGAAATATAAATATTAAATAAACCGCAAAATTTTCACTGATTTGTCTCAGGGCGTCAATAAAGAAGAAGGGGGGGCTATTACGAATTTCTGCGGTTTCTGAAAAGGGGGTAATGGGGGGTAATTATTTATTCCCAAAGAAGTAATCCGCGAAATTATTAATTTGATCTTGGCGATAAAACTAAAAGTTGAAAAAAGATCACGCCAAGTGAAGGGTTGAACCGAAAATATCATATATTTCAAAAACTACGCAACACATCGTATTCGAACAAATGCTCGTTTGAAGTGTTTCTTATGTTCAACTACCTCCATATTTTTTCAGAATTTTCCACCCAATATTTCAGAAGTTACAGGAGGGGGTGGCACGACTTCAGGGGCTCATAACTCGGCAACTATCGACTTAACGAAAAAAGTCATTCTGGAACATTGATGGTATTTTCGAAGATTCATCCGATTCAACTATGCCCCCCACAATCACATAAACTAGATTTTTTTTCATCCCCTAATTTTTTTTTATAGCGTTTTATAGAATCGTGACAAAAAGGTACCAATCCAATATTTCCCTACGGTAAGCATCAAATAGGAACAACACATGAGTAAATAGGGCGCTTCTAAAAAAAAAATATCGATCGACTTCAATCCGAAGTACAACCCTATTCTGAAGCAGTTGGACTTGGGGTTTTTTTCTCGGCTTTCACGGCGGAATAATCTATATCCTTATGCATCCTTTCCATATGCCTCGCCATGTGCATCTTCTGCTTCGCCTTGTAATCGCAATATTTACATTTGAACTGGGGGGCTTTGCCGCATTCCCATTTCTGATGGTTCCTCAAGGAACTCTTCAGCTTGTAAATTCTTCCGCAATCGATACAAGCGTGTCCCGGCCCTTCGGAAACTGATCGATTCGCACCCCCTTTTTGGGATTTAGCGGCGGCGGACTGGGCGAGAGTTTGGATCATCGACTCCCTCAAGCTTTCTCTCATCAACATCATGGGTAAGGCTATATGCGAAGGCCATTTAATCGATAAATCCTCGGCTGGAAAAAATCAAGAATTAGTATGGAAGTCGAAGAACGCTCGTAGCACCAATACAAACTAACTATGGCTATTTACAAACTACAAACGAAAAATAAAACGAAAATCCACAAAATAAAATCGAGTTTATTCATCATCATGCGAAAATCAACAAACAAAATATAAAAAAATCATAATAACAAATAAAGTATAAAACTCATTCGAATCGAAAATCAGAACAGAATAAATTTATACATCATTAGAGTAACTTACATACATGCGACCACACATTGAAGCAAATAAACACATAAACACTTAAAATGAGGATCTGAACCAATGTTGCCAACCAAAAAAAAATAGAAGTGAAAATTAAATTCTTCAGTACAAATTATTTCATCCAGCTTGGCAACACTGCCCCGAAGATGTAAAATTAACAAAACAAAGATCGACCTTCAAAACATAAGCTTCTTCCCACACAAACACACAAATAAATTAATATAATTACTCAGCCTCCTTTTTGAACATCTCAGGATTGTTCTCAATGACGAGACCAACTTTATCCTTGTGCTGTCGAATAATGTGTCGCATTTGATGCGCCTTCCTCTTACACCTTTGAGGGCAGAAGGGGCATTGAAACTGGGGTTCTTTTCCGCACTCGTAAGTCAGGTGACGTTGTAAGGAATCTTTTCTGATGTAATGCCTTCCGCACTGGGTACATTCGAAATGACCCCTGATCCTGCTATTCGACGATGTTGGTCTTCTTTTTGGTTTGTCCTGATCGAATTCTAACTTCACTTGGGGTTCTTCGATAATGCACTGACAAGGTAGAACTGAAAAATTCCTGGATCAGATCAAATCTTTAATTCACAACTAGGGGCAACTCGTTATGTTCTACCAACTAATTTGTAAAAACATTCAGTGAAGTCTACTTTAAATTTATTTGTGTTTTCAGCTTCGACAGAAAGTAACCCTGAATTTTTAGACAAAAAGTAAAAAACGAATAGCATTGCATGTAAAAACTTAGTGAACTCAATTAAAGGAATGAATGATGCGAAAATATATTTAAACTTCTGTTATAATCGAAATTAAACATAACACAAAAATAACAAAGGGATAATGATAATTTCTTCTCATATAACATCCCATTTTGGTATAGCAATACTGTGAACTTTCATCATATGTCGCCTAAAGTTTCCCCTTTGATTCGTGTTGTAAGGACAAATGGGACATCGATGTTGTGGTGCTTCACCACTGCATTCATAAATCATGTGATTTCTCATCGAACCCCTCCACTTGTATCCTTTTCCGCAACTCGGGCATCGATAATGATGGAAAACTAAAAATGTTAAAAATTAAAGGTTAATGAAGGGAAGTAACCGAAAGTTTTCATTTCACTTGACCTGTTAAAAAAGAAAATCAAAGAAAGATAGAATTTTAACTTTGTCAAAATAAAGTATGTATTTCGCCCATTTCATTCATTTTTTTCGAAATATTTTTTGATTCCCGAACTGCATTCAACGAATGGAACAACATAACCTCCACAATTCAAATTTACGCATATAATCAGAATTGCCAGATAGACAAATTTATCAACTCTCAAGAAATAAAAGTGGCAACATAGACACGAATTTCTGTCATAACCTGTATAAAATGAAACTCAACATCAATAAAATGATGGAATGTTCTTTAATTGTGTTTGTTTAATTTTCTTCACTTCGTATCTTTTTATCAAAATATTGATATAGTAGTATGTCGAGTATTCTTCATAATAGTTTTTCGAAACGTCTAACCGTTTCATTACTTCAAAATTGAAACAATGTTGATTTGATACATGAGTTTCAGATGCTGTCAAAAATTCATGCTTCAATTTCACTTTCAATTAAATTGTTTGAAACGTACAATAAAATAAAAGGAAATTATCCCACTACAAACTGCATATAAATTCCTTTCTGAATTCACCAAGCCAAAAATTATAAACAATCAAAAGAAAAAACAAAAACAAGATAATCAAAGAAAACTAAATCAACATAAGAAATAAAGAAATTAAAATTCACGAGATACCAAACCAAAACTTTCACCGAAATCGTATAATCCAAATAAGCAGTAAAACACAGTACATAACTAAACAAACACAACACTCGCACTGAATAAACCCATTCGAAATAAGGGAACGTCACCTCATTCTGGGAATAAGAAAACCGTCGGAAATACTCGGAAAAAGTGGTTATCTCCACTTCTTCGGCATCCACTCTACCTGGAACTATAATCCATTAAATGGGAAGGGACAGAATTTTCATTTCAATGAGGGTTCGTTGTGGTGTTTAGATTTTCTTCAACAGAACTTAAACGGGTATTCAATAAATTTGCCTGCATAAAGATCTCTATTTGCCTTTATGGCCAAGGGTCGAATTTTGGCTGACAAGTAAAATTTCAGGTAGTTTATGTTATGGGGAACAAGAAAAATCCAGCTATTTCTTCAATGTTCCATTTTCTGGTGGAATAACTTCGCAGAATGTGATTTCGAGAATTCCCGTGAAAGAAATAAATGAAAAAGTATTTCCAAGGAAAAAAAGTGCTGAAATGTAAAAAATGAAAATTATAAGAATAAAACATTATTGAAAATAAGACTTATACAAATGCATTGAAACAAAAAGAAGAATTATTTCATTGCTTGATCTATGTTATTCTGTGGGTAACATTCGAATATGCAAGATTACCTTTTTTGTATACTCGACAAGCTTTCGAATCTGTAACTCACAGAATAAGAATGAAAAAAATTATTTGTTCCCTTTTTAGTGTATTTGTATAAAAGCTTGTCTCAAAAAATATTGTTGTTTATAATTTTTGTTCTTAAATTTTTTCATCCACAATTGATAATTTTTGTTTTATTTTTTCATTTATTTTCTACTAGTCCGTACCATTCATGATGTGAAATGAAACTTCTGAACTTCAAATCTCCATATAATTTATTTAAAATTTTATACCTACTATATCCTCTTATATTTAAAATTCCTTTACATTCATCGATAATAATTTATTTATATATTTTCTTTATTATTATTCTCCATATGCATACGATTTATCAAACATATTATTCATTTCCTTAACATTCAACATGTATTGTTTGGTCTTTAACTCTTGCCTAGATTTAACCATATTGTGTTTTTGTTGTAAATGACACTGCAGACTTTGCACATATTTACAACTATATCCACATATATCGCAGTAAAATTTTGTTGGTGCACCACAGGTGTATTTGCTGTGGTTATAAAGCGATCCTTGATGTCGAAAGTTCCTAAAACATCTTTCGCATCGATACTGACCATCTGGAAATGAAAATATTTATAATAAAACTAATTTATTCGACGAATTCTATCTATCTACGACATTCGTCCTTCCCTTGATGAATTTGTAGTGAGTTTAACAAAAAAGGACAGACAGATGATAAGTAGCAGTGATAGATGTCAGTGATTGATAATTTATATCGAATAATAATATTTTTCATTGTAATACTCAAATCCTCCTTTTATTTAAATACTTCAATCCCCATGATGGTCAAGTTCTCTTTCAAGTGGCTAATAAGTCGCGTTACTTAAATCAGCCTGTATATATCTCAGATAAATAACAAAATTTCACCCTACATAAAAAAAAAAGTTTAATAGCAAAAAAATAAATTTCTAATATCAAAACATCAGTAGAATTTCAACACAACATCTTTTATAACTCAGTCGAAAAGTTGTCTAACATATAAATAATCACATCATATAATAATCATTTTAACATTTTCTGTGTCTGCGATCATAGAAGTTGCATCCAAATTTTCTGGATGTTGTTTTCTAATATGCTTCAAAATATTGCACCGAAGATGAGATCTGAGACCACAAGCCATGCAAGTGAATTTTGGCGGTTTTTGACATTCGTACTTCAAGTGTCGACTCAAGGATCCTAAAGTACGGTATCTTCTATCGCACTGTTCGCAATCATAAGACCCTGAAAATATAATAATCAATTATCGTTAATAAGGTTCTTCTCCAAACCACCTTCGTACTTCTCATTGTTGAAGTATAGGTTAGGTCAGGTTAGGTTCAGTTCAACTTCGTACGTCAGGATTCCCTTTCAACTGCAAATATTCTCAAATTCAATAAAAAAAATTATAAAACTAAACAATAACGGTATAGAATAAACGACAAACCGAAATTTTTTTGGAATACTGATTTGTGAATGGTTCCAAAAAAAAATAAATAAAGACAACAAAAGGAAAAGTTGAGGAAAGCACATTTATTGTCTTCAAAAAATCTAAAAATTTTTACAAACCAGATGAAACAAAAACTTCATTCTCTTCAGAAGAATAACAAATAATTCAAAATGAATAAATAAATGCGTTACAACGACTTTCAAGCAACACGTGAAAAAGAACATATCATGTGCTTATTTTTTATATGCTTTTTTATTTCGTTATTTCTGTAACTACGATAAGGGCAATATGCACATGAGAGAGGGGGTATTTTGCCGCATTCCACCCTCATATGACGTGCTAAATTCTTCCTAGCACTGTAGATTTTTTGGCAACTCGGACACACGTAGCCACCTTCAGTTCGGAAATACTCATATTCTATCAATGTTTTCTCTTTTTTACCCCTTTTAACTTCAGTTTTATTGTCCAATACCACTTCAGGACAAACAGTGTCTATTCTTATAAAAGTGGGTTTTAATGTATCATCCGAACTTTCAACCGCTCCCATGTTGACATCTTCAACAATGGTGATAGTCAGATCTTCCATGTTCTCTCCTTCCACTACTTCTTCCATGACCTTCTCCAAGCAAAGGGTTTCACCAGGCGTATGGGAGAGTAGAGGATCCAGATTCAGAGGATCAGAGTCAGGGTGGATGACTTCGAACGTCCAGTCTGTCAGATTGGCGTCCAATTCTAGATTCGTCGAGTTTTCTATAATTTCCATCGAATCATCTAGAACATAATTGAATGAATATTTCTGAATGGCTCTTCCCACTCCAGAAAGATGAAAGCAGTTAAGATTATAATTACTGAAGTCTTCGGTATTACTAAAGAATATAACAAAAAGCTAAACATCTAGCCATTAAGTGTGAACAACAAATACACCCCTTGAATTGCTACGTGAGATTTAAAATTTTTTTATGAATTTGTTTATTTGTACCCCTTTCGTCAACACTAATTGGTGATATATGCAATACCCAGATTAAGTGCACAAATTCGGACTTGTCAGAGAAAAGTGTAAAAATAAAACACAATTTTCAAATATTCCATTTTATCTTCCAGATAAAAATATAAAATATTAAAAACAACTCATAACAAACAACATGACACAAGGAATTTTCATTCTTAGATCGATACAGGTTCACTAAATTAAATATGAACTTTTGAAAAACAAATCGAAGAACAGGGATACTAAAATATACAAGAAAAAATGTTTGAAAATATTAGGGATATTTTGAAGAAACAATATAGCCTTTTTTTGAGTGCTTGGTTTCTGATTAGGACAGAATATTTTATTGGGTGCAAGAAAATTTTCATTGTTGAAGTCACTGGGATATTTATAGATACTTTCTGTCTCATTTATAATTCATCTTGAATGTATCATCAATTCGACTATTAACTTATCACCAGAAAATATTGTTTTCAATCAAATACCCTTTATGGAAAAAAAAATATCTCATGATAAAAAATTATATGGAAAATTGATTATTTCGAAACTTTTCTATATTTATTCATTTCGTAATTTAAATAGATTTTAATTAGGTATTTGTGAAAACCTAACTTACTCAACCTAACCTTACCTATTATGGAAAAAATGTATCTCATGATAAAAAATTATATATACATTTTTTCTTGTATATTTTAGATGCCTATTGAACTTGATTGTCATCTTTTTTTCAATCAGTAAAAAATTTACAATACACAAATTAAAAATATTGATATAAAGTATATAAATAAAATATCAAATCGATAATAGTTAGAAAAAAATAAAAGAACAAATGGTAGACATAAAAGGTATCATCTACAAAAAATATTATGAAATAGAAAACTTCATTGGCAATGGATGACTAGAAAATAACGAACTATTGAATAAGTACATAAAACTAAAATGAAATAAATATTTGTTTGATTTTTTTGTGAAAAGACCAAAATATGAAATCTTATATTTCCTGTTTTCTTCGTTGTAGAATTTTGTATAAATCCTTTTTTTCCTCATGGATAGATAAATCGGTGACTTTTGACATGAGAAGCCAAAACATACGCCCTTCTTGCCTTATAAGGACAATGAGGACAAGACAAAATGGGATCAACCCCACATTCTTGTCTTATATGTCTACTTAGAGTCTTTTTGTGATGGTAAATTTTTTTGCACTTGATGCATTCATAAACATTGGGAACAGACCACAGTTGACCCATTCCAGGAAGAGTTTCTTTATGTCCTAGAAATTAATGAGCAATATTAATCAATATAAATAGAAGGGAGAATTGATGACAACAAGCATTCCACTAGGCAGGCTGGCTCTTCTAAAAAAAAATACCTCAACATGAAAATTTTATTTTTTTTTCACGTTGATAATAAACAATTTTCGTGTTATAAATTTTCAGTATAGATGGTTAATTATTTTATAAATTATATGTAAAAGGTTTTCATGAAAACCTCCACTTACCTCAGTGTCCCCTATTTGGCTATGAGCTCCTGAAGCCATCCTATTGTCTCTGTAAATGGCTTTAGGATACTGAAAAATGAGACCGCGCAGCGGTCGTTGTAATTGCTATTCTCACATAGATTCATGTTATGCATTTTGCTAATCTTTGGTGTCTTGTTAGATATTTATGAGGCACGTCCAAAAAGTAAAAATAATCTGCTTTTATATTTTTCTGGAATTGTTGTTGATGAATATGTCAGTTGAGGTGAGGAGGGAAGAGGTTATAGATGAAGTTTGTAACAACAAATTCTTCAAAAGAAGTATATTTTTCCATCCTTAAGATTTTTCTTTCATAGCGATAACAAAGAGATAAGAATAAAATCAAACAAATTGCACGTGAAAATGTATAAAATACATAAACAATATCAGTGAAATGAGACAATTCTTGGCACTAAAACCATCCTAATTTTTTTGGAATTTTGTTATTGTCACCAAAAAGTCGTCGACTCAACAAGTAGTGTCATTCATCCCCTCAACACCCTCAAACTCGTCATAACTTTCTGCATCAGTATATGTATAGTTCTCATCATAAAAATTCCCACCATCCTCCAATACTTCAGTTTTCACCATGTCCCCAATATTTTGGGGTATATACTGTTCAACCCCTAATCGAGGCTTGTAGACCAAATTCTTAGGTCTCCTCTTGCCTTTCGAACATCTGGAGCCCTGCACGTTGCTTCTTTGCGTCGAGTTCTTCAGGATGGTTTTGAAAAACCGTTCGCACGCCTCCATGGTGAAGCTTGCATCTGCTAGGTGTACCAATCTGAAGAACATGTTTATGACGTTGGTGTGTACCTTAAATGCTATCTTTCTGTTCTCCCCACGGGATCCTCCGGCCCAAGAGCACTGAGGCATGAACTTCCTGGAGAAAATTTTGTCTATCAGGGAATAACATACGTTGGTTCCGAATTCGGTACCACTGGTACCGAATATTACTGAATATTTTTCTAGGAAACTTTGGAAGTAACCTCCATCAGCCAAACTTCTCTCCAATGTTTCCAGTTGCTCAACATTTTCAATTATGTTGAAGGAGGTGTCGTCGTTTTTATCGAGTTTCATCTTGGAAGGGTTTGGTACTTTTAGACGAAGGTCTAGAGTATCTGACTGAACTGCGAGCTGTTTCATTATTATTTGTTGATTTTTCAGAATGTCAGCTAGACCCTCAAGAACAGCGTCATACTTTTTGATGTCCATCAAAGATATGTTTCCTGTTGTGGAATTTCCTACATCCGATGTTGACTCCAATGGTACTAACTGCCTATCACCAGAAGCAACAGGTCTGGTGTTCGTTGATATTGATCCAGTGGCTGTACTAACCTAAGAAAATTTACAAAATCAACGAAGAGTGCTTTCAGATTGAATGAATTTTTACCGTCAGCTTGGAAGCTTCTGCTGTTGATTCTACCCTTTTCGCGAGGTCCACACTGCGCTTTCTTTTGCGAATTGGGTTTGTTATAATAGTCACTTCATCGTCCATTTCCTTCCTCCCTGGTCTGGAGTATTTTTCTTTCATAAGTTTAACGGCCTTCATTTTCGGACAATCAGTTTTTTTTTTGAGCGATTTCACTGAAAAAACGGCCGGTTAATTCTCTTCGTATTCGTACTCGAATTTAAACAGATTAATAAAATAAGTCTTCGAAATAATACAAATTAAAAAAAATTTTTATTTCTGAAACAGAGTTTTTTTTCGACGTGTTCTTTTATCTCTTGTAACTTCTTTCATATTTTTTCCTTTTTTTCCATTGAGTTCCCCGTTTAATTTTTATCGACAATCAAATCACTTATTTCCGAAAAAATATTTAATGAAATAATTTTTTTTATATACTTGAATCCTTATTCTGGAGTTAATTTATTTCATTCTACTATGTTTAACTCATCAGAATAGTTGTTATACCTCCGTATTTATTTATTTACAAAGTCAAGTACTTCACATTATGTCTGTTTGTTTTTGTTAATTGTTTCTTCCATGTATATGCATATGGTTAGTAAGGCAATATTTATAGAAGAATCGTTGTTTACAAAATTTGCAATTGAATTGTTGTTGTTTTCCACACTCTACTCGGACATGACGTCGTAAAGCATCTTTCGACCTGTATTTTTTTGGGCATTTCGGACAAGCATTTGCACCTCCTGGAAGATCAAAAGTTAATTTTAGTCATTTGGAAATTTCAGAAAATTCAAACTATTCCTTTTTCGAAAAATACAACTGATGATTGTTTTCTTTTATTGTTTTGTATGTAACTCAAGATGGGATGCTTGTATGCCCAAAACATGAATAAAGTTTATCTAATCTACTCTAAAAGACTACTGTGAATTTCATTTATTCATTAAAAACAAAAATAAAAAAAAATATATTAACTCCACTACTTAGAGACTGGACTATGTATCTATATCGTATTTTTAAGGTTAATTATATCCTTAAAGGTATCGCGCAATCGAGTGTTCTTTCATTCTGCAAAATAAATAAATGTTGTACTTTCTTATTTATTCATTCATAATTTCACATTTCAATTCTATCAGCTTGTTGGTGAAATTTTCAACCATTTTATTCCTTGAATATTTTTTCCTCTTATTTTTCGTTTGTATCAAAGATATTTCGAAAATTTCTTTGGGTTGAATGAAATTTCAAAATCAAATGATTGTATTCACACTATGAAAGGCTCGTGTATGGCTCAAAAGACAATGTTTATAGAAAAACGGTTGTTCACAGAATTCGCAAAAAAATTTTGGTTCTTTTTCACACTCTATCTGAAGATGTCGTCGTAAAGAATTTTTCGATTTATATCTTCTTGGGCATTTTGGACAAGCATTCGCACCTGAAAGATCAAAAATTAATTTCATTTGATCCGAAATTTTGCCTAAATTTTGAATATTTTTATTCAATTTAACCTTAATTTTTTCTTTTAAATTTTTTTATTATCTTCGACTAAACATGGTTATATCCCCGCATTGGTTTATCAATCATTATTCAGTATTATGATTTCAAAAGAATAACCTTCTTGTTTGGATTGATAATGTATAAAAAAATTCATTAGTCAAAAATAATATTGGTATGATATGTAAAATGGAATGAAAGGTTACAAGAAAGTTATCAATTAACCACATTTTTTTCAAACTTTTATTTCTCATCTGTTTTCAACATTAACTTTTATATAACGTCAAAAATAAATAAATTGCTATTTACAATATCTCTTCATTATTGTGCATCAGTCATTTTCAAACTCAATTCAATTTTGTAAACATTATACATATTATTTCGTGTAATTCTTCAAAGCA
Organism: Aphidecta obliterata; assembly: GCA_963966015.1. Lineage (NCBI taxonomy): Eukaryota > Metazoa > Arthropoda > Insecta > Coleoptera > Coccinellidae > Aphidecta > Aphidecta obliterata. Next base: position 45,177,049 of record OZ014428.1, on the reverse strand, counting down.
CTTTTATTACAATCGTAAAATGTGAAGTATAAGTAGTATGATATATTTATTTGTATGTAGTGAATAAGGCCTCATGTAGGAATTTTCTTTTTTTGTTCTTCACCGACTCCAAACTTTTCATCACGGAAATAAACCTATATGATCCCTCAGGGTCCTTCGAGGGATATTATATTTTTTTGAAGCTGCTCTTTGGGTTAAGAGTCCCTTAGATATTTCGTAAAGAGCCGCATTCATATCTGGTATTGTCCATTTGGTACCTCTTCTCTTGGCTCTCAGAAGACCGTTGAGAAATTCTGAAAAATTCAACATTATTTTTTCTTGTTTGTTTTAAACGAAAACTTTTTTTTTAACTACGATTTGTCTAGTTTGAGTAAGCTGCTCACTGAAGTCTACCATGTCATAACAACTGCCATGCTACATAGATAAACTCAATTAATACTGACTACTTACACTTGAATTTTTCTTTCTTTTTATATTAAGTTATTATCTTAAAATCTCTTCGGTAAGTTTGATTTTGAATTTCAGTTGAAATATATAACTCAAGAACCATAAGGAGTGGAACTTTTTTTTCGACTGAATGACATCATGCCACCTTCAAGTTTCTATGTTGAATAGTTGGTCAGTGATTATTTTTTCTTGATTTTAACTTTTCTTTAATTTATAGTCTTCAAGATTTTTGTATTTCCAACAGTGAAAAATACTAGGAAAATTTCCTTGTTCATCTATGATATCATCTCAAGAAAAAGTAATGAAGAAAACTAATCTTTAACATCGAATTGAAAGGGTAAAAAATAATTCGTTTTCGTGTAATATCATCTACTTTATATCGAAATTGTCAAATAATTATTTGTACTTACATTACACTTATTCATATAAAATATAAATATTAAACATTCATTTGTACCACAAATACAAGACTAGAATAACTGAATAAAAATAAAAAATATACAGTTCATAAAAAAAAAATATATAAGCGATAAAAATATGTTTGATCGATATTTGACTAGCACAAGATAAACGAGTTTTTCTAAGCGAAAAGGCAGAATTGCACCAAGGAGAGCCGGTAACTATTTCTATTATCCCAATTTTTGAAGCTTCACTTTATGAAGTTAATTTAACCGATTGCTATAAATATTCACGCCGAAAAAAAACTAATCGAAATAATTTCAGTTGATTTTTCGAAGTACACCCCCAAAATTCATTGAAATAAACAAATAATCCAAAAAAAAATCAAACAATAAATTTTTCAGATAATTTTTGAAGCGTCAAATTTTGAAAAAATTCTTTGATCAATAATTACATCAAACCACTTTTTTTTTATCTCAGATTAGAGCCAAAAACTAAAAAAAAAACTGGATAATTGATCATTTAATGTTTCCTTAAGTATTTTCTTAAAATTAAAATGGCACACGAAAATATATATTAAAAATATATAATATTGGTGATGACAATGGTAATAAATAAATGATTAGAATAAATATCGCAATAAATAATATTGACTAACTTAGTACGTAGCATCTTAGGTTAAGCGATTAAAAATAAATGTATGACTAGTTTATTTCCGTTTTCGACTAGATATTCTTTGTTAATCTTCTTCATTTTTAATGTGATCTTGGCTTCTCTTACGCAATTTCTGAATGAATATATCGTGGGTGTGTCTCATGTGCTTCAACAAAATGTACCCATGTTTGAATCTTTTAGAACACATTTGACATGAAAACGAAGGGCTTTGGCCACAGTCGAACCGTAGATGCCTCCCAAGGGTTTTCTTCTGAAGGTAAGTCTTCTGACATCTGGAGCAGCCGTAGCGTACTCCGTGGTTGAATACTTTGAGATTGCTGTACTCCTCGAAAGTAGCAGCGTACAAAACGAGATCTGCAACATTTTCAATACGACTCAATTTTTTTTTATTCGTCATCCGTTAAGGTTACGGCACACTTACAACAAAAGATGCATTACGATTCTCTTGCAAGCATTGAGAGGCAGGAAAAAACAATTAGACGAAGCAGCAGGTCGTCTCACTATAAAAACGGCATGCCAAAATAAAACTGAAAACATTGGTGAGTGACTTGAATAAATTTCAACCATTGCAATTAATTTCTTAAAAAAAAATTGATAAAACACTTCCTACGTGGATGGGAATTGAGAGGAAATAAATAAAAAGTCAATTGACCGAATGGCTTCATTTAATAGTTTCCTCTGGCAAGAGTTGATTTGAATTTTTTCGTGGAAAACAAGAAAGAAAGACATCATTGAAAAATGAGACGAGTGAATTTCATGAAACATTGAAATAAACAAAAATTTCATAAGAAACCCCGCATGAAATTTTTAATCTTATCTTCACACAAAAAAATTCTTAGTAACATAAATATACAGATTTATTTTGTCGAACATCAAAAATAAAAACAATTAAAGTCTTATAATTACTTTGGTATTTTATGCAACATTGTTTCTGCTAAATTCATACAGGGAAATAACATAACTTGAAGATACCCTCTTTCCCCCATTTCAAGATTTTAGCAAAAAAAATTCTCGAATTAATCAAATATTCGTTGGTTGTTCCCGAGTTATTTCTCTCTATAAAACCCCCTAATGAAGGTTATGTTATGTTAGACATCATCGACGTTATTTGATACGTTATGCTAAGTCTTATGTTATGCTAATCCACTATTAGTGGGTAACAGACAACTCTCTGTATCGTTCTCGTCTTATGCTTTGGTTATTTTATTTCACTGCGTCTATTCGGCGTCACTTTAAGGTTATGGGCCCAAAACGTCTCCATCTTGTATAACTTTTCCAACCTCGAAACATCTGCTCAGTTCGATAAAAATCTCAAGCAACACGTGAGATTCCTCCCGAAATATTCCATATTTTATCGGAAATATTAAATTTACTATACCAATGTTTGTGTTTTCAAATTTTTGGTTAACTTATGTTCCACTAAATATTTTCAATGGAATATGGTATATTCTTGAGAGTAAAAGAATGGTGAAAAAGTGATTGAAGAAGGAACATTATATATTTCCGATACCCTTTCTTTCAATCTTTCAGATTCCCGAGTTTTGTTTCGAAAAATTATAAACATAATCTTGTGCATGCTGGTAAATATTTTGGATATTTAGACTAGATATATTCGATTGTTGGGGTTGTCTATCAGGTTGAGGAAGGGCAGGTAAAAATGTACTCCAGTCTGTATGAGTTTGGATATGTCGTTGCATATGTTGCTTCTTCTTGAATCCTTTCTGGCATATGGGGCAAAAATAAGAGGGGCCCTTTCCACATTCTTCTCTAATATGATTGCACAAATTAGTTTTATGTTTATAGCTTCGACCACACCTTTCACATACAAATCTTGGGAAATTGTGGCCTAAAAATAATGACAATCAGTCCAGTGTTCTGCGAGCCTATTTTCGTACATTTATGATGTTCAATCTAAGGAGAAGGGATTTTTCCTATCTGAAGAACAGAAATTGATACAAATTCAAGCCACCATGTGTCAGCATTGATGAATGATGAAGGTTTTTTATTTAATTTGTTATATAATTGTCTAATTACTTTATTCAACATATGTTTTGCCCAAAAAAGAAACAATTTGCATTCAGATGAATAATTTCTTTTTTTTCGAAATCAGCTCTGAACAAATGAACTCATGATTTTTTTTTTTCAATCACCAACCTACCTCTTGAATAATAGTTGCATATCATTACTCGTTATTTTTTTTCCTCAGTTCATGAGATGGATTTATCATGATCGATCAGAGCCAATTTTCAGTATGGAGCCCCCTTTTTGTAGTTATTTGAGGTCCCAGTTAAAAAATCGATTCGAATATACTTATATACAAGATGACAATTCATGTTTATTTTTCTTTTGTTCATTTTGATGATTTATTTATTTTACAATTGATAATTGTTTGATCAATTCAATATTATTTATTGTTCTGTAATCATTTTTTTTCAAATTTGATTCTTAGATAGTTTGCCTTCAAAATTTATGGATTCCTTGAATTATCCAGAAACCTCTGAACGGCGAATAAAGATTTGAAAAACTAATACACAAAATGTAAACTGAAAATTTCAGGAGAGTTGGATTTTTTTAAAGTCGATTCCAAAGGTTGATTATTGGAAATAATTACCAAAAAAAAGGCTGAATTTAAGAGGTAAGCTCAACAGTGAAGAGAATCCAATTAAAAGATGAGACAAGAGAGACTAACTGCAGTTTTTTGATGAAAATCAACATGATCAACTCAATTTGTGTTTCAGCCTCTTCGCTCTTTTCTATCAATTGTCAATCCATTTCGAGAATTTGGTCCATGAATATAAGATGTGAACAATTGAGGCATAAATAAAAATTATTGCGGGAAAACTATTCAACATAAGCCTCGATTCGAAATCGGTAACTATCACTTCAATTTTTTTTCGTAGCTGTTCCCTTTTCGATTAATTTGCTTCTGAATTAAATTTTGATATACTGTGTTTTCCTTTCTCGCACTTAGGATACTATGAGACTTTTCGTGTGAGAACTGAAACTTTCAGAATTTCACTTTCCATTAAAATTTGCCTTCGTAATGGTAATATCTGATACCTATTCAACTTGAGGACAAAATTGTACAAACTTAAGAATTGAATTTCTGGTCTAATCTTTTCGATCGAAATTCATTTTCTTCATTCTGTCCAATGATTTGAACAGAAAATTATTTAGGCAACGATTGAAAACAACGATAGTTATAAAATGATTCAGCAACAGAGCAAGATTTTAGTAAACAAAAGTTGACTGCCATCTACGTGGATAAATTGTTCTTTCAGATAATGCTCAATAAAAACGAATAATCCAAGAGAAATGCAATAGATCATTAATGTTGGTGTCATAAGGCATAAACGTCTTTATTCGGTCGAAAATTATAAAAATGAAATGAAAACTCGTGGTAACATCACGAAATGCTGGTGGCTCCTCATTAAATACTTGGCAATATTATCATCTCTTCATGTTTCTTCTTCGTACTATATACTTTGCTTCGTAGGACGTATTCGTTTTTTAAGTGGGTGGGAAAAATTTTAAATAATGAACTTTCGTCTCAGTTTTCTCAGTGAGCCTCGTTGTCTTCTGCAATAAGTGATGCTGTCATTTTCCTATTAGTGAGTGGATCTTGTAATATAAGGCATCAGTTTTTCTGAAGATGTGGGAAAATTATATTTTTAAGGCTCTTCCAATTCAAGCTACTTCTTGCTGAAGAAAATTGAACGAGTCGCCAAAACATATTCTTATAGAAATATATAACCCTTCCCCCAATGAATTTCGTTCACTTAATTGACCAAAAGAAAAGAAGTACATTCTTTCATTTATAGATAAAATGATTATTTAGACCAAGCATTAAAATTATATTAATAGTTTTCCCTTCAACGTAATTTGCCCAATATAATTGGCAGCCAACGTACAAAGAACTCTAATTTTATGTTTCAAAATGTTAATACAAACAGAAAATAAGAACTTGTTAATTTTGGAAAGGAAATGAACAGGATGAAATAAAATAAACCAAGAAATTTTGTCTTCCAAATTTTTGAAGGAAATAAGACCACCATTACCGTAATTTTTAGGATTATGTATATCAAAAATTTCGTACTTACCTTCAAATTTTCTCTTATAATCCACAAGGAACAGCTACATCGGAAGTGGACTCCCCTATGCATCAACTCAATTTTTTTTCGTTAAAAATTTAATTCTATTACTATCCTACAATATTTTTGGTTATATTTCACCAGGTACAAATACTATACAATGATTACGAAAAGGAATTGACTAAAATTATAACTAGTTCAGAGCGACTAGATTCGTTTTCGACAAAGAAAACCCTACTGACAAATATGGCACGTTTCCTAATATGGCACAATTTTTTTAGATTAAAATTAATTCATCTTACGATTCAAGGAACTTCAAATGACGAGAAAATTACATAGACCTCGTAGGTTTGATTATTATTTGATTTCGTAAACTGATCACTTGAAAATATCTTAGCTGAAATGTAACGTCATGTTACGAATATTTCCGAGCAGCGCCATCTATTTAGGAAAAAAGGACTTTACTATGAATACAGTCGTTTTTAACTCGTCAACGTTCTTGGCTTTGGTAAGAAAAATTTGGCAATGCAATTGACCAATCTTTGGTACTAATGACTAGCAAAATGAATATAAATATCCAAAAAGTTCATACTAATCTCAAACTGAATTTTGGACAGCCTAGGAATCTATAGAAGACATCCTCTTAGTTCTGTACACAGTGATATTATCGTTAAATTTAGGCATGCAACTATGCTTATTTTCAAAATGCCTTTTCAAATTTGATTGCTGATGAAATTTTCGCACGCAATACGAGCACTGGAAACGTGCTTGTTTTCCGCACTCGTATACCATGTGCCTACGCATGTTTCCTCGATGCTTGTACAGCTTACCACAGTTGACACAAGGAAAGCCACGTGTGAAGTCGACTTCATTTTGTCTGAGAAACCATTTGTCTCCTGCAAATAAGGAGTTCTATACTAGCCATTCCTAATCTGAACTTCACAGGTAGCTTACTTTTTAAATGGCCTTCTAATTTTCTGGAAACGGGAAATCAGAAAAGCAACTATGAAAAATTTTCATTTATTCAATTCTTATTTTTCTACATTCTTTTTTCAATATATTAGACGTTGGCCAGGCGTCATGGCGAGATCTGCAACAATAGAGAAACGAAATATAGAAACATGTAGAAATTGCAGAGATTTTCATCAGATTCGTGAAGACAAATCAGAATGAAAAACTCTGTTCAGTGTAATTGTTAAGAACAAAGTGAAATTGGATAACTTATGAATTTTCCGTGACTCCAAATGTTCCCAACACCTGCTTTTTCCAAATGAGAAAAAGAAGAGTTGTTGAAATTCGTTTCAAGTAGATTTCATGAGTTATACCAATACCTAATTTTCTCGATGTTTTGTTCAAATTTTGAATTCACGTGCGCTATATAATGAGAAAAATCTTTAAAAACGGGAAAAAATCAAGGAAATGACCTCAAACTTTTCCGTTAAGATTAACTCTCAGTATATAACGAGGCTACAACAAGACAGGCTCAAGTCATTACATCGAAGATTACGGCTTGTCCGTTCATGTGTGGCCTCCTTAAGTGTGAAAACAAATTTGAAAAAAAAAATCAGAAAACAATATTTATGAATTTAGTAGAAATTCTCCAATGAAAAAGCAACGTAATCGTGAATTTTGCAAAATACTAACCTCTTATTGGCTGGAATGCCACCCCCGAAGTTGACTGCTTGGCTCCAAACCATCCCCCATCCACTGCTTGGCAGGCAACTGCTCCATTCTGCGTTGAAATTGTGGGAAAATTGGGGGGAAGGAAGGGGTAATTCATACCACTTGTGGATTTTCAACAAAAAAAAAAAGGCAGGAAAAATTCGAATAGTCCCACCTCCACACCCAACCCGATTCTCTCGCAGTGAACGAAGAAAAATTCCGTCAAATCGACGAGAAAATCGGGTCCACTATTCGAATAAACCAAGCTTCATCTAATCCTACATCGTCCCAAGTTAGGGAAAATGTCGGTTAGATAAACGTGAAGCTTAGCTTGGTAGTAATTCAGACGCTCGATGTTTTTGCACTACCCGCACCAACACTGCGACGACAATGATCCTAATGAGCAAGGGTTTTCTGATGACAACGAAGAATATCTCTTCTGGAAAATCTCCGATGACAAACACCGCATTGGAATTGTTTAGCTACACCACATTCGTACTTAAGATGACGTTCTAGCGTCGATGGCACGGAGTATTTTCGACCACACTTAGGACATACGATAGATGGAACTGCAACAGACCAACAGTCAATTCAGTCACGTTTCGAGCTTTCATCCATGCACATTGAAAAAAAATGTTGCAAGGACGAGGTAGGAAACATCACGGACGATAAAACGATATCCCCTATGATATCAAGCTACTTCTAGAACATACCGTCATTCAAGAACACTGCACGGACAAAAATTTGGCATGCAACATTCAGGAAGTGACAAGCTGTTTTTGGTGAGCTATGAAACGTGAATTCTGTTGTCTGTTGGCCCTCTATACTCACTACAAAATATTTTATGATGAATTACTTCTATTCGATGATTTTCTCAAAATTTCAAAAAAATGTAGTATTCACAAATACATTTCCTACAATATAACATTTTCACTAAGGAAAAATATTACAGTGTAATGTATTAGTTTAGTTTGTCATCAAGTATCGACTACCAAATAAGAAGAAAACAGGCATAATTGAATTTGAATTCGAATTCAACTACACATGAAACACATTTCGAATATACGATAGATCACATTCCAACAAATGTTGCAATGAAATTGATGAATTTTTTTTTTTTTGTGAACTTATCTCAACAAGAAATATTGATGAAATGCGAAAATATTTCCATGAATGGGTGAAAATTAAAATCAATGCAGGATACTTCCAAAACTTTCGCAGTGACCCTCCAAACTTGCAACGGCAAAAATTTGCTCGTTCCAATAGAAAAAATCCAAAGACGGAAACAAAATTTCAACCTGAAAACCGTCAATGCGCGATTGCAAAATTTCTCAGACTTACCACATACTTACCTATAGGTCAATTCCTCTTCTTAGAGCATATTAAAAAAAAAATATTCAAAGGATGATAAATATTTCAACAGATTTGTACAATTTTTTCCGATTAAATGTCACTTAGAAATTTCCAAAACGACATCGGGAAAAAATTGAACAAAATGTTGCAACATCCTAAAAATATTTGGTTCGTATCCAAAAAGATTGTCGAACTTCAAAAATATAAATTATTATTGAAGTCTACTGAACGAAAAAATGTTTATGAGGACCTCGTAAATAACGACATCCACATAACCGAATCGAGGAAACCTGAAAAATATCAAATTTCCGAAAGAAACGCGACACAACACTTTACCTCGTTACATGTAACTACAAAAAGAAAAGTGATATATCCAAAGGAGGATAAATCCAAATTTGAAAATTCCACGCTTACAAAATTGCAAACATGGCGAATACAATCAATAGTCACATACTAAAATAAGTACGTAACAGGAAAATATAACTGTACAAAATGAAATGAAAGCATGCACAGTTGAATTAGTGTTAGACCCGAAAATTGGAAGGTACATGAAATAGAAGGCCAACATTATTTTCAGGAATGTATACCTAACAATTTCAACTGGTGTTAATTAAAATGAACTTCCGAATGTTTGTCTACAATTATCAACTTACTCGAAAACTAAATTGATAATTTACAACTACCAAAGAAAAACATTCGGATTCGACAAAATACTCAATTGCTAGATTTACTTCCTACAGAACCCAACACAACGACACTTGCAATGGTTTGGCAAAATTTTTCAATTGGTGAATATAAATTAAAACAATGTAACAAGCGGGAGTAACTAAATAAAACACCGAGACCTCAGTCTCCGACCATTTGGACTGCAAATGTTCGCCAGGGAAAAATCAAAGAAAATTGTTGAATTTATAAAGAATTAGTGAATGGCAACATTCGAGTCCACACCAGTTCTCCCCCTTCTTACCTTAAAAGTGCTGAAACCTGCCTAGTGCATTAGAAAACCCTATCTAAGGGTAGTTTTGGAGCGTCTCATATCATTTCGAAAAAATCTGAATTTGCGAAAAATACATATAAAACCGAATTTATCTGGAAAATCCTAACTTGAGTCTCAATGATCTGAAGTTCAAATCCAATAAATTGGAAAAATAATCTAAATACTTCTTCGATCTAAGAAATGATATGGAATAAACTGAGCTAAATATTCAACACTAATCAAGATTTCCACTTTTTCTTTGTTGGAGGGAGAAAGGTTTCGCATAAATCCAAATAACTACGTAGAAAAAAAGCTATGAACAAAAGCAAATAGGTCAACTAAAGCTAAGTTAACTAAAAACCAAAGCCACAAAACAAATAAAAATCAGAGACTGAAACTCAAGGTGTATTAATTTTGCCATACCATTGCAAATGCAAAGAAAAAAAACCCATTTGATTGCCTGTCGGAGATGGTTTCAAATGATGGTATAGAAGGGTTCTCGACCCAGGTTGAAGCAACGAAAACCACCTCAACAGAGAAACAGACGGGTTTATAAATGAATAAAAAATCTTACCTTGTGAATCTCGATGTGCACCAACGGCCTCTTGTGCCGCTAAGAACACTTCATCTTGACTTTGATTACCTATCTGCCAAGAACCAAAACCTGCGAAAATACTACCATGAGATATCGTCAAATACGTTTCAATCATTAGTCTTGTCCAGAAATCTGTTTATTTGAAAGATACTTGGAAGAACCAAAGTCAAACATTACTCGTTAGAGTTTGTTACAACAGAAAAAAAGAATTTCCTGATGTATCAGAACGATAATGAGAAATGTTAACTTTGAACTACAGCAACATTGTAAACTTCAAGTAATAACTGAAGCTAAAAAATTGCCCAGTTACTTTCAGAATAAATGTTGCTTCAATTTTCGAAATTCTTCTACAGTTTTATTCAAATTAACTTTATGAAAAGAAATGAAGAAAAGACTAATGATTAGAATAAGATATTGAGAAAATGATTGAATCAAATTGTGTCACATTTTCAAAATTCCTCTACTGAAGGATGTTTCCGAACCAAATTTTTACATCGAGAAGATAATAATCTACGGATTCGATCCAGATAAAATTTTGTATTTTAAACGAGAATGACATATTAAAGCAAGATTTTGTCCAGATCGCATGACCAGAACCATTGAAATCATAGAAAATTATAACTTCCGAAGGAAAAGGCCTAGGAACTTGAAATTTCCAGGGTGGGTTTGGATCGTGAATTTCACGGTCACGTTCATCAATGAGCAGCGAAATTAGACTAGGGGTTCCGTAAATATGGCCATTCAAAATATTCTGTTCCTGATAACTTCGAAATTACCGATTTGATTATAATGAAATTTTGCACCTAGCTGAGGAATAATGTATTCAAACTACGTGCGAAATTTTGTCCAGATCGTATCACCAAAACCATAGATACCGTAGAAAATTTTAGCGAATTACCTAAAGCACCGACTTGAAGTCTGGATTATCGCCTTAGTTTGAAAATTTGTTTGAAAGCTGTCAAAAATTTCCTCAATTGGTTTCCGAAACTGGAAAATGCGAATCTACCTCTACAAGTACGAGCGCTCAAAAGCGCAAAAGCGTAATTTTTATTTTTGGTTTTTACACTTTTACGAGTTTCATTACAGAGTTCCCAACATGAATATTATTTTTATAAAAACAGGCGAAATAACTTCTTTAGATAAAGATGAAAAAAACTCATTTCAAGTTATTCTAGTATTTTAAATTCCATCGAAGGTCCTTATGCTTCCGAAAACCTCGAAATCATGGGTAAAACTGTGGTACTCAGGAAATTAAGAAATGCTCAATTTCCCAATGAACACAAGATAAAACCATCCATTCCAAACATTCCAGTACACTCGAATCGAAAAGGAATGATAATGCATCAAACCTAATCGAGAGAAGAATTCTTCGGACATTACAGTTTCACAAGGACCAAAATAAAAGCCTAGTTTCCAAACGGAAACTAGGAAGCTTATTTTCGTCACATCACAGAAACAATAAATTGAACCCTTCTTTAACGTTCAAGTGTACTTGGAAAATCATAAATGGTCAACGAAAGCATAAGTTGTTACCCGATATAAGGAATTGGAAAAACTGAAATATCCAAAAGTAGAGGAGCTATGAAAGTTTCAAAAACTGTCTGCGTTGAAATCAACTTCTCAGAAATTGAAATAACAATTAGCGGCTTATGTCACGAACTGTTTTCAAATCCCTCGAGCTCAATTTCAACCAAACCGTTCGAAAACTGTCGGTAAATGTTGATCGAGCAAAATAAAAAGAAACGTTCATTACGGTACAAGAAACGAACAAACTTTATTATGTAACGAAATTCGACACAGAGCTTAGTGCAAGTAACGCGATTTTCTGGGATTCTGATTCATTTTGATGTTCAGTCTTTTGAGATAGTGCTGCAAAGTGGTCCTTTTAATTTTGAAATCGATCGATGCTTGAGTGACCGAGAGTCCCAGGTTCAAGATCGAGTGGAGGGCCATCTCGACGGCAGACTTAGAATATTTCCGCAAGGGCAATCCTTCAGTTAGAGGTTCGATGTTATATTTCGAATGAGTGTGACCATGCCAACCCATGTCCTGTGGAAAGAAGTTGTGTTGTCTTCCAGAATGATCTAAAAAACAACACAGCTCCTTAATATTCCACTAGACAGGATCGGCACCTACGAAAACCACCAATACTCCAACTTTCGTTTGGAATATTCGTGGTTGTTGTTGTGAATCAAATCGCTTACCTTGGCTTGATCCTTCGCCCATATTGCCATGACTTGGCCCAGCGCCGTCTCCCATGTGTTCCATATTACTCATATCATCATCATCTAACGTTAAATCTTCAATACTGTCCTCATTCATTTCCTCGATATACTCAGACTTTGGTTCTAGCATCAGTTCTGTGTGAGTCTCTATTTTTTCTTTGATAGGAACTTGGGGGATGATTTCGTCACTCGGTTTATGCCTAAGTATTATTTCAGATTTGGTTTCTAAAGGTTCAGGCACGTCGGCAGCTAACTTGGAAGGGGCAGGTAACGGAATGTTTTGGGCGGTTGATCCATGATTACTATGTGACTCTGAAGAATTTGAATGTACGTCGTGGTTGTCTAAGTCTTCGCTCTTCCGCCTCATACGTTTTTTCTTTCGGGGCCCAGGCGACTGCGACCCCTCTCTACTATCCTCCCTCGTCCGCTGCTCTATCGTTAGGCCTTGTACTTTTGGTATCGTCGAGACTGGCTGAGGACTTTTAGGTTGTAACGGAGCTGCTGGTTTCACATCGCCCCCTTTTCTATTGTCTGACAGGCCTTTTATTTGTAATGATTCTGCTGCCTTTAGTAACGCTCCTAGTTGATCTTGTGATATGTTCACTTCACCCCTGTACATGTAGTCCATCATGGCTTTAAGTTCTTGAAATTTGACGTCTTTGAGTATGAGTATGGGATGTTTATCATAATGTTTGGACAATAATGACTGAAAAAAAAAATCAAATAAAACATCGATTGACTTGATATCTTAAAAATTTACTCACCTCGAAATATGGGCTGCAGGCGGATAACACTACTTTGTGTGCGTTGAGATATTTCCCTTCCGCAGCCAAGGTACAATCGACCAGAGTTCCACTTTCCAATAAGGTATCAAAAACCGCTACCAATGTGGATTGATGGTTGTTCCATCGTAAACAAAACTGCTGATCGTCTTCCATGTTTATCTGTAAAGTCGAATAATCGGGATGTAGAACACTAATTTCGCCCGACCATATTGCAATCGATAAAATATCAAAGATCAATACACGAAACGGTACAACTCCCCAAGTCTCGCGGTACTATTGGCCCAAAGAAGTTTCAGCATATACTACGTCATCGAGTGGTGGGGGAATGGAAAGCAAATCGTAGCTGATGAACAGCAATGGCCGCTTTTCCGACCCGAATGGAAAAAATGGCGAGGCATAAACGGAAAACATCTGCGGACCTAGCGAATTTTCAAAAGTAATACCAAAATATCAAGGGAAAACCGAGTTTATCACCGTATACACAAAAATTTCCCGCAGAAGATTTCCCAAAACCGACTAACATGATAATGAGGCCCGAAGGAAATGAAGCTTCTTGTCCCCCAAGTCCAAATATGAAACAAAACCCGAAATATCATCAAATCCGTACAATTTCCCATTCATGAACGATAAAAACGCAACTAATTACCTATTTTGGCACACTTAAACTAAATATCACAATTTTAAATCCAGTATGTTCCTACTTATAACATAGAAACGGATATACATATATGCTTCTCTTAGCACTCGCGGTCTTTGACTAAAAGCTGCCGGCGACTAGAAGCCAAACTGCTGCGTTTTCACCGCCGAATGAATCGGTGGAGGTCCGTCACGCAGACCGTGAGCATTGTAGAGGTTGCGCGTTTGACAAGTGCGCATCGACGCCGGCCGAGTCGACCAATAGAAACGGAAGCTTTCAGCCATCGACAAGAAAGCAGGCAAGCTCAAGCATTGTTTTGCGTGAGAGGTCCTCCACCGATTCCTTTCGGCGCGGCAAAGTTTACGAGAAAGAGAATGGTGAAAATTTCGAAGAGAGAGCGCAGATAGGAAAGGAAAGACGGGAATTGAGCGACAACGAAATTGTGAGCTCTCGTCGAACAGTCCGATTTCCACAGCGGTCTTCGTTTTATTTCTTTTGGGTGAATCAATTTTATAGTTTGATTTATATGGTATCTATATTTTGTGTTCACCTGGAAAAATCTGGCATACAGGTAAGAATCCTGTTAGTGCCAAAATTTTCGGTCTGTACGTTATTGTACCTGTTTGAATTTCGCGCCGGTTGCATTATTCGAATCTACCGCTTCTTTCAAACTCGAGCATGCGCAGGTGGATCTGATTATTGGTATTTGCCGAATGTATGGAAAATGAATGCAATTTTTCGTGACCAAAAATAAATTTACTGATCCAGTTAAAAGATTGATATTCTTTTTTATGCATGACGTTATCTTTTGCTACCAGATAGTCACGAAGCTTTCAAAAGGAATTCTTCAATCATCATGTCATGAATTCGAATTGTTTTTGTTATCTAGGTTTAATTTGGAGGCTAGTATAAAAAATCCTTATCGTTTTCATTATTGAAGTTGATATTCGTATGGAGAAAGATTTTCAGATAATGGGGAAATTGAGCCTAACACATATTTTTTACCAGAAGATGATGAACATGAAAAAATGTCAACAGCATCTTATCATCGTTTAATTACCACAAGTTTCCTATATCTTCCAGATATTTGGAGTGATTGATGAGGTTTGTTATCTTTCACGAAGTTATTATTTTATTTTGACATTTTCACAAAATTCTGTGTTCTGTGTTGAGAGTATCACAAATGATTTTCGATATTTTGATATAAAATCTTCTAAAACCCTCAAAAGGCGGTCAAAACCTCACATTATCTATATCTCCCCATGTACAGATTGAATGAAATGAAAACTCAGGACAAAAATTTTGTGTTTCTGAAATATTGTTTAGTGAAAACTAAATCTATGATCATTTTGATTTGACATGAGGAGACACTGCAGACTATCGAATCGAAGATTATGAAAGGCAACACAGATTCTGTGAACCAAAATGTCATTTCAAGACATGAAATGACAGAATTATATGGAATATGTATATCAAATTTCTCAACAAAAGATCAAAATATTCATTCTTGAGCGCTCGTCCTAATTACACGAGGGCTGTATTTTCTGAATTTTGCGCCGAAAATGGTCTCAATCTATAACTGATGACGAATCCTTCGGAAAATTCAAGCACCATAACTCTCGAAAGGAACAACCTAAAAACTTTAAATTTTCAGTGTGGATTCTGTTCCCAAATGCCTCGGTTAAGTTCGTTAATGGGCCAAATTCCACCAGGGGTTCCGTAAATATGGCCGTTCGAAATTTTGTTTTTCTGATTACTTCGAAACTACTGATTCGATCGAGATTAAATTTTGCATTCAAATGAAGAATGGAGTGTTCAAGCTACATGCAAAATTTTGTCCAGATCGCAGACCAGAACCACAGGAACCTTAGAAAATTATAACTTTCGAACGGAAGGGCCTAGGGACTTGGAGTTTTCAGGATAGGCTTGGATCTCGAATGTCGTTGTCACATTTATTTATGAACAAAATTAGACTAGGGGTTCCGTTAATATGGTCGTTTGAAATTTGGTTTTCTTGGTAATTTAAAAACTATGTATTCGATCGTGACGAAATTTTGTATATTAGTGGAGAATGATACATTCCCAGTTAAATTTTTTTCAGATCGCATGACCAGAACCATAGAAAATTATAACTCTCGAACGGGAAGGCCTAGGGACTTGAAATTTTCAGGATAGGTGTGGATCTCGGATTTTCTCAATTTGTTTCTGAAACTGGATAATGCAAATCTACCTACAAGGTGGATGAACGAGAGCTCAAAAGCTCCTGACTTCACGGCAGTGCTTCTTATAATTTTTTTCATAGGATTCCAGAGACGTCAAAAATGGACCTAATATTTTGTTAATTGTTTTGTTAATTAATGATATAATCGGCGCATTGTTGACCATGAGCGATAGATTATTTCCTTACATATTTTATTATGTCGGCAGAAGGAGAATCGATTTAAATTAGATTCGAATAATTCAAATTTTAGGAAAACTAAGCTTCATTTATGAATTTGAATCGTATAAATGTGTTCGAAAAAATGTTATCTGAAAGAACTATTCAAAAATTTGAGTTTTTCCAATTTTTTGCTGGGAATCATTATGCGAATAATTAATTGACAACTGACAGTAACTGACAGAATATAACTGATAACTGACATAACCCAAAACATAACAGAAATATAAAATATTAAAACAATAAATGAGGGGAGCTTATTCATTTCACATTTCTTCATTCATCGGAATAAGTTGCAGTATCATTTGGTACAACGAGAGGAATCTCTGTGAACTATTAAAAAAAAATAAAATATTTGAGGAAGTCAATTAAACATCCATTACTTCGGGATAATAGCCCCCATCTGTTTTGAGGACCTTCATTTCCCAAGCTTGCATCTGCCGAAGAACGCAGCAGTTTTCATCCTGCTTGATCCACAAATATACAGCAGAACCAAGACGCAGCCAATTGGGCCAATCTTCAACGTCAACAAGGGGGGGCTGGAATCTTTTTCCAATTCGAAAGGTTCATATCTTGGAAATAATGAAGAATTGGGTAAAATTTGTATTGTTTTTTGAATGACCCTGTACATTCTTAAGAATCCATTAGAATAACGAGGAGACATGAATTGTTTATCATTGTGGCGTTATTGCTTCGAGATAAAGAATTTTTATGGTCAATGAGTTCTTTTGTGTAGACTCATACCTTAATACACAAATATATTTTACTTGGACTGACAAATATTTTTATTGCAGGGGCATTAAAAGGTGAACTAAGTACCTCTGGTTTATATTCCTTCGAAATTATTCCGGGAAAAAATATGCCCCCCCCCCTTTCGAGCAAAAGATTTTCTTCAAATTTTTTTTAAATCTTCCTTGTTGCCACAAATTTATTTTTTTTTTTGGGAAATCGACTATTCAATTACAGCTGAAAAACCTGGATTATCAAAAAAAAAAATTATTTCGGGAAAACTATCCAGTAAAAAATCATAAAACAAATAATATTGTTCCCTCATAGCTTTACCAACAGAAAATTTTGGGATAAGTAGAGATAATAATTTTGGGATGGATGAAACGATCTGTAAATAATATTCTTTGTGTTAAATTTCCAGCGTCGACTCCCATAAAAACATTCCGGGAACAGCTCAGGTTTTCTAGGTTTTTCCAGGAAGAACCAAAACCTTTTCGTTGAACGTTGAGCGTCTCTTTGTTCGTTGTTATTCACTCTGGAGGTTCCTCCGGTCGAGATTTCCGTGCCTCCACGCCTGAAAAATCACCACGTCTTGACTCTTGTGAATTCTCGGATTCCACATTTTCTATTGTCCGACTTTTCAAGCAGAGGTGGGGCCATCAGGTAGGCAGACAAGAAGAGAGAGGCGGCTGTATGAGGTACGAAACCTGGTTTAGGCTCGTCGGAAAGGAAACCGTTGGAAACTTTCAACCGTAAAAACAACTGTCTGCCAGCGGACCAGTGGCGCGCCGGATATTTTCCAACGTATTTCCATCGAAATAGTGGAAAACGTTTATCATTTCGATTCCTCCATTCCTCAAATATTTCACGAATGCCTCATTTTTGGAAAAATAATTGGGCGATGTTCCTGGTCTATTTTCGGAATTGTATAACTCGGGAACTATTAGAATAAGAGCCTAAGGATGAAACATATTCGATTGAGTATCATCATCATACCTACTACACACATCTCGAATTTTATCATTATCTCTTGGTTATATTTCCAGGAATGAATTTTTTCATAATTGATCACCCCAATTTTCAGCCCTTATCTAATGAATCGAGTTTTTGGTCTCGAGGATAGGTGAATTTTGTAACTGCATTTCCGGGAAATTCTGGAGGAAACAGGAATTTTATTTCATTCCGAAACGTAAATTGAAAATTTCAGGCAGGTACCCATAATTTCACAAATATTCCAGATTATTTGTTTTATTAACGGTGGACTAAGCAGGAATGTTCTTGGTGATGAATTCAGAAATGTTGTCAATTATTCTTTGTGTAGATCATATTCACCAGGTCCCATAAAAAACTTTTTAAATTTTTAGACATAATTAAAAATTATAAGATTGTGATAATTCATAATTTAGGCAAGTGGAAGTATTCTGAAGAATGTTAACTAGATTTCAAAATTCCATATTCGAATGGTACTGGATTGTGAAATTTTTCTATTAGGTGAAAATTAAATTTATTTAATCGATTTTATTATTAAAAGAAAACTATATTCAATAGAGTTGAGGAATATGTGAATGAATGAGTAAGAATTGTTTTTTCTTATTTTTCATTATGTAAAATATCAATAGTGAAAGTATGAGCAAATTGTTAAAAAATACTATTTTTCAAATGGAGCTACAAAAAATTACGAAAAGCACTGCCGTGAAGGCAGGAGCTTTTGAGCGCTCGTTCATGCACCTTGTAGGTAGATTCGCATTTTCCAGTTTCAAAAATCAATAGAAGGAATTTTCGACAGCTGTCAAAAAAATTCTGAAACTTAGGCGAAACTCCAGACTTCATGTCAGTGCTTCAGCTGATCAATTTTTTTTCGATAATTCTAGAATTTTCTACGGTATCTATGGTCTTGGTGGTGCGATCTGGACAAAATTTTGCACGTGGTTTGAATACATTATTACTCAGCTAGGTGCAAAATTTCATCCCAATCCGCTCAGTATTTTCGGAACTATCAGCAAAAAAAACCTACCATGAAAATTTCAAGTTCCTAGGCCTTTCCCTTCGGAAGTTATAATTTTCTATGGTTTCTATGGTTCTGATCATGCGATCTGGACAAAATGTTGCTTTAATATATCATTCTCGATTAAAATACAGAATTTTATCTCGATCGAATCCGTAGTTTCGAAATGATCGAGAAAACAAAATTTCAAACAACCGTATTTACGGAACCCCTAGAATAATTTTGTTCATAAATAAACATGATCACGACATTCGAGATCCACACCTATCCTGAAAATTTCAAGTCCCTAGGTGTTTCCGTTCAAAAGTTACAATTTTCTATGGTTTCTATGGTTCTGGTCATGCGATCTGGACAAAATTTCACATGTAGCTTGAACACCTCATTCTTCATTTGAGTGCGAAATTTCATCTCGATCAAATCTTCAGTTTCCAAGTAATCAGGAGAACAAAACTTTGAACGGCCATATTTACGGAACCCCTAGTGGAATTTGGCCCATTAACGAACTCAACCTAGGCATGCGGAAACTGAACCCACACTAAAAATTTCAAGTCTTTAGGTTGTTCCGTTCGAGAGTTATCGTGCTTACTCAAAATTTTTTTCGAACGAAAAACGCTATTTTCGTAATAAAAGCTTCCGAAACCTCCGAAAATCTAACAATCTAACTTCTAACTATAGAGTGAAAAATTCAGAAAAAATTTCAATGATATATAAGGTAATTAAAAAAAAACAAACACAGCCTCCAACATTTTATTCTCGAAAATAAATCTAATTCTATGATCAAACTCATTTTCGAACGAAAAACTTCATTTTCAAATGAAGTTACAAACAAAATTAGAAGATGCACACTGAGGGATGAAAAAAATGTTACAGTTTCAGATTCACTTTTTTCTTAAAGCAATAGTTGGTGAGATAAAAGCTTTCGAAAATCCCCCCCTCTAACTATTGGGTGAAAAATTCCGAAAAAATTTCAATGAAGTAGAATTTAACAAAAATACTTCCAACACATATTGTTACCACTTAGAAAATATTCCGAGATCAAATTTCTTTTCGTAAAAAACTTTTCAGATGATTCATGATACCTAACGTAAATAAAAGAAACAAACACAGCCTCCAACATTTTCTATTGTCGAAAATTCATCCAATTCTGTGATGAAACTTTGTTTTGTACGAAAAACGTTGTTTTCAAATGGAGTTACAAAAAAAATTACGAGATGCACACTGAGGGAAGAAAAAAATTCTATGTGTACATAATTGTGTGAGGTATTGTTGGATAGGTTTTAAGAAATGATGTAAAAGTTTCAGGATCACTTTTTTCTTGAAAAATTTCGAAAATCCCCCCTTCTAACTATTGGGTGAAAAATTCCGAAAAAATTTCAATGGAGTAGAATTTAACAAAAATACTTCCAAGACATATAGTTAGTGCTTAGAAAATATTTCCGGATCAAATTTCGTAACGAACTTTTGAGATGTTTCATAATGAGGTAAATAAAATGAAACAGACACAGCCTCCAACAATTTATTCTCGAAAATTCATCCAATTCTGTGATGAAACTTTTTTCGAACGAAAAACTTCATTTTCAAATGAAGTTACAAAAAAAATTAGGAGATGTACACTGAGGAATGCAAAAAAATTCTATGTGTGCATAATTGTGTGAGGTATTGTTGGATAGGTTTTAAAAAATGATGTAAAAGTTTCAGGATCACTTTTTTCTTGAAAATTTTCGAAAATCCCTGCCTTCTAACTATTGGGTGAAAATTTCCGAAAAAATTTCAATGAAGTAGAATTTAACTGATATACTTTCAACACATATTGTTACTGCTTAGAAAATATTTCCAGATCAAATTTCCTTTTGTAACGAACTTTCGAGATTTTTCATAATAACGTAAAAAAAAACACAGCTTCCAACATTTTCTATTCTCGAAAATTCATCCAATTCTGTGATAAAAAACTTATTTTCGAACGAATCAAAGCAACAACAAACGTTATTTTCAAATTTGTTATTTCTGTCATTCAACTCAGAAATTTAGATAGTGTGTGTTATGAAGAAGAACCAAGAGAGGATAAGGAAAGGTACGTGAACATCTTTATGACAAGAATGTCACGAATCCGATAATGGTAAATATATCAGCTGGAAAATTGATATCGATAGATATTGTTGTTTTCCGACGAGTCCCCACTGGCTGACGATGGCAACAACAGAGAAAGAGGAGTATATACAGCAAGAAGTAAAATCGATAAGAAAATTACGGTCGAAAGAATAGTCGACGGGTTTCACTGCACACAACGGAGACCTAGAAAAATGGAAACGACACAATACCTCATAGCCCCCATCAGCAGGCGATCCTTTTTCTTTCGGCCGTTTTTTCTCTCTTTCTGGGTGTTCTCTCCCGCTATTGTGCTCTCCTAGGATATTCACCTTTTCGCAAGTAGGTATATTTTCTTCCACAATGTCTCCTTTCACTCAAACGGATTTCGTCAAAGATCACGAGGAGGTTCTGGTAACTGTTATTCGAAACATCGTCATCGCAGAAGAATGGGATGTTGAAATTTGCAGCGGTATGTTGCTTTGGAAAACAAATATTGTTGGTTTATTCTTCTGGATGGACATTTTTTTCGCCATTTTATAGCACATTCTTTTTGTAACTGGTAACTGGGTCCCTCATAAGGTCAAAAATGAACCTTAACCATAATAAAAGAAATATCAAGACACGTTTCTGTTTAGTTCATCTCATCTCATTATATCCTCGAATTTCTCTCAAGAATATTGGCTATTTGATCAGTGAAATTGGATTTTTCATCCATTTTCGAAATATTTGTTGTCATAAAATTAGTTGAAAAATTTTTTTCGATTGATTTTCCAAAAATAAAATGAAAGATGCCATCTGCAGCTGTATTGAACATACAACTTATGCCATGTCTTGTTGTTGTATACAGGGAAAGATTTTCTTGTCCCCCATTCTGAAAGTGGAATAAAAAGAATTTTATCACCGAACGAATCTATCTGAAATAAAAAAAAACAAAGGACCCCTTCTTGATGCATCTCTGGCTTGTCTCCACGCTCCTTCGTTTCTACCAGTCGTCGGGAACCAGATAGACGTTCCGTTTTTATCTCGACCCCCTCGATCTCGTGTCATCCTTCCTTTCCTTTCGCCTCCCTGTATCTCCTCCTCCGTCTCTCTTCCTCCTCGTTTCCTTCAAGGCGCTCTTGTGTATTATCCATCCATTATTCGTCCCAGGGCTTTCGGTATTTTACGAACTTCGCATTGCAGGCTGCTGCTACACGAAACTGGTCCACGACGTTTACTCCTATTCCTTGTCGCATTCTCGTCCTGTTTAGTTCGGTGTTTATCCTCATTTCATCCAAGACTATTCCTAGACGTCGGTGGTCGTTTTTCGTTGGCGTACGTTATTCAGAAAGTGGTCATACTGTAGTCAGTGAGTATAAAGTTTTTCAAATACTGCCTTAATTGATGAAGAAATCAAAAGGAGTTAATTTTTCACGATTGCTCCGTTTACAGAATGTTCAGAACCGGTTCGGAACTGGACCGAGTACAGGTCCGAACCGGTTCTGAACGGGAATGCTTGCTTAGCTTTTGATCTTCCAATTCGAGTTGATTAAAACTCTTCATGCGCATTCTATGAAAGGAGAACAATCCTTCAAATCCTCTTCGCATTGGATAAAGAAGTCGTGGGGGGGGGGGGGGGGAGTTTAGGAGAGAGAGGTACTTCCTTAAAATGATTCGTGGAAAGTACCGTTTTCCTATACAGGTCTGGAAAGAAAACATTGTCATAGCAATATTAATGCATTGGATATAGGATACAAATGTATACAGAACAACAAACGTCAAGCAGAAAACGCTTTCTCCTTCTCCCTTTCCAAACGCTGCTAAACTGGGATAAAAAAAAAAGAAGAGAGGGGCGAGTACCGGAGGCCGAAGACACGTGGCAGTACTACAAATATTCGATATCGCCAACTGGATTACAACAGAATTATTATTTTCGAATATGAGAGCGGAGTTGAATTATATCAATATTTATTTCATATATCAGAATTATTTCATTATTCATTTATCTATAATTCTCAGAATTTTTTCAATATTTATTTTCATTTATTCATTTTCAATTCTCAGAATTATTGCAATACTCATTTTAAATCATCGGAATTATTTCATTATTCATTTATTATTAATTGCTTCATTACATATGTATTTATTTATTTTTTATTCTCATAATTATTTCAGTACTTATTTTCATTCATTTATATTCAATTTTCAGAATTATTTGAATATTCATCTCAAATTATCAGAATTATGTCATTATTCATTTATTTATAATTCTCAGAATTATTTCGAATTTATTCTCATTTATTATTATTTTTATTTTTCAGAATTATTTCATTATTTATTCATCTTAAGTTATCAGGATTATTTTGTTATTTGTTTTTATTTATTTATTTTTCATTTTCAGAATTGCTTCAATATTCATTTCAAACTATCAGAATTATTTCATTATCCATTTATGATTCATCATTACTTATTTTTTTCTTATTCTCATAATTATTTGCATATTCATTTTTGATTTTCAGTATTATTTCAATATTCATTTTAAATTATCAGAATTTTGTCATTATTTATTTATACATGTTCCTCAGAATTATTTCAAATTTATTCCTATTCATAAATTTTAATTTTCACAATTATTTCATTATTTTTTTATTGCAAATCAATTCATTATTTATTTTCACTTTCCAAAATTATTTCAAATTATCAGAATTCTCTCATTATTTATTTATAATTCTCAGAATTATTTCAATTTTATTCTTATTTATTAATTTTTAAATTTTCAGAATTATTTCATTAGATTCATTTCAAATTATCAGAATTATTTCATCATTCATTTTTAATTCTCAGAATTATTTCATTATTTATTTATGATTCTCAGAATTATTTCAATTTTTCTTTTTTATTCATATATCTCAAATTTTCAGAATTTTTGCAATATTCATCTCAAAGAATCGGAATTATTTCATTATTGATTCATTTATAATTCTCAGGAATATTTCGAATTTATTAATTTTGATATTCAGAATTATTCTATTATAAATTCATCTCAAGTTATCAGAATTATTTCATTTTTATTCAGAATTATTTTGATACATATTTGTATTTATTTATCTTGAGAATTACATATTTCAATATTTATTTCAAACTATCAGAATGATTTCATTATTCATTTATAATTCTCAGAATTATTTCAATATTTATTTTCATTCATTTATTTTCAATTTTCAGAATTATTGCAATATTTATTCTGAATTATCAGAATTATTCAATTTTCCATTTATTATTAATTATTAAGTATCTCATTACTTATTTATTTCTTATTCTCAGAATTATTTTCATATTTATTTAGTCGGAATTATGTACATATTTCAATTTCAATATTCATTTCAAATTATTAGAATTTTCTTATTATTTATTTATTTACGATTCACAGAATTATTTCGAATTTATTCCCATTCATTAATTCTAATTTTCAGAATTTTTTCATTATTTATTCATTTCAAATTATTTCATTCTTTATTTTTAATTCTCAGAATTATTTATTCATTTCAAATCATCAAATTCTTTTTCATTCATTCTCAATTTTCAGAATTATTTCATTATTTATTCATTTCAAATTGCCAGAATTATTTCATTATTTATTCATAATTTTCAGAATTATTTCGATATACATTTTAAATCATTTTGTTATTATTTATTCTTTTATAATTCTCAGCATTATTTCAAATTTATTCCTATTTATTTATTTTCAGTTTTCACAATTATTTCATTATTTATCCATTTCAAATCATCAGTATTATTTCATCATTGATTTATTATTTCGATATTCATTTTTATTCATTTATTTATGATTTTCAGAATTATTTCAATATTCATTTTAAATCATCAGAATTTTGTCATTATTCATTTCAAATTCATTCCTATTCATTTATTTTCAATTTTCAGAATCACATATTTCGATATTCATTTTTATAAATTCATTATTCATAATTCTCAGAATTATTTTCATTATTTATTTTCAATTCTCAGAATTATATTATGTATTTCTGTTTTCAATTATTTCAATTATTATGGATTTGCCTTCAACTCCCTCCTGTTCCTTGCATTCATTTTTACTATACCAAGAAGGATCCTTGTATAATATTCGTCACAAGATGTTGAAGGCTCCAAAAAAATGTTTTGAGTTAGTAGAAAAGAAGAATAAAATACCGTTTCACACAATAATGAAGTAACCCACCCACGAAGAGTCAGATATACTTTTCCGAGAAAAGAAAAAATTTTCTGTGATAGTTTAAAAATTTATTTTTATCGTTTCAGAAATGACGAGCCAGCATTATTGCCTGAGATGGAACAATTACCAGAGTAATATGACCTCAGTCTTCCACCAGCTGTTACGGAATGAGGATTTCGTTGATGTCACTTTGGCATGCGATGACCTTTCACTCAAGGCGCACAAAGTGAGTATTATTTTCGATAAAGCCGAACCTCCAGAACCATCCTAAAGAAAGCTTTCATTCGCTATCACGATTCGATGAAAGTCAATTCCAATCCGCTTATGGCGTATGGCTACCAAACGTCGAACAGTGACTCGGCAGGATTCTTGTATCCAGGATAAAATTGAAACAATACTTATTCAAACTAATTTTCGTTGAGAGTGTTTTCGAGGTTTTATTACAATGAATTTTTTGAGCGCTCGTACTACTTACAAGAGGGCTATATCATTTCGTCACGATGTCTGTATTTTTCGAATTTTGAGCCGAAAATGGTCTCAATCGACTATGTTCGACTCACTGATGACGAATCCGTCGAGAAATTCGAGTCTGTCCGTCCGGCCGTCCCGCCGGTCGTAAGCACGATAACTCTCGAACGGAACAACCCAGAGACTTGAAATTTTCAGTGTGGGTTCAGATCCCAAATGCCTCGGTTGAGTTCGTTAATGGGCAGAATTCCACGAGGGGTTCCGTAAATATGGTCGTTCAAAGTTTTGTTCCCCTGATTGCTTGAAAACTACAGATTTGATCGAGATGAAATTCTGCACTCGAATGGAGAATTACGTGTTCAAGCTACATGTGAAATTTTGTCCAGATCGCATGACCAGAACCATAGAAAATATAGAAAATTGTATCTTTTGAACGGAAACGCCTAAGGACTTGAAATTTTCAGGATAGGTGTGGATCTCGAATGTCGCGATCACGTTCATCTATGAACAAAATTATACTGGGGGTTCCATAAATATGGTCGTTTGAAATTTAGTTTTCTTGATAATTTCGAAACTACAGATTAGATCGTGACGAAATTTTGTATACTAATGGAGAATGATATATTCAAGCTACATTTCTCCAGATCACATGACCAGAACCATAGAAATCATAGAAAATCATAACTTTCGAACGGAAAGGCCTAGGGACTTGAAATTTTCAGGATAGGTGTAGATCTGAAATGTCGCGTTCACGTTTATCAATGAGCAGAATTATTCTAGGGGTTCCGTAAATACGGTCTTTTGAAATTTTGTTTTCTCGATAATTCCGAAACTACGGATTCGATCGAGATGAAGTTTTGTATTTTAATCGAGAATGATAAATTAAAGCAATATTTTGTCCAGATCGCATAACCAGAACCATAGAAACCATAGAAAATTGTAACTTTTGAACGGAAAGGCCTAGGAACTTGAAATTTTCAGGGTGGGTTTGGATCGCGAATATCGCGGTCACGTTCATCAATGAGCAAAATTAGACCAAGGGTTCCGTAAATATGGCCGTTCAAAATATTATTTTCCCTGATAGTTTCGAAACTACTGATCGGATTGGAATGAAATTTTGCACCTAGCTGAGGAATAATGTATTCAAACTACGTGCAAGATTTCGTCCAGATCGCACCACCAAGACCATAGATACCGTAGAAAATTCTAGCGAATTATCGAAAAAAAATTGATCAGCTGAAGCACTGACGTGAAGTCTGGAGTTTCGCTTAAGTTTCAGAATTTTTTTGACAGCTGTCGAAAATTCCTTCAATTGATTTCTAAAACTGGAAAATGCGAATCTACCTACAAGGTGCATGTACGAGCGCTCAAAAGCTCCTGCCTTCACGGCAGTGCTTTTCGTAATTTTTTCAGTAATTTTTCACCAAATATTGAATTAACCGAAAAAAATCATCAGGAAACTTCTTTATCATTTTTGAAGACCTTTGTAACGATACCCCACACGTTTGAGTGCGCTGAAATTTGTATTTTCATCCCTTTAATTATGTACATGTATGGCGAGCGTCTCGCAAATTTTTTTTTGTCCTTATTTTACTACATTGTTCTATATCGGTTTATAGCAAACACCTTCCGTTCCAAATTCCATCTACACAGTGCCAACGGTCTTCTGTGACATACGTACAGACAGATAATCAACCCTTATAATTATTATAAGGGTGGCTTTTTGGCCATGCAGGCCAGGGCCCCCAAAAAATGGATTCATACCAATGTGGAATCTACGGAGCAAATTCGAAATTTCCCTCGATAGATCGAAACCCGAATCATCCCTCAAACAAAACCACCCTCCTTCAAATCAAACGAACCCATACGACACGAAACGTCACCTCGAAAAAAATTCGATGCGAGTCGTATCCCCCATAGAACGCGCCCGGTTCATTATTTTTTCCCTCCCCATCGCCATCGCTACCCCCATGGAACCCCTACGAATAGAACTTTCTATTTGCGTCCGACCGGGCTCGATGATTCACCACATGGTGGTGCGGTTCGGATCAATACCGGAGAGTTCTTGACAGGCGTTGGGGCGGTACCGCGGGAACGGAGATTGGCATCCCCAGCGGAGCCGGTTGCTATGCCAATGGCAAGAGCCCCGGGGCAACTCCCTTGCAGGATGGAAGATAATCTTCGTCGTTGTCGTATCTGCTTGGAAAACGGAGCGGGTACGTGAAAAATCGGGGTCGGACGGTGAAATTACCGACGGAACAACTTGCGTGCAGCTGTTGGAGTCTTGTTTTGGGGTTCGGGCGGTTCGGCGATGGGCTTTAGGTAGACTCGGCGTTGAGGAATTTCTCGATACGATCTAAACCATGCTTTATTTCGTATAAGAAATTGGTCGAAAAAAGTTGGTGGGTGGGTGACTTTTGATGGAAGTCACCCTTGAAAAACGATCCACAAAATAATCTCTTCATCAACGCTTTCGAAAGTTTTCTTAACCTATTCGATTTTAATTTAACAGTTTCAAAAATTTTCCCCCCAGCCCTTCTTAAAAACAGTTCAAAGACTATATAAAGTTTTCAAAACCTTCTTAAAATAAATGTCTAGTAATTCATAATACTTTCAATCTACAATGCTCTTCAAAAGGTTAAGATGATTATATTCAAATTATCATACAGTTTCTTCAAACAAGGAAAGTACATCTTCATATGATGCTGAGGAAATCTTCAACGACACTGAAATGTTAATGGAGAATTATTGACATTATAAAAGTATTTTGAAGGGTTTTTTAGTTACTGTGAAATTCGGTCATAAAACAAAACGTATTTCAAGAGTCATTATGAAACCAAACATTTTTGAGACCTTGATAAGACGAAATGGTTTTGAGAATCCAATATTCTACTTGAAGTCTGTTCAAATGTTCTTGAAGACTAAATGGCGTAAACTAAAGCATTTCCAAAGCAATTGTTTCTGGGAGTAATTCTTAACCGAGTAAAATTACTAAAAGTTGTAACTTTTTGGTGAATCTGTTTTGGTTGGTAATTTTCAATAATTAACCTCATGGAATGATCAAACTTCTTCAGAAACCTTGGTCAGAATTTTTTTGTTGCAGCCACCATTCAGATCTTAATAAATAAAATAATAAAACCTTTATAAGGCAAAATAGTCTTGAAACCAACTAATAGTTTACTCAAGGTCTGTTCAACAGAGTGAATGATCTTGAAGAGGAAATGGCATAAAACAAAGCGTTTTCGAATCATACAAATGCCAATTAACAAACTCAAAACCTTTTTAAAACCTGTGCAATAGCGAAAAATTTCAGATTTTTTCTCGAAAGTACTTCTCAAAAGAGTAAAACCATTAGATAGTAGTTGAAAATTTTTGGCGAGTCTGTTCTGGCTAATTATTTATAATAATTTTCCTAACTAAACCTTGGTAAGTCTAAATTATTATGTGGTAGCCACCATTCAGATCTTAATAAAACCTAGACAAAATAGTCTTGAAACCAAATAGTAGTTAACTCAAGTTCTGTTCAACAGAGTGCATGATCCTGAAGAGGAATGCCATAAAATAAAGCATTTTCAAAGGATAAAATATTATTTATTCACAAGGTCATATCTGTTTCAAAACCTGTGCAATAGCGAATAATTTATTTTTTTTCTTCGGAGTACTTCTCCACCGAGGTAAACTATGTACTATCAGTTGAAAGTTTTTATCGAGTCTTTTCTGGCTAATTATCTATAATAATTTTCCTCACGAAACCTTGGTGAGTTCGAATCAATTTGTGGCAGCCACCATTCAGATCCTAATAAAACCTTTATAAGACAAAATAGTCTCGAAACCAAATAGAAGTTTACTCAAGTTCTGTTCAACAGAATGCATGATCCTGAAGAGGAAATGGCATAAAATAAAGCAATTTCAAAGCATACAATATTATTTATTCACAAGGTCATAGCTGTTTTAAAACCTGTGCAATAGCGAATAATTTAATTTCTTTTTCTTGTGAATACTTCTCAACCGAGTAAAACTACTATTAGTTGAAATTTTTTGTCGAGTATTTTCTGGCTAATTATCTATAATAATTTTTTTCACGAAACCTTGGCGAGTTTAAATCATTTTGTGGCTTCCACCATTCAGATCTTAATAAAACCTTTATAAGACAAAATAGTCTTGATACCAAATAGTAGTTTACTCATGTTCTGTTCAACATAGTGCATGATCCTGAAGAGGAAATGGCATAAAATAAAGCATTTACAAAGCATACAATATTATTTATTCACATGGTCATAGCTGTTTTAAAACCTGTACAATAGCGAATAATTTATTTTTTTTCTTCGGAGTACTTCTCAACCTAGTAAAACTATGTATTATCAGTTGAAAGTTTTTATCGAGTCTTTTCTGGCTAATTATCTATTATAATTTTCCTCACGAAACCTTGGTGAGTTCGAATCAATTTGTTGCAGTCACCATTCAGATCTTAATAAAACCTTTATAAGACAAAATAGTCTTGATACCAAATAGTAGTTTACTCATGTTCTGTTCAACAGAGTGCATGATCCTGAAGAGGAAATGGCATAAAATAAAGCATTTACAAAGCATACAATATTATTTATTCACATGGTCATAGCTGTTTTAAAACCTGTACAATAGCGAATAATTTATTTTTTTTCTTCGGAGTACTTCTCAACCTAGTAAAACTATGTACTATCAGTTGAAAGTTTTGTCGAATCTTTTCTGGCCAATTATCTATTATAATTTTCCTCACGAAACCTTGGTGAGTTCGAATCAATTTGTGGCAGCCACCATTCAGATCTTAATGGAACCTTTATAAGACAAAATAGTCTTGGAACCAAATTGTAGTTTACTCATGTTCTGTTCAACAGAGTGCATGATCCTGAAGAGAAAATGGCATAAATTGAAGCATTTTCAGAGCATACAATATTATTTATTCACAAGGTCATAGCTGTTCTAAAACCTGTACAATAGCGAATAATTTATTTTTTTTCTTCGGAGTACTTCTCATCCTAGTAAAACTATGTACTATCAGTTGAAAGTTTTTGTCGAGTCTTTTCTGGCTAATTATCTATAATAATTTTCCTCGCGAAACCTTGGTGAGTTCGAATCAATTTGTGGCAACCACCATACAGATTTTAATAAAACCTTTATAAGACAAAATAGTCTTGAAACCAAATAGTAGTTTACTCATGTTCTGTTCAACAGAGTGCATGATCCTGAAGAGGACATGGCATAAAATAAAGCATTTTCAAAGCATACAATATTATTTATTCACAAGGTCATAGCTGTCTTAAAACCTGTGCAATAGCGAATAATTTATTTTTTTTTTCGGGGTATTTTTCAACCTAGTAAAACTATGTACTATCAGTTGAAAGTTTCTGTCGAATCTTTTCTGGCTAATTATCTGTTATAATTTTCCTCACGAAACCTTAGTGAGTTCGAATCAATTTGTGGCAGCCACCATTCAAATCTTAATGAAACCTTTATAAGACAAAAAAGCCTTGAAACCAAATAGTAGTTTACTCAAGTTCTGTTCAACAGAGTGCATGATCCTGAAGAGGAAATGGCATAAAATTCAGCATTTTAAAACCATACAATATTATTTATTCACAAGGTCATATCTGTTTTAAAACCTGCGCAATAGCGAATAATTTATTTTTTTTCTTTGGAATACTTCTCCACCGAGGTTAACTATGTACTATCAGTTGAAAGTTTTTGTCGAGTCTTTTCTGGCTAATTATCTATTATAATTTTCCTCACGAAACCTTGGTGAGTTCGAATCAATTTGTGGCAGCCACCATTCAGATCTTAATAAAACCTTTATAAGACAAAATAGTCTTGAAACCAAATAGTAGTTTACTCAAGTTCTGTTCAACAGAGTGCATGATCCTGAAGAGGAAATGGCATAAAATAAAGCATTTTCAAAGCATACAATATTATTTATTCACAATGTCATAGCTGTTCTAAAACCTGTGCAATAGCGAATAATTTAATTTCTTTTTCTTGTGAATACTTCTCAACCGAGTAAAACTACTCAGTTGGAAGTTGTTGTCGAGTCTTTTCTGGCTAATTATTTATGATCATTTTCCTCACTTAACCTTGGTGAGTTTGAATTATTTAGTGGCATCCACCACTCAGAACTTAATAAAACCTGTGTAAGGAAAAATAAATTTGAAGACCAAATTGTCTCTAGAAGTTTCGTTCAAGAAAGAGTAAATGGAATAATAAGCTAAAACTCCATAACTTGTGAACGCCTGATCGCACAGGAAAATTAATACCATAAAATTTATAGAGAATTTTATTATCTACAAGTTTCATAATAGCCTCGAAGGACTCAAGATGCATAGGAAACGAGATATTCCCGAAAAACCTTGAATATTGAGACACGTCATGATATTGCATGTGACCTTTTCGCAAGTCTAAGGTCACAGGTTTGAGGCATTATTCAGCGGTTGACTGTTCGAGAAAACTCTCGCCCCTTTTCCGCCGCCGCCTTTCCTGGCTGAAATGCGACCTCGGTTCCTAGCCGAAACCAGTTTTCGCCGCCCATCTGGTCTCTGCCCGCGGTTATCGTGCGTTTAGCTCCCGTGAAACTCTCAGATAAGGAATGTAACGTGGCCCGCTTTGGGTTTCTTCGAATGCCGCCGTCCGGATTCGCGTGGAAATACGGGGCTTTCTAATGGATTTCGACCGTCACGGTCGGAAATGATCCGGTGGGAATTTCCACATCTTTGTAGCTGATTTATTCTTCATCATCTTCTTTCCTTACTTGAAATTTTTGGTGTGATCGCAACCAACAATAATGATAGTTCTGTTCCAGGTGGTCTTGTCTGCTTGCTCCTCCTACTTCCAGAAACTGCTGCTGGAAAACCCCTGCAAGCACCCGACGATCATAATGCCCCATGATGTCAGCTTTTCCGATCTGAAATTCATCATAGACTTCGTTTACAAGGGGGAGATTGACGTTTCCCAAATCGAGTTACAGGTGAGTGGAAAACGGGCTTAGGTGTACTTAATTCATTGGCCATCCCGATCACCCGATCTATCCTCTCTAGATTTATTTCTTCGTGAAATCTCGCGTGTCGCAGTAGTGGAAAACCAGATACGCGCGAAGAACTAACTTGCGGATTAATTGAAGCGATAACTTCAAAGCATAGATACACACAAATTAAGTGTCAGAATTTCATGGCTCGTGGAGTGTTTGGTAAAAACCGGTTTCCATTTTGATGCTTTTGTATTATTCAAAAATTAATTTTCTTTCATAATAATTTTTTTTTCCTTCGATACTTCCGAAAGAAATTATTTTCCTGGTATCTTCGACTGTTGACTCGAGCCACTCGCTTATTAGTTGTCTGAAATCTTTTTCAACAAAGGAAAATATTAAATCCGTTTTCACGTTGATTCTCAGATGTTTGACCTAAAAGAACCGGATGACTTTCCATTCCATCAGTTAGGAGTCACCATCTCATTAGAGAGTAGGTAAAGAATACTCGGTGGTAATGAAAGACAGGGCAATCTCTTTTCTTGACTTTCAGACGAATGTTTCTTTTCCGGTATCTCAAGTTTCTGCAAACAAAGATTTTTTTATTTGTAGTGCTCAAGTTATGGAATTTTATACCCAGTATCCTAGGATATGTTACGCCACTGTTTCTTATCCTCCTTTCATTCATACCAATTTCCCCTAAAAATTTTCCTTCAAATTGTTCTAGCCTGAATTTTTCCAAAACTTTCTGAATAACTCTATTAAAGTTAAGTTAAAATAATTGAGAGAAAAGATCATCATGTGCACAGATTTTTTTTGAGCGCTCGTTCTGCTTACACGAGAGCTTTATCATTTTGTCACGATGTCTGTATTTTTCGAATTTTGAGCCGAAAATGGCCTCAATCGACAGAGTTCGACTCCAAAAATTCGAGTCTGTCTATCCGTCCGGCCGTAAGCACGATAACTCTCGAACGGAATGACCTAGAAACTTGAAAATTTCAGTGTTGGTTTGAATCTCGAATGCCGCGGTTGAGTTCGTTTTTGGGCAAAATTCGACCAAGGGCTCGGTAAATATGGCCGTTTGAAATTTTGTTCTCCTCGAAACTACGGATTCCGTCCAGATGAGATTTTGCACTCAGATAGAGAATGACGTGTTCAAACTACATGCAGAAATTAGTGCAGATCGCATGATCAGAACCATAGAAACCATAGAAAATCATAACTTTCGAACGGAAAGGCCTAGGGACTTGAAATTTTCAGGATAGGTTCGGATCGCGAATTTCGGGGTCACGTTCATCAATGAGCAAAATTAGACTAGGGGTTACGTGAATATAGCCTTCCAAACAATTTTTTTCTTGATAATTTCGAAACAACTTATTGGATTGCAATGAAATTCTGCACATAGATGAAGAATAATGTATTCAAACTACGTGGGAAATTGTGTCCAGATCGCATTACCGAGACCATAGATACCGTAAAATTTCTAGCGAATTATCGAAAAAAAATTGGTCACCTAAAGCACTGACCTGCCTTTGTTTGAAATTTTCTTTGACAGCTGTCAAAATCTTTCCAATTGTTTCCTCAAACTGGAGAATGCGAATCTACCTAAAAGGTGGATGTACGAGCGCTCAAAAGCTCCTGACTTCACGGCAGTGCTTTTCGTAATTTTTGTAATTGCGCTAGACCATTTCATCACGTTTCAAAAATAACCTTCTTTTCAAATTTTATCTGTATAGTGCCAAGAGTTTTCGAAAAAAATGGCTGGGACATTCATTTTGGCAATTTGTCTACGGAACCCTAAAAAGTGTCTTAATCCATCGCGCATTCCAAAATAGGAATAATCAGTGTTTTAAATTTTTTCTTCACAACATCAAACCCATGGAAAATTCGTGAGTCAGAAAGTTTTAATCCAAATTTATACTTGTGGCGCCATCTACTGGAATTGAGCTACACTAATAACTCCGAATAGTTATATTACAGAATCCTACCGAAGGGATGAGATAGACTGGCGCTAAACGAAGAAATCTGTGAATAAAAATCTTTTCGAATTGGGGGAAGTACATATTCAACAGTTTTGCAGCTTGATATGTGTTTCACCAAAACTTAAAATTAAAAGGTTAACAATTTTTGAAATCACATGGAATGGATTTTTGTATCCCTTTGAATTAATAGGGAAAAACCACGGAGTGGGCGACATCTACTTTTAATCGTTGGAAATACTCGAGAGGTGAACAACAAACTAACGTGTGTGTGTTTATATAGGAAAAGTGTGAAATATTTGTATGATTTTAAGTCACCTATGTATCGAAAGTGATATATTTAGATGATAATTTATGGACAATTGTTTCAAATAAACTGTATACGAGCTGAAAATGCAGCGGATTGTAAGAGGTAGTGTGGGAATAAGATCACGAAAAATGTGCTCTGTTCCTCAATGCTCATCACATAGTTCTTCTGAGATTCCTTCGCATAAATTCCCGTTGAGAAATGGCAGACAACCTTGAAGATATGGGAAACGTATCTTAAAGAATATGTTACTTTACAGCAAACACTTCCTGATTTTTGTATCGTAAGTTCAATAATTTTCTATAATATAGTAGTCATTTGCTATCACATTCAGGTTCACCCACATAATTTAAAATGTTCGAGTAGTTATCTCGACTTTCGCAGGCATTATTATTAATTCCGCAATCTTATAAAAAATATTTGATTTACTTGTTATGAAAGACAGAATTGACAGAATAATTTTGACCCCTTTCGGCCCGACATCTTTGGATTTTCAGCGCCATCTAGCGGTACGTGATTTTTCCCTATAAAGTGATCTATGATCATTTCGAATTGATATGAGTTGACACTGTAGCGAGACTATCGAACCACAGATTTTATGAACCAAATCAGCCTTCAGTGGGTAATTACGTCATTTCATGAAACTTCTATAGAGATGGAATATATCAAATTTTCTCAACACCAGATCAGAAAAATTTTTTTTTACGTGAAACAGTTGTTGAGCTGAGTTTGATTCAACTCATTTTATCAGTGCCCTATATTTAGAAACAACATTTCAATGGGATACTGTGAATATTTTCTGTGATACCAGAAATTTTTGAAATTCTTCTAGCAATGCGATCCTCACAAATCTTCACATAAACCTTCGTATCGTTATTTTACAAGTATTTACAAAGCTTCAATTCGATCGAATCGGTATTTTTTGAATCATTGAGAAAAAAATTCAGATGGTTATATCTACCCTACCGGCGCATTCAGACCTCGAACGTACAGAAGACCACGAGGTCCAACCTAATCGTTGAAGATTATTTTCGGTTCACAGAGATTCGTGTTCTGAAGCAAATTTCGTGCATAAACTAAGGACTTCAACATTTATACCTGTTTTTAGTAAAACATAGAGAATGTTTACATGAGAATTTTTCTGTTGTCGTTGTTAAACTACAAAACTTTCCGGATATAGTTCCACAATCTAATTAATATCTGACGATTTCAACTTAACCTCAAAATATGTTTTGAATTTGACAGCAATCAACTGACATTTAGCATGATGGTGTTTTGTGTGTGCTCGCCATGCGCAGTTTGGAAGTGAGGGATAAGTAGGTGTAAAGGTTGAATGCTCATGTTAAGTTTCATGTTTTAGTATTCCACTGTAAGAATGGCTAAAGGAGAGTGGATTTATTCAAATTTATATATCCCCTTTTACGTCATTTCGGTGTTGAATTCAAGAATTTCAGCAACTGCTGTTATAGAAACTTCCGGGACAACCCTCATCAGGGTCGATCTCTTCCTCCGCGCATTTCCCAGGCTACGCCACTGCCCAGGCCGCCCCCGCCACAGACCCTCGCAATAAAAATCAATCGGGCAAACGGCGATGTTTTCAGCAAGGGCAGTAGTTCGCCGGCACGGCCGCCAAACCTGAAACCATGAGAGGAGGACCGACCGGAGGAGCCTTTTTGTTCGGCGCTCTGACGGCCCCCCCGACCCCTCCGGCCCCCCCGGCGGCAGTCTCAGCCCGCAGGAAATCGACTGGAGAGCTGCTGGCTGCAGCCATCCGTCGCGCGTTGGCGGCGGACGGCATCCGGTGTGGAGGGTGCGCGGCACTCTAGAGGAATTCGTTCTTTCCATCGTGGAAAAAAACTGCTGATTTTACACTAGGTTTTATTGGTTCCTCTATCTAGGTCTCATGGAATATCTCAGCTTATCAAAAAAAAATTAGTTACTTTAAAAAATCCCACTAGGATTGAACCTGCGACACTCAGGTTATTGCCAGCGACATCAACCATAAGGCTACTAACTGGGAGCATGAACAAGTTTATTGTGTACTCTCTTCAGTGTGGTCATAATGTATCAAAATTTTTCTGATTTCGTGATCTTTGACAGATGTGACAAACCGAATTTTATTGGGCCGTTCGGTTGTTTTACGTTATTAAAATCGACTGAAAGGATCATCTGAAATGAATTTCCACCCATAACGAAATGAAATATTCTGGTTTCAGATTCTTCCTCTGGAAAAATTGCTCTGTTGCCATATTTATGTGAAATTCGGAAATTACCGGAGTTTTCTTTATATGCAATAATCTGTGTTGACAAAAAGATCTCATTATCCTCATATGACGAAAAGATCTATTTTACGTTATTAAAATCGACTGAAAAGATCATCTGAAATGAATTTCCACCCATAATGAAATGAAATCTGCTGGTTTCAGATTCCTCCTCTGGAAAAATTGCTCTGTTGCCATATTTATGTGAAATTCGGAAATTGCCGGAGTTTTCTTTATATGCAATCATGTGTTGACAAAAAGATCTCATTATCCTCATATGACGAAACGATCTATTTTACGTTATTAAAATCGACTGAAAGGATCATCTGAAATGAATTTCCACCCATAACGAAATGAAATATGCTGGTTTCAGATTCCTCCTCTGGAAAAATTGCTCTGTTGCCATATTTATGTGAAATTCGGAAATTGACGGAGTTTTCTTTATATGCAATAATCTGTGTTGAGAAAAAAATCTCATTATCCTCATATGACGACAAGATCTATTTAACGTTATTAAAATCGACTGAAAAGATCGTCTGAAATGAATTTCCACCCATAATAAAATGAAATATGCTGGTCTCTCAGATTCCTCCTCTGGAAAAATTGCTCTGTTGCTATATTTATGTGAAATTCGGAAATTGACGGAGTTTTCTTTATATGCAATAATCTGTGTTGACAAAAAGATCTCATTATCCTCATATGACGAAAAGATCTATTTTACGTTATTAAAATCGACTGAAAAGATCATCTGAAATGAATTTCCACCCATAATGAAATGAAATCTGCTGGTTTCAGATTCCTCCTCTGGAAAAATTGCTCTGTTGCCATATTTATGTGAAATTCGGAAATTGCCGGAGTTTTCTTCATATACAATCCTCTGTGTTAACAAAAAGTTCTCATTATCCTAATATGACGAAAAGATCTATTTTACGTTATTAAAATATACTGAAAAGATCATCTGATATGAATTTCCACCCATAATGAAATGAAATATGCTGGTTTCTCAGATTCTTCCTCTGGAAAAATTGCTCTGTTGCCATATTTATGTGAAATTCGGAAATTGCCGGAGTTTTCTTTATATGCAATCATCTGTGTTGACAAAAAGATCTCATTATCCTCATATGACGAAAAGATCTATTTTACGTTATTAAAATCGACTGAAAAGATCATCTGAAATGAATTTCCACCCATAATGAAATGAAATCTGCTGGTTTCAGATTCCTCCTCTGGAAAAATTGCTCTGTTGCCATATTTATGTGAAATTCGGAAATTGCCGGAGTTTTCTTCATATACAATCCTCTGTGTTAACAAAAAGTTCTCATTATCCTCATATGACGAAAAGATCTATTTTACGTTATTTAAATCGAATGAAAAGATCGTCTGAAATGAATTTCTACCCATAATGTAATGAAATATGCTGGTTTCAGATTCCTCCTCTGGAAAAATTGCTCTGTTGCCATATTTATGTGAAATTCGGAAATTGCCGGAGTTTTCTTTATATGCAATCATCTGTGTTAACAAAAAGTTCTCATTATCCTCATATGACGAAAAGATCTATTTTACGTTATTTAAATCGAATGAAAAGATCGTCTGAAATGAATTTCTACCCATAATGTAATGAAATCTGCTGGTTTCAGATTCCTCCTCTGGAAAAATTGCTCTGTTGCCATATTTATGTGAAATTCGGAAATTGCCGGAGTTTTCTTTATATGCAATCATCTGTGTTGACAAAAAGATCTCATTATCCTCATATGACGAAAAGATCTATTTTACGTTATTAAAATCGACTGAAAGGATCATCTGAAATGAATTTCCACCCATAACGAAATGAAATATGCTGGTTTCTCAGATTCTTCCTCTGGAAAAATTGATCTGTTGCCATATTTATGTGAAATTCGGAAATTACCGGAGTTTTTTTTATATGCAATAATCTGTGTTGACAAAAAGATCTCATTATCCTCATATGACGAAAAGATCTATTTTCCGTTATTTAAATCGAATGAAAAGATCGTCTGAAATGAATTTCCACCCATAACGAAATGAAATATGCTGGTTTCAGATTCTTCCTCTGGAAAAATTGCTCTGTTGCCATATTTATGTGAAATTCGGAAATTACCGGAGTTTTCTTTATATGCAATAATCTGTGTTGACAAAAAGATCTCATTATCCTCATATGACGAAAAGATCTATTTTACGTTATTTAAATCGAATGAAAAGATCGTCTGAAATGAATTTCTACCCATAATGTAATGAAATATGCTGGTTTCAGATTCCTCCTCTGGAAAAATTGCTCTGTTGCCATATTTATGTGAAATTCGGAAATTGCCGGAGTTTTCTTTATTTGCAATAATCTTTGTTGAGAAAAAGATCTCATTATCCTCATATGACGAAAAGATCTATTTTACGTTATTGAAATCGACTGAAAAGATCATCTGAAATGAATTTCCACCCATAATGAAATGAAATCTGCTGGTTTCAGATTCCTCCTCTGGAAAAATTGCTCTGTTGCCATATTTATGTGAAATTCGGAAATTGCCGGAGTTTTCTTTATTTGCAATAATCTTTGTTGAGAAAAAGATCTCATTATCCTCATATGACGAAAAGATCTATTTTACGTTATTGAAATCGACTGAAAAGATCATCTGAAATGAATTTCCACCCATAATGAAATGAAATCTGCTGGTTTCAGATTCCTCCTCTGGAAAAATCGCTGTGTTGCCATATTTATGTGAAATTCGGAAATTGCCGGAGTTTTCTTTATATGCAATCATCTGTGTTAACAAAAAGTTCTCATTATCCTCATATGACGAAAAGATCTATTTTACGTTATTTAAATCGAATGAAAAGATCGTCTGAAATGAATTTCTACCCATAATGTAATGAAATATGCTGGTTTCAGATTCTTCCTCTGGAAAAATTGCTCTGTTGCCATATTTATGTGAAATTCGGAAATTGCCGGAGTTTTCTTTATATGCAATCATCTGTGTTAACAAAAAGTTCTCATTATCCTCATATGACGAAAAGATCTATTTTACGTTATTTAAATCGAATGAAAAGATCGTCTGAAATGAATTTCTACCCATAATGTAATGAAATCTGCTGGTTTCAGATTCCTCCTCTGGAAAAATTGCTCTGTTGCCATATTTATGTGAAATTCGGAAATTGCCGGAGTTTTCTTTATATGCAATAATCTGTGTTGACAAAAAGATCTCATTATCCTCATATGACGAAACGATCTATTTTACGTTATTAAAATCGACTGAAAGGATCATCTGAAATGAATTTCCACCCATAACGAAATGAAATATGCTGGTTTCTCAGATTCTTCCTCTGGAAAAATTGATCTGTTGCCATATTTATCTGAAATTCGGAAATTACCGGAGTTTTCCTTATATGCAATAATCTGTGTTGACAAAAAGATCTCATTATCCTCATATGACGAAAAGATCTATTTTCCGTTATTTAAATCGAATGAAAAGATCGTCTGAAATGAATTTCCACCCATAACGAAATGAAATATGCTGGTTTCAGATTCTTCCTCTGGAAAAATTGCTCTGTTGCCATATTTATGTGAAATTCGGAAATTACCGGAGTTTTCCTTATATGCAATAATCTGTGTTGACAAAAAGATCTCATTATCCTCATATGACGAAAAGATCTATTTTACGTTATTTAAATCGAATGAAAAGATCGTCTGAAATGAATTTCTACCCATAATGTAATGAAATATGCTGGTTTCAGATTCCTCCTCTGGAAAAATTGCTCTGTTGCCATATTTATGTGAAATTCGGAAATTGCCGGAGTTTTCTTTATATGCAATCATCTGTGTTGACAAAAAGATCTCATTATCCTCATATGACGAAAAGATCTATTTTACGTTATTAAAATCGACTGAAAGGATCATCTGAAATGAATTTCCACCCATAACGAAATGAAATATGCTGGTTTCAGATTCCTCCTCTGGAAAAATTGCTCTGTTGCCATATTTATGTGAAATTCGGAAATTACCGGAGTTTTCTTTATATGCAATAATCTGTGTTGACAAAAAGATCTCATTATCCTCATATGACGAAAAGATCTATTTTACGTTATTTAAATCGAATGAAAAGATCGTCTGAAATGAATTTCTACCCATAATGTAATGAAATATGCTGGTTTCAGATTCCTCCTCTGGAAAAATTGCTCTGTTGCCATATTTATGTGAAATTCGGAAATTGCCGGAGTTTTCTTTATATGCAATCATCTGTGTTGACAAAAAGATCTCATTATCCTCATATGACGAAAAGATCTATTTTACGTTATTTAAATCGAATGAAAAGATCGTCTGAAATGAATTTCTACCCATAATGTAATGAAATATGCTGGTTTCAGATTCCTCCTCTGGAAAAATTGCTCTGTTGCCATATTTATGTGAAATTCGGAAATTACCGGAGTTTTCCTTATATGCAATAATCTGTGTTGACAAAAAGATCTCATTATCCTCATATGACGAAAAGATCTATTTTCCGTTATTTAAATCGAATGAAAAGATCGTCTGAAATGAATTTCCACCCATAACGAAATGAAATATGCTGGTTTCAGATTCTTCCTCTGGAAAAATTGCTCTGTTGCCATATTTATGTGAAATTCGGAAATTACCGGAGTTTTCTTTATATGCAATAATCTGTGTTGACAAAAAGATCTCATTATCCTCATATGACGAAAAGATCTATTTTACGTTATTTAAATCGAATGAAAAGATCGTCTGAAATGAATTTCTACCCATAATGTAATGAAATATGCTGGTTTCAGATTCCTCCTCTGGAAAAATTGCTCTGTTGCCATATTTATGTGAAATTCGGAAATTGCCGGAGTTTTCTTTATTTGCAATAATCTTTGTTGAGAAAAAGATCTCATTATCCTCATATGACGAAAAGATCTATTTTACGTTATTGAAATCGACTGAAAAGATCATCTGAAATGAATTTCCACCCATAATGAAATGAAATCTGCTGGTTTCAGATTCCTCCTCTGGAAAAATTGCTCTGTTGCCATATTTATGTGAAATTCGGAAATTGCCGGAGTTTTCTTTATTTGCAATAATCTTTGTTGAGAAAAAGATCTCATTATCCTCATATGACGAAAAGATCTATTTTACGTTATTGAAATCGACTGAAAAGATCATCTGAAATGAATTTCCACCCATAATGAAATGAAATCTGCTGGTTTCAGATTCCTCCTCTGGAAAAATCGCTCTGTTGCCATATTTATGTGAAATTCGGAAATTGCCGGAGTTTTCTTTATATGCAATCATCTGTGTTGACAAAAAGATCTCATTATCCTCATATGACGAAAAGATCTATTTTACGTTATTAAAATCGACTGAAAGGATCATCTGAAATGAATTTCCACCCATAACGAAATGAAATATGCTGGTTTCTCAGATTCTTCCTCTGGAAAAATTGCTCTGTTGCCATATTTATGTGAAATTCGGAAATTGCCAGAGTTTTCTTTATATGCAATCATCTGTGTTGACAAAAAGATCTCATTATCCTCATATGACGAAAAGATCTATTTTACGTTATTAAAATCGACTGAAAGGATCATCTGAAATGAATTTCCACCCATAACGAAATGAAATATGCTGGTTTCTCAGATTCTTCCTCTGGAAAAATTGATCTGTTGCCATATTTATGTGAAATTCGGAAATTACCGGAGTTTTCCTTATATGCAATAATCTGTGTTGACAAAAAGATCTCATTATCCTCATATGACGAAAAGATCTATTTTCCGTTATTTAAATCGAATGAAAAGATCGTCTGAAATGAATTTCCACCCATAACGAAATGAAATATGCTGGTTTCAGATTCTTCCTCTGGAAAAATTGCTCTGTTGCCATATTTATGTGAAATTCGGAAATTACCGGAGTTTTCTTTATATGCAATAATCTGTGTTGACAAAAAGATCTCATTATCCTCATATGACGAAAAGATCTATTTTACGTTATTTAAATCGAATGAAAAGATCGTCTGAAATGAATTTCTACCCATAATGTAATGAAATATGCTGGTTTCAGATTCCTCCTCTGGAAAAATTGCTCTGTTGCCATATTTATGTGAAATTCGGAAATTGCCGGAGTTTTTTTTATATGCAATCATCTGTGTTGACAAAAAGATCTCATTATCCTCATATGACGAAAAGATCTATTTTACGTTATTAAAATCGACTGAAAGGATCATCTGAAATGAATTTCCACCCATAACGAAATGAAATATGCTGGTTTCTCAGATTCTTCCTCTGGAAAAATTGATCTGTTGCCATATTTATGTGAAATTCGGAAATTACCGGAGTTTTCCTTATATGCAATAATCTGTGTTGACAAAAAGATCTCATTATCCTCATATGACGAAAAGATCTATTTTCCGTTATTTAAATCGAATGAAAAGATCGTCTGAAATGAATTTCCACCCATAACGAAATGAAATATGCTGGTTTCAGATTCTTCCTCTGGAAAAATTGCTCTGTTGCCATATTTATGTGAAATTCGGAAATTACCGGAGTTTTCTTTATATGCAATAATCTGTGTTGACAAAAAGATCTCATTATCCTCATATGACGAAAAGATCTATTTTACGTTATTTAAATCGAATGAAAAGATCGTCTGAAATGAATTTCTACCCATAATGTAATGAAATATGCTGGTTTCAGATTCCTCCTCTGGAAAAATTGCTCTGTTGCCATATTTATGTGAAATTCGGAAATTGCCGGAGTTTTTTTTATATGCAATCATCTGTGTTGACAAAAAGATCTCATTATCCTCATATGACGAAAAGATCTATTTTACGTTATTAAAATCGACTGAAAGGATCATCTGAAATGAATTTCCACCCATAACGAAATGAAATATGCTGGTTTCTCAGATTCTTCCTCTGGAAAAATTGATCTGTTGCCATATTTATGTGAAATTCGGAAATTACCGGAGTTTTCCTTATATGCAATAATCTGTGTTGACAAAAAGATCTCATTATCCTCATATGACGAAAAGATCTATTTTCCGTTATTTAAATCGAATGAAAAGATCGTCTGAAATGAATTTCCACCCATAACGA
This sequence comes from Aphidecta obliterata, assembly GCA_963966015.1. Lineage (NCBI taxonomy): Eukaryota > Metazoa > Arthropoda > Insecta > Coleoptera > Coccinellidae > Aphidecta > Aphidecta obliterata. The sequence continues at coordinate 45,132,647 of OZ014428.1, read as the reverse complement.
AATGAAATATGCTGGTTTCAGATTCTTCCTCTGGAAAAATTGCTCTGTTGCCATATTTATGTGAAATTCGGAAATTACCGGAGTTTTCTTTATATGCAATAATCTGTGTTGACAAAAAGATCTCATTATCCTCATATGACGAAAAGATCTATTTTACGTTATTAAAATCGACTGAAAGGATCATCTGAAATGAATTTCCACCCATAACGAAATGAAATATGCTGGTTTCAGATTCCTCCTCTGGAAAAATTGCTCTGTTGCCATATTTATGTGAAATTCGGAAATTGCCGGAGTTTTCTTTATTTGCAATAATCTTTGTTGAGAAAAAGATCTCATTATCCTCATATGACGAAAAGATCTATTTTACGTTATTGAAATCGACTGAAAAGATCATCTGAAATGAATTTCCACCCATAATGAAATGAAATCTGCTGGTTTCAGATTCCTCCTCTGGAAAAATTGCTCTGTTGCCATATTTATGTGAAATTCGGAAATTGCCGGAGTTTTCTTTATTTGCAATAATCTTTGTTGAGAAAAAGATCTCATTATCCTCATATGACGAAAAGATCTATTTTACGTTATTGAAATCGACTGAAAAGATCATCTGAAATGAATTTCCACCCATAATGAAATGAAATCTGCTGGTTTCAGATTCCTCCTCTGGAAAAATCGCTCTGTTGCCATATTTATGTGAAATTCGGAAATTGCCGGAGTTTTCTTTATATGCAATCATCTGTGTTGACAAAAAGATCTCATTATCCTCATATGACGAAAAGATCTATTTTACGTTATTAAAATCGACTGAAAGGATCATCTGAAATGAATTTCCACCCATAACGAAATGAAATATGCTGGTTTCTCAGATTCTTCCTCTGGAAAAATTGCTCTGTTGCCATATTTATGTGAAATTCGGAAATTGCCGGAGTTTTTTTTATATGCAATCATCTGTGTTGACAAAAAGATCTCATTATCCTCATATGACGAAAAGATCTATTTTACGTTATTAAAATCGACTGAAAGGATCATCTGAAATGAATTTCCACCCATAACGAAATGAAATATGCTGGTTTCTCAGATTCTTCCTCTGGAAAAATTGATCTGTTGCCATATTTATGTGAAATTCGGAAATTACCGGAGTTTTCCTTATATGCAATAATCTGTGTTGACAAAAAGATCTCATTATCCTCATATGACGAAAAGATCTATTTTCCGTTATTTAAATCGAATGAAAAGATCGTCTGAAATGAATTTCCACCCATAACGAAATGAAATATGCTGGTTTCAGATTCTTCCTCTGGAAAAATTGCTCTGTTGCCATATTTATGTGAAATTCGGAAATTACCGGAGTTTTCTTTATATGCAATAATCTGTGTTGACAAAAAGATCTCATTATCCTCATATGACGAAAAGATCTATTTTACGTTATTTAAATCGAATGAAAAGATCGTCTGAAATGAATTTCTACCCATAATGTAATGAAATATGCTGGTTTCAGATTCCTCCTCTGGAAAAATTGCTCTGTTGCCATATTTATGTGAAATTCGGAAATTGCCGGAGTTTTTTTTATATGCAATCATCTGTGTTGACAAAAAGATCTCATTATCCTCATATGACGAAAAGATCTATTTTACGTTATTAAAATCGACTGAAAGGATCATCTGAAATGAATTTCCACCCATAACGAAATGAAATATGCTGGTTTCTCAGATTCTTCCTCTGGAAAAATTGATCTGTTGCCATATTTATGTGAAATTCGGAAATTACCGGAGTTTTCCTTATATGCAATAATCTGTGTTGACAAAAAGATCTCATTATCCTCATATGACGAAAAGATCTATTTTCCGTTATTTAAATCGAATGAAAAGATCGTCTGAAATGAATTTCCACCCATAACGAAATGAAATATGCTGGTTTCAGATTCTTCCTCTGGAAAAATTGCTCTGTTGCCATATTTATGTGAAATTCGGAAATTACCGGAGTTTTCTTTATATGCAATAATCTGTGTTGACAAAAAGATCTCATTATCCTCATATGACGAAAAGATCTATTTTACGTTATTTAAATCGAATGAAAAGATCGTCTGAAATGAATTTCTACCCATAATGTAATGAAATATGCTGGTTTCAGATTCCTCCTCTGGAAAAATTGCTCTGTTGCCATATTTATGTGAAATTCGGAAATTGCCGGAGTTTTCTTTATTTGCAATAATCTTTGTTGAGAAAAAGATCTCATTATCCTCATATGACGAAAAGATCTATTTTACGTTATTAAAATCTACTGAAAAGATCATCTGATATGAATTTCCATCCATAATGAAATGAAATATGCTGGTTTCAGATTCCTCCTCTGGAAAAATTGCTCTGTTGCCATATTTATGTGAAATTCGGAAATTTTCGGAATTTTCTTTATATACAATCCTCTGTGTTAACAAAAAGATCTCATTATCCGGTTTATCCGGAAAATTGAAAGAATGGTCGTATTGGAGGCGATCCAGTAAGATGGTCCGTTCCTGGTTGGTAGCGGAACGTCGCGATTGTGAATGGAGGAAGAATGTGCAGGAGACAACCCGAAGATATGGGTCAAGACTAAACGGATGGCGATAAAACGGAGAAAAGTAATAACTCTCACTCTCAGAAAAATTGAGTCGAATCCCTAACCGATACCGAGAGCTTTGACGGTGAATGTAACGGTTTTATTATTGCTTTATAACCGGAATTTTGATAGTTTCCCTTTCTGCGAGATGTACGAGGGGTGATCGATGAGTTCGAAGTGATTTATGATTATGAAAAATCGAAAAAAATTTTTTTTGGAAACTATAGTAGTCAGTTCCATTAAATCAGATCTGGTACAGAAATTGGTTTCTATCCGGCATTGATCATTCAATCTCAAGAATCAAACACATGATAATCCAAAGGATTAACCGATTGTTGTCATCACCAACATCTCTGAAGGCTGAGAATTTGGGGAAGTAACACGAGGCGTAATTACGTAAGCCCCACACCTTTTTTGTTCGAAAGTTTCATTCAGGACCACCCTATTCTCGATGTGAACCGATAAGGACACAATGAAAGTTTGGAGTTTGGACTGAACTTTCCCAGCTCAAGTAAATCTGGAGATTAGTTGGATGAATCTCTTTTATACTGGAGAAAGTAGCCGTATTTCTCTTGACATCCTACCCATTTGGAGATTTCGTTTAATGTAGTTAGGGGTGATGGAAAAAATAAATCTAGAGTGAAATATTCAGCGTTTATAGTTTATACCCAGTGAAAATTCAAGGAATTCTGGGTTCACTTAAATTTCCGATTTTTACATACATGTGGCAACGTCGCAATGTTTTCAGAGGAAAACTACAAAGACGTCAATTTTAAATGGTATATTTCAGAGAATTCTAGCTGAGTTTCAACTGCGATTTGATTTCCTGATATTTGTCCTATTTGTCGAGGATCAAGACATCCACGATCCTTGAAATGATCATCCTAGCTTCGAAATTCTACAAGAAAAAAATTAAAACATTCTTCAAAACTCCAGAAATGTCCATATTTCCCCTACACGTGACACGTCGAAATTTTTTAGAAAACTCTTTGGAACGAAGTTATTCGAAGTCGAGAATCTGGGATGAGGAATGGAGAAAAAAAAACAATTTCGGAAATTCCAGAAATATCCGTGTTTCATATACACGTGGCAACGTCGAATTTTCCAGAATAATCTTTTTGCGCACTTGTTTCTGTTTCATTTTATTCAAATATCTGTAATTTTCTAATTTTGAAACGAAAATAATATCAAACAATAGAGTTACTCACAGATGAAGATGAAGAATTCGTGGTCAAATTAAATTCGGTCCGTCCGGCCGTAAACAAGTTAAACTTTCTGGAGACAAGTCCTAGAATTTTGAAATCTTCAGGTTATGTCGAGTTCGTGAATGGGCGAAATCCGCCAAAGAGTTTCGTAGATATAGATTTTTTTCTCAATGATTTGAAAAATACCGAAGGTTCATTTGATATTTTTCCAGAAAAATAGGAAATTTTTCTTTAACTCAGAAATTATTCCTCATATCCTGCTTTCTCCTCCAGAATTCGTGAAATTTTCGGATGAAAATATTGTGAAATATGGCAATTTTGAAGTGGAATCTGGGTGAATACGATTTAATGCACCTTCTTTCGATAATTCCAAAGAATCTCCCTGTATTTTCGATAATTTACAAGTACCTGGATGGGTGACCGTTCTGGCGAAAAATTTAAAAAAAGCGCCAGATTTCACGTCATTGCTTTTCATTTTTTTTTATATGCGTCCAAGCAAGTTTCGTTCGAGAATTTTACATAAAATATGGACAGAAAAAAAAACCGGAAAGGAACCTCCACAATTTTGGGAAATAAGTGGCAACATCGGATTTTTGTGAGTTGCCACATTTAAATAAAATAGATTATTATTTGTCACACTTACAGCTGCTTTTGTTCACAGAATTTTTTCTTAGAATTCGTGAAATTTTTCAAAATCTGACATTTTGAATTTCGGATCAAAATATCGTGAAATAGGTCGATTTTAAAGTGGAATCTGGCTGAATACGATTTAATTCACCTTATTCTTTCGATAATTCCAGAGAATTTTCCTGTATTTTCCATAATTTCTAGGTACCTGGATTATTTCCTTCCTATTAATTTTGACCAATCGCTATCAAGAATTGGTATGTCAAATATAAATTTTAAGTGGAAAAATTATTTATCAACTGTCAACTTAGTTGTCAGCAGTTTTTCCGGAAAAAAAATTGGAAAAATTTCATGCAAGTTTGACAAGTTGCTTTTTAAAAACAAACTTGATGGTTTCTTTGCTGTGTTGCTATGTACCGTTACCAACAACAAAGATCACAAACAACGCTTACGAATTTATTAATTTTTCAACTGAAACTCAAAATGAATCGGTTTGGAGATGTTTCCGAAAGTAAAATTAATGCGGCTGTTGAAGAAAGTGTTCCACTAAATACTCAGAAAATTCACACTAAAATGTTCAGTTAACTCAGGAAATAATCTTACCAAATAACCCTCGGGTATCTAATTTTTCCTGTGGAAAAATTGGAACACTCGTTTCTAAGTAATCTGTTTTAACAAATGTGGAAAAATCCTCGTCTTCGACTCGGATTTTTAAAACCACTCTCGCTCATGCTATTTGTTAAAACAAATTACTTAGAAACTCGTTTTTCCGAATTTTTCCGGAAAAATTAAATGCACTAGGGATATTACCCCCGAATAAATATTTATTATTATGATTTCACTCTTGTAAGATTATATTCGAATGAAAAACGATTTGAATACATAGTATTTCCATACCACAATTCTTTCAAGCTTACTCGTAAAAACTGAGTTTTCGGCCGTTTCATTCATTTCGAAGAATCGGGAGGTAAGAAATCGAAAACACCCTGTGCTTACATACTGGGACCGGACGAACGACGGTCCAGCAGCATCGGCAGGAGCAGCACCGCCGTCGAAAGAGCGACCTTCTCGCGCAAAAACAATAAGGAGCGGCAGCGTGCACGGTCGGAGGCAAAAAATGGAAGTCCTTGTCGGCAAAAAGCCCCAATTAAAACCGAAGTTGTGTAGTGCGTGCGCGGAACATTTCTCGATCTATCACGGCCCCAGCATCCCTACTAGGTAGGCTCTGCTCTGTGGCCAGTCTTAGTTCACGTCTCTCTCGAACTCAGTGCCACGCGAGGGTCGTCGAGGGGGCAGAAACCACCCCCTGTGTGAGTGCTTCCGCCATCCGCCGGCCAGCAGGGTGAGTAGCCATTGCATTTTACCTATTTGCACCGCCGTTTCGACCGGTGCATCGACGGGCGCACACTGAGCCCGGCTTCCGGCGTCTTCTGCTTCCTCTGTTTTGCTCCTTATATACATCCGCCGGTTGCTTCACCCTCAGATTCTACCCGGTCCGCGATGGCTAATCGCAGAGCGTCGTCCGCAGACGGCTGCGGGGCCCCCTGGGTGCCGGATGGGCCCCGGACTTTCGGGGATTTCTGGGGATGATGTCCGGACTTTCGCTTTCTCGACGACGACTGCGACGCAACTTATTGATTTCGAGTGTCGATGTGTGTCTCTCTTCACCGTAACGTTTTTGCGTCTCTTTTGTGCGCCCTCGCCGGTCGGACAATTGATGCATATCTGCGAAGGCGGCGGAGGACGAGGGGGCCCCTTGGATTGTTCTTTTTTTCCGGTACGGATGCGGGAAGTGTCTCTCTTTCTCTCTCTAGGATTCAGCCCTTCAGGTTTTTTTTTCAAATTTTTTCATAAAACGTTGAAATCTCCATACCGAATTAAAATTCATTGAAGTTCTTGGAAATATTTTTGAGCGCTCGTACAACTTACACGAGGGCTATATCATTTCGTCACGATGTCTGTATTTTTCGAATTTTGAGCCGAAAATGGTCTCAATCGATAGAGTTCAACTCACTGATGACGAATCTGTCGGAAAATTTGAGTCTGTCCGTCCGGCCGTCAGCACGATAACTCTCGAACGGATCAACCTAGAGACTTAAAATTTTCAGTGTAAGTTCAGATCCCAAATGCCTCGGTTAAGTTCGTTAAAGGGCAGAATTCCGCCAGGGGTTCCGTAAATATGGCCGTTCAAAATTTTGTTCTCCTGATTACTTTGAACTACAGATTCGATCAAGATGAAACTTTGCACTCAAATGAAGAATGAGGTGTTCAAGCTACATGTGAAATTTTGTCCAGATCGCATAACCAGAACCATGGAAACCATAGAAAATTGTAACTTTTAAACGGAAACGCCTAGGGACTTGAAATTTGCAGGATAGGTGTGCATCTCGATTGTCGTGATCACTTTTATCTATAAGCAAAATTATACTAGGGGTTCCGTAAATATGGTCTTTTGAAATTTGGTTTTCTTGATAATTTCAAAACTACAGATTCGATCTTCACGAAATTTTGTATACTAATGAAGAATGATATATTCAAGCTACACTTCTCCAGATCACATGACCAGAACCATAGAAACCATAGAAAATCATAACTTTCGAACGGGGAAAGGTCTAGGGACTTGAAATTTTCAGGATATGTGTGGATCTGAAATGTCGCGTTCACGTTTATCAATGAGCAGAATTATACTAGGGGTTCCGTAAATACCGTCGTTTGAAATTTTGGTTTCTCGATAATTTCTGAACTACGCTGAAGAAATTTTGTATTTTAATGGAGAATTATATATTCGAGCTACATTTTCTCCAGATCGCATAACCAGAACCAGTGTAAATTTCCAACGAATTATTGAATAAAAAATCCTTATATTTCTGTAACACCTGGTTCGGCATAATTGACGAAGAGCTGCTGCTCAATTGATTTCTAAAACTGGAAAATGGGAATATGTTTTTATTTTTTCTAAAATCCACTAGAGTTCCGAGAGGATTAAGATCCTGCCTAAAGTCGAAATAATTTCTTGCGGGAGACATCAGAAAAATTCAAATCTCTTTTCACGTGGAACAGTTGTGGAGCTGAATTTCTATATAATTCATTTTTTTTATGCCTTATATTCACAGACAATTTCAACAGTATATAGCGAGTTTCTGAAGTTTACGGAAGTTTTTGAAAACAAATTTTTTTGTATTTTTCTACTGATACAACCCTTACGAAATTCCATATGAACCTTCGTATAATTATTTTGAAACCAACCACAACGTATTCGATCGGCTAGACATTTTTTGAATTATTGAATAAAATTTCAGATGACCATTAATATTCCAAATTCTTCAACGAAGTGTTATTTTTTGAACCAGATTAGAAAAATTTAAAGTTCTTTTAATTTGGAACAGCTGTGGAGCTGAATTTCCATATAATTAATTTTTTGTATGCCTTAAATTTACACACAAGATTTCAGCAGTATATAGCGAGTTTCTGGAAGTTTACGGAAGTTTTTGAAAACAAATTTTTTTGTATTTTTCTACTGATACAACCCTTACGAAATTCCATATGAACCTTCGTATAATTATTTTGAAACCAACCACAACGTATTCGATCGGCTAGACATTTTTTGAATTATTGAATAAAATTTCAGATGACTATGAATATTCCAAATTCCTCAACGAAGTGTTTTTTGAGCGCTCGTACAACTTACACGAGGGCTATATCATTTCGTCACGATATCTGTATTTTTCGAATTTTGAGCCGAAAATGGTCTCAATCGACTATGTTCGACTCACTGATGACGAATCCGTCGGAAAATTCGAGTCTGTCCGTCCGTCCGTCCGTCCGTCCGTCCGTCCGTCCGTCCGTCCGTCCGTCCGGCCGTATACACGATAACTCTCGAACGGAATGTCCTAGAAACTTGAAATTTTCAGGGTAGGTTCAGTTCCCGAATGGCTCGGTTAAGTTTGTTAATGGGCCAAATTCCACCAGGGGTTCCGTAAATATGGCCGTTCAAAGTTTTGTTTCCCTGATTACTTGAAAACTACAGATTTGATCGAGATGAAATTTTGCACTCAAATGGAAAATGAGGTGTTCAAGCTACATGTGAAATTTTGTCCAGATCGCATGACCAGAACCATAGAAACCAAAGAAAATTGTAACTTTTGAACGGAAAGGCCTAGGGACTTGAAATTTTCAGGGTGGGTTTGGATCGCAAATTTCACGGTCATGTTCATCAATGAGCAAAATTGGACTAGGGGTTCCGTAAATATGGCCGTTCAAAATATTTTTTTCGTGATAGTTTCGAAACTACCGATCGGATTGGAATGAAATTATGCACCTAGCTCAGGAATAATGTATTCAAACTACGTGCAAAATTTTGTCCAGATCGCATCACCAAGACCATAGATACCGTGGAAAATTCTAGCGAATTATCGGAAAAAAATTGATCAGCTGAAGCACCGACATGAAGTCTGGAGTTTCGCCTAAGTTTCAGAATTTTTTTGACAGCAGTCAAAAATTCCTTCAATTGATTTCTAAAACTGGAAAATGCGAATCTACCTACAAGGTGCATGTACGAGCGCTCAAAAGCTCCTGCCTTCACGGCAGTGCTTTTCGTAATTTTTTTTGAACCAGATCAGAAAAATTTAAAGTTCTTTTCATTTGGAACAGCTGTGGAGCTGAATTTCTATATAATTAATTTTTTTTATGCCTTAAATTTACACACAAAATTTCAGCAGTATATAGCGAGTTTCGGGAAGTTTACGGAAGTTTTTGAAAACAAATTTTTTTGTATTTTTCTACTGATACAACCCTTACGAAATTCCATATGAACCTTCGTATAATTATTTTAAAACCAACCACAACGTATTAGATCGGCTAGACATTATTCGAATTATTGAATGAAATTTCAGATGACTGAATATTTCAAATTCCTCAACGAAGTGTAATTTTTAAACCAAATGAGAAACATTCGAATTTCTGTTCACGTGGAACAGCTGTGGAGATGAATTTCTATATAATTAATTTTTTTCATGCCCTAAATAGTAAATTTTCACACAAAATTCCACCAGTATATAGCGAGTTTACGGAAGTTTTTGGAAACAATTTTTTTGTATTTTTCTGCTGATACGACACTCATGAAATTTCATATGAATCTTCGTATAACTATTCTTAAACCAACCACAAAGTTTTCGATCGCCTAGACATTTTTTGAATTATTGGATAAAATTTCAGATGACTATATCAACCCTAATTGGCACATTCAGACCTCGAACGTTCCCTGACAATTCAGTGGTCATAATCGTGTGAGGTATCGTTCGATTGATCTTGAAAAAAAAATTGAATGGAACTTTCTCTCTCTTTTCGTGGAAAAATTTTGATAGAATCTGGGCAATGAAAATTTTCAACGAAAATTAGTTAAAATTAAATAAAATTTTTGAGATACGAAATTATGCAGTGAGCTTCCCGTTCCTCAACAGTCTACGAGGCTCAGACAACCCCCTAACAAAGTCCAAATATCCCTACATGTGCTGCTCACTATGGAAAAAAAAACGATCCAATCGTTAAAACTGTCAACACTCGCATCTTCCCCTCTGAACAATCACTAGACAAAGCAGGAATCATTGAACCTGTTTCATTTCATCATAAGAGACCGAAGAAGAATGTCTGATGCCGACCCTACAGGTCCACATTATGTACCTACCTGTAACTTTGCCAGTGTATTTTGTGGCTTTAACTCGAGTTATGAGTGTGTGTGATGACGGTCTGTTCGTGAAATGATTTGAGATTAATTTTTGATGCTTTTTACACCAGAGGTGAGCCCTTAATATCCACTTAAATCTTTCAATCAATTTTGGCGAAGATTCTGCTGGAGTGCTTCGCGTACGAGGTGTGTTCGAAAATTATATGGGATTTCATTATAAGGTGAATTTTGCATGCTATCTTACAGTCCCAAAAGTGGCCAGCGATTTTCTTCGAAAGTGTTCCTTAAGTTCTACCACGCCGATTATTTCCAGAATTTTTCCACCCATGTTGAAAATTTTTGTAGAGGAAACCTTTTTTACAAATTTAGAAGAGCATATCTCGTGATGTTTCAATTTAACTGAAAAAGTCATTGTGAAAGTTCTATCTAACGATACCCTACACGCTCATGCTCACTGAAAAAATGTTTCCAACCCCCGAGTGCTTCCCCTATACTATTTTTTTCGTAATTTCATTCACATAGTGCCAAAAGCGAATGAAAATACATGGCCTTAACGACATTTATCAAATTTTCGTCGAATGTTCAGCAGCTGTCTTTTTTCTACTAATTGATCAAAAGCAACCCTTATTGGAACGCCAACGTGTTTTAACAGAAAAATGTTCACCATTCATCTTTCTCCATATACATAAGAAAATCAGAAACGAATTCCACACAATTTTGAAGAAATATAAAAAAAATGATAAATTATATTATAATGAAGCTTTTTAAGAGGTTATTTCCATGTGAATTTTTGTTGTTGCAATTGGCCATAAAATCACCTTGAATTCGGTCGATTTCTGCATGAAATGCTTCATGTAGTTTCTGTTTGTGATGCCTCGAGCGAACAATTATTACTATTCCGACTTTTTTCCATCGCACGCCACTGCTCGGACCCAGAGGAGCTTGGAAGTTGGCGAAAGCACTCTCGAGATGCAAAGACACAGTGAGAGAAGTTGTACGTCCTTGAACCCGGTATTGATTGCTACGGGGTTAGACAACGTATCAGCATCACTTTCCTTCCCCATTACTTTGCCGACTGCTTCGTACGTGTTTCCCCGTAGGAAATTGCGGGCCCTCGCCATTTCCCATTCATCTCCAATCAGCGGTGCGGATCGACGATTCTTTGATTGCCACTTCTTCGATAAGCATTGATCGAAAAAAAAATCGGATCGTAAAGAAAAATTATAAGTATTCGTCTTCGATGGAGAGTGTTAACTGTAGAGAAAATCACACACAATCAAAGTAATTCATAATGTCAGATTTGCCATAAATTAAGCTTTCCTAAAAGAAGACACAAAACGAAACATGTCTCTATACTGGGATTCAGTTGGTTGTGATGCCAATATCAAGATTGTTTTGACAAAGATAAATATCCCCATAGTAAAAAGTGCAACAAAGATGAAAGAACCTGACAGTTTCAAGCTGGCAACGCTGTAAAAATTCTTTGCTCACGGTAAGGATAAATCAGGATGGGAATCCTCAATTTTATCAAAATGAATTCTTGAGGTCTAAAATTTGAAGAAATAATAAATGAATAATTTGGAAAATAATGGCTTCGAGATGAGGAATCTAGCAACACGTGGGGATCAGTTCAAATTCCACTCCACCAGGTGAATATTGAACCAGGAGATGTTGGCGTCAATTCAAAATGTAAACAAATGGGTCACCTTCAATATTTCTATGATCCAAAAACATCAACCTCACTCCTTATTCATCGAGCTAATTCATCCTGCTAATTTCCATTTTTTTTCAGTCTCTCCTCAAAACCGCCGATCAGCTCCGCATCAAGGGCCTCTGCGAGTCCAGCAACAAGGAGGACAACCCCGAATTCGAGCACTTCCACTCGTCCAACGTGACCAGGATAAGGAAGTCGTCCCATCTGAGGCACCAGGTCGCTCCTGATGAAGGCCGACAGGAGAAGGTGAGGAGGTTGGCCACGCCTAAACTGGAACAGTGCGAGGTCGAAGAGGCTGCGTCGAACCACGGCGGAGACGATGAGATGCCATCAGTGAACTCAGATGCTGCGATACATTACAGGGTCGATCCTGAACGAGCATTGAATATGAGTAGCCAGGGGCTGCTGGCTGGCCAGGTGAGTCTTAAGAAACCCCAAAGAAGAAAAGCTAAAATATTCCTTCCAGACGCTGTTCTCCCATTTCGGGGTGGACACAGATGACTTCCCCCCGGAGCCGCAGGCGCCGTCCGCGATACCAGTGGGTCACGTGGACATGGACCATTCTCCCACCAGGACCTTGCTCAACAGCAGTTCCATCCACAGGACGGACATCTCCGATTCCAAGTACGAGATCAAGAAGGAGGCGATAGACATCAAATTCGAGACGTTGCGGTCGTACGACCAAGACTCCCTGCTGGAGATGGATTCGCACAACTCCAGGATGTCCGGCGCCGACCTCTCCAGGGACAGCCACGAGGACCAGGACCAGTCCATGCACTCCATGCTGGTGACGCCCGAGCTCATGGGGATGGTGCCCGGGGTGTCCAGTCGTTCAGAAGATATAATGAATGGTGATATGATGATGGGGAAGGGTTCATCAGACCCCTCGAGGAACCACACAGGTGGTCCTAAGACCTGGACACAAGAAGATATGGATATGGCATTGGATGCTCTCAGGAATCATAATATGAGTCTGACGAAGGTGAGAGAATTCGGCATGACGAAGAGAAAGAAACTGCAAAATGTGTATCCCGATGCCGACATTAATCTATCTTCATTTTCATGTTGCAGGCTTCTGCAACTTACGGTATTCCCTCCACTACATTATGGCAGAGAGCGCATAGGTTAGGAATAGACACTCCGAAGAAAGAAGGTCCCACGAAATCCTGGACTGAAGAGAACCTGAACAACGCCTTAGATGCTCTTAGAACTGGAACAATATCCGCCAATAAAGCAAGCAAAGCTTTTGGTAAGTTGCTTCAAATTTGGTGCAGTCGAAATTGGACAAATTCCTTCCTTCTTCTCAAGGTATCCCAAGCAGCACGTTATACAAGATAGCCAGAAGAGAAGGCATCAGGTTAGCAGCGCCTTTCAACGCAGCCCCAACCACCTGGACACCGGAGGATCTTGAGAAGGCCCTTGAATCTATAAGATCTGGTCAAACGTCGGTGCAGAAAGCGTCAACGGAGTTCGGAATTCCAACGGGGACACTTTACGGAAGATGTAAAAGGGAAGGCATCGAACTGTCCAGGTCCAATCCAACTCCTTGGTCGGAAGATGCTATGGGAGAAGCCTTAGAGGCAGTAAGGTATGTAACTCTCCGTGAGGTGAACCAGCAATATTTTCTCAATCTGTTTTAGGCTTGGCCACATGTCCATCAACCAAGCAGCCATCCATTACAATCTGCCGTACTCCTCCCTCTATGGGAGGTTCAAAAGAGGTATAAAGTACGAATCAGAAAATTTGGAAGGAAATTCCGACAGTAATTCGCACCTAGAAGTTGCTTTCGGCATGGACTACGCCAATCCTCATCCACAACAGATCCAATATCAGAACCAAACGAGCTGAGATGAAATTTTCAATTTGGATTATCTGTGAATCCTAAATAATCCTTCCAGTTTCATTAGGAGCAGTCGAGTTCCTTTCTAAATTTAAATACAAGAAGCAACTATCGAAAACGAATTATCTGGTCTAAAAATGTACTGTTGATAGTTTTGTCCTAATGCTGAGTTCTATCTGAAAGTCGAAAACAATTTTGGAATTATTTGAGTGTTTAGGAAATTGAGTTACCCTGCTGATAAGGAAAATGTGCAATAAGACGCCAATTCTTATTCAATAGCATCAATGTAAATAACTCATGTATATTATTGTAATGTAGTTAATATTCTTCATTTTTTTGTTGTTTTCATTATTGTTGTTGAAGTTTGTTATGTTTGTTTTGTCTGACTTAGGGTAACCATATAATTTTTATACAATTAATGATAATTATCTACTTACATTAAGTACCTATACTTACATTTTATAAGATACTGAATAAATGTTTAATTTTTTATTTTCGAAAGTGTTTCAATTCTGTGAGTTGAAATGAAAAAATAAAATATTGTTCAGGAAACAATTCTTTTAATAACGAAGATTAATGAACTGATTGATTTAGGAACAATATCTTCCATGAATTCACTCAAGTTTCACATTAGTTTTTGGCAAAATATTTTTTTAAATAGGTGTTCTATTCAATGTTCTATGAAGAACAATATATCTTCCATAAATTTACCCTGGTTTCACATTGGTTTTGTGAAATATTTTTTTTTTAAACAAGTGTGTTATTCAATATTTCACTCTGGCTTCACATTAGTTTTTGGCGAAATATCTTTTTTGAAATATGTGTGTTATTCAATGTTCTATGAAGAACAATATCTGACAAAAATTTTCTCTGGTTTCAAATTAGTTTTTGGAAGAATATATTTTTCGAAATAGGTGTTTTATTCAATGTTCTATGAAGAACAATATCTTTCATGAATTTTCTCTGGTTTCAAATTAGTTTTTGGAAGAAAATATTTTTTTAAATAACTGTGTTATTCAATGTTCTATGAAGAACATGATCTTCCATAAATTTACCCCGGTTTCACATTAGTTTTTGGTAGAATATCTTTATTCAAATAGGATTGTTATTCAATGTTTTCTGACGAAGAATATCTCTCATAAATTTTCTTTGGTTTCCAATTAGTTTTTGGAAGAATTTATTTTTTGAAATAGGTGTGTTATTCAATGTTCTACGAAGAACAATATCTTCCATAAAATTACCCCGGTTTCACATTAGTTTTTGGTAAAATATCTTTTTTGAAATAGGTGTGTTATTCAATGTTCAATGATGAAAAATATCTTTCATAAATTTTCTCTGGTTTCAAATTAGTTTTTGGAAGAAAATATTTCTTTTAAATAGGTGTTCTATTCAATGTTCTATGATGAAAAATATCTTTCATGAATTGTCTCTGGTTTCAAATTAGTTTTTGGAAGAATATATTTTTTTTAATAGGTGTTCTATTCAATGTTCTATGAAGAACAATATCTATATTAATAAAAGAGGATCTATGGTTTATGTGTGTAAAAGCATCACGTTCAAACGACTGCACCAAATTCGATAATTCTTTTTTAGTTGTGTTCATTATTATCACCACCACCTTTATACAACAAAATATTCCCGAAAAAAGAAAAAAAGGCTTTTTTTTTCCTTCGACCAAGCGAACAATCATAGATTACTCATATTTCATGGGAATTTTGACACTTGTGTGAGTGAAGTTTATCGTGTTTGATATATATCGTTGTGTTGTTGGCGAGTTCGTAATGATCGAGACAATGAGCAAACAGAATGAGAGATTATCAATCAAGATCTGCCCCAGCTCCGGAAGAACCGATATTATCGATCTCGGGCAAGAAACAACAAAATATAGAATCCAATGAAATGATCAACTTTGAGCGTTTGGCATTCATATATGATCCCACAGTCGATTATGCTAGCAATATATTGGTGTCATTTGGAAATACTGCAATGCTCTGAGATATCAAAACGAACCCCCAGGATTTTGTTGTTTGAATAAAAAATCAAATTGCAACAACTGACAACGCCACTCGAACCATTGAATTCGTTACTTTCAAGACAAGAACCTCTATCTAAACATTCCATGACATCATTTGGTTCGAGTATAATTGAGGGAGGAGGTTATAACTTTTGAGGTATTTTTTTTTCTATATCGAACATCTCACACATTATTCATAACATATACCCACCTACGAATATGAAAATTCTTAGACCCATAAACAAGGCTGAGGATGAGGGTAAGGCCGGTAAAGGTTATGGTAAGGGTAAGGGTTGGGTTAGTTTAACGGTTAGGGTAAGGTTAGGTTAGGGTTAATAATAATCCAACGTATACTTTAGCCACAGCAACGCGTGGCCGGGTCTGCTAGTCTTTCATAAATTTTCTCTGGTTTCAAATTAGTTTTTGGAAGAATATATTTTTTTTGAATAGGTGTTTTATTCAATGTTCTATGAAGAACAATATCTTTCATGAATTGTCTCTGGTTTCAAATTAGTTTTTGGAAGAATATATTTTTTTTGAATAGGTGTTTTATTCAATGTTCTATGAAGAACAATATCTTTCATGAATTGTCTCTGGTTTCAAATTAGTTTTTGGAAGAATATATTTTTTTTAATAGGTGTTCTATTCAATGTTCTATGAAAAACAATATCTTTCATAAATTTTCTCTGGTTTCAAATTAGTTTTTGGAAGAATATATTTTTTTAATTAGGTGTGTTATTCAATGTTCAATGATGAAAAATATCTTTCATAAAGTTTTTCTGGTTTCAAATTAGTTTTTGGAAGAAAATATTTTTCGAAATAGGTGTGTTATTCAATGTTCTATGATGAAAAATATCTTTCATAAATTTTCTCTGGTTTCAAATTAGTTTTTGGAAGAAAATATTTCTTTTAAATAGGTGTTCTATTCAATGTTCTATGAAAAACAATATCTTTCATAAATTTTCTCTGGTTTCAAATTAGTTTTTGGAAGAAAATATTTCTTTTAAATAGGTGTGTTATTCAATGTTCAATGATGAAAAATATCTTTCATGAATTGTCTCTGGTTTCAAATTAGTTTTTGGAAGAATATATTTTTTTTAATAGGTGTTCTATTCAATGTTCTATGAAGAACAATATCTTTCATAAATTTTCTCTGGTTTCAAATTAGTTTTTGGAAGAATATATGTTTTGAAATAGGTGTGTTATTCAATGTTCAATGATGAAAAATATCTTTCATGAATTGTCTCTGGTTTCAAATTAGTTTTTGGAAGAATATATTTTTTTTAATAGGTGTTCTATTCAATGTTCTATGAAAAACAATATCTTTCATAAATTTTCTCTGGTTTCAAATTAGTTTTTGGAAGAATATATTTTTTTAAATAGGTGTGTTATTCAATGTTCAATGATGAAAAATATCTTTCATGAATTTTACCTGGTTTCAAATTAGTTTTTGGAAGAATATATTTTTTGAAATAGGTGTGTTATTTAATGTTCTATGAAGAACAATATCTTCTATGGATTTTTTCTGGCTTCACATTAGTATTTCGTAAAATATCTTTTTTGAAATAGGTGTGTTATTCAATGTTCTACGAAGAACATTTTTTTTTGTTCATACACTTTTCTATAAGAATTCGAATAGTACCCAGTTCCAATCTCGGGATAATTATGAAATTTCAACATTAAAAGTGTCAGTTCGATTGAAAATGGAAGATTTCAGTGGCCTTCCAATATAATTCCGTAAAAGATTCGAATATTCCATATTTCTTTTAAATATTGGGTGATTTTATAATCTTAATTAATATCATCTATTTTTCAATACAAATGTTCGATTTGATAAGCTTACCATACTTGAGGATTCCGTAATTTCCAATCGAATGGCTATAATTTTCCATCATTTGACCGAAACTTTTCTATCCATCAAAAGCTCAGATTATAAAAAATTCTGATCCGAGACCTAAACAAAACTCAAAAATAATAGTATTTTTTTTATTTTTGTATCAAAATTGAAATACATGTATAAGATCTATAATTATTTGAGACTTAAGTGTTTAATATAAAAATCAAAGATAAAATATATAAATTAGCTGAAATGGAAGCAGTCATAAATTTTTATATGAATATTATTCAGTATTTAATTATTATATTTTGAGAAAGATTTATAATATTGGAAGAATGGATAAAATGAGAATATTGAACATATTGACCATTAATATTGCTGCAAACGGGTAAAAGAGATAAAATAATATTCAATCAACATATCACCGAGCCGCCGCTCAAAAATATTTAAAAACGAATACAAGTAGAATATATAAATAAAATATTTAAAAAATGATCTATAAAAAAAGCCGTGATGAAAATTTCTTACATCTGATTCCAATCATTAGTGGTTCACCACAGCAATCTTACACAAAATTACCTAAAAACTATAATTGTACCATGAAATATATTTGGCGTCATCTTTGTATAATATCAATTCATTTCAAATCGTAGCAAAACTGATAATGAGAAGGTTCCGGCGGAACGACCGGCGGGTCCTGCGGTATGGTTATCCCCTCCGCGTCCAAAAGCCTCAACTTGATCTCCATCGAAAGGAGGGTATCCAGATCTTTCTCAAACTCCCGACTGTGCATTCGATGCCCCAGCAAAGCGTTAATCCCGTCGGTCCAATAGGCGAAAGTCAGTTCGTCGGGCGCGACGCAATCTAAAGACTGCAGATCGACCACTTCCAGAGCTAGAGAAAAGGCCAGCTGA
This sequence comes from Aphidecta obliterata, assembly GCA_963966015.1. Lineage (NCBI taxonomy): Eukaryota > Metazoa > Arthropoda > Insecta > Coleoptera > Coccinellidae > Aphidecta > Aphidecta obliterata. The sequence goes on along the minus strand of OZ014428.1, from coordinate 45,114,221 downwards.
TGACACGTGTGAACGGCAATATTTACGGAACCCCTAGTCTAATTTGGCTCATTGATGAAAAGGATCGCGAAATTCGCGATCCGAACCTATCCTGAAAATTTCAAGTCACTAGGCCTTTTTGTTCGAAAGTTATGATTTTCTATGGTTTCTATGATTCTGATCATACGATCTGGAAGAAATGTAGCTCGAATATATAATTCTCAATTTAAATTCAAAATTTCGTCGAGATCGAATCCATAATTTTGAAATGATCAAGAAAACTGAATTTCAAACGGCCATATTTATGGAACCCCTAGTCTTATTTTGCTCATTGATACACGTGAACGCTACATTTACGATCCACATCTATCCTGAAAATTTCAAGTCTCTAGGCCTTTCCATTACAAAGTTATAATTTTCTATGGTTTCTATGGTTCTGGTCATGCGAGCTGAACAAAATTCTGCATGTAGCTTGAGTACGTAATTATCCATCTGAGTGCAAAATTTCACCTCGATCGAATCAGTAGTTTCGGAGTAATCAGAAAAACAAAATTTCGGCCATATTTACGGAACCCCTTGACGAATTTTGCCCAATAACGAACTTAACCGCAGCATTTGAGATTCGAACCTACCCTGAAAATTTCAAGTTTCTAGGACATTCCGTTCGAGAGTTATCGTGTATACGGCCGGACGGACAGACTCGAATTTTTCGACGGATTCGTCATCAGTGAGTCGAACATAGTCGATTGAGACCATTTTCGGCTCAAAATTCGAAAAATACAGACATCGTGACGAAATGATATAGCCCTCGTGTAAGTAGTACGAGCGCTCAAAAAACATTATCTTTCATCTTCATAGCCTCACTTTTGGGCGTGTTCGATCATTTTTAGTTTTGATTATGAACGAAATACGTAATCTGGGGAAGTCCAAGAATCATAAAATTTATCCAATGTTCATAAATGCAAATTAATTCGTCAGGGTCTGAAATTGTCTCAGAAATCAAATGAAATTATGGTTTTGTGTGTTGAAACGAATAATACACATATACTCCGTTTAAGAATTATTGACATCTCGGTTGGCTGTGAAAAATTGAATTTAAGTTGGTAATAGACTATTCAGTGATATTTTGGGTTGTTGAATTCAGGTTGGTATAGGAATAACACTAACATTACCCATAGAAATCTTGCTTTGATGATTTTATCGAAGATATTGGTGAATATGTAATTATAAAAATTTGCTCTGAATTTGAGTATTTTTTGTCTTATGCTATTAAAATGGCTGGAATTGACCAGGATACATCGCGCCTAACAAGAGAACGCCAGGCAGTTTGTCGGTGTTACTTCGAGTTTTTCAAAGTTTTGGCATATATTTCCGCTAGGGTTTCAGGTAAACTGTTATTCACCGACTCAAAGTGTATTCTGATTGATCAATGTCTCTTGAATTTTCAGATTTCACCAAGCCCTGTCCGTAGAATATTAGCATGTTATTATAGCCTGGAATTAGCAGTGGAAGAAAACTTGTGCGATACGATTATTCCTTCAAAGAGACATTGAATGACTTTGTTTTTGCTAGAATTAAAAACAATGAATATATCAGTTTAGATATCCTTTTCGAACTGGCCAAAGAGCACCTAGATTTCAATTGATCGAAGTCAACATTATATTATATCTTAAAAAAGATTGGATACAAATACAAAAAAGTTGATCGAAGGAAAATTCTTATTGATAAACAGAAAAATATAATAAAAACAGTACGATATTGTGATAAATACCGAGAATACATGGAACAAAACGTAAAATTCATTCATCTAGATGAGATTTGAATATTCGAAAACGGTATTCAAATTAGTCAGTGGACACTAGAAAATAATCTAAAAGGTATGCAGAGTATTATTCAAGGGTAAAGGCAGAAGGTGCACTATTTTGAATGCTGGAACAATTGTTGGATTTTTACCTGGATGTGATCCGATTCTTGACAGTGGTATTAATGATAAGGATTACTATGAATGGGTTATTGAAATATTGAAACCTTCCCTGCAAAAGGATGCCCATCAATAGGATTATGTCAGCTTATTCAATAAACACATCCAAATCACTACACTACGTAGAAACAAAGTTTTCAATGATATTTTTATCTTTGCTCTTGTATCATTCATAGATATTTTAAGTTTATTTATTATACTTATACTGTATGGTGCCCTGTTCACATTCCCTCTGCTAATACACATGCTATATTGTTCCCAATTCAAAAGTATACTGAATAATTGTAAAATTGCTCATCAATTATAATATTTTCAATAATTCATGGACAGTTTTAATGAATGAAAATAAAAATTGACTTTCTTAAAGTATTCAACACCAAGCAATAAATAATTCACAAATTGGTTCATATATTGATAGTTCGGTACAAAGTTCATGTCAAAATTCTTCATGTACTACAAAGATTCTTAATTTTTGTTTCTCTCTTATTTCTTAATACATTATAACGTTTATTCCAATCCATTCTTTTGGGCCTGTGCTTGCGAAGTATCCAAAAATTTTTTTCTGTTGCACCACTAGCTACCTGCTAGAATTCCATTAATTATCCTTCTTAAATCCTGACATAAAATGGTCCTCTTATAGTTATATGGTTAGAATTTTGCAAGATTTCCAATACCAATAAATATTGCATAGTCCTGAGTGAAAATAAATATTTATTTGAATGATCTTCAATTTTCCATGGTTGACTTTTATATGAACGATAAGTTCAGATAATTTCATATGAAAGCATTCCACGATATTTTTGCGCTTTCAAACCTGAATTCCTATGTTTGAACTGCAATCGAAATATTCCGGCTTAATTATTCGATAATTCGTATACTCAACACTTTTCTAGGTTATATTTATGTTTTATTTCTATGATGAAATTTAGTTACTTTTTAGTAACTAGAAATAAAGCCTCGGCTGGACGTTCATGGCCTGCTTCGATGTCAATAATTCTTAAATGGACTATATTATATGATTCAAATACCTGGGGATCCATCTTTGTCGTCATTCTCTGTTCAAGTAAACCCAACATCAGGGTTTGCAAGACATACAGTTGATGCGCCATTTCAGCCCCTTCCGCAGCCCCCGTTTGTAGTATATTATGCTGAACACACATCCTAAACTGCTTTGTACTTAAAGTAGCTGCCAACGAACGTCTTTTCGACATATCAGCCTTAAGGAAGAGAGCATTAATCAGTGCGACGGCATTCTGTTGTACGACTGGCGTTGCTTGAAGGTGTTCTACTAACGAACCAATTGGAATCTCTTTTTCAACCTGAAAACTATCAGTTTGAAATAATCCATTTTTTAAAACGAAAATAAATTAAACTAACTTGACCATATCCTTCCGTACTGTTCAGGACAACATTTTCTAAAATGGACAAGGCTGCCTGAGTGACTTGAGCCTCTTGTTTAGAGTTCACCAGACTCGCTACTCTTGTTATAAATTCGCCGTTCAGTATGTCCCATGAAACGCTACCATGTTCCATCAGTTCAACAAAAGACGTCAGAGTGTGTGCCAAAATACTCCCTTTGCATTTTCCACCTTCAATTTGTTTGATTATCAACGATAATCCTTGCTTGTTGATGAAATCAAACGCGAATGTCATATCAGAACTCAAACTCGATAGAGTACTAACACCTCGGGATTTTTCCTCTGGTGTACCATTTTGTAGTTTCTGTAAAATATCCTGTGCAGTTTTCGATGGGGAGAATTGTAACCGTAAAATAGATCCGTTCTTTATTTCGTTTCGATTTTTCTCAGTGATGTAATTTTTGTTATTGTTCTCGTTGAATTGTAATGCATACTGCTCGGGATCGGTGAGATTCCATCCATTACACAGTTCTTGAATGATTCCAGTTAACGGTTGCTTTTGATTGAATTCAATGAGTTGGGCAACCTGATCGGTCATCTCCACTGCTATTTTGACTATATACGAGTCCTTCATCGCTGGCATTTTTCTTTCGGCCAATTCGAGACAAAACAAAACTCTGATCAGAACATTCAAAATTTATTAACTTAGGGAACTATTTCTAGTCTCATTCGACATAATTAAGTGATGATTTGGCCCTCCTACGTGAGTTCTTTAATAATTGATCTTATTTGTTATGGTTCTATAAATAAATAATAAATGTACAGCCAATTATGCTAAAGCTAAAGTGACAGTAGAGAATAGAGAATTTGCGATTCCACAAGTGTAAACGCCCCCTGCCGGCTAAATCCCAAAACTAGAAAACGAGTATTGTTTTTGAGCGCTCGTACAACTTACACGAGGGCTATATCATTTCGTCACGATGTCTGTATTTTTCGAATTTTGAGCCGAAAATGGTCTCAATCGACTATGTTCGACTCACTGATCACGAATCCGTCGAAAAATTCGAGTCTGTCCGTCCGGCCGTCCGGCCGTCCGTCCGGCCGTATACACGATAACTCTCGAACGGAATGTCCTAGAAACTTGAAATTTTCAGGGTAGGTTCAGTTCCCGAATGGCTCGGTTAAGTTCGTTAATGGGCCAAATTCCACCAGGGGTTCCGTAAATATGGCCGTTCAAAGTTTTGTTTCCCTGATTACTTGAAAACTACAGATTCGATCGAGATGAAATTTTGCACTCAGATGGAAAATGAGGTGTTTCAGCTACATGCGAAATTTTGTCCAGATCGCATGACCAGAACCATAGAAACCATAGAAAATTGTAACTTTTGAACGGAAATGCCTAGGGACTTGAAATTTTCAGGATAGGTGTGGATCTCGAATGTCGTGATCACGTTCATCTATGAGCAACATTATACAAGGGGTTCCGTAAATACGGTCGTTTGAAATTTTGTTTCCTCGATAAATTCGAAACTTCGGATTCGATCGAGATGAAATTTTTTATTTTAATCGAGAATGATATATTGAAGCAATATTTTGTCCAGATCGCATGACCAGAACCATAGAAACCATAGAAAATTGTAACTTTTGAACGGAAAGGCCTAGGAACTTGAAATTTTCAGGGTGGGTTTGGATCGCGAATATCGCGGTCACGTTCATCAATAAGCAAAATGAGACTAGGGATTCCGTAAATATGGCCGTTCAAAATATTTTTTTCCAGATAGTTTCGGAACTACTGATCGGATTGGAATGAAATTATGCATCTAGCTGAGGAATAATGTATTCAAAGTACGTGCAAAATGTTGTCCAGACCGCATCACCAAGACCATAGATATCGTAGAAAATTCTAGCGAATTATCGAAACAAAATTGATCAGCTGAAGCAGCGACATGAAGTCTGGAGTTTCGCCTAAGTTTCAGAATTTTTTTGACAGCTGTCAAAAATTCCTTCAATTGGTTTCTAAAACTGGAAAATGCGAATCTACCTACAAGGTGCATGTACGAGCGCTCAAAAGCTCCTGCCTTCACGGCAGTGCTTTTCGTAATTTTTTTATATTTCACGTGCTTCTAGGCCAGATATTTTTATTCTATATCCGGTGGAAATACGTTCACGAAGTTATTGAATTTTAGGTTACAAGTTTCAGTCCAATATTGTGGGGCAGGTTTGAATGGTGATTCAGAAAGATAATTCAATAATTATCAACAAGAGTTTTATGAAATTGATCTTCGTATTTCAAACGATTGCCACCTAATCTTTCTGTGAGCTGTAAGAAAGAAATTATAATCATCTTTAAGGTGAGGTCTGAATGAAACGATTTTATATTTAAATAATATACGTACATGAATTTTAGGACAAACGATCATATAACAATGAGTGAACAAAGTTCTAGTACTAGAAAAAAACAGTTTATATACAATTTTAATTGTTGTCTTCATTGCTCTTTGCAGAAAAATATAAAACAGGGCTATACATTTCCATTAATTTCATAAGGAAAAGAAAGATGCAGTTTGTGAAACTAATGCCTTTGGCATTCTAGAAAATTGGACCGAAGAAAAGCACAAATGATCGACTATAAGGTGTAGCTTCCAAATAATTGAACACTGTCGTCAAACTCAAATTCTGCTCCATTTTTCCTTTTGAATAATTATTGATTTCGATATATTTAAAATTGAAAAAACCAATTTGTTCGCCTAAAGTCAATGAACTTGACGCTACACTATCAATAATCCAATCATTCACTAGATAGTCTCCACATAAAACTCACCAAATCGAATGAAAAACCTGAAAAACACCTAAAATATTGCGTTTCACCACAATAAATCCCGAAAAGATACTCGTTTTCCTCCATGTTTGTTTATTTTTCACAGCGCCCTCATCGGTAGTTGGAATTACGACAGCTTGCTATGGGATTGAAAAGAACAAGAAAAAAACGGAGTATTCTATGAACTATGTTATTTACGGAAGAATTAAGGTTATAATGATTCTCTCTAACCTGCATGTTCAAAGTGAATTTTATTTGATTGAAAATTGAAAAACTGTATTAATGAAATTTTAAAGATGAAAACTGTGCGAGTACACAATATTAGGTTCTATAAACCTAAACCGAGCCCAATATCATGCATGTCTTTAAATTTAAAGACTCATAAATTAGCCCTAGCAAGGTAAAATACTGACGAAAAACTCATTTTTCTATAATTAATTGGTTTCTTATCTTCAGGTTGAATGGAAACATTGAAATTTGGAATGTGAAAGATTCTCCATATATTGAGAAGACCATATCATCAAACACAGAAAATTCTAGCATAGAAGAGTTACGGTGGTATCAAGACAGACTTTTTTCTGTTGGTCTCCATGGATTTTTAATTGAGTACGATGTCGTGAAATGTACCATTATACGTAAGTCCACAGTAACTGGAGAAGCTGCGTATTGCTTGGATATAAATGAGGATAAAAAGCAAATTGCTGTTGGTACCGAGCAGGGATATTTGAATATTTTCGATATTAAGGATGATTCTGTATTATACAATAAATTCTTCGACAAACAGGATGGTCGCATATTATGTCTGAAATTTGATTCTAGTGGATCGCATATAGCGTCTGGTGGTTTGGATGCTATAAGAATTTGGGATGTTCAGACTGGTGAGTGTTTTTTGAATAATAGTAGGTTTATTTCAAGTAATGTAAATTTTTAGGACATGCGATTCATAGAATGACCACTGGAAGAGCGGAAGCTGATAAACCTACAATAGTTTGGTGTTTGGCCTTCACTAACAATCTAACTGTGATAAGTGGGGATTCTCGAGGCAAATTAACGTTTTGGGACGGTAAAGTTGGAGCTCAATTAGAAAGTTTTCAAACTCATAGAGCCGATATACTTTCGTTATGTCTGTCAGAAGATCAGTCCAATTTATATTGTTCAGGAGTTGACCCTAATATCCATAATTATGTGAAAATCGAAATAAAAGGAGGTAAAGAAAAATGGGTCCGAAGCAAGCATCGGAAATTTCAGGATCACGACGTCAGGTCGCTCGTCCTAAAAGGCGACAAACTTTTTTCCGGTGGCAGTAGCTCGTATTTGATTCTGAGCACCGGACAGCCGATGAAGTCGATACAATACCCTCCGATATTACAGAATCCTGCGGTAACTCTGAGTAGAGAAGCTAGATTGATATTGCTGAGGCATCCGAAACATTTGGAAATTTGGAGCCTCGCCAAATCCAATGAACTTTCGTCGGAACAGAAACCGAAGAAGATAATGATCCTTCAGAAGTTGGTGAGGAACCATGAAGGCGTGGAGGTGAAAGAAGGTATCACTTTTGCTTCGATATCTAACGACGGGCAGTGGATCGCTTACGGGACACGATTTGGGTTGAGGGTGTTCCAGTTTATCAATGTGAGTATTGCTTTATTCGTACAATCCTAATTTTCAATATGCAGAATAACTTTTGTTTGTTTTTTGGAAACAAGATACAGAACTGTATGAATTATTGAGGGCATATTATTGAAGAGAAAGACACGGAAATAATAATCCTTTATATCCAAACGACAAAAAAGGTCCACTTTTAAAAACTACCTTTTGACTCGATTTCAGAGACGCAAACAAGTGGAACTTCTTCCCCTTATACAACATTTGTGTGAAATTTTCTTCAATTCAAATGTGTGAAACTCAATTTTATAGAGGTGTCCCAGAAGTCGACGTCAAGCCGGAATCAGGTAATAGGCTAAGTCAAAATAGTCATCAGAAAAATATACCAAAAAATCTGAGTCGAGCATTTTTTTTTATCTACTCCGATTGAATAATTTTTCCTTTTTAATCCTGAATAGTGCTTCTGTAACCTGTAACCTTTGATTCTAAGAATCTTGAAAGATGATGTCACTCTCTGCGGAATCGAGGACTCAAAATTAATATTTCGCCCAATTTCAACTGACGGTACTGGAAAAAAATTGTACTACATGAGTTTGGCAAGTGACTTTAAAAGTTAGCGCATTTAATAAGGATTCTAAATTGATATGATACACTATTCAGGATAACATAGAAAAATTAAAATTGAAAGATTTGTAGTAACTGGAGTTCGAAAATCATCACATGATGTGCATTTTTTCGATAAAAGAAAATGCAATATAATTTGCAAAATACACGACTTAGATTTTTTTAAATATTTTTCTGATGACGCTCATGACTAGCCTGTTACCTGATTCCGGCCAGATGTCGACTTCCGGGACACCCAGTATTGGAGGAAAACCTTCAGTGAAGTAATTTTACTTTACTTTTTATATTTCAGGATGAGGGAGATCCAAAGTTACTGAGGGTAGAAAACATTGATGGTACGAATGAAATTCATCTGAATGGTGTTTTCACCCCTGACAACACCCAGCTCATCACTGTCTTTCCTCAAGAAAATATAGTTATTTATGGTATATCGAAAGACTGCGTATCAGTTTCACAGAGATTGGACGGCAGAGGTATGTATAAGTTCAGCATGGAAATATTTATTATTATTTCTAACTAGTAAGCCAGGAGATCCACATAATAGGTAGATTCGACCTTTCCGATAGATTCACCTTTTCGGGTAGATTCACATTTTCGAATAGTTCGGTGAAGAAAACAAAGAAAAAATAATTTTGATTATTGCCAAAAGGGCCAAGAACGGTCCTGTCCTAAAATGTCAATCGAAGGGGGCGGGGCTTAGTTTATCCACGAAATACGTTTCGAAATTTCCTCGAAACCACCGAAAATTCACGAAAATTGATTTTGAAATATCGAAAGGAAAGTTATTCAATTATATTCACCAAATATTTTCCTCAAAATCAGTTTATTTCCATGCAAAATTCATAATAATTCTCCAATGTCAAATATTTCATTCAAAATTCCAGATTCCTTCATTAATTTTTCATCCACCATGGATTATTTCGTTTCCATAATTCTGAAAATAAGAAAGAAGAATAAAATAAGCATGCTTAACCAAAAGGTTTTTCTTGAAATTCCATATTTGCTTCGCTCGGTTTGTCAAAGAATGATATTTTTTAATTAGATCAAGACAAAACATCCTAAATTTACAAAATAGGGGGTGGAATAGTTTCAAGACACTATATTCAATCTGATTCAAATCATTTGGATACCCCCAAGAAGTTTACTTTTTATTGTTCCATTTTTGCTGTGATGGGTTTGTCGAACAATGATATTTTTTCGATTCGATCAAGACAAAACATCCTAAACCTTCAAAATAGGGAGTGGAATAATGTTCAATCTAATATACCTTATAAAGAACCCCTGGAAAGCTATATTCTCAAAATTTCTATTTTCACTTGCTCTGTAGTTGTTTTTCCTCGTGAAATCCTGAAAAATATCGAAAAGTAATGAAACTGTCTCGAAAAAGTTATGAGAACGATTTGGTATATCGTTCTTACCTGCTTTTCATCCCTAATTCGTTGTTCTTTCAGATTTTTGTACTAAGATTTGACCTCTTTTCTTCCTTGGGGGCTATTAATGATAAATTATCCAAATTTTGTCTCACTCAACTGAAAATGTGAGAAATACGTCTTATTACGATAGAAAATCATTTTAAATTGTAACTTACCTTGAAACTCTCCCTTAATCGCATTGATCTATCATTTTCAAGCATCTTAAACCGATGAACGGAATGTAAACAAACACTGATATTGTCCAAATTACAGTGAAAACGGAAAAGAGCCTTCCTACTCACCCGCAAACGTTCAATTTTCATATGATTCAACTCCTGCTTTTTCAGTTCCATTTCGTTTTGCCCGATTTTCTAGAAAATACGAAGACTTGTGAAAAAAAATCAAAAGTCTGTGGTTTGACGTTCACGTCAAAAACCAAACTGTCAAAAAACATAAACAAATCTGCAAATATGAGTTCGGTGTGGAGTACTCCTAGACGGTTGGTGGAAAGCACCTTATTTAATTCTGGAGATAATTCACGAAATTTCTATGATCGACCGAATTTATTTCTCGAAGTGTCAAAAATCCATCTTTTCAAATCGAGTTCTTGCGAAAACTGAGGAAAAGTGAGAGGCTTCACATAGTTATCTGAAACCTTACGTCCTTTGAGCTGTAAATTCGACCCTTGGCGAAGCCCGAGATGTTGCGGTTTAATATTCATATGAAAAGTTTGGCGGCAACTTTTGGTGTTTTCGACCTTTTTCCAACATTATTTTCGTACGTTTGGAATTCGAAGCAGGCAAATTTTCGAGTACCGTAGGAAAGCCTGTTTCTTCCTCTCAAAAACCGCTATTCTTAAATTCGATTTCATAAATGCTCGAGGCCTTTGGCCTCTCGTTTTAAATAGTTTGGTCTTAATTTGTCTGTGGTTTCGAAATATAATTTTAGTATCGGGAAAATATGTAATGTAAACATCCTCACAGAGTCCTCCCAAGAAGCCAGACATGATTTTCCTACCTTGTCATGTCATCTTCTCCTTAGGAGCTATATCGTCGTAATTATCTCATCGTAATTATCTCATTCGAAATCCTGTTAGGGACTTTTCGTTAGGTTAGGTCCCGGAGTTGTCAAGATTTTTCGTTTTCACTTTGTATTCATCAACTGGAAATGTAAACAAATACGTATTATTGGGATAGAAAAACATTTTACTTACTCACTCATTCACTTACCTTGATTTCCCTCTATTATTTCCTGAATACTTTCTTTTTTCGCAATTTCAAAATTGCTCGAGGCCTTCGGCCTCTCATTTTAAATAGTTTTGTTTTAACTTTTCTGTGGTTTCGAAAAAATAATTTTAGTATATGGATGACTAAAATTTTGAACTGATTAAAAAAATCCGATCCGATATATAAATTCAAAGTTGATGTGATTTAATTTCAGAAATGACTGATACAATCACTATTTTGAAAGTATCAGATGACGGAAAATATTTGGTGGCCGCTGACACGGCTAGCAACATTGTTGTATGGAGGAGGGAAGCTACTAGATCTTGGAAATTCAGTTGTAAATTGCCAAAATATCATTGTCCTCCAGTTGCGATAGATATTGACCCAATAAGACATAATATGATATCATCATATTCGGACAACAAAGTGAGTGAGGGATTTTGATTTTCTCGGCACTTATTATTTCATTTTTAATTATTTTCAGATAGTCGAGTACAGCCTAACCAAAAAGGAATTCACGAATTTTTCGAAAAATATATCGTATTGTTTACACGAAAACTGGTCCTCCAGGTTTTATTCCATCAGAAATATTTTCTATAATGGAGCTGCTGGGAAGATAATACTTCACGATGACAACAGCATGATGGTGATCGAGGAGAAAAAGGTAGGTGCAAAATTTTCTTATTTCTTGTTGTTTTTTAGAAATTTTCAGTGTGGGTTCAGTTCCCGAATGCCTCGGTTGAGTTAATGGACAGAATTCCACCAGGGGTTCCGTAAATATGGCCGTTCAAAATTTTGTTCCCCTGATCACTTGAAAACTACAGATTTGATCGAGATGAAATTTTGCACTCAAATGGGGAATGAGGTGTTCGAGCTACATGTGAAATTTTGTCCAGATCGCATGACCAGAACCATAGAAACCATAGAAAATCATAACTTTTGAACGGAAAGGCCTAGGGACTTGAAATTTTCAGGACAGATGTGGATCTGAAATGTCGCGTTCGCGTTTATCGATGAGCAGAATTATTCTAGAGGTTTCGTAAATACGGTCGTTTGAAATTTTGTTTTCTCGATAATTTCGAAACTACGGATTCGATCGAGGTGAAATTTTGTATTTTTATCGAGAATGATATATTAAAGCGATATTTTGTTCAGATCGCATGACCTGAACCATAGAGACCATATAAAATTTTAACTTTTGAACGGATAGGCCTAGGAACTTGAAATTTTCAGAGTGGGTTTCGCGAATGTCGCAGTCACGTTCATCAATGAGCAAAACTAGACTAGGGGTTCCGTAAAAATGGCCCTTCAAAATATTTTTTTCCTGATAATTTCGAAACTACTGATTGGATTGGAATGAAATTTTGCACCTAGCTGAGAAATAATGTATTCAAACTACTTGCAAAATTTTGTCCAGATCGCATCACCAAGACCATAGATACCGTAGAAAATTTAAGCGAATTATCGAAAAAAAATTGATCAGCCGAAGACATGAAGTCTGGAGTTTCGCCTAAGTTTCAGAATTTTTTTGACAGCTGTCGAAAATTCCTTCAATTGATTTCTAAAACTGGAAAAGGCGAATCTATCTTCAAGGTGGATGTACGAGCGCTCAAAGCTCCTGCCTTCACGGCAGTGCTTTTTTCTTCTAAATCTTTTGCAAATATACAAGATGATTTTTTTTGACAGGTGCTAGAATTAATCAAAATAAGTCAAAATTCCAGAAATCCTTCACATAAAATATTCACTAGGGACGAGTATTTCGAAATCAAAGTTTCCCGCGGAAAAAAAAACAACATAAACACATAAACATACATAATCTGAGATTGTATTGAGGTTTAAATGTGTTCATTAAATGCTTTCAGTTTGCGGGAAATCATCTGACAGAGCGTATGATTTTTGTGACTTTAGGTGGATAGGACGTGGTGGTTCGATTTCTTGGCCTGCACGCTCTCCGGACCTCAACACCTGTGATTTTTTTTTGAGATGATTTGAAAACATTACAGTAACGTGTACAGTAACGGTGGGATGAATATTGTTGAAGAACCTAAACAACGCATTGAAAATGCTTGTGACATTCTGCGTGAGCAAACTGATGTCATACTTCCTGCATGTAATGATTCGTTATTACGCCGGGCAAGACTTTGTGCACATCAAACGAATGGTGATCATTTCAAACAATTTCTGTAAACAATTTGGATCAATTTGATCGATGTGTTTGTGAACTCATCATTTTTGAGCGCTCGTACTACTTACACGAGGGCTATATCATTTCGTCGTGTATTTTTCGAATTTTGAGCCGAAAATGGTCTCAATCGACTATGTTCGACTCACTGATGACGAATCCGTCGGAAAATTCGAGTCTGTCCGTCCGTCCGGCCGTCCGTCCGTAAGCACGATAACTCTCAAACGAAACAACCTAGGGACTTGAAATTTTCAGTGTGGGTTCAGTTCCCGAATGCCGAGGTTAAGTTCGTTATTGGGCAAAATTCGCCCAGGGGTTCCGTAAATATGGCCGTTCAAAATTTTGTTTTCCTGATTACCTTGAAACTACAGATTCGATCGGGATAAAATTTTGCAGTCTAATGGAAAATGAGGTGTTCAAGCTACATGCAAAGTTTTGTCCAGCTCACATGACCAGAACCATAAAAAATTATAACTTCGTAATGGAAAGGCCTAGGGACTTGAAATTTTTAGGATAGGTGTGGATCTCGAATGTGGTGGTCGCGTATATATAAATGAGCAAAATTAGACTAGGGGTTCCGTAAATATGGTCGTTTGAAATTCAGTTTTCTTGATAATTTCAAAACTACAGATTCGCTCGTGACGAAATTTTGTATACTAATGGAGAATGATATATTCAAGCTACATTTCTCCCATATCGCATGACTAGAACCATAGAAATCATAGAAAATTATAACTTTCGAACGGAAAGGCCTAGGGACTTGAAATTTTCAGGATAGGTTCGAATCGCGAATTTCGCGGTCACGTTCATCAATGAGCAGAATTAGACTAGGGGTTCCGTAAATATAGCCGTTCAAACAATTTTTTTCTTGTTAATTTCGAAACTACTTATTGGATTGGAATGAAATTTCACACATAGATGAAGAATAATGTATTCAAACTACGTGGGTAATTTTGTCCAGATCGCATTACCAAGACCATTGATACCGTAGAAAATTCTAGCGAATTATCGGAAAAAAAATGGTCACCTATAGCACTGACTTGAAGTCTGGATCTTTCCCTTAGTTTGAAATTGTCTTTGACAGCTGTCGAAATCTTTCCAATTGTTTTCTAGAACTGGATAATGCGAATCTACCTACAAGATGGATAAACGAGCGCTCAAAAGCTCCTGATTTTACGGCAGTGCTTTTCGTAATTTTTTTCTGAAAGTTTCGAATCTACTGATCGGATTGGAATTAAATTTTGCACCTAGCTGAGGAATTTTCAAACTACGTGCAAAATTTTGTCCAGATCGCACCACCAAGACCATAGATACCGTAGAAAATTTTAGCGAATTATCGAAAAAAATTGATCAGCTGAAGCACTGACATGAAGTCTAGAGTTTCTCCCAAGTTTCAGAATTTTTTTGACAGCTGTCGAAAATTCCTCCAATTGATTTCTAAAACTGGAAAATGCGAATCTACCTACAAGGTGCATGTACGAGCGCTCGAAAGCTCCTGCCTTCACGGCAGTGCTTTTCGTTATTTTTGAGCGCTCGTACTACTTACACGAGGGCTATATCATTTCGTCACGATGTCTGTATTTTTCGAATTTTGAGCCGAAAATGGTCTCAATCGACTATGTTCGACTCACTGATGACAAATTCGTCAAAAAATTCGAGTCTGTCCGTCCGTCCGTCCGTCCGGCCGTCCGTCAGCACGATAACTCTCGAACGGATCAACCTAGAGACTTGAAATTTTCAGTGTAGGTTCAGATCCCAAATGCCGCGGTCAAGTTCGTTAATGGGCAGAATTCCACCAGGGGTTCCGTAAATATGGCCGTTCAAAATTTTGTTCTCCTGATTACTTCGAAACTACAGATTCGATCGAGATGAAACTTTGCACTCAAATGGAGAATGAGGTGTTTGAGCTACATGTGAAATTTTGTCCAGATCGCATGACCAGAACCATAGAAACCATAGAAAATTGTAACTTTTGAACGGAACCCCCTAGGGACTTGAAATTTTCAGGATAGGTGTGGATCTGGAATGTCGTGATTACGTTCATCTATGAGCAAAATTATACAAGGTGTTCCGTAAATATGGTAGTTTGAAATTTAGTTTTCTTGATAATTTCAAAACTACAGATTCGATCGTGACGAAATTTTGTATACTTATGGAGAATGATATATTCAAGCGTCATTTCTCCAGATCACATGACTCGGACCATAGAAAATAATAACTTTCGAACGGAAAGGCCTAGGAACTTGAAATTTTCAGGATAGGTGTGGATCTCGATTGTCGTGATCACTTTCATCTATGAGCAAAATTATACTAGGGGTTCCGTAAATACGGTCGTTTGAAATGTTGGTTTCTCGATAATTTCGAAACTACGGATTTGATCGAGATGAAATTTTGTATTTTAATCGAGAATGATATATTAAAACAATATTTTGTCCAGATCTCATGACCAGAACCATAGAAACCATAGAAACTTTCGAACGGAAAGGCCTAGGAACTTGAAATTCTCAGGGTGGGTTTGGATCACGAATATCGCGGTCATGTTCATCAATGAGCAAAATTAGACTAGGGGTTCAGTAAATATGGCCGTTCAAAATATTTTTTTGCTGATAGTTCCGAGAATACTGAGCGGATTGGGATAAAATTCTGCACCTTGCTGAGTAATAATGTATTCAAACTACGTGCAAAATTTTGTCCAGATCGAACCACCAAGACCATAGATACCGTAGAAAATTCTAGCGAATTATCGGAAAAAAATTGATCAGCTGAAGCACTGACATGAATTCTGGAGTTTCGCCCAAGTTTCAGAATTTTTTTGACAGCTGTCGAAAATTCCTTCAATTGATTTCTGAAACTGGAAAATGCGAATCTACCTACAAGGTGCATGTACGAGCGCTCAAAAGCTCCTGCCTTCACGGCAGTGCTTTTCGTAATTTTTTATGATTGCGTTGGATATTCAGTGTTGGTTAGTTTTAGGGGATAAGGACATAAGAGCCCACTTTGCGAACACCAAGTCACGATGAGAAAGGCCATCAACGCCCGATTGGGCGTCGAATCCGCACGAGGGGGCGCAAACACGAAAATCGAATGGCTGGCGACATTGTAATTCTCCTAATAGCATCTCCGCGCACATTTGTCTTATTCAATAGAGGAGTGAGTAACTGTCACACGTGACAATGCCGCCTAGGGTATTATAATCAATCATAAGGACGACCTCCTGCCGCAGAACCGTCTCGGCGACGATCCCATGTTCGTGTCTGCTCACTTGATGTTCACTTCGGTCCCCACCCCAGATTTTGTCGTCGATTTTTCCCAAGATGCAATTCTGGATGCAAAAACGATTGCTACAAGCCCCAACTTTAGGAAACATATAGTTCCGGAGATGTGAATTTTTGAAAATTCCATCAAAACTTGAAATTAGACATTTCAGTATCGTTGACAGCTGACGGTCTGGTTCATAAAATAATACCAACATATCGCTCCAAAATCCCCTGAAGTTGACCAGTAGGACAGTAAAACTCTCACGTCTTTGCGAGGACACGCCTGTCCACGGAGGGGGCAGCCCCACCCCTCGGTTCCTGGAAGTCGTCGCCTATCCCGCAGATGTGCAGATATAGCCGGGGCCCCGAGATAACTTATATTGAGTTCGGGAAACTAGTTTTGCCGCGTGATTTGCATTTGGTCCTGGATATTCAGCTTGTAATGGCCCGAACGGGTAGACAATTATTATCCTTGCAGACATCTTCTGGAAGTTGGCTGTTTGCTTTGCGAGGCCAGGCCATCGAGGAGCGTCTAGGTCTTGTTTGTACTGTCGTCGCCCTGATCGATGGCCGATGTCGGTATAATTTTCGTTCGGACACCGGCAAAAATTGTTGTTAACCCCGAATATCAACCGGAAGGGGCGCCTACCCTGACGAGGAACATTAATCCGCAGAACAAAGACGCACAGGCGGTAATCAATCGTAATAATCCATTGTGCGGGCCCCGATTGTATCATCATCTGCATTCAGTCCGGAGAGAACGCCGGGTGGGGCCGGTGGCGGAATGACCCCCCTCGACCGGGAACCGGAGATAGCGTCGGCCCGACGATACATCATTGTCCGCGCGGTCCATTCAACCTCCCCCTGCAGCTCGGACGTTGATTAATTAGCGGAGACCCGGGAGGTTTAACGTGATCTTACACGGTTGTCCAGTCTCCGGAAGAAAAAATCACATACAAATTCTCGGAGTCCATCTTCATAAAAAAGACAAGTCTCTGATATGAACCTTCATCCGAACGTAGTCGAAAAACAACATTTTCATCAGAACTTCATCATTCTTCTCAGATTAATCAAGAAGATACCTTCGAAGAGAAATTAAAACAGAATCCCTCCTTCCGCAGATTACTCCGAGTCTCTGCCCGAATTATTAATAAACAAACTCAGACAATTCCAGAAAAGCCCTGGGAAATAATTTCCATCCTCAATATCAAAGAGCTAATTTCGTTTCGAGGAAATATGACAAGTATTAGGAATTAATTATATTGTCTAGGAACTTCGGGCGAACTTTAATCGAGTTCTTATGTTTCTCGACGGAAAACGCGAAAAAGCCAGATATTACTCGGGGAAAGTTGGGATTGTTGAAAATATGAACAACTCGTTACGAAGATCGTACAACTTGCTCGTTATTTTCCTTCTCGGAGAGGAACGCGTAAATTCTGCAGGAGAATGCATCGCTGGAAGTTGCTTCGTTAGGAGAGTTTAATATCGGGTTATCCTCTAAACGCCTCCAAGGAATTATTTTTGATCGAACACAATTTCATTTTTCTGAAGATGTTATCCGGCTCTGAACCCCCCCTGACCCATTAAATTTAAAGGGTTAAAGTCTAGGGATTAATAGTATATTATTTAACGAGCGATAATGTAAGGCATAACTCACGTAGATGCAGTTTGCAGCATGAGCCGAAGGCGAGTGCTGTAATTCATCAAGTGAGTTATGACCATTACCACAAGTTGAATACTATACTTTATCTACGACTATAATAATAAATACTAAGATACAAGTACAGAGAAAAAACTTTATTTACAAATCTTAGTAGTTACCTATAACAATGCATTATTTATGTTGATTGTGCTTCTTAGCATGGAGTGGAAAGTCCATAGGGGCGATGCTTTATATTCACTGCTTACTTCAATAAAATATGCCAAATTCTCTGTGAACGATGACTTAATATTCTTACTGCTACACCAATCTTGAAAATTGTTGTATACACCTTTATATTTGTTTTGGGATTTTTCGGGAAATAAATTCTGTATGGTAACATTGGCTGATTGTCTTATTTCTGAAGGTGTACTTAATAATTCATCTTCACTATCTGAATTAATCTTTTTCAGCGAAATATCCACAATAATAATTAGGTATCAACTCAATTTGATTAAACGTCAAAATTATTCAAGTGACCTCCCCTCAATACTAATAATGGACTGTTCCCTTACGGCCAATCACACAGGGGAGTTATAGGAGTGAGTGAGTGGGAGAATTCATCTTTTTAGAGCACTTTCATTTCCTTTCCATTTCGATCTGAATCGTTCGTCTTTTCGGATATGTTCGGAAATTCGAATATGCCGTCAAATTCACCCGCCAGCATCAATTTCTCATCCTATTTATTCAAATTCATCTCGAAATGCCCGAGTTTCGATATTTTCGGACGTCGTGTCAATAGACGATTACATAATTTAATTCGGCGTGAAACGTAATATCTATGATCGACGTAAATTAATTGGGGTTTCTCGAGGTGTCAAAAATCGGACTTTTTGAGCGCTCGTACTACTTACACGAGGGCTATATCATTTCGTCACGATGTCTGTATTTTTCGAATTTTGAGCCGAAAATGGTCTCAATCGACTATGTTCGACTCACTGATGACGAATCCGTCGGAAAATTCGAGTCTGTCCGTCCGGCCGTCCGTCCGTCAGCACGATAACTCTCGAACAAAACAACCTAGAGACTTGAAATTTTCAGTGTGGGTTCAGTTCCCGAATGGCTCGGTTAAGTTCGTTAATGGGCCAAATTCCACCAGGGGTTCCGTAAATATGGCCGTTCAAAGTTTTGTTTCCCTGATTACTTGAAAACTACAGATTTGATCGAGATGAAATTTTGCACTCAAATGGAAAATGAGGTGTTCAAGCTACATGTGAAATTTTGTCCAGATCGCATGACCAGAACCATAGAAACCATAGAAAATTGTAACTTTTGAACGGAAAGGCCTAGGGACTTGAAATTTTCAGGATAGGTGTGGATCTCGAATGTCGTGATCACGTTCATCTATGAGCAACATTATACAAGGGGTTCCGTAAATACGGTCGTTTGAAATTTTGTTTTCTCGATAAATTCGAAACTGCGGATTCGATCGAGATGAAATTTTGTATTTTAATCGAGAATGATATATTGAAGCAATATTTTGTCCAGATCGCATGACCAGAACCATAGAAACCATAGAAAATTCTAACTTTTGAACGGAAAGGCCTAGGAACTTGAAATTTTCAGGGTGGGTTTGCATCGCAAATTTCACGGTCATGTTCATCAATGAGCAAAATTAGACTAGGGGTTCCGTAAATATGGCCGTTCAAAATATTTTTTTCCTGATAGTTTCGAAACTACCGATCGGATTGGAATGAAATTATGCACCTAGCTCAGGAATAATGTATTCATACTACGTGCAAAATTTTGTCCAGATCGCATCACCAAGACCATAGATACCGTGGAAAATTCTAGCGAATTATCGGAAAAAAATTGATCAGCTGAAGCACTGACATGAAGTCTGGAGTTTCGCCTAAGTTTCAGAATTTTTTTGACAGCTGTCAAAAATTGCTTCAATTGATTTCTAAAACTGGAGAATGCGAATCTACCTACAAGGTGCATGTACGAGCGCTCAAAAGCTCCTGCCTTCACGGCAGTGCTTTTCGTAATTTTTTCAAATAGAGTTGGGGAACTTTTCGGGCACCGTCGGAAAGCCCGTTTTTTCCCCTCGAAAACGCGGGGGGCGCTTCCTTTTTTTGCAATTCCAAAATTACTCGAGGCCTTCGGCCTCGAGGTTTCCCAAATAGAAAATCCAGCACGAACCTCCACCGTGAGCACGGTGTTTGTTTACAGATACTTTTAATTGCTCAAAAGCCGAATAATGAATATATTATTCAATATATTATGCATTAGGAGAGAAATTTCAAAACATCACCAATATTGAACGTATCCAATACCACTCACAATCACGAGGACATCGTCCGAAAAAAGAAGAACAAATCCCTATCGAATCGGATCGCCTCTATGAACGGCCGAGCCGCCTCTATGATCAGCTCCGGGTAGATTGCCATCGAAATAATGGATGAGCATCGATGAGAACGCGTTGCGGCATGTTTCAACGACGACCGTGGCGCGGAACGTATCACGTGTCAAAATATGCGGCGTGTCGACATGCCTAGATCTGATTGAATTAATTACGGCGTCGAACTACACGTCGGCATGATGAACAGCGCCGACATAGAACGATGCGGTCGCGGATTTATTGTCCAACAGCTTCGATGAACAAACAAATAATTTGTTACGTTTCGGTGGTTCCTGTAAGTTCCTGTAAGTAGTCACGCATATTCCGGTTTACCGCCACAGTATCATTTTTCTGTTGAAATGACAAACTGCAGTTTGGTTGCATCAACTAATGTAAAACTTGTGATTTCTAGAGGAATTAAACGAACGAGATGATAGATATCCCATCAAAATCCAATGTTGCCTAATGTACGTTAAGTCATATATATGACATATGACGTTCTGTGATGTAGGGAAACAATTATTTTAACTTAACCTAACCTAACCTAATAATTAATGAGCGAGAGTTAATCAATAATAATTTTTTATGTGATTACAAACTCTCTGCTCCAAAACGTGTGGCAACGTTGGATTGCTGGGATAACTATCCTCTCATATTAAACGATCGGAATTGTCACGTCAAATCAACAAATATTTCTGCTGACGCTTATATAGGGGGAATTTCCTGTAGAAGTAACCGAATTTCTGTTGTATATCCTGGAAAATTTCTTTGATTGCATATTTCGACTTATCCAATTTGAAAAGAAATTCCTTGAATCTTCATCAGGGAAAACGGAGTTTGCTCCGTTCAAGGTCACGCGTGAGGATGACGTAGCGACGTCGTGAATCGTTCGCGTTTAGTATTCACGAGGTTCAACAGCACTCATCTCGGCGGCTTCGCGCATCAGTCGACGGGCAACACGCAAATTAATTTATGGATGTAATACAATAAAAATTAACCAGCATAACGCCTGACAATCGTCGGGTAATAAGCCCGGGGCTCCGAAACGAAATTTGTATCGCTTTAATGGTCCCTCGGGTTTTTTCGCAAATTGACTCGAAAGGGTTGTATTTCACGGTAGTTTGGGCCGTTTTAGTCCACTTATAATAATTGTGAAATACGGCTTCAGCCACCGGTGCTCCCCCCTCACGGATGTACGTCCGTATCGGGGAAAACGGGGACTCCCTGGAGGTAACTCGGTTTACGATTCTTGTTCGCGTCGTGAGATGACAATGAAGTGTATGTTGGTTTGGAAATGTTCGTTTGTGGGCGCGGTATCGATTTTGGACCGGTTTTGAATCAGTTGGGAACCACTAGGCGTTGCTATAATAGTATATTATTTAACGAGCCAAGGTCATAACTCACGCAGATGAAGTTTGCAGCACGAGCCGAAGGCGAGTGCTGTAATTTATCAAGTGAGTTATGACCAATTCCGCAAGTTGAATAGTATACTTTATCTACGACTATAACAATAAATACTAAAAAACAAGTACAGAGAAAGAAGTTTATTCACAAATCCTAGTAGTTACCTATAACAATGCATTATTTATGTTGATTGTGCTTCTTAGCATGGAGTAGGAAGTCCATAGGGGCGATGCGATGTATTTAGTACTAAGTTCACTAAAATATGCCAAAAGAACATTCTCTGTAAACAATGACTTGATATTCTTACTGCTACACCAATCTTGAAAATTGTTGAATACACCTTTATATTTGTTTTGGGATTTTTCGGTAAATAAATTCTGTGTTGTAAGATTGGCTGATTTTCTTATTTCTGGAGGTGTACATAATACTTCATCTTCACTATCTAAATTCAACTTTTTCAGCAAAACATTCACAATAATAATAAGGTATCAACTTTATTTGAGAAAACGTCAAAATTATTCAAGTGACCTCCCCTCAATACCAGTAATGGACTGTTCCCTTACGGCCAATCGTCTTGTTCAAAAGCACATAGACAGAGAGTTATAGCAGTGAGCACAGTGTTTGTTTACAGATACTATTAATTGCTCAAAAGTAGTTGAATAATGACTTTATTATTCAATAGGAGTAGATAAGCACAATTACATACTCGCATTTGCTATTGATGCTAATGATCATAACATTTCTCTGAACTTTGAAATTCACCGACAGCAACTTTTCGAAAATATCTCTAAAACGTGAGGGTGTGGATGCTGATAACATATTAAGCCTTTGGGGGATTTTTAGCAGGCGAACCACCGACATAATTTGGATGGAACGCTGCAAAACCGAGGGAAGTTTTGCCACCCATCCACACTTCGCAGTTCTCGCGTCTCGGTGATCAAATCTTCTCATCGCATGCTTTTGATCTTCGGAACTAATCCACAGCATCTGTTGAAAATATTCCTGGAAGAATAGTCCGGGAGGTGAGCGTAAACGTAGTCGGCCGACGCCGCAGACGGACCGTCGCTCACTCAAAACCGTAACGGCGTCGAAATACGGCGGATGCAAATGTGCAATTTCGATTCATCCATTCGGATACACCTGTGCGATACAGAGCGCGGCCCGAATCCGCAATTCGGAACACACCCGAAGCCGTAATTGCCCCGAAAACGGCCGTTCGAAGCGCGTTTTAATGTTGTTTGCGCTCCAGAGGAACGGTCTGAATGGTACGTTTCGGAGGCGTACAATATGCACAAAGCGAAAGATAAAAATTGATAGGGCAAAAAAGTCACGGGGGTAATGGAAACGTGCGTTTTTCCCGTCACAAAGGGTTCGCCGAGTCGGGGAAATTCCTCCTTTCCGTCTGGCTGGGTTTCGCGACTCGCCGCGGTCGGCACGTGGGCACTTTTTTTGGTCCGTCCGGTTTGGGGTGTACTGGGCGATACGGCGAAAACGACTGTGTCTTAAAACTGTGAGTGTGGACGAATTTCATAATTTGTCACGGAAGCAAGGGATTTGGCATCCATATTCACAGTGCGAATCCAAGGACACCCGGTTCATTACTGAGGGAACTGGGATACGAGAACTGTGAGTGTGGACAAGTTTCATAAATTGACTGTGTGGCTTTTACGCCTGTGTTTCTACTTGCCAAAAACTATTCTATGGGTTCGAATGCCTGGCGTTTTGACCCACAATGCGAACTGACGAAAATTGCAAGGGAGGAATGGATAATATAGTTGGCTCCATACTCAATTTTGAAAAACAATGAAGCACAAGAACTGTGGGAGTAGAGTAGACGAGTATAATACCTAGCTTTATCCTAACTTCTGTGAGTTTTTCTTTAAAGGAATCGTTGTGCTTGGCATCCATACTCATTGTGCGAACTCAAGGAGACCTGGTTCATTACCGAGGTAACTGGAACGCAAGAATTGCAAGTGTGGACAAGTTTCATAAATTCGCTGCGGCTTTTATGACAGCAATTCTTCTTGTTGAAAACTATTCTATGGGTTTGAATGCCTGGCGTTTCAACCCACAATGCGATCTGACAAAAATTGCAAGGGAGAATGGATAACATAGTTGGCTCCATATCCAATTATAAAAAACAAGGAAGCACAAGAACTGTGGGATTAGAGTAGACGAGTATCATACCTAGCATTTTCCCAATTTATGGGAGTATTTCTTGAAACGATTCGTTGTGCTTGGCATCCACACTCACTGTGCGAACTCAAGGACACCTGGTTCATTACCGAGCCAACTGAAACGCGAGAATTGCAAGTGTGGACAAGTTTCATAAATTGGCTGCGGCTTTTATGACAGCAATTCTGCAATTCTTCTTGTTGAAAACTATTCTATGGGTTTGAATGCCGGGTGTTTTAACCCACAATGCGATCTGACAAAAATTGCAAGGAAGGAATGGATAATATAGTTTGGCTCCATACTCATTTGTGAAAAACAAAGAAGCACAAGAACTGTAGGATTAGAGTAGACGAGTATCAAACCAAGCATTTTCCCAATTTATGGAAAGATTCGTTGTGCTTGGCATCCAAACTCACTGTGCGAACTCAAGGACACCTGGTTCATTACCGAGGGAACCGGAACGCGAAAATTGCAAGTGTGGACAAGTTTCATAAATTGGCTGCAGCTTTCATGACGGTAATTCTTCATGCTAAAAACATTTCTATGAGTTTTAATGCCGGGTGTTTTAACCCACAATGCGATCTGACAAAAATTGGAAGGGAGGAATGGATAACATAGTTGGCTCCATACTCAACTGTGAAAAACAATGAATCACAAGAACTGTGGGATTATAGTAGACGAGTATCATACCTAGCATTTACCCAATTTATGGGAATATTTCTTGAAACGATTCGTTGTGCTTGGCATCCACACTCACTATGCGAACTCAAGGACACCTGGTTCATTACCGAGGGAACTAGAACGCGAGAATTGCAAGTGTGGACAAGTTTTATAAATTGGCTGCGGCTTTTATGACAGCAATTCTGCAATTCTTCTTGTTGAAAACTATTCTATGGGTTTGAATGCCGGGTGTTTTAACCCACAATGCGATCTGACAAAAATTGCAAGGAAGGAATGGATAACATAGTTTGGCTCCATACTCAGTTGTGAAAAACAATGAAGCACAAGAACTGTAGGATTAGAGTAGACCAGTATCATACCTAGCATGCTCCCAATTGATGGGAGTATTTCTTGAAAAGATTCGTTGTACTTGGCATCCACACTCACTGTGAGAACTCAAGAGCACCTGGTTCAATACCGAGGGAACTGGAACGCGAGAATTGCAAGTGTGGACAAGTTTCATAAATTGGCTGCGGCTTTTATGACAGCAATTCTGCAATTCTTCTTGTTGAAAACTATTCTATGGGTTTGAATGCCGGGTGTTTTAACCCACAATGCGATCTGACAAAAATTGCAAGGAAGGAATGGATAATATAGTTTGGCTCCATACTCAGTTGTGAAAAACAATGAAGCACAAGAACTGTAGGATTAGAGTAGACCAGTATCATACCTAGCATGCTCC
Source organism: Aphidecta obliterata (assembly GCA_963966015.1). Taxonomy (NCBI): domain Eukaryota; kingdom Metazoa; phylum Arthropoda; class Insecta; order Coleoptera; family Coccinellidae; genus Aphidecta; species Aphidecta obliterata. The sequence goes on along the minus strand of OZ014428.1, from coordinate 45,088,758 downwards.
CAATTGATGGGAGTATTTCTTGAAAAGATTCGTTGTACTTGGCATCCACACTCACTGTGCGAACTCAAGAGCACCTGGTTCAATACCGAGGGAACTGGAACGCGAGAACTGCAAATGTGGACAAGTTTCATAAATTGACTTTTATGCCGGCATTTCTACTTGCCACAGAAGATCCTTTCTGTTTAAATTCCGGGCGTCCAAACTCACAATGCGAGTGTGGCTGAGTTTCAAAACTTATTTAATTTGAATTAAGGCATTCCTTGAAATATCTATGAAGAAAATAATGAATGATGCTCTTTTAATCATCATCTCGAGGATGCATATATCAAATTCCCATTCGAACTACCAACTTTTTCGCCTACATCATTCTTTAAAACTCCCGTGCTTTTTCCCAGGAATAGCACCATTCGCTGGAAACAAATTACGTCACGTTTTTCCATCTTTCCCCTTTTCGAGAAAAGATAAATGCGTTCGTAGGAACTGAATTCCGGGCAGGAAATGTATTCGTTATGAATGGCAATCTTGGAGGTCGGATTTTTCGGTCTCCTCATTAAGCTCCTCTCGCAGCTCCGATATTCCTCGCCCCGTTTTCTTCGACTGTAACGAAGATATACCGCATCAGTTCCGCGAGAACAGAAGGATATGTCATTGTTAGAATTGCTCCTGCGACTAAATAATAATAAATCACCATTATCCTTTCCTTTCCACCGGAAGGATCGACTCGATTATGCGGCACAGAAGCGCGCTCGCAAGGAATGCAGACCTTAGTTAAGAAATATCTCGACTGTCTGAAAAATAAAGCACGGAACACACACATATATAACATGTGCATTATAAGATTGATGTAAGGCCGTGTGTGTGTGGTTCAATCCAATTTCGTTTCCCAGATGGATTTCGGATAGAAATCTGGGAGAGGCAAGTGGTGGATGGGAGGTGGGGGGAGATGGATGCGTCTTCCGGAAGAACGCTACGTTGTCCGGAATCGATCAAGGTAATGTTGGCGGAATGTATGGTATTTTTTATCTATTGAAGGGATATATTGCGAATTACATTTGTTGAATTGGAGATAACTTGATTTATTTCATTGTGTTGACTTATCAGATGCCATTCCAGAAGAATTGGCGATATGATTCCTGGAAAGTTGCATTAAAATATGAATAATCGCAAATATGGTTTGCGACCATCCTCGTGTGAAATTGAGCACTTTAAGTGAATAAAGTACTTACCCCAAAAAGGTGCTCAGAATCTCTGCGAATCACCACGATTATAGCTGCCACTGAAATAGGGTTGAAGGAGAGGAAAAAGAGGATAAACACTATTTCGGCACAGATCCGGAGTGATCACTCAGTTTTGATGAAGCTAAAGGGCACCCAACTCAAAGTTGCTCATTCAAAAGATCAGACGAATTTGGTTTGACCGAATAAGCGATGATATTTGACAGAATCTCGCAGTCTTCTCGCAGGATGTCGCCTGTTGACGGGACGAATCACCCACAAGACGAACTCGCGTCAGCGACCCAACATACTTCACGACGTAACAAAATACGTTATTATGACGGAGTCTTGGTAAATCACCACGGGCTGATACTGATAGGGATAGGAAGTAGAGGGTAAACCTTCTTTCTGCACCGTTCCGGGGCTGTCACCTGGTTTTTGAAAAGCTTAGGGCACTCAACTTAAAGTTGCTCAATGTCACAGCAACAGAAGACACAATGGTGCGATAAAAACACAACGGTGAAGATCAGACGACTCGGTTTTGCACGAATATGCGGCGATATTTTACAGAAGACTCGATGGCGTCGATATTTAACAGGTTTTCCCAGATTATCCGACTTTTTCCTGTTGTGCATTCGTTGCACCGCGCAGTTTTTCAGCGATCGATTCGAGGGGGAGGCGTCCCCGGCAAAAAGACGGAGGAGCCGTCGGCATAAATTGGCCCCCCGCTTTTAATTGCTTAATTTTCGATTCCCTCCTTTGTCGGATCGGAGGCTGAACTTTAATCCGCGGATTTGCCTTTCAATTCCGGATCGCGATCTGATTCGCGTCCGTTTTTTTGTCGGTCGGCGGTGCGTGAAATCGCTTATTAGGCGGAGCGCGGCTCGTGGAAAGTAAGGGATCGATGGCCTTTTCTTTCGCTTCTAACTGAACTCGAAGCGGGGCGATTGATGGATTCGGTTGCATTTTTGGTGGATTTTTTTTTCATAGATTAACATTCCTTTGTCAGCGTCTTCGAGCACTCGACTTGAATAAAAAAAAAATTATTTGGTTTCGTGGATGAATATTTCATTTATTTCGCTACTTGTTTTAGTATTTATCTTTGTTTTACATATATAAACTTTTTCTTTTTTCCGTCGAATAATTGATACCAGTAAAATTTTTTGTTGGTATAGAATATTTTGAAGTTTTTCTAATGAAATCTTTCTTTTCAGAGTCAGAAGAAGGAGAAGAAAAGGAGAAAACTGGACGATGATTCTGAAATATGCTATAATATTAAACTGGTGAAAAAATATAAGGTAAGATATACATTTAGTAGAATAAATCATCGTCACGTGCCACCCAAAAGATCTTGAATTAGTTCCGAAATTGTTGGAAATAAGAATCTAAACTCAAGATTCACTTGTATATCTTTGTATATCTCATTTTTTATTAATATTGGATAATGAGTTCGTTTTCAGTTACGTGGATGAGTCTTCGCCCCTAAGCACCCAATAAATCCACTTAAGTGTGCAGTAACTCGAGAGTCTCTATTGAATTTTCACCCAGACAGTTATGATCGATTCACTTAACCCGATATGTTTTATTACAGCATTTGGTCTACTCGGCCATGCTATCGGAAGATGAGATGGTGGCGGTCGAGGTGGACCCGAGGTCGATCGAGGAAAAGTTGCCACCTGTTCTGACCATGAACAAGTTTGGCAGAAAATGAGGGGCGAGATTTAGATTGTTTATTTTTAATAAATTCAATATTTAATTGTTTCTTTTCATTTATTTCGAATCCTGTGTTCTTTTTCAAAGGTATAACTTTTCTGGATCACTCGCATCAGGCTTCAACTTGGGACACTCTCAAACTGACAGATTTTCAGTGCAGTGCAGTGGTAAGTCTCTTAGGCCGGTCTTTATGTCCCAGCCAAGAAGCTATATTAAATGACAAAGGTATCAGTAAATTAAATTGGTAAATATCATGATATAAAAATAATCAATCAAGATGATAGAGGGAATTAATAATAAGAATAAAAATTTAGAAAAGCACTGCCGTGAAGTCAGGAGCTTTTGAGCGCTCGTACATGCACCTTGTAGGTAGACCCGCATTCTCCAGTTTTAGAAACCAATTGGAAAGATTTTGACAGCTGTCGAAGAAAATTTCAAACAAAGGCGAAAATCCAGACTTCAAGTCAGTGCCTAGGTGACCAATTTTTTTTTCGATTATTCGCTAGAATTTTCGACCGTATCTATGGTCTTGGTAATGCGATCAGGACAAAATTTCCCACGTAGTTTGAATACATTATTATTCATCTATGTGCGGAATTTCATTCCAATTCAATAAGTAGTTTTGAACTTATCAGGAAAAAATTGTTCGAACGGCTATATTTACGGAACCTCTTGTCTAATTTTGCTCATTGATGAACGTGATCCGAACCTATCCTGAAAATTTCAAGTCCCTAGACCTTTTCGTTCGAAAGTTAGGATTTTCTATGGTTTCTATGGTTCTTGTCATGCGATCTGAAAAATTTAGCTCCAATATATCGTACTCAATTTAAATACAGAATTTCGTCACGATCAAATCCATAGTTTTGGAATTATCAAGAAAACTGAATTTCAAACGGCCATATTTACGGAACCCCTAGTCTAATTCTGCTGATGAAAGTGACCGCAACATTAAAGATCCAAACCTATCCTGAAAATTTCAAGTCTCTAGGCCTTTCCGTTCTAAAGTTATGATTTTCTATGGTTCCTATTGTTCTGATCATGCGATCTGAAAAATTTAGCTCCAATATATCATACTCAATTTAAATACAGAATTTCGTCACGATCAAATCCATAGTTTTGGAATTATCAAGAAAACTGAATTTCAAACGGCCATATTTACGGAACCCCTAGTCTAATTCTGCTGATGAAAGTGACCGCAACATTAAAGATCCAAACCTATCCTGAAAATTTCAAGTCTCTAGGCCTTTCCGTTCTAAAGTTATGATTTTCTATGGTTCCTATTGTTCTGATCATGCGATCTGAAAAATTTAGCTCCAATATATCATACTCAATTTAAATACAGAATTTCGTCACGATCAAATCCATAGTTTTGGAATTATCAAGAAAACTGAATTTCAAACGGCCATATTTACGGAACCCCTAGTCTAATTCTGCTGATGAAAGTGACCGCAACATTAAAGATCCAAACCTATCCTGAAAATTTCAAGCCTTTCCATTACAAAGTTATAATTTTCTATGGTTCTGGTCATGTGAGCTGGACAAAATTTTGCATGTAGCTTGAACACGTAATTCTCCATCTGAGTGCAAAATTTCACCTCGATCGAATCTGTAGTTTCGAAGCGGCCATATTTACGGAACCCCTCGACGAATTTTGCCCAATAAAAAACTCAACTGCGGCATTCGAGATTCAAACCTACCCTGAAAATTTCAAGTTTCTGGGACATTCCGTTCGAGAGTTATCGTGTAGACGGACGGACAGACTCGAATTTTTCGACGGATTCGTCATCAGTGAGTCGAGCATAGTAGTTTGAGACCATTTTCGGCTCAAAATTCGAAAAATACAGACATCGTGACGAAATGATATAGCCCTTGTGTAAGTAGTACGAGCGCTCAAAAACCAAGGAAGAAAACGCGTGCAGAAAAAAAGCAAATAATTCTTTCCTGATGGGATATTGTTCAAACTAGAGAAATTACGACTTACCGAGAATCTGAGATTATAAATCTCGCCAACTTTAATTACGGAAAATTCACTTTCAAAAGTGAATTACTGCGAGATAACATCATGTATGATTGAAAAGACTATATTATAGAAAAAAATTTGAAGATCACAATTTTGTTCTGGGATCTAAAAGTAATAAATCAAAAAAGAAAAGAACGCGTACAGGAAAACAAGATGGAGCAATCATAAATAGCTCAGGAAAAAGGAAATAATTCTTTCCCGGTGAGATATTGTTCAAACTAGAGGAATTACGATTTACCGAGAATATGAGATTATAAATCTCGCCAACTCTAATTATGGAAATTTGACTTTTGAAAGTAGATGACTGCGAGATAACAGCATGTATGATTGAATAGACTATATTATAGAAAAAAATTACGAAAAGCACTGCCGTGAAGGCAGAAGCTTTTGAGCGCTCGTACATCATGCACCTTGTAGGTAGATTCGCATTTTCCAGTTTTAGAAATCAATTGAAGGAATTTTCGACAGCTGTCAAAAAAAATTATCAAACTTAGACGAAACCCCAGACTTTGTCTGTGCTTCAGCTGACCAATTTTTTTTCGATAATATGCTAGAATTTTTTACGGTATCTATGGTCTTGGTGATGCGATCTGGACAAAATTCCGCACATAGTTTGAATACATTATTCCTCATCTAGGTGCAAAATTTCATTCCAATCAAATCGGAAGTTTCGAAATAATCAGGAACAGAATATTTTGAACGGCCATATTTACGGAACCCCTAGTCTAATTTTGCTCATTGATGAACGTGACCGTGAAATTCGCGATCCAAACCCACCCTGAAAATGTCAAGTTCCTAGGCCTTTCCCTTCGGAAGTTATAATTTTCTATGGTTTATATGGTTCTGGTCATGCGATCTGGACAAAAATCTTGCCTTAATATATCATTCTCGTTTAAAATACAAAATTTTATCTCGATCGAATCCACACCTATCCTGAAAATTTCAAGTCCCTAGGCGTTTCCGTTCAAAAGTTACAATTTTCTATGGTTTCTATGGTTCTGGTGATGCGAGCTGAACACAATTTTGCATGTAGCTTGAACACCTCAATTTCCCTTAGAGTGCAAAATTTCATCTGGATCGAATCTGTAGTTTCAAAGTAATCAGGAAAACAAAATTTCGAGCGGCCATATTTACGGAACCCTTCGACGAATTTTGCCCAATAACGAACTCAACCGCGGCATTCGAGATTCGAACCTACCCTGAAAATTTCAAGTTTCTGGGACATTCCGTTCGAGAGTTATCGTGTATACGGCCGGACGGACGGACAGACTCGAATTTTTCGACGGATTCGTCATCAGTGAGTCGAACATAGTCGTTTGAGACCATTTTCGGCTCAAAATTCGAAAAATACAGAAATCGTGACGATATGATATAGCCCTCGTGTAAGTAGTACAAGCGCTCAAAAATTTGAAAATCACAATTTTGTTCTGGGATCTGGAAGTAATAAATCAAAAAAAAAAGAAAGCGTGCTGGAAAACGAGATGGAGCAATCCTAGACAAGAGCAAATAACTCTTTCCCGGTGCTAGAGAAATTACGACTTACCGAGAATATGAGATTATAAATCTCGCCAACTTCAATCACAGAAAATTCACGTTTAAAAGTGGATGACTGTGAGATAAGAGCATGTATGATTGAATCGACTATATTATAGAAACAAATTTGAAAATCACTGACATGGAGTCAGAGGAATATAACTTGCCCGTCTGTAACAGTATTATGAAATGTTTTGCGGTGTTGAACGTCTGTCTCACAGGACATGAACTTCATATTAATGATGTTTATATACTATCATGACCACAGGATTAGTTCAGAAGTTCCAATCCGCTTAAATTTTCCTCTGTACTGGAACCAAACTTAAATTACATATTCCCATGTTATACATCACATCATGGTGCCTTTAACACTGTGCAGAATTTACGAATATAACACAAATCAAGGGAGAACATCAGAGAAAACTACTCAATTTGTTGTATTTCGAATTACCACGCAACCTTGCGATTTTCTCGGATAGAAAATCTTCATTTTTTTTTCTTTTCAATTTTATTACTGTGAAAACGTCGAAGAATTGACGCTCTTATTCAATTATTTCGAGGACTAGACGTTAAAGGACAGTATAAACCTAATTTCTCCACGACTTTCCATTCTGCTCCAGTCTAAGCTGGATATATCCCCCAATAAGGAAAAAAAATTGGGAAATAACGAAGTTTTCTACCAACGCACCACACATTTATATCAATAAAAGGGCTTTATTGCTCTTCGGGGAGCAGATCTTTTCCTCTTGAAAGAGATTAGCTTCCCATTCAAGCACTACTATCTACTTTAATGAACAATGGAGCAGTTGATTCGATGTTTTATCAATATTGACTCTATAAATGGCGTTTTACCTTTTCAATTCCTCGAATTTAACATAATCCATATTGATGTTTCCCGAGAATGGTGTTTAATTTCAATTTTCGTTTTTATCTTTGCCATTCATCATCAGTAATGAAAGGATATTAATTGAACGCATTTCGCTTCGTTATTGTTGGAGAAGAGAAAAAACATTCGCGTAGAATTTCCATCGTTTTTGTTTACCGAAACCTAATTAACCCAAAACCCACTTTTCTCTTCAAATTCCACGTTACAATTCGCGGAAAATTATTTTCATTCATGGAGGACCCCCATATTTTGGTTGGTAAATCAGCCCCATTGAATAATTCATGAGGAAAGTTTGAAACACGGCATCTCTCTATGAGATTTCTGAGTCCGGACAAAATGTGCAAATGAGAGGGAAATTGGTTAAGGGAAAACCACCCTCAAGTGGTTGTGGTATGTAACGCATAAATAATACAGTCGCCTGATGGAAATGTTTGAGTTATATTCGGAAGAGGGAGGCGGTGGACTTTTCGGAGTGAGAACTTCTATTCGAACGATTTTTGGCAGGGGGAAAAGTTTGTATTTCGGGTCACCGACATGCTAATGTGACGTATTGCGCCAGGGATAATTAATTGAGTCGATTGGTTCATACTGAGCATTGTTTGAATCGTGTTTTTGTATTGTTTGATTGTGATTGTGATATTTATATTATATTGCAGTATAAGAGTGATTGACTTTTATGCTACTATTTTGTGTAGAAAAAGAATCACGAAAACAAAGCATTTATCTTCGAATATTTTCTTTATTGGTTGAAAAATTTGGCAGATATTAAAAACAAAAGATAAAACGGTTGATTAAATAAATTTGGTGTATACGGGGTGTCCCAAGTTCGAGTGCCTACTAGACGTTTCTTGAGAACCGGTCCTATTTGAAATCTGAAAATTTGGATTATGATATTGTTCGACTTTATTGTAAGCTAAAATATTCTTGAAGCCTGAACACTTTCAGTTATACAGGGAGTGGAAATGAATTTCTCAAAAATTTTTTTTTTATTTTTTCTTTTTTTATATAATCGATTATTCAATATTAAATATATTTCTATTTGAATCGTTGCATTCGTCGAAATAGTTTCCAAAATGAAGGAAAAAAACTTAAAAAAAAGAGAGATAAGCGTAGTCAGTATTATGTTCGTTATTCCTATTCTCAATTATTGTTATGAAAAGATTTTATGAATTTATATCTACGTACGACATAAATTCAGAAAATCCTTAATAACTCAGGAATTATTTAATTTTTGAGCATAAACATCTTTGAACATCATTATTTTTCTTCGCAGAATCCAATGCAATCACAAATAAAAAAATTACGAAAAGCACTGCCGTGAAGGCAGGAGCTTTTGAGCGCTCGTACATGCACCTTGAAGATAGATTCGCCTTTTCCAGTTTTAGAAATCAATTGAAGGAATTTTCGACAGCTGTCAAAAAAATTCTGAAACTCAGGCGAAACTCCAGACTTCATGTCAGTGCTTCAGCTGATTCGATTTCGATAATTCGCTAGAATTTTCTACGGTATCTATGATCTTGGTGATGCGATCTGGACAAAATTTTGCACGTAGTTTGAAAACATTATTCCTCAGCTAGGTGCATAATCTCGTTCCAATCCGATCAGTAGTTTCGGAACTATCAGGAAAAAAATATTTTGAACAGCCGTATTTACGGAACCCCCAGTCTAATTTTGCTCATTGACGAACGTGACTGCGATATTCGCGATCCAAACCCACCCTGAAAATTTTAAGTTCCTAGGCCTTTCCGTTCAGAAGTTACAATTTTCTATGGTTTCTATGGTTCTGGTCATGCGATCTGGACAAAATATTGCTTTAATATATCATTCTCGATTAAAATACATAATTTCATCTCGATCGAATCCGTAGTTTCGAAATTATCGAGAAAACAAAATTTCAAACGACCGTATTTACGGAACCCCTTGTATAATTTTGCTCATAGATGAACGTGATCACGACATTCGATATCCACACCTATCTTGAAAATTTCAAGTCCTTAGGCGTTTCCGTTCAAAATTTACAATTTTCTATGGTTTCTATGGTTCTGGTCATGCGATCTGAACAAAATTTCACATGTAGCTTGAGCACCTCATTCTCCATTTGAGTGCAAAATTTCATCACGATCTAATCTGTAGTTTTCAAGTAATCAGGGGAATAAAACATTGAACGGCCATATTTACGGAACCCCTGGTGGAATTTGGCCCATTAACAAACTCAACCGAGGCATTTGGGAACTGAACCCACACTGAAAATTTCAAGTCTCTAGGTTGTTCCGTTCGAGAGTTATCGTGCTTACGGCCGGACGGACGGTCAGACTCAAATTTTCCGACGGATTCGTCATCAGTGAGTCGAACATAGTCGATTGAGACCATTTTCGGCTCAAAATTCGAAAAATACAGACATCGTGACGAAATGATATAGCCCTCGTGTGAGTAGATAAATAGGGTTCTGATTTGAAAAGCAAAAGTTATGGGAAAATACTGATCACAATTTTTAACGAAATTTTGAAACACCCTGTGACGAGTTTTCTAAATTTCAGGAGATGCACAATTTTCCGCCATTCTTCTACTTCAAAAATGTAAAAACAGTTTATGCTTGAAATATCGAGAATAGGAATAACGAACATAATACTTACTATGCATATCTTCCTTTTTTTTCAATTTTTTTCTTAATTTTGAAAACTATTTCCACGAATGCAACGATTCGAATAGAAATATATTTAAAATTGAAATAATCGATCAATATAAAATTAAAAAAAATTCAAAAAAATTTATTTTTACTCCCTGTATAACTAAGAGTGTTCAGGCTTTAAGAATATTTAAGCTCAGTAGATAAAGTCGAACAATATCATAATCCAAATTTTCAGATTTCAAACAGAAATGTCTAGTAGGCACTCGAACTTGGGACACCCTGTATAAATTAACGTGCGGGGATTGCACATGTTTTTACATAGGACAATCAGGTAGGAATTTCAAAACAAAACAAAATTGTTTTATTAATTTATAATCATGCTTTTAAAGAAGACTCCGAAATTTTGCATACGAAAAATAAAAGTAGAAAATTGAACCTTTTGGAGAGCCTTGAGATAAATAAACCAAAATCGTCTGTTTTCTTACTAAACGATCAAGTAGACTTGAACAATTCACCATTATTGCATCTTTTTTGAAGTAAAAATTTCTGTCTCTTTTCTAAATTATGGAAAAAAACTAACTTCAACAGATATTCTCACTTGATGGCGGTAAGATAAGCATAATTTCATCCTTAGAAGCGTCAATAAGATATCATTAAATATTCATCTCCACACAAGGAGTTGCGCATAGGATTAACCATTACCCCCACCTAGTGATAAGATTTGTTTGTATTAGTAGGTAGCTTCAGAGTTTAGAGAATTAATTCAGTTATATCTAATATAACCCAATGTAGTGGAAATCATATTAGTTATTCTATTGTAACTTCCATTTTCTATAATTGTTTAGATTCCTTTCAACAACAATCGAACTATAATAGCGAAACGAAAACATTTTCCACTTATTGCTGTTTTGGCAATGACTATTCACAAATCACAGGGAGGTACTTAGATGCTTTTGTTTACATACAATCGCAACAATCCTAGAAAAATAGTGAACGTAGCTTTAACATCAAGCTGTATCAAGCTATATCTAGGGGTCATATCAATAAACGATACACGAATTAGAAACGATAAATTTGAATGATTTTCTCATCCTATCAGTTTTCTTTGAGACTGTGAGAGCTAATGACCGATCCACGAACTCTAAAATTCGAGGGGAGGAATTATCCACCCAAATCAACAAAATTCAAACATCAAAATCAATTACGTGCCCAATTGAGAATTCGCAGAATTCGAATTAAAAAAGTCCTTGACCGTACTTGTCCTACGACAATATTCTAATCTCGTTCCGAGTCATTTTAGGAAGATAAGAGCTGGGAAACGGTGATTCCCCAGAATACGCTTGTATACCCAAGCCTGTTCGGGTATATATAAAGATAGCAACAATTGGAACGACGAACTTGACCTCTTACCACTGTGCTGTGCTGTTCAATAGCCAGCAAGTCCAGCAGATTTCGAATATGCGTGTGTTAATCATCACATCCTTCTTGATAAGTGCCATGTCTTTTACAGGTAGGTAATGATTCTTATTAATTAATTAAACGTTCAAAAAAGTTAATAAGCATAGTCTTAATTTTTTTATCTTTTAGTTTCAGAAGCCTTGACTGACAGGGAAATTTTCGCGAAAACAGTTTACGGCGAAGCCAGGGGCGAACCTGAAGAGGGCCAAATATGGGTCGCTTGGGTGATAAAGAATAGGGCGAAAGCCAATAAGTCCTATTGGGGAGGCAGCAAAATAGGGGATGTCTGCCGTAAACGTTTACAATTCTCGTCTTGGAATGGAAAAACCGACATCGTCGTCAATGAACCCGCTAAATACCAGAAGATCCTCCAGTTATGTAATGGGTAAGGATCTTTTTCAACTTTTTTGGATAGAGTTATTGTGATGAAAATTCGAAAATCGTTTATTTCTATTCTTAAGGATTTACGACGCTCCAGCCAGTCAAGACCCAACCGGTGGATGCGACCAGTTTCACAGCAAGAAAATGAAGACGTATCCAAGCTGGATAAAGAATTGCAGAGAGGTCAGGACTGTTGGAAATCATATTTTTTATAAATCCTTGTAGAATAATCAATCATTGCTTGTATATAAATTTGTATGTGATATCTCTCGAATGAATTCAGAATGTGCCAGTAAATACCAAGAAAATACTAGACTAGTTTTTGATTTGTACAGTTCGCAGGTGTAAGGAAACTTTTTCTTCATTCAACCTAATGAAGAATTTTAGACGTTTCTGTATTGAAAAAATCTAGTAAGAAAGAAAATTATTTTCAGGACGAGAAATATTTGGAAATCTTCACTTCACCTCATTTTCCACGATAATAAACTCTATTTGTCCTTCACATCTGTTACAGTTTTTAGAATGAATGTAAAATATCAGAAAACTAACTTCATGAAAGGTTGATGAAATAATGTTCATTACATTCTTAAGATCGTCAAAAACCTACAAAATTGGGATGGTGAAGTTGAAGATCTATTCAATAGCATTTCCCTCATTTCAGAACCAGATGGGCTATTTTTTTCAAATTCAAATTATGAACCGAATTGAGATTCAGTGGAGTTCTTGAAAAATTTCGTTTTAAATTATTTTGAATCCATATATTTCACGATATTTTCATCCGAAATTCAAGATTTTGACAAATTCCACGTAAAACTCTGGAAACTGTGAATTACCCTATTTTTCCGTGCCACTGGCTAGGATGAATGGAAAATATTAGAAAATTAATTTCATGACAAGTTGATGGAATAACGTTCAAACTTTCTTAAGATCGTTGAAAACCTACGAATGTGTGGGGTAGTAAAGATGAAAGACAATATATTCAATCGTATTCACCTCATTTCGGAGCCCATCGGGGCCTTTTCTTCGTAATATGTTCCCAAAAGTTTCCCTGAAAATATGGAAAAAGAAGCTTGTAAATGGTTGGAAATTGTTACTTTTTTTTATATTTCACTCCAATTCACTTATTTCTATTCATTTCCCATAACTTCCCTACAAACATTGAAAATCTTCGAGAGTGTCGTGTAAAAGTATCGAAAAGCTCTATTTGTACGTATTTACCTCATTTCAGATCTAGATGGGATAATTTCGTCCAAATCAAATGATCTCGTGAAAATCGTTGAAAATCTGAAAAAAAAAATAATTAAGCTAAGAAATTGTTAGAAATATAAATTTCCTCTATTCCACTTTTTTCGGTGATTTTCGACCCAATCAATTTCCACTGCATTTTCGTTTGAGAAATGTAGCTTGAATATATCATTCTCCATTAGTATACAAAATTTCGTCACGATCGAATCTTTAGTTTTGAAATAATCAAGAAAACTAAATTTCAAACGACTATATTCACGGAACCCCTTGTATAATTTTGCTCATAGATGAACGTGATCACGACATTCGAGATCCACACCTATCCTGAAAAGTTCAAGTCCCTAATAGGAGTTTCCGTTCAAACATTACAATTTTCTATGGTTTCTATGGTTCTGGTCATGCGATCTGGACAAAATTTCACATGTAGCTTAAACACCTCATTCTCCATTTGAGTGCAAAATTTCATCCCAATCAAATTTGTAGTTTTCAAGTAATCAGGGAAACAAAACTTTGAACGGCCATATTCACGGAACCCTTGGGCGAATTCTGCCCAATAACGAACTTAACCGCGGCATTCGAGATTCGAACCTACCCTGAAAATTTCAAGTCTCTAGGTTGATCCGTTCGAGAGTTATCGGGCTTACGGCCGGACGGACAGACAGACTCGAATTTTTCGACGGATTCGTCATCAGTGAGTCGAACATAGTCGATTGAGACTATTTTCGTCTCAAAAATCGAAAAATACAGACATCGTGACGAAATGATATAACCCTCGTGTAAGTTGTACGAGCGCTCAAAAATTCTAGTATTCAATTTAAGACGTAAATCGTTCAAATTTGTTTCAAAATACATGGAGGAATTCAGGAGACTCCTAAAGATTTAGGATATTTCTGCGACATTGTCACGAGTTCACTTCAGTTCAATAATCCAAATCCACGGTCCCATTAAACCTTCGCCACCAGAGGATAATATCCCCATCTCGGAGGAGATGATCATTAAAGAAAAATCACCAACCTACGGTGGCTCGATGCAAATCGTTATGCAGTCTAGACCTCATTCTCGAAATACGCGGTAATCGGATACTCGCTCAGAAATCGAATACCATATGGAGCGCAGCATCCTAACGATTTAACGACGTAATGGTCGGATGCAATAGTGTATAGTGTTCTCGTTCGGAATTCGAGACAACGCGTCGAGATTATGAACATCCCCCTCCCCCGATACGTATCGAATTACCAAGTATGCATCGCAGCATCAGAAACCGCGAGTCTGACGTAATGTGTTATCGGAAGAACGGGGATGTGTTAATTACGGCCTCTAATGAATGCGGGCGGCGGATTTATTGCGGTGATTTACACGAACGGGGAAGATTAACAGTTCTTGCATTTTTTTTGGCGAGATTGAGGCGTTTATCGTAGCGGCAAACGAATCAATAATAGTTTAATAATTTCAAAACTGAATGATGGTTTTATATTGTTGCATTTAGTGTTTACTTTTATGTTAACTCCCTTCGTTTTACCGAAAGGTATCAATCTACAATAAGCAATGAAATCTTAGCTTAATCTCAGGGTTCCTGACAGAATTAATAACTTCCTTCAGGTTTTACAGCTATAATAAAATTTCAAATGTACAATTGTTTACAAAAAGTTGAGATTGACCTCTGAACAGATGAATCTATACAATATTAGTATTACTTAACTCAATTATTTCTCCCAGATCATCGGGGGTATTTCCTCCAAAAAATATTGTCTTTCGATACTTCAAATATGTCCAGCTCCAAGGGTGTGAAACAACCGAAACCAGTGATTTGCAGATACGGTACAATTGTTGTGAGCCTTAGGGAAGCGGTCAGGGCCGTATCTAGGTACTATTGCGCCTGTGGCAATATATTAGACAGCGCCCCCCCATTTGCGTAGGTTTTTTTCATCAATCATATTTTCTTATAGTGTTTTTTTTTTTCATAATGCTAGTCATATATTTCTGTAGAGTTTCGAAATAATACACATTTTTATGGAAACATTTTTTCATTAAAAACATTGAAATACACATTTTAAATGAAATGCATAAAAATAAAACAAATTCTGAAAAAACAAAATGAAATATTCATATATATATATATAATAAATACGAACATTAATCTTAAAAAATATAAATTCTTCAACTTAAAATTTGAAAATACATACTGCAAACGTAAAATAAAAATTTGTTGGTAAGTTGACTAGAAAACAATAATCGATAATCACAATTTCTGCAAAAAAAACCGCAAACTTAGCATACAAATACTATTTTATAACCCTTTGAAACACCTACTAATAATTGCGTACAGGGCCATACGTTGAGTATAAAAAAAATCACTAGAATAATCTTTGCCAGATGAAATTGAAGATTCAATGAAAACTGAAAAGTAACACTTAAATTAGTGTTTTATTAGATTTCATTCAAAAAAAGGCGCTCTGAGAATTGAGAACTCAAGAGTGAAAATCCATATTTTCCGCAATGAACCAAACATATTTCTTCTTGAATTGAAAGGAACAATATGTATTATTATGTTAAGATACGAATAATTGAATATATATATCCGATGCTAGAATAATGTCATAAAGAATAACAAAAACTTATTACAACTCACCTTCAAGAGCACAATTTGTAATGCTCGTATCCAAAAGCACAATGGCACAAAAAAGTCAGAATATAAAAAAAAACTCAAAACTTATAACACTTCAAATCTGGATAACCGATAAACGAACATTAAAATTTAAACTTTTTGCTCTTCTCTCCACAATTGAAAGAAATCAATATTTATGTAGAATAGAATGAGATTCCCCAATTTTTTCCCACTTCTTGAGCTCAAAACTCTGATTGGTGAATTTTTGGCAATACAAATCGTTTTTAAAATACCACAGATGTGGCCTAAAAATCTAAACAAATCGATCATTATGAACCATCATCATCAAAGAAGCCGCCCTTCAAAACAAGCTGGATGCGATAAGGGATGTAGTGTAAACAACTCATAAAAGGGCTGTGCTTGGAATCGCATGACGATATTGGCGATTGTAATATTTATGATCAGAGTACGGCATCTTTGAAATTTTTTTATAACAATTGAACCATATTTCTCGTATTGCTGATTTAATTGCATTCTCATTCTGTACTTTGAATATCAATGTTTCGATATGTTTTGATCGAATTACTTACTTACGTAACCGTGTTGTCATCTTTCGAATTAATTCTTTTTTTTAATTTTTGATATTTTTCGGCGCCCCTTCAGACGTTGCGCCCGTGGCAAGTGCCACCCTTGCCACGCCCTAAATACGGCCCTGGAAGCGGTGCTAAATTTCCCAATCTCAGGTAAACAAAATCTTCAAATTCAAGGGAAACAAATTCTCGGTTCCCAGGGGAACAAACTCCTCTGATCCCAGGGGAAAAGCTGTTTATAGTATTCCAAGCATTCCTTCATGCTCGAATATGTCATGAAAGGAACTAAAATTGACAGAAAAGACAAATCGCAACCTAAAGGAAGCTTCGGAATAATAAAAATACAACCATCAGCCAAACAAAATGAAAAATATAAGATAGATACTTGAAATCATATACAGCATTAACCTGAAAAATGTGCACAAGAATTTCTTCTTTCACTGTGAAATATTCCAGAAAATATCTTAGTGGATAATAGGAAAGACTTACCGTGAAAGAATTTCACGCCGAGACAAATTTGGATGTATATTTTTTAACAATTAAATATTCAATGATTGGAAGTTACAACTTCACCATTCATTTCAATGCAAAATCGATATCATCCAATCATTCCCAAATCTCAAAAATGGCTGAACGCAAAGAGACAGATTCGGACTGCACGCAACCAGACTTGCGCTGTAAGATACAGCGATTCAAAATCAGTGGCGTTAAAAAAGAGGGGCTGTTAAACCGTTATAATATTTGTGTGATATCCCTGCTTTTCATCAAGTCGACTTTCCAAGCATAGGAGCTAACCTCTCTGCAGATTTAGAAATTCAAAAAAATTACTTTTTCGAGTGAAATTTGTGTCCTTACCTAAGGTTTCGTGTTTTTTTCGGATAATTAATCAAAAATATAGAAAGTTAACGAACGATATGAAAAAGATTCAAAATTCGAAAATCACAGACATTCGGAAGAAAATCATAACATCCTTATTCATAGAAACAAGCGCGCAAAAATAATTCCTAGGATACACTTGTTAACCCCGCCAATTTCAGTTATCGACCAAACTTCCACCACCATCAACCTCACTCACCCTCCATCACACGTCCAGGAACCATGGCGGACAACCCCATCAATAAATTCAACATTCTGTAAGTTCGAACCGATCCGAAAAAAAAACGATAATCGCAAATCTTTCCAGAAAGGAACAATCCAGAAAGGAGCGCGAGGCGAAGAAGAATTGGCAAGGAAAATGGGGCTGCTACTTGGAGTTCAAACGAGTGAGTAAATCATAACATAAAAGAATTTATTTATTACATGGCGGAACTTCGTCTAGATAATCAAAGAAGAAGCCGAAAAACTCGGCTTCACAGAGGAGGAATTTCACGATAAAGTTAGTTACAAGAAACCCCAACCGAGATACGATAGGATCGGCTGGAAGATTGAACCCGCGGAGGCTGTACCGCAGACATCAGCAGGTAAATGAATTTTAGAGAATGTTAAATATCATGTTATCGTCCATGAAAAACAAGGGGGCTACATTCATCTCCCCCCTGGGCCCCTTGTGAACTGAGCCCGTCCCTGCATAATTTTTTTCTCAACGCATCATTCGATAGTGGTACGTTTAGAATAATTGAAAACCGACAAAAAACGTAAAGCTTTCATCTCATCCCGACGTGCGAAACATCAAAAGTGGAATAGACCGGAAACAAAACAGTGAAGCGTCGCACTCCCCCGTCTATGCGCTCCGGTTCACAGAGTAGAATTCTGGCATGTTCTCCCCCTAATTAAAATAAGTGATGCCCTCTTGCGGCCGAATGGAAACCGTATATGATTAAATAAATTGCAACGGCGGCTGCTTCGCCGCCACCAAGATGAAGAAGTCGCGATAAATCCCAGTTGTACTGGTTTTCTCCAGTTTACCTCAACGTACCTACACCCTGTTTGGATATAAGAAAACTAAATCCGGATTTTGTATCAATTTATTTTTTGTAACGGTTGAATTCCTAGCATTGCCGAATATGGAATTCGGTAGTTTGAATTTAATCAAGGGTAGGATGAGCTGAAATTTTAAGTTTTAGTTAAGTTTCAAAGCTTCCACCTACTTTAAATTATATGTAAAATATTTTGATAACATCAACTATAAACTGATGTGTTTCATTGCCAGGAATTACATCTAGGTGTCACATTTGGATTTACATATTATGGAGATTGGAAATTAATTTTCGTGGTTCATTATCGGAAAAATTCGACCTCATAAAGTTCGACGAGAAAGGAAAAAAATAATTTCATCTGATGAAGATTATAATTGGGGTTCTCGGCCGATCTAGCGAGGCTTGAAATTCCGTTTGTGCCTTTGATAAAAATCATCAGAAATCCCAGCTTCCACCATCTGAGCAATAATGAAGGGAAAAACCGGACGGATTACATTTTGTGATAAAAAATTTATCCCGCGAAAATGATTTTATAATCGTGGAAGATGAAGACGGCAAAGCTTTCTTTTTATGGCGAAATTTAAGAATGAATATCTGAAAATAGATAGAATCCTGTGATCAATTTTAACTTGTACTACAAAAATTATACCGTTCAGGTAAAATCTCCTAATGAAAGTTGAAAGAGAATATATGAATTTGCAGTTAATTTACTGTATGAAATGAATAATATGGTACCGTGATTCATGGCAGATCTTTCACACTTTTTTTCAAATTGACTGTTTCATATGATTAACTTCCGGCGACATTATCACTTTTGATGAGTTTTAGCACATGTAAAAAAAGCCCCACCTTAGAAAAACACCTTGTATATATATTTATATTGAGAATATGTCTCAAGAATATGTTCGATTAAAATATGCCATCCTCTAAGAAGAGATCAGTCTTGTAGCATCAAAACATAAAGGAAAAAAACTTTTGATTAAAACGTCCAACCAACAAAAAAAATAAATAAATAATAAAAAAATATTATACATCTTAAACAGATACATTATGAAACGAAGCCTCGATATTAACATCATTATTATATTATATTAATGTTAACCCCCTTCGTTTTACCGAAAGGCAATAAAATTTTAATCTCAGGGTACCTAACAGAATCAAAAACTGTCTTCAGGTTTTATTATTATAATAAAAATTCAAATGCACAATTGTTTACAACAAGTTGAGATCGACCTCTGAACGGATGAGTTTACACAATATTAGTGTTACTCAACTCAATTATTCCTCCTAGATCTTCGGGGGTATTCCTCCAATAAATGTTGTCTTTCAATACTCAAAATATATCCATCTCCAAGGGTGTAAAACAACCAGAACCAATGATTTGCAGATACGGTACAATTTTCCAACAATCCAATTCCAGAGAAATGTCTCCCTCTCGGAAAAATTCAATGATTGGAAGTCTTAAGGAAGTGGTGCTAAATATCCCAATCTCAGAGGAACAAAATCTTCAAATCCGAGAGGAACAAATTATCGGTTCTCAGGGGAACGAACTTCTTTGATCCCAGAGGAGAAACTTCTCTAATCCCAGGGGAAGAGCTGTGAATTGTTTAAAATTCATTAGAAAAAGTTACAGTTTCCCAAGCATTTCTGGTCTGAATATGCCATTAAAGGAACCAAGATTTACTGAAAAGATGGTTTACCGAAAAGATAAATTGAAACCCGAAGGAAGCTTTGAAATAATAAAAATACAACTGTCAGCCAAAGAAAATGAAAAATCTGAGATAGAAACTTGAAATCGGATACAGCATTAACCTGAAAAACGTGCACAAGAATTTCCACCCTCTCTGTGAATTCAATTCAGAAAATATCTTAGTGGATAATAGGAAGGACTTACCGTGAAGGAATTTCACGCCGAGGCAAATTTGGATGTATATTTAACAATTAACACTTGATGATTGGAAGCAAGGATTCCACTATTCACTTCAATGCAATCGATGTCTTTTAATCAATCTGAATCTCAAAAATGGCGAGCGCAAGAAAAAAGATTCTGGCAGTACGCCTCCAGACTTGCGCTGTAAGATTTATAAAACAAATTCTAAAAAAAAAAATTAAATATTCATATTTATGTAATAAATACGAACATTTATCTTAAAAAATATAAATTCTTCTTCTTAAAATTTAAAAATACATACTGCAAACGTAAAATAAAAATTTTTTGGTAAGTTGACTAGAAAACAATAAAAGATAATCACAATCTCTGCAGAAAAAACCACGAACTTAACATACAAATACTATTTTATAACCATTCTAAACACGTACACTAATAGTTTCGTACAGGGCCCGATGTTACAATATTCAAGAAGTCCATTCGTTAAGTATAAAAAAATCACTATAATAATCTTTGCCAGATGAGATTGAAGATTCAATGTAAAGTAACACTAAAACTTGAGTTTTATTAGATTTCAAAAAAAGACGCTGTGAGAAGTGAGAACTCAAGTTTGAAAATCTATATTTTCCGCAATGAACCGAACATATTTCTTCTTGAATTTAAAAGATCAGTTATTATGTTAAAATACGAATAATTGAATATATCCAATGCCAGAATAATGTCATAAAAAAAAACAAATACTTAGTACAACTCACCTTCGAAAGCACAATTTATAATGCTCGAATCCAAAAGCACAATGGAACAAAGAAGTCAGAATATACAAAAAAACTCAAAACTTATAACACTTCAAATCTGGATGCACACTAAACGAAAATTGAAATTTAAATTTTTTGCTCTTCCCTTCACAATTGAAAGAAACCAATATTTATGTAGAATAGAATAAAATTCCCCAATTTTTCTCCCACTTCTTGAGCTCAAAACTTTGATTGGTGAATTTTTGGCAATACAAATCGTTCTTAAAATACCACAGATGTGGCCTAAAAATCTCAACAAATCGATCATTATGAACCATCATCATCAAAGAAGCCGCCCTTCAAAACAAGCTGGATGCGATAAGGGATGTAGTGTAAACAATTCATAAAAGGGCTGTGCTTGGAATCGCACGACGATATTGCCGATTGTAATATTTATGATCAGAGTGCGGCATCTTTGAAAATTTTTTATAACAACTGGACCATATTTCTCGTATTTCTGACCTAATTGCATTCTCATTCTGTTTTTTGAATGTCAATGTTTCGAAATGTTTTGACCGAATTACTTACTTACGTAACCGTGTTGTCATCTTTCGAATTAATATTTTTTTCTTGGCGCTTCTATTTTTTTATTTTCGATTTTTTTTGGCGCCCCTTCGGACCTTGCGCCCGTGGCAAGTGCCACCCTTGCCACGCCCTAGATACGGCCCTGCTCAGCAGTGATGTATCCGCGCTCTTTCTTTGACATAACTGTGACGAATCAAAGATGGCATGAACATTTTATGATTTTAACTATTCTTCTTTGTGAATAATAAACCGAAATGAACCAGTAAAAATCTCGCTTATTGAAGTTGTTGAACCCGAATGAGAAATTCTCCGTTGGAAAGTAAACAGGGGATCTTCTCCGAATAATGCAGTTCGAGATTGTTCATTTTCGAGAGACGGCCTCCTTGTTTGCGCTCCTCGAAAGAACCATTGTCTGTATTAAATGTCATATAAGGCTTATTACGATGATGTTCAAGCGCCGAACAAATTAATTACGCCCCTTTATAGCTGGAGTATCTAATAAAGGTAATGCGCTTTTATTAACCGGCGTTGATAGCCCCCGCTGAAAATGCAATTCTATACAACAATGGCCGAGAGAGAATGGCTCTCATTTTCCCTCATACCTTCCAGATAACTAATGCCATTTCCTTTCGCTATGAACTCGGGAGCAATTAATCAAAATACCTTGCAAACAACTACGTAACGGTCTCCCTTCAGAATGATATATTGAAAACGTCTGCGGTAGTCAGACTCTTTGCCGCGAATAATGGCATGTTTTACCCATTTCACCGTGTTTCATTTCGGCGAAAGTCCACAGTTTCGACGTCACTTCTCACGTTTAGGTGGCGAAATATATTTCGAAACACCTGGGACGGAACGGAATGAGCCGAAAAAAAATTAACGCGACGGAAACGTGCGATTTATCATTTGGCAGGGACAGCAGCGGACTGCTGTCGTGAATAAACCCGGAGGTATACATAAGTTGGGGATATTAATACAGTATTTCTGAAGATAACAGAAAACAAAACTCGACTACAGTAAAAAAAACACAAAAAATAGTCAAATAAAAAAAGGAACTACTGGTAAATGCCAAAAAGAATGAGCAATTTATGGAATAAGCAATATTAATGAAGTGAAGTGAAGAGTATTTTTATAATTTCACCAATGTTACACTTGACGAAAGTCTTATAGTTCTCGAGATGCTCTCAATGAGCATCGAATTTGGGACCCCCTGTACAAAAAGGGTTGAAACTTGTTTAATTCGAATGATGAAGAAATATATTGATTCATCAGAATATTTTCAACAAAAATAAACAAAATCACAGAACAGAAAACGTTTCACGAAGAATATATTTCTGGAGTAAACTACCAAAAAAAAACAAAACGTTCCCAATAAAAAAAAAATTGCACAAATATAAATGTAACATTGCACGAAGAAGAATAAATAATTACTTTAAACTACAAAAGAATAGACCAAACCTAAGAGAAAAAAATAACATATAATAAATCTAAATAGAAAAAATTAACAAAATCATAAAACATAGAATTATCAACAAAATGAGATATATTTCTGAAGATAACAGAAAACAAAACACAATCATAGCAAAAAAATAGTAAAATTGAAAAAAAAGGAAAAACTGGGAAATGCCAAGAAGAATGAGCAGTTTATGGAATGAGCAATATTAATGAAAAGTGAAGAGTATTTCGATAATTCCAACAATGTGACACTTGACGAAATTAGATGAAAAATTTTTGAATCTCTACATTACTGCTAAAATCCTCATAATCATTCGGAAACTACAAATATGTATTAACAACATTAGGCAAAACTTTGTCACAAGAATAGCGCGGATACATCACTGAGATATATTGGTGATGTGATATCTGATTATTTCGAAAAAAGAGATCGGGGTTTCTTGTAACTTCTTTCTATAAGTCTTATAGCTCTCGAGATGCTCTCAATGAGCATCAAATTTGGGACACCCTGTACAAAAAGAGGTGAAATTTGTTTCATTTGAATGATGAAAAAATATATTGATTCATCAGAATAATTTGCACAAAAATAAACAAAATCACAGAACGAAAAATGTTTCACAACGAAAATATTTCTGGAGTGAATTTACGAAAGAAGAACATAACGTTCACAATAAAAAAGATATTGCACAAATATGAATGTGATAATGCACGAAGAAAAATGAATAATTCAAACTACAAAAGAATAGACCAAACCTAAGAGAAAAAAATAACATATAATAAATCTAAATAGAAAAAATTAACAAAATCATAAAACATAGAATTATCAACATAATGAGATATATTTCTGAAGATAACAGAAAACAAAACACAATCACAGCAAAAAAAAACAGAAAATAGTAAAATTGAAAAAAAAAGGAAAAACTGGGAAATGCCAAAAAGAATAAGCAATTTATGGAATAAGCAATATTAATGGGAAGTGAAGAGTATTTTGATAATTTCAACAATGTGACACTTGACGAAATTAGATGAAAAAATTTTGAATCTCTACATTACTGCTAAAATCCTCATAATCATTCGGAAACTACAAATAAGTATTAACAACATTGGCAGAGCTTTGTCACAAGAAGAGCGCGGATACATCACTGAGATATATTTGTGATGTGATATCTGATTATTTCGAAAAAAGAGATCGGGGTTTCTTGTAACTTCTTTCTATGAGTCTTACAGCTCTCGAGATGCTCTCAATGAGCATCAAATTTGGGATACCATGTACAAAAAGAGGTGAAATTTGTTCCATTTGAATGATAAAAAAATATATTGATTCATTAGAATAATTTGCACAAAAATAAACAAAATCACAGAACGAAAAATGTTTTACAACGAATATATTTCTGGAGTGAATTTACAAAAGAAGAACATAACGTTCACAATAAAAAAATATTGCTCAAATATGAATGTGATAATGCACGAAGAAGAATAAATAATTACTTCAAACTACAATAGAATAAACCAAACCTAAGAGAAAAAAATAACATATAATAAATCTAAATGGAAAAAATTTAAAAAATCATAAAACATAGAATTATCAATAAAATGAGATATTTTTCTGAAGATAACAGAAAAAAAAACACAATCACAGCAATAAAAAAAAAAAAAAATTGAAATTGAAAAAAAAGGAAAAACTGGGAAATGCCAAAAAGAATAAGCAATTTATGGAATAAGCAGTATAAATGAGAAGTGAAGAGTATTTTGATAATTTCAACAATGTGACACTTGACGAAATTAGATGAAAAATTTTCGAACATAACGTTCACAATGAAAAAAATATTGTGAAATATGAATGTGACATTGCACGAAGAAGAATAAATAATTACTTCAAACTACAAAAGAATAGACCAAACCTAAGAGAAACAATAATATATAATAAAATCTAAATAGATAAAAATGAACAAAATCATAGAACATTGAATTATCAACAAAATGGGATATATTTCTGAAAATAACAGAAAACAAAACACAATCACACCAAAAAAAAACAAAAAATAGTAAAATTAAAAAATTTAAAAAAAATTAAAATTAAATTAACTATTGGGAGATGCCTAAAAGAATAAGCAATTTATGAAATGAGCAATATTGATGTGAAGTGGAGAGTACATATTTTGATAATTTTATCAATGTTACACTCGACAAAATTGGATGAAAATTTCTTGAATCTCTACATAACTGCTAAAATCATCACAATCATTCAGAAACTGTAAAAGACATCAGTTTATTCGGATTTTTTTCGAGTAGAATAAAGATGGCCCTATGATGACTATTCAGCCCCAAATATTCTGATCTTTGTTGGGAAAACTAGAAACGTCTCTGATTGATTGTTATCATTAAAATCAATAGATGATTTAGTCACAATTGTTAATTTCATTGAAAAGCTCACAGACATAAATAATCTCTAGGAATCAAGGTATCCTCATTCAAATTTGTAACCCTCTTCGTGAATAGTAGATTTTAATTGGGTTGTATAAATCCTAATCGTGGAAATAACTCCTGGTTTTCCGCTTGAAAAGCCGAGGAAGCAGACAACGTTAATCTACAGGTGTAATTATGTGCTATCTACATTTTCTCATTATGAACACTCGCAGAGATTCACTCTGATTATTTGTAACCAGATGGACCAGAAGTCTTCGGGGTACGAGACAATACCGTTGGCGTCAACTCTTTGCTGTTTTTATTGAATGGAAGAACGTCGTTCTGTCTTTTGATGATTATTGTTATCTCAGTTTATATTAGAGTGTGAAATATTGTTTCATTTCAGCACTGATTGGATGGAGGGGCAATTTGAAGTATTCCTTGGAACGTGTTGGTCCGATGTTTGTCAGCCCTCTTCATACCATGCCGAAGAGGGAAAAGCAGAATTTTATAATTTTAGGATAAAACTTGAAATAATGAATCTTTCTGTTAAAATACCAGCATTTTTATTGATTAATAAGTTAATGTTTCTGTTTCGACTAGGAGCTTGAGAAATTCCAGAAATAGGAGCCCCTAATTCAATACTCGAATCCACCAGCCCATCCCTGTCCGACAAGATTCACGTGTATTCGTGCGGACGATTATTCAGACCGGATTATGCAAACAGGACGGATAAAACGTAGTTGACAAATCCACTATATGCATCAGAATGTTTGTTTTTCCTTTGAGGCAACTTTTTTTTGCTTCATTCTAAATCGCCCCAACCCGACCGTATAGTCCGGCTATATGTCGTTGTTTTGACGTATGTGTATCATTCTGAGCAAATAATTCCTGGATTGATCCTGTTCGTTTCCTTTGTGAATGGGGCTTTAGCATTCGATACAGAGAGATATTTAATGATCTTAGTCGGAATTTTCTGCAAATGAATGTTCAATTTATTGTATGAACGTTCATTGAAAAAACAAATTCCAGGAATTTCCTGTTTTATGAATTCCTGCTGTTTGAACGCAACTATTGTTATTACAACAAGAAAAGACCGTTCTGAGCACAATCTTTACTTGCAATCTATCATGCCGATTCCGGTTTAAAAGACTTGAGTCTTATGGAAAGGAAAAACGGTAAGTATAGCAGTGATCAGGTACTTTCATTTTAAAGGGAATATTTCCGTAAAAGTTGAAGGAATATCTAGTAAAATATCATAATTTTGTTATATATAAATTGTGGAATTCAAAAGTTGCAGGCAAATTGATATCAGAAATTGACTTTCTTTATAATATATACCAACTTTCAAATCATACTAATTCTTTTTCAATATCTATTTTAGCATAGTTTTGCTTTTATCATACATATCATATCCTTCTCTGAAGGGAATGATCAAAAATTATAATCAAACTCGGCCAACGTAGAAAAAAATTAACGAAGAATGAATTTGAAAAACACAAGAACTCGAATATCTCGGAAACTGTTGATTTTCGGTCATCAATAAATGAGTGACACTATAACACCTTCTCAAAGTTTCACGTCTAATATAAAAACACCCTATATAATTCTGGATGATTCCAAAGAAAAAATCGATGGATCGAAAAAATTAAATATATAATTTTCGAATTTCGAGTTTTGATTGATTGTCAGATTTTTTCTCAATTTGGGATTCGAGAAGACTACCCAGATTAAAAATTCCATTAAGAAATTCGAACTGAATTATTCAAAAGGAATTTAAGAACTTCTCCTTCTATCTGTTAAACGAACTTTAACTTGATGCATTTTTATTCAGTTCCTAATCACTTATCTTCAAGAACAATCAATAATCTAATTCTTCAACGCTTCCAAATCTCAATTTCTTCTCGAACTCTTCTCTTTCTTCACTTCTCAATTTCCATTTTACAGGATTAAATGTATTTTCTACAGTTCAACTTGGACGCATTTATTCTATCTTAATTCTCGAAATCTATCAAAACACCTTCTCATTTTCTCTTAATTTCTTTAGCAACAAATACTTATATTTATTATTTACTATTCAATCTAGGAATCTCACTAAATGTCAGATTTTGGATTTTTCAAAATCATTTCCAATCTCTTCATTGAACTAAAGCTTTATGTTTGACTTATGTGGCCATTACTTGATGAAAATCCATATCAACTTAGTATACACTAATTAACTTAGCCTACGATTTTCACTAACTAAGAGTTTTACGGAACCACTAAACCTGTTTCGCCATACCATATCGCCATCAGTTTATCTCGTCACCTGATGAAGCCATGGTATGGCGAAACAGGTGTAGTGGTTTCGTTAGTGAAAATCGTAGGCTAAGTTAATCAGTGTATACTAAGATGAAGCTCAATGAATAAACAATGAAAGAACGCTCGCAAATGGAAGGAGTAACAACGATGTTTGATATTTCGTCTGGTTTATTCACATTCGTGGTGAATATTTTTGAATGCAAGAAAATAAGAAAAAGGATCAAAACGCCAGATTTATGTTGTAGACCTAAGAATCTTCGAAATTCGAACGCGGCCTTCGGCCGCGACGCATGAAGAATAAGTACATATATCAATTCCTGAGATTTTGCGGTCGAAATATGGAACGATAATTTCCTGTAATTTCGGTCTGTAAAAAATTCCATAGTTTTCGCGTCGACTCGAATTCTCGTCCATAATAAGAATGCTGATCGGGAACAAAACGGGCGTGAAAAACCTCTCCGCCGAAAAATATGAAATTCCTCCGAACTGATAGAATCCGAAGTCCGGTCTTTTTCCCTTCCTGTCATATATCATTTCGTAGACTTCCTGGACATTCCGTGAAAAGGAACGAAATCGAATAAGCCACGTCGCGTCCTGTCCCCGAAATAACCGGACCCTTCTCCGATATTGAATTCGATTCGTTAACTGGACGAAAGATGGAAAATTGTAATTTTATTTTATTGTTTTTCTGATTTCAGCTCGCACATATCTCGCTGAAGGAGACGACGGATTGATTTTTTTTTTTAGGGGTGGAGTAGGGGGTTTTCCTGTCCTATACTTTGTGCCGCGGGGGAAAAACGTCGGTATTGGATTGTGTTGAATGTTTCAGGAGCGGAGTTCGATCAACTGAAGACTCGAAGATTCGATTATACCTCGCATTTTTCCATTGAAAATCATGGTGGACGGACGTTCAGGCATATGGCTGATTCACAATGAACGTAGGCGTAATTCTAAAGTAATCAATGTTGGATTATTTATTTTATTATAATATGTTCTTTTTTGTTGGTAATAAATTGAGAAATTATTGACACTGTCACCAACTATATACATAATTCAATCGGACATCTGAACATCAACAATATGAAACAGTATGCAACCAAATAAATAATCCAAGAACGTTTACGTTAGAGTAAGGCTTACGATCATTTTTAATCAACGTAAATCTTTTTGGATTATTTATTCGATTATATACTGTTTCATGTTGTTGATGTTGGCGATAAATTGAGAAATTATTGATACTGTAACAAACTATATAATTCAATGTGACATATCAACATCAACAATATAAAACAAAATATAATCCAATCAATTATCCAACATTACTAACGTTAGAGTTACGCTTACGTTCATTTTAAATCAGCCATAACGTAAACATTTTTGGATTATTTTTTTGATTAAATACTGTTTAATGTTGTTGATATCGTCGATACATTGAGAAATTATTGACACTATCACATCATATAACAACATAACATATATAAGCTGACATCTCAACACCAACAACATAGAACAAAATATAATAAAATAAATGACCTAACATTGTTTACGTTAGAATTAAGCTTAGGTTCATTTCGAATCACCCACAACGTGAACGTTTTTGGATTATTTATTTGATTATAAACTTTTTTATGTTGTTGATGTTGGTGATACATTGAGAACCTATTGACACTGTCACAAACAATATCATTCAATTTGACATTCCAACATCAACAACATAGAACGAAACATAATGAAATAAATAACCCAACATTGTTTACGTTAGAGTAACGCTTACGTTCATTTTCAATCACCCTTAACGTAAACGTTTTCGGATTATTTATTTGATTATATACTGTTTTATGTTGTTGATGTTGGTGATACCTTGAGAATCTATTGACACTGTCACAAACAAAATTATTGAATTTGACATTCCAACATCAACAACATAGAACGAAACATAATGAAATAAATAACCCAACATTGTTTACGTTAGAGTAACGCTTACGTTCATTTTCAATCACCCTTAACGTAAACGTTTTCGGATTATTTATTTGATTATATACTGTTTTATGTTGTTGATGTTGGTGATACCTTGAGAATCTATTGACACTGTCACAAACAAAATTATTGAATTTGACATTCCAACATCAACAACATAGAACGAAATATAATGAAATAAATAACCCAACATTGTTAACGTTAGAGTAACGCTTACGTTCTTTTTGAATCAGCCATAACATAATCGTTCTCGGATTATTTATTTGATTATATTCTGTTTTATGTTGTTGATGATGGCGATACATTGAGAACCTATTGACACTGTCACAAACAATATTATCCAATCTGACATTTCAACATCAACAACATAGAACGAAATATAATGAAATAAATAATCCAAGATTGTTTACGTTAGAGTTACGCTTATGTTCATTTGGAATCAGCCATAACGTAAACGTTTTCGGATTATTCATTTGATTATATATTGTTTTATGTTGTTGATGATGGCGATACATTGAGAACCTATTGACACTGTCACAAACAATATTATTCAATCTAACATTTCAACATCAACAACATAAACCGAAATATAATGAAAAAATAACCCAACATTGTTTACGTTAGAATTAAGCTTACGTTCATTTTGAATCACCCATAGCGTAAACGTTTTTGGATTATTTTTTTGATTATATACTGTTTTATGTGGTTGATGTTGGTGATACATTGAGAACCTATTGACACTGTCACAAACAATATTATTCAATTTGACATTCCAACATCAACAACATAGATCGAACAATAATGAAATAAATAATCCAACATTGTTTATGTTAGAGTAACGCTTACGTTCATTTTGAATCAGCCATAACGTAAACATTTTCGGATTATTTATTTGATTGTATAATGTTTTATGTTGTTGATGTTGGCGATACATTGAGAATCTATTGACACTGTCACAAACAATATTATCCAATTTGACATTCCAACATCAACAACATAGAACGAAATATAATGAAATAAATAACCCAACATTGTTTACGTAAGAGTAACGCTTACGTTCATTTGGAATCACCCACAACGTAAACGTTTTTGGATTATTTATTTCATTATATACTATTTTATGTTGTTGATGGTGGCGATACATTGAGAACCTATTGACACTGTCACAAACAATATTATTCAATCTGACATTTCAACATCAACATAGAACAAAATATGATAAAATAAATAACCCAACATTGTTTACGTTAGAGTAACGCTTACGTTCATTTTGAATCACCCATAACGTAAACGTTTTTGGATTATTTTTTTGATTATATACTATATTATGTTGTTGATGTTGGTGATACATTGAGAACCTATTGACACTGTCACAAACAATATTATTCAATCTGATATTTCAACATCAACAACATAGAACGAAATATAATGAAATAAATAATTCAAGATTGTTTAAGTTAGAGTTAAGCTTTCGTTCATTTTGGATCATGCACCCATAACGTGAACGTTTTCGGACTATTCATTTGATTATATATTGTTTAATGTTGTTGATGATGGCAATACATTGAGAACCTATTGACACTGTCACAAAAATTATTATTTAATTTGACATTTCAACATCAACAACATCGAACGAAATATAATGAAACAAATATCCCAACATTGTTTATGTTAGAGTAACGCTCACGTTCATTTTGAATCAGCCATAAAGTAAACGTTTTTGGATTATTTTTCGATCGTATACTATTTTATGTTGTTGATGATGGTGATACATTGGGAACCTATTGACACTGTCACAAACAATATTATTCAATCTAACATTTCAACATCAACAACATAAACCGAAATATAATGAAAAAATAACCCAACATTGTTTACGTTAGAATTAAGCTTACGTTCATTTTGAATCACCCATAGCGTGAACGTTTTTGGATTATTTTTTTGATTATATACTGTTTTATGTGGTTGATGTTGGTGATACATTGAGAACCTATTGACACTGTCACAAACAATATTATTCAATTTGACATTCCAACATCAACAACATAGAACGAACAATAATGAAATAAATAATCCAACATTGTTTATGTTAGAGTAACGCTTACGTTCATTTTGAATCAGCCATAACGTAAACATTTTCGGATTATTTATTTGATTATATAATGTTTTATGTTGTTGATGTTGGCGATACATTGAGAATCTATTGACACTGTCACAAACAATATTATCCAATTTGACATTCCAACATCAACAACATAGAACGAAATATAATGAAATAAATAACCCAACATTGTTTACGTAAGAGTAACGCTTACGTTCATTTGGAATCACCCACAACGTAAACGTTTTTGGATTATTTATTTCATTATATACTATTTTATGTTGTTGATGGTGGCGATACATTGAGAACCTATTGACACTGTCACAAACAATATTATTCAATCTGACATTTCAACATCAACATAGAACAAAATATAATAAAATAAATAACCCAACATTGTTTACGTTAGAGTAACGCTTACGTTCATTTTGAATCACCCATAACGTAAACGTTTTTGGATTATTTTTTTGATTATATACTATATTATGTTGTTGATGTTGGTGATACATTGAGAACCTATTGACACTGTCACAAACAATATTATTCAATCTGATATTTCAACATCAACAACATAGAACGAAATATAATGGAATAAAAAACCCAACATTGTTTACGTTAGAGTTAAGCTTACGTTCATTTTCAATCACCCATAACGTAAACGTTTTTGGATTATTTTTTTGATTATAGACTATTTTATGTTGTTGATGTTGGTGATACATTGAGAACCTATTGACACTGTCACAAACAATATTATTGAATTTGTCATTTCAACATCAACAACATAGACCGAAATATAATGAAATAAATAATTCAAGATTGTTTACGTTAGAGTTACGCTTACGTTCATTTTGAATCAGCCATAACGTAAACGTTTTCGGATTATTCATTTGATTATAAATTGTTTCATGTTGTTGATGATGGCGATACATTGAGAACCTATTGACACTGTCACAAACAATATTATTCCATTTGACATTTCAACATCAACAACATAGAACGAAATATAATGAAATAAATAATCCAAGATTGTTTACGTTAGATTTACGCTTATGTTCATTTGGAATCAGCCATAACGTAAACGTTTTCGGATTATTTTTTTGATCATATACTATTTTATGTTGTTGATGTTGGTGATACATTGAGAACCTATTGACGCTGTCACAAACATTATTATTGAATTTGACATTCCAACATCAACAACATAGAACGAAATATAATGAAATAAATAACCCATTGTTTACGTTAGAGTTAAGCTTACGTTCATTTTGAATCACCCATAGCGTAAACGTTTTCGGATTATTCATTTAATTATAAATTGTTTTATGTTGTTGATGATGGCGATACATTGAGAACCTATTGACACTGTCACAAACAATATTATTCCATTTGACATTTCAACATCAACAACATAGAACGAAATATAATGAAATAAATAATCCAAGATTGTTTACGTTAGAGTTACGCTTATGTTCATTTGGAATCAGCCATAACGTAAACGTTTTCGGATTATTCATTTGATTATATATTGTTTTATGTTGTTGATGATGGCGATACATTGAGAACCTATTGACACTGTCACAAACATTATTATTCAATCTAACATTTCAACATCAACAACATAAACTGAAATATAATGAAAAAATAACCCAACATTGTTTACGTTTAGAATTAAGCTTACGTTCATTTTGAATCACCCATAGCGTAAACGTTTTTGGATTATTTTTTTGATTATATACTGTTTTATGTTGTTGATGTTGGTGATACATTGAGAACCTATTGACACTGTCACAAACAATATTATTCCATTTGACATTCCAACATCAACAACATAGAACGAAATATAATGAAATAAATAACTCAACATTGTTTACGTTAGAGTAACGCTTACGTTCATTTTGAATCAGCCATAACGTAAACGTTTTGGATTATTTATTTGATTATATACTGTTTTATGTTGTTGATGTTGGCGATACATTGAGAATCTATTGACACCGTCACAAACAATATTATTCAATATGACATTTCAACATCAACAACATAGAACAGAATATAATAAAATGAATGACCTAACAATGTTTACGTTAGAGTTGAGCTTACGTTCATTTTAAATCACCCTTAACGTAAACGTTTTTGGATAATTTATTTGATTATATACTGTTTTATGTTGTTGATGTTGGCGATACATTGAGAATCTATTGACACTGTCCCTAACAATTTTATTTAATCTGACATTGTTTACGTCAGAGTTTCGCTAACGTTCATTTTGAATTAGCCATGACGTAAACGTTTTTGGATCATTTTTTTTATAAGAGTTTTTATTTTATTCATATTGTTTTATGTACTTGATGTTGTCAATACATTGAGGAATTATTGACACTGTCTCAAACAATTCTATTCAATCTGACATTTCAACACCAACAACATAGAACATAGAACAAAATATAATAAAATAAATAACCCAACATTGTTAACAAATCCAAATGTCTTCATTTTCAAATTTTGAGGCGAGAATAGTCTCAAATGATTAGTTCGAACTCTCAGTGGAAGAATTCATTTATTCATTCAATTATTTCTGTCTGGCCAGCCGTAAACACGATAACTCTTGAAAAAAAAAGCCTAGAGTTCAAAATTCGTTAGTGCTTCTCTCGAATTTTTTGATTTTGTAATTTATGGGAACTTCAATCTGGTGTCTGGAGAAATACACATTGAAGTGATGAACATACCTAATCCGCCTTCCGCCACCGGCTTCTCCTGAGTAAAGCATCTAATTTTCCCGTTCAGTTTTAGAGGAGATTACATAAAAATTTCATCCAAGTCTAGTCGGATACTTCTATAACGAGTTCGTACCTTCTCAGTTCCACTGGAAATTATATAACTTTCCTCATTAAATTTCCACTATAACTTTGTCGCATCCATCCGAGTTGATGCTCCGTTACAAAATCAAATTTGGACCTTCAACACAACGACCGGAGGAAAGAAAAAATAAAAATAGAGGACGTAGTCAGCAGCCCTGATAGCAAGAAACTAAAACTCGCCTTTGGAAACACAGGATGGCCCTGGGCAACAAATCCACTTCAGAGTGCAAAAGTTAAGACGCCTACAGAGTCCACGGCGATCCGAAGAAATAAATAATCTCCCAGGGATAAGAACAAAACTAAACCGAACTGAAGTAGAGGAAGAAGTGGAAGTCGAAATCTGAAGTTGGGGCAATCAGAGGATCTCACTCTTTTCCCCAGAGCTGAACTGGCTAATCGTAATTTAAACCTGCCCAAGACTTATTTCCCAGTGTTAAAAGTATAAAACAAACTCGCCGTTTCGATCTCGCTCCCCCATAAATCAGGGAGTTAAGGCGGGCCGGAATTCCTCCAAGGTTAATTGTCGTTTCACGGTAATTAATTCGTTTGGTACGAATCAAATCAACGCGCAAAGATTCGGGGGTTTTGAATAGCGAAACTCGTCAAGTTTCATTGTCTGAAGAATAACTTGATTCGATTCTTCGGGAAATGAAGCGGAATTGGGAACAAATTTTGGACTGTACAGGGTGTCCTTAGGAGAAATTTACGAACTACCTACCCCCAACCCAATAACGGAGGAAGTTCTCGACCCTCCTTAATATTCCCCCTAGATATTCCTAATACGTTGCATTTCCTGCGCAGCATCCGAGTATATCTTTATGAAATTGCAACAGTAAACTTTTTACGATTGAATGAAGCTGTAAAGTGGTCCATAACTTACCTTTTAATGACCGAAAGTTAGATGTTACAGCATTGCATGCACCCATTCCCCATTTTTACTTGTTACCTTTAAGGGCATTAAATGTGCGCTAAGGTTGATAGTAACCCATAAATGGGAATTGCTTTACTCGCATTAACTGTATTTTCCATGAACTTTGTAAACTTACAACTACGATTGGAACCCCCGTGAAAGTGCTGTTGGCCATCTCGCGCCGAAGAGGCGAACTCTAGTCTGGGGCGATTGGTTGAGAGGAAAGTTTTTATGAATGGCGGAAAATTCGGGGAATAACTGAAAATTAGCTTTTGCCCAAAAGTCTGTAATTTTCGAATTTTGAGGCTAGAATTGTCTTGAGCGATTTGGTACATATCAACATCAAAAAAATTACGAAAAGCACTGCCGTGAAGGCAGGGGCTTTTGAGCGCTCGTTTATCCACCTTGTAGATAGAATCGCATTCTTCAGTTTTAGAAACCAATTGAAAAGATTTTGACAGCTGTAAAAAAAAATTTCAAACTAATGCGAAAATCCAGACTTCACGCCAGTGCTTTAGGTGACCAATTTTTTTTTCAATGATTCGCTAGAATTTTCTACGGTATCTATTGTCTTGGTAATGCGATCTGGACAAAATTTCCCACGTAGTTTGAATACATTATTCTTCATCTATGTGCGAAATTTCATTCAAATCCAATAAGTAGTTTCGAAATCATCAGGAAAAAAATTGTTCGATCTGCTATATTTACGGAACCCCTAGTCTAATTTTGCTCATTGATGAACGTGACCGCACAATTCGCGATCCTAACCTATCCTGAAAATTTCAAGTCCCTAGGCATTTCCCTTCGAAAGTTATGATTTTCTATAGTTTCTATGGTTTTGATCATGCGATGTGGACAAAATGTAGCTCGAATATATCATTCTCAATTCAAATACAGAATTTCGTAACGATCAAATAGATAGTTTTGAAATTATCAAGAAAACTGAATTTCAAACGACCATATTTACGGAACCCATAGTCTAATTTTGCTCTTTGATGAACGTGACCGCAACATTCGAGATTCACACCTATCCTGAAAATTTCAAGTCCCTAGGCCTTTCTATTACAAAGTTATAATTATCTATGGTTTCTATGGTTCTGGTCATGCGATCTAGACAAAATTTTGCATGTAGCTTGAACACATAGTTTTCCATCTGAGTACAAAATTTCACCTCGATCGAATTTGTAGTTTCGAAGTTATCAGGAAAACAAAAATTCGAGCGGCCATATTCAGGGAACCCCTGGGCGAATTTTGCCCAATAACGAACCAAACCGCGGCATTCGAGATTCGAACCTACCATGAAAATTTGGTGTTTCTAGGACATTCCGTTCGAGAGTTATCGTGTATACGGACGGACAGACTCGAATTTTCCGACGGATTCGTCATCAGTGAGTCGAACTCTATCGTTTGAGACAGTTTTCGGCTCAAAATTCGAAAAATACAGACATCGTGACTAAATGATATAGCCCTCGTGTAAGAAGTACGAGCGCTCAAAAATACAATAACAAAACATTATATTATTGCATTCGAAAATTGGATTATATGACATACGATTCCAGGAGCAGAGCGCCACTTCTTGAAATGCATTAATATTTAGGTTAGGTCAGCTAAGTTAGGACAGTGTTGAAAAAATTTTTATAATGAACTAATATTTGAATTAAGTTAGGTAAGATCATCTTAAATAAGGACAGTGTTGAAACAATTTTCAAAATGAATCAATATTTCACGTTTTAGATGGTTATTCCTTGTCAAAAATTGACGGGGGTCCTTTATGTAAACAAAATCTTGAAGGCTTCCAAACATATGAAAAAAACAATTTTTCAACAGAACTTTTGAGGAAGTAAAACATATATATTTAAAAAATATGTGTCGTAAGGAATAGTCTATTGCAAAAAATTTTTACTTCCTGTATTGTTCTTGTGAAGGCAGTAGTTTCTTTTTAGAAGATAAAATGCAACCTCAGGCCACCTACTTTTTTTCGATTCTATTCAGACAAAATTAATTCCTTCGTCAAAATATTGCAGAATAGGTGAAAAAACAGTGCAAACATGACCAAAACCGGCCGAACGCTCGATTGCGGTCGAGAAGAGTTCAGAGAACATTTTAAACAATACTTTCATCCGGAGAACCAGCACTAACTTTGAAAATGGCCCAGTTATGAATTCGAACAATAGATGATTTTTGCGGTTTTTCTAACAGCTTTTCTACGGTAAAAATGACCGGATTGAGTTGTACTGACACTCATTTTCTTCATTTTTCTTAGCGCAGAATGACCCTTTATCTTTTCTATTGCCTGGTCAACTAACGTTAGGAAAAGTTCGAAAAAACGGCGAAAACACAAGAGATTGCCATTTTGCTTTTCTAAAGGCTCCGGATCAGCGGAGTCTCGGGGCTCGAGGCCGGTCGAAGTTCCATCCCAAAGGACGCGAGGTCGCCATGAATGTAAATCGATCCAGATTCAACGGACGGTTTACGCAAGAACTCGATTTAAAAAATTACGAAAAGCACTGCCGTGAAGGCAGGAGCTTTTGAGCGCTCGTACATCCACCTTGTAGGTAGATTCGCATTTTCCACTTTTAGAAATCAATTGAAAGAATCGGCATGGTAAATTGCAAGTACTGACGGTTCTCAGAACGATCATTTCTTGTTTCGGTACCAACTAATAGTTGCGTTTCAACAACAGGAATTCATTTAACCGAACATTCCTGGGATTCGTTTTTTTCAGTGTAGTGAAATCTAAAACGTTCTGTAAAGACTGAAATTGATGATTTTCCGTCGCGGAAATCCCCGAATTAGCACGTCAAGATCCCGTGATTCCCGATCGCTGAGATCCCCAGCCTCAAGAAGAAGTGATTGATTAAGTGCAAGTGTAATCAATTATACGACTTTACGAACTGACGGGACCCGATCTGAAAATAACCCGAATCAATTACCCTTCATTCTTCGGTTTGGTGGTACGATCAATCAGTCATTCTTGTTTTCGATAGTTCATCGATGGACGAACCCCCTAACGATATGTTAATGGATACTGCATTAGATTTCACGCGGCGATCGAGATTAAATCAGATGATGGGGGAAAACTGAAATCCGAAAAATAGACGTTCGGGAAAACGGTGATGTGAGAGGCGAGAAGTCCTGGGACTGACGCATCTTAGCAGGACCGTATCTAGGGAGTGGCAAGGGTGGCACTAGCCACGGGCGCAAGGTCCGAAGGGGTGCCAAAAAATATCAAAAATAAAAATATAGAAGCGCCAAGCAAAAAAAAATTATTCAAAAGATGACAACAATGTAACGTAAGTAAGTATTTTGATCACAACATTTCGAAACATTGATATTCAAAGTACAGAATGAGAATGCAATACGGTCAGAAATACGAGAAATACGGTCTAAGTGTTATAAAAAATTTTCAAAGATGCCGCACTCTGATCATAAATATTACAATCGGCAATATCGTCATGCGATTCCAAGCACAGCCCTTTTATGAGTTGTTTACACTACATCCCTTATCGCATCCTGCTTGTTTTGAAGGGCTGCTTCTTTGATGATGATGGTTCATAATGATCTATTTGTTTAGATTTTTAGGCCACATCTGTGGTATTTTAAAAACGATTTGTATTGCCAAAAATTCACCAATCAGAGTTTTGAGCTCAAGAAGTGGGAGAAAAATTGAGTAATCTTATTCTATTCTACATAAATATTGATTTCTTTCAATTGCGAAGAGAAGAGCAAAAAATTTAAATTTTAATGTTCATTTAGTGTTTCCAGATTTGAAGTGTTATAAGTTTTGAGTTTTTTTTTATATTCTGACTTTTTTGTGCCATTGTGCTTTTGGATTCGAGCATTATGAATTGTGCTATTGAAGGTGAGTTGTACTAAGTATTTTTTATTTTTTATGACATTATTCTGGCATCGGATATATTCAATTATTCGTATTTTAACATAATAATATTGTTCCTTTCAATTCAAGAAGAAATATGTTTGGTTCATTGCGGAAAATATATCAAACTTGAGTTTCCACTTCTCAGAACGTTTTTTTCAATGAAATCTAATAAAACTCAAATTTAAGTGTTACTTTTCATAGTTCTCATTGAATCTTCAATCTCATCCGATAAAGATTATTCTAGTGATTTCTTTATAGTTAATGTATGGACTTATTGAATATATTATTGTAACATCGGGCCCTGTACGAAACTATTAGAACGTGTTTCAAAGGGTTATAAAATAGTATTTGTATGATAAGTTTGCGTTTTTTTTTTTGCAGAGATTGTGAGTATCGATTATTGTTTTCTAGTCAACTTACCAAAAAATTTTTATTTCACGTTTGCAGTATGTATTTTTAAATTTTGAGTTGAAGAATTTATATTTTTTAATATAAATGTTCGTATTCATTACATAAATATGAATATTTCATCTTGTTTTTTGAGAATTTGTTTTATTTATATGCATTTCATTTAAAATGTGTATTTCAATGTTTTGAATGAAAAAAATTTTCCATATAAATGTGTACTATTTTGAAACTCTTACGGAAATATATGACTAGCATTATGAAAATAAAATACTATAAGAAAATATGATGGATGAAAAAAATCTACGGAAATGGGGGGCGCTGTCTAACATATTGCCACAGGCACAATAGTACCTAGATACGGCCCTGCGTCTTAGTGCTAACATGAATTACCTTAACCTCGAAATTTGACAGTTGTAACTTTGGCAACATGGCCGCTGAACACAGCGTCCCTATTGGATGAAACCCTTACAAACCACCGGTTTTATGATAATTTCCAAACGTCCGGCGAGACACATGGACATAATAAAACACCCGAAACGTAAGGAAGAGAACGTTTTTTTTTTCGAGACCGGCTTATCCCGGTGAAAAACGACGGATATTGCGAGGGGCCGATCCCGAGGAATATCATTTTCGAAAACGGCGTCTATCCGGCCCGGGCCCGTCCCGCGTCACGTGAAACTTTATTTTAATTCGGTAATGTTGGTCTTATCGGTGATTTACTGCGGGAAAAGCGCGAATTTCCCATTGTTTCATATTTTCGGGGTGATTTATGGGGGCGGTCTCTCAGACGCTGCCGCCGCCGGCGGCATTGAACGCGCGGCGTCGTTTTCCTTTTTTCCGGAGCGCGCCCGTTCAGGTTCTCGTGATGAAAGTGCACATATAGAAGCTCTCTCGGAGGAAATCTAGCGATATATGTGGTGTTTCTCATCTGTTCCCGAATTGAAATATTGTTTCGGCCGCGTCGTTTTTCGACGCCGTTTAGGATGCTGACACCATTTTGTTTTTGTTTCCGCCGGTACGTAGGGAAGGTGGAAAATATAATATATGCTATTTCCAAGTGGTTCCGAGGAAATCATTTTTCTCTTATGATTTATGCGCGCCCATAGAATGAAAGGTGTTTCATCAAGAGCTGAAACTGTATGAATAACTGTGGAATTCTTCAGTCTAATAAGTACGAGACACGTCTACTAAGT
This sequence comes from Aphidecta obliterata, assembly GCA_963966015.1. NCBI lineage: Eukaryota > Metazoa > Arthropoda > Insecta > Coleoptera > Coccinellidae > Aphidecta > Aphidecta obliterata. The sequence goes on along the minus strand of OZ014428.1, from coordinate 45,047,875 downwards.
GAAAGTTCTCGATTTTCATACCTGAAATTCTCAATAAAAACTTTTGGTGGTTATGGGAACTACCGACAGAAGAGAAAATCTTAAAACTTCGGCATAACTTTTTTTTATTTCCGAATTAATTATGATATGAAAAATTAAAATTTCATAATTGTATTATTTTAATGTAGTTCATTTATCAATTAAACCATATGATAGGCTGCGATAACCCATTAAAAAATAAAAATCATACATTTCGTGTTATGATAGAAAAGCATAGACAAAAACCTCAGCAAAAACTCTGTCTTCCTATATAAGTGTAGTGAATGGTTTTCGATTTGTTTACAGAAAAATTACGAAAAGCATTGCCGTGAAGGCAGGAGCTTTTGAGCGCTCGTACATGCACCTTGTAGGTAGATTCGCATTTTCCACTTTTGGAAACCAATTGAAGGAATTTTCAATTTTCGACAGCTGTCACAAAAATTCTAAAACTTAGGCGAAACTCCAGACTTCACGTCGCTGCTTTAGGTGACCAATTTTTCTTCGATAATACGCTAGAATTTTCTACGGTATCTATGGTCTTGGTGATGCGATCTAGATAAAATTTCGCAAGTAGTTTGAATTCATTATTCCTAAGCTAGGTGCAAAATTTCATCCCAATCCAATCAGAAGTTTCGAAATTATCGAGAAAAAAATATTTTGAACATCCATATTTACGGAACCCCTAGTCTAATTTTGCTCATTAGTGAACATGGCCGCGATATTCGCGATCCAAACCTATCCTGAAAATTCCAAGTTCCTAGGCCTTTCCGTTCAAAAGTTAAAATTTTCTATGGTTTCTATGGTTCTGGTCATGCGATCTGGATAAAATATTGTTTTAATATATCATTCTCGATTAAAATACAAAATTTCATCTCGATCAAATCCGTAGTTTCGAAATTATCGAGAAACCAAAATTTCAAACGACCGTATTTACGGAACCTCTAGTATAATACCGCTCATTGATAAACGTGAATGCGACATTTCAGATCCACACCTATCCTGAAAATTTCAAGTCCCTAGGCCTTTCCGTTCGAAAGTTATGATTTTCTATGGTTTCTATGGTTTTGGTCATGTGGTCGAGATGAAATTTTGTATTTTAATCGAGAATAATATATTAAATCAATATTTTGCCCAGATCGCATGACCAGAACCATAGAAACCATAGAAAATTTTTAACTTTTGAACGAAAAGGCCTAGGAACTTGAAATTTTCAGGGTGGGTTTGGATCGCGGTCACGTTCATCAATGAGCAAAATTAGACTAGGGGTTCCGTAAATATGGCCGTTCAAAATATTTTTTTAATGATAGTTCCGAAACTACTGATTGGATTGGAATGATTGGATTGGAATGAAATTTTGCACCTAGCTGAGGAATAATGTATTCGAACTATGTGCGAAATTTTGTCCAGATCGCATCACCAAGACCATAGAGATAATTCAAGCGAATTATCGAAAAGAAATTGATCAGCTGAAGCACTGACATGAAGTCCGATATTCGCCTAAGTTTCAGAATTTTTTGACAGCTGTCGTCTTTTTATTTTAAAAAGAATAATTAAGAAAAATTTCGATCTACGATCTAACTCCCGAATAACTTTTATTAGGAAAAGAGGGTTAGTATGTAATAGAGGAATATAGTGTAGGAAGGAACAAAAAAATGGGGGTTTCTCAGGAAAACAGAGGTTAAAGTCAGGTTAGATCAGATCAGAGGAAGGAAGAAAGAGAAATAAATAAAATAAAAGAAAAATCAGGAAAATAGAAAATACAACACTGAAATTGTTAATACTTATTGTAAAAATGTGTATGAAAAAATATCTAAATAAATTCTTCTCTCTCTTTCTCTCTCTCGCTAATATGAGTCCGGATACCGCGAAAAATATCTTTATATTTATTGTGGAGTCTCTCAATACTAGTTTTCAACGATTGTCTGTCTAATTCGTTAGAATAATGTAATGATACTCTATAATGAATATAATATAATATAAATTCTCCTCATTCCAGGTCCTTTTCGCGAAGTCACTCTTTATCTTTGAACATAATGCATTAATACAGAAAATTTCTGTGAAAGCTCAGGCTATAAGCTTCGAATACAACTAACTAGTACTCATTATATGAACGATAGTTCTTTAATTCAACGGAAAATTCCCGTTAAATCGATACTACAGTTCTGTTATAAGTAAACTAATTTCTGTTTTAGTTTAGTGTTCATTACTGGAAATTCTTGTAGAATCTGAAGTTTGAAGCTTGGAATACAACTATCTAGTTTGTTTATTAAACATGAAATTCCTGTAAATAGTCACGCATATTCCGGTTTTCGCCACAGTATTATTTTCCTGCTGAAATGACAAACTGCAGTTTGGTTGCATCAACTTATGTATAAAACTTGTTATTTCTAGAGGAATTAAACGACCGGAATTGTCACGTAAAATCAACAAATATTCTTGCTGTCGCTTATATAAGGGAAATTTCCTGTAGAAGTAACCGTATTCCTATTGTATACCCTGGAAAATTTCTTCGAGTGTAGCCGCAATTTTTTAAGTGAAAACTTTTATAGTCACAGTTTCTTTTTCCATTTTCGCCTGTCTAAAAAATCACAAATTCACGAGGTGATTTCGTAATTCGTCAAAATAGACAAAAAACTAGAACCTTTCGGAATATTCGTTCATATTTCCAAGAAAAAACTTTATCAAGGTATAAAATGAGGTGAATACGATTGAATAACTCTTCTTTCAACTTTTTCACGCTACTTTCAAAGGTTTTCGACGATTTCAAGAATGTGCCAATGGATGTGGAAACCAGTCTATTCAAATCATGAAATTTGAATTGAACATACAATAATTAATATAAAAAAAAATTGAGAAAAACACTGACGTGAATCAGAAAATTCTGGTTACCCCAAGACATATGCAGAAACGAGCCTTTGGAAATTTCCTCCGACTATCAGAACATGCAATCAAAACAATGTGTAACCAGTACCGAGCACCGATAAAATCGCATTATTTATTGAGCAATGAATCAGAAAAACCCCGGATCGATATCGGAAAATACCGGAAGCGAGCGATATTACGCCCGCGTTTCCCGGAATTTGAATTCGATAATAAATTATTTGAGTTTTGTCTGAAAATAATCTTCGAAGCGGGCTAAAGTTCTCCCAAGCACCCCCTCTTACCATTTACATAATGTATTCTGATGTATGTTTCACGTCTGATTCCTCCAAGGGAGCTCAGCTTCTTTTTGTCCATTTCCCAGCAATTTATGTGCATCCGTAACAACGATCCTACGTCCAAATCCTTCGGGGATTAGGCCGGCCCTGGATGTGCACTACTGGAAAATACATATTTCATTCACGAACCGATAAAAATGAAAAATCCTTCAAAGGAGCGGCTATTGGGGAACTATCTGAATGGGAGTTGGGGGATCAGTCCTACGAACATTCTGCCAGGGGCTTTCTATAAACTTCAAGAGTTGGAATCCCAGAATATATTTATCTGTTTTGTCCTCGTTTGAATTGATTATTGTAAATATTAAAATTTTGGTATGAATTTCTTTATTGTGTTCTTCATTGAATTAATTTTACACTTTTTAGATTCGGTGTAAACCTGTAGAAATTACTACTGACCACTTGCACTTGCTCCGAGGTAGTTCGATATCAACTCTCTAAACACCAGATCAAAAAACCCAATTTTTTTTCACGTGGAACATCTATCTATCTTATATTAAAGTCTCCTTCGGGGTGAAAATATTGAACTTTTTCGACGAATAATCCTCTCTTACATGCAGACGAGGAACTCCAATATTCTTCCATGAATACTTTATTGTAATCTCCATATACATAACTAGCCTTCGAGCTAGAAAACCTTATTGAGGGCGCAACATTATTCAGGCACTCAGCCAAATGTGAACTGTTCTCTGTTTTCTCTGAAAATATTTCTGATCGGATGAACCACTTACTGAATATGCCCAATTCATCAGAAAAAAATTTCGAAAAGCACTGCCGTGAAGGCCGGAGCTTTTGAGCGCTCGTACATGCACCTTGTAGGTAGATTCGCATTCTCCAGTTTTACAAACCAATTGGAAAGATTTTGACAGCTGTCAAAGAAAATTTCAAACCAACGCGAAAATCCAGACTTCACGTCAGTGCTTTGGGTCCATTTTTGAGCGCTCGTACTACTCATACGAGTGCTATATCATTTCGTCACGATGTCTGTATTTATCGAATTTTGAACTGAAAATGTGCCGTAAGCACGATAACTCTCGAACGGAATAACCTAGAAACTTGAAAATTTCAGTGTGGGTTCAGTTTACGAATGCCTCGGTTAAGTTCGTTAATAGGCCAAATTCCACCAGGGGTTCCGTAGATATGGCCGTTCAAAGTTTTGTTGTCCTGATAACTTGAAAACTACAGATTTGATCGAGATGAAATTTTGCACTCGAATGGAGAATTATGTGTTTAAGCTACATGCGAAATTTTGTCCAGATCGCATGACCAGAACCATGGAAACCATAGAAAATTGTAACTTCCGAACGTAAACGCCTAGAGACTTAAAATTTTCAGGATAGGTGTGGATCTCGAATATCGTGATCACGTTTATCTATGAGCAAAATTATACTAGGGGTTCCGTAAATATGGTCGTTTAAAATTTAGTTTTCTTGATAATTTCAAAACTACAGATTCGATCGTGACGAAATTTTGTTTACTAATGGAGAATGATATATTCGAGCTATATTTCTCCAGATCGCATGACCAGAACCATAGAAACCATAGAAAATCATAACTTTCGAACGAAAAGGCCTAGGGACTTGAAATTTTCAGGATAGGTGTGGATCTGAAATGTCGCGTTCACGTTTATCAATGAGCAGAATTATACTAGAGGTTCCGTAAAAACGGTCGTTTGAAATTTTGGTTTCTCGATAATTTCGAAACTACGGATTCGATCGAGATGAAATTCTGTATTTTAATCGAGAATGATATATTAAAACAATATTTTGTCCAGATCGCATGACCAGAACCATAGAAACCATAGAAAATTGTAACTTTTGAACGGAAAGGGCTAAAAACTCGAAATTTTCAGGGTGGATTTGGATCGCGAATATCGCGGCCACTTTCATCAATGAGCAAAATCTGACTAGGGCTTCCGTAAACATGGCAGTTCAAAATATTTTTTTCCTGATTATTTCGAAACTACAGATTTGATTGGGATGAAATTTTGCACCTGGCTCAGGAATAATTGATTCAAACTACGTGCCAAATTTTGTCCAGATCGCACCACCAAGACCATAGATACCGTAGAAAATTCTAGCGAATTATCGAAAAAAAATTGGTCACCTGAAGCACTGACATGAAGTCTGGAGTTTCGCCTAAGTTTCAGAATTTTTGTGACAGCTGTCGAAAATTCCTTCAATTGATTTCTAAAACTGGAAAATGCGAATCTAACTACAAGGTGCATGTACGAGCGCTCGAAAGCTCCTGCCTTCACGGCAGTGCTTTTCTCAATTTTTTCGATAATTCGCTAGAATTTTCTACGGTATCTATGGTCTCGGTAATGCAATCTGGACAAAATAATACATTATTCTTCATATATGTGCGGAATTTCATTTCAATCCAATAAGTATTTTCGAAATTATCAGAAAAAATATAGTTTGAACGGCAATATTTACGGAACCCCTAGTCTAATTTGGCTCATTGATAAAAAGGATCGCGAAATTCGCGATCCGAACCTATCCTGAAAATTTCAAGTCACTAGGCCTTTTTGACGAAAGTTATGATTTTCTATGGTTTCTATGATTCTGATCATACGATCTGGAAGAAATGTAGCTCGAATATATAATTCTCAATTTAAATTCAAAATTTCGTCGAGATCGAATCCATAATTTTGAAATGATCAAGAAAACTGAATTTCAAACGGCCATATTTATGGAACCCCTAGTCTTATTTTGCTCATTGATACACGTGATCGCTACATTTACGATCCACACCTATCCTGAAAATTTCAAGTCTCTAGGCCTTTCCATTACAAAGTTATAATTTTCTATGGTTTCTATGGTTCTGGTCATGCGAGCTGAACAAAATTCTGCATGTAGCTTGAGTACGTAATTATCCATCTGAGTGCAAAATTTCACCTTGATCGAATCAGTAGTTTCGGAGTAATCAGAAAAACAAAATTTCGAGCGGCCATATTTACGGAACCCCTTGACGAATTTTGCCCAATAACAAACTTAACCGCAGAATTTGAGATTCGAACCTACCCTGAAAATTTCAAGTTTCTAGGACATTCCGTTCGAGAGTTATCGTGTATACGGCCGGACGGCCGGACGGACAGACCCGAATTTTTCGACGGATTCGTCATCAGTGAGTCGAACATAGTCGATTGAGACCATTTTCGGCTCAAAATTCGAAAAATACAGACATCGTGACGAAATGATATAGCCCTCGTGTAAGTTGTACGAGCGCTCAAAAAATGGTTGACACCTAACGCGACAAAATTCAAATGATAACATTGCCAATCTTTTGAAATTGTTTATTCGTTCGACTACTTTGTCTATTTTTGTTTTTTTCATTTTCCTCTCTTGCTATTTTTTTCGTTCTTTATCATATTTGTTTTATATGAAATTGAATATTTTCCTGACTTTTACGCGCTTGCTTCTTTAATTTCATCTTGATTTTGTTTTATTGGTGTCATATATTTTTTTTGTGTTTGCATTGTTGGGAGTTGCAACTTCATTTCATTGAAATTCAAAAAGGGAGTAAAATAGAGGGCGTAACGCTCATTTTGATTTGCCAATTATGTGGTTTATGTACTTTGTTTTTCGAAAAGATGTATTGAATATTTTTCAACAATCTTTTTGAGCGCTCGTACAACTTACACGAGGGCTATATCATTTCGTCACGATGTCTGTATTTTTCGAATTTTGAGCCGAAAATGGTCTCAAACGACTATGTTCGACTCACTGATGACGAATCCGTCGAAAAATTCGAGTCAGTCCGTCCGGCCGGCCGTCATCAATGAGCAGAATTATACTAGGGGTTCCGTAAATACGTACGTTTGAAATTTTGTTTTCTCGATAATTTCGAAACTACGGATTCGATCGAGATAAAATTTTGTATTTTAACCGAGAATGATATATTAAAGCAACATTTTGTCCAGATCACATGACTAGAACCATATAAACCATAGAAACTTATAACTTCCGAAGGGAAAGGCCTAGGAACTTGAAATTTTCAGGGTGGGTTTGGATCGCGAATTTCACGGTCACGTTCTTCAATGAGCAAAATAAGACTAGGGGTTCCGTAAATATGGCCGTTCAAAATATTCTGTTCCTGATAATTTCGAAACTTCCGATTTGATTTGAATGAAATTTTGCACCTAGCTGAGGAATAATGTATTCAAACTACGTGCGAAATTTTGTCCAGATCGCATCACCAAGACCATAGATACCGTAGAAAATTCTTGCGAATTATCAAAAAAAAATTAATTGGTCAGCTCAAGCACCGACAAAGTCTGGAGTTTCGTCTAAGTTTGAGAATTTTTTTGACAGCTGTCGAAAATTCCTTCAATTGATTTCTAAAACTGGAAACTGCGAATCTACCTACAAGGTGGATGTACGAGCGCTCAAAAGCTCCTGACTAATTTTTATGATAAGAAGATCAAAATGCAAGAAATGATTAGAATTCAGCTATTCCTTCGTTTGACTATTTTCTCCATTTTTGTTTTTGCTACCATTTTCCGTTCGTTTCATTTTCCATCTTTTTACGTGTTTATCATACTTTAGTCTTATTTTTTACTAATATTGAGAGCTTTCTTAACTTTAACATTTCCCTGATTTTTGCGGGCTTGTTTCTATAATTCCATAACACGTATTCAGTTGATTTTGTTTCGTTAGTTTTTATATATTTTTTTGTGTTTTCATTGTTGCGTGATGGAACTTCTACCATGTCTCCATTTCATTCCAATGAAATTGAAATGAGAAGACGAAAAGTTTGATGTTTTAAAAGTGACTGAAATTAAGATCGTAGCGTCAGAACTGGCGAAATTCAGAACTATTTTCGGATTTATATTATTTTATGAAAAAATATCTATAGAAGACTGATTTTAATTGTTATGGCTCAGATATGTTGTTCCATTTAACATTTTATAGAAAATGAAGTTGAAAATCATTTCTGGACAATGGAAAGATGTAATGAGTATTTTTCAACAACATTCTTATGATCAGAAGTTATATTTATACATTTTCGCTTATAACACTGCTTCTTCTGAAAATATCCCAATGCAAGGAATTTTTAGAATTTAGCTCTCCATTTGTTTGACAATTTTCTCTATTTTTGTTTTTACTACCATTTTCCGTTCGTTTTCATTTCCCTCTTTTTACATGTTTATCATACTTTATTCTTTTTTCACTTATATTGCGAGCTCTCTTAACTCGAATGTTTCCCTGATTTTTGCGCGCTTGTTTCTATAATTTCATTCAGTTGATTTTGTTCCATTAGTTTTGTGTTTTCATTGTTGCGTGATGGAACTTCCACGATGTCTCCACTTCTTTCCATTGAAATTAAAAAAGGAAGTAGAAAAGTTTACTGTGTTATAGGTGACTGTAATTGAGATCGTAGCGCTAGAATCGGCGAAAATCAGAACTATTCTCTGGGCAATCAGATTTATCGTTGTGTGTGGTATATTTTCGTATTTATATTATTTTATGAAGAAATATCTGTGAACTGATTTTAATTGTTACGGCTCAGATATGTTGTTCCATTCGAAATTTAATTGAGCAACTTCTTTACAAGTCTACAATTGTTTTGATGTGAAGCTGATTATCATGGAGTTCATGAAATATTTAGATGACAACTGAAGTTGAAAATAATTTCTGAACAATGGAAAATACGACAAATATTAATGGCTCTATTATTCTATAGGTAAGGCTCATTCTGATTTGCCAATTATGTGTTATATGTAGTATGTTATTTGGAGATGTGTTGAATATTTTGCTTGTTTCAAAAAAATCACAATGCAAGAAATGTATAGAGTTTCCTAGATTTCGAAGGCCTTATCAGGACTTTAAGATCAGCATCAGGTTTTTCCAAACCGTTCAAAGTGAAATCAATGTTTCATCTCGATCCGACAGCTAATAAGAGTCTGAGTGTTTGAACAACCCCGAAGGTCCCAAGTTCCACTCCCTTCAGATGGCGCTGCAATCTACGATTCCATTTAATCTCCTAAAAGACCGAACTCCTAAGCCTACTTGTTACGTAGCCTTCTCCTGGGATAGCGCCAGATGACGAAACCCCTACTCCAGAATTTCCTTTTATTTGGGTCTACCCCATCCACCAACCCAGGAATTTCGGGATGAAAATCGACACGACACGTCTCTGTTTTTGCAATATCCGCTGTCTTATTTTCCGAACTGGTTTATTGTTCTACCAATGTTTCCTCCGGATTCCAAGAATATTCCTCATCCAATCCGCCCCGAAACTTCTCGCGTTAATAGACTAGCGATAGTGAGGATTCCTGTTCACTTGTTCATGAAATCTCGCATCTATGGAGCATATTTGCCAGTCGAGAGAGCGAAGAAAGCGCCGTGAACTGTAAATGCCCCCCCAAGGCAGGATCGAAGACAGCGGAGCATGTCGCAGGATGCGAACGAGAATTCACGTGGTCCTTTGTGAGGGTTCCTCGCCCATTATGCCAGGCGACGTATGTAGGTACGAAACCCTTTGAAGTATTTCCATCAATGTCAAAGTATTTTTATAGTAATTCGAGAGTGCATATACGTCTGGGCTTATGCGAGATTGATGCTTACCGGAGAGACATTCTTGTCGTGGAAGTTTGGGCGCTGTTGGCTTTGCTACACGCCTTCGCCTGGCTCGGTCTGCGGGTTTGAGTTTCGGATCTCATTTGGGATTATTCGCACCTGCTCTGTTCCAATTTCTCCTATCTCAATCATCTCAATTTGTATCTCCGTGGCATTTCAACGCTTCTACACTGAAAGAAATGAATCCCGGCAATTTTCGGTTGTTTGAACGCAACTATTGTTATCACAACAAAAAAAGATCGTTCTGAGAACAATCTATGCTCGCAATCTAACATGCCGATTCCGTTTTATGTGACTTGTGTCCTATGAACAGGAAATACGGTAAGAATAGCAGTGATAAGGTACTTTTATTTTAAAACGAATATTTCCGTGAATGTTTCAGGAATATCTAGTGAATTATGATAATTTTGTAAGTATAACCCAACAATATTTGTACGACTAACAGTATGAACACATTAAATTCAACAGGAATGTTTGGTTTTTCTCACGGAACTTCAGATTATTCTATCGGAATAAATCTTGTTTAGCCAACAGTATTTCAAAAGTTGTTTGGAATAAAATACTGGTTTCCGACGAGGGAACGAACATGATGAAACAGCGATTCGATATTTTTAGCATTTTTTGGCCTCTTACTTAGAATTGAATATTTTCGATCTACAAGTGATAGTAACTCTTGAATAACTTTTCCTAGGACCACCTTGAAGGTAGATTCGCATTTTCCAGTTTTAGAAACCAATTGAACAAATTTCAAACAAAGGCGAAAATCAAGACTTCACGTCAGTGCTTTAAGTGACCAATTTTTTTTTCGATAATTCGCTAGAATTTTCTACGGTATCTATGGTCTTGGTGGTGCGATCTGGACAAAATTTGGCACGTAGTTTGAATACATTATTACTCAGCTAGGTGCAAAATTTGATTCCAATCCAATGAGTATTCTCGAAATTATTAGGAAAAAAATATTTTGAACGGCCATATTTACGAAACACTTGGTCTAAATTTGCACATTGATGAACGTGAACGTGAACGTAATTCGTAATCCGAAACTACCCTGAAAGTTTCAAGTTCCTACGCCTTTCCGTTCGAAAGTTACGATTTTCTATGGTTTCTATGGTTCTGATCATGCGATCTGAAAAAATTTAGCTCGAATATATATCATTCTCAATTTAAATACAAAATTTTGTCTCGATCGAATCTGTAGTTCCGAAATTGTCGAGAAAACTAAATTTCAAACGACCATATTTACGGAACCCCTTTCAAAATTTTGCTCATTGATGAACGTGACCGCAACATTTGAGATCCACATCTATCCTGAAAATTTCAAGTCCCTAGGCCTTTCCATCACAAAGTTACAATTTTCTATGGTTTCTATGGTTCTGGTCATGCGAGCTGGACAAAAGTTTGGATTTAGCTTGAACACGTAAATCTCCATCTGAGTGCATAATTTCACCTCGATCAAATCTGTAGTTTCAAAGTAATCAGGAAAACAAAATTTCGAGCGGCCATATTTACGGAACCCTTCGGCTAATTTTGCCCAATTACGAACTTTACCGCGGCATTCAAGATTCAAACCTACCCTAAAAATTTCAAGTTTCTAGGACATTCCGTTCGAGAGTTATCGTGTATACGGCCGGACGGACAGACTCGAATTTTCCGACGGATTCGTCATCAGTCACATAGTCGATTGAGACCATTTTCGGCTCAAAATTCGAAAAATACAGATATCGTGACGAAATGATATAGCCCTCGTGTGAGTAGTACGAGCGCTCAAAAAGGTAAGAGGGTAAATTTATGATTAAGAAACAAAGCGTAGGAAGGAACAGGGAAATAGGGTTTTAACAGAAAAACAGAGGTTAAAGTCAGATTAGATCAGATCAGAGGAAGGAAGAAAGATTAAATCATGTAGCGATCTACACCAACGGCCCAACATTTACCTTACCGCTCAACAGAGGGCGCCACCGAATATAGAAAACTCAAAAAATACTACACAAATACTACGACAGAAAAGATGTGAGCATGTGCCATTCTGTAATCAAATTCACTAATATAACAGGTTTTCTGTTTTCTTGTATAAATATAAACGAAAAAAATGTATTTAAATCCTTTTTGACTAAGTTTTCATAAACTATGTCAATGTAAATTGTGGTAAAGCAAAAATTTGTATTGCAGGAACTACTAATACAATTGATAATACTTATTTTTTGAAAATGTGTATGAAAAAATATCTGAATAAATTCTTCTCTCTCTGTCTCTCTCACACTAATATAATAATTATTCAAAATCCTTTTTAACTAAATTTTTATAGACTATGTCAAAAATTTTGAAAATTGTAGTAAAGCAAAAATTTTTATTGCAGGAACTTCTAAATACAACACTGAAATTGTTAATACTAATCGTGAAAATGTGTATGAAAAAATATCAAAATAAATTCTTCTCTCTCCTCTCTCACTAATATAATAATTATTCAAAATCCTTTTTAACTAAATTTTCAAAGACTACGTCAAAAATTTTGAAAATTGTAGTAAAGCAAACATTTTTCGCAGGAAATACCAAATAAAACACTGAAATTGTTAATACTAGTCGTGAAAATGTGTATGAAGAAATATCTAAATAAATTCCCCCCCCCCTCTCTCTCTCTCTCTCTTTCTTATGAGACCGGAATCGGGGAAAAAAATTTCTTCATATTTATTATGGAGTTTATCATTACAAGTTTTCAACGAATGTCTCTTCAATTGCTTAGAATAATGTGAAGATACTCTATGATGAATATAATATAATATAAATTCTCTCCATTTCAGACACCTATTGTTGTTGAGCCATTACCATTGATTTGCGGTGAAAGTTTATTTTTTTAGATATTGATTAATTTATTTCTTCCGAATGCAGAGCATAGAATCCATTTTGTTGAATTTTTTTGTTGTTTTCTTTTTTTTTATATAAATTTATTTGGGTGTTTGACAAACTTATTGTAATGTTATAATGGTTTTCGTTTGATTCAGTTGAGTAGCCTTGAGCTAGGCTAGCCAACCGTGAACTAACCAGAGGAAATGTAGTTTGATTTTAGTTTTCTTTTTTGTAACTGTTGAGTTTCTTCTCTCAATAAAGACATATTATTATTATATTATTATTATAGAGGGTGTCCTAGAATGAATGGATAATCCTGTAACACTGTATAGAAGAGATATTGGACTCTCTGAAAAAAATACAAAAAAAAATCTAGAAACTAGAAATAATTTTTTTTCAAAATAATGATTTCTTGCACATCACGTTGCGTTCCTGTGTAACACGCTCACAAATTAATCCAATCAGTTTCTTCATGGTGAAATAAGTTATGAAGATGTATTGTACCATTTTGAAATTTACATGAAAGCCGCATATTTTTTTTTTGAGTTGGCCAAATAGACTTTCCCAAATTTTATTTTCACCATGAACGACATTTTATGATGGAATTTGAAGTTGGAAATTTTTTTCCAAAAAAGTTGCAACAGATATTTATACGGTTTTCACCATATCTATTGGTATTTCAAGGAAGAATATTTCACCATGAAGAAAGTGATTTGATTTATTTGTGAGCGTGTTACACAGAAACGCAACGTGATGTGCAAGAAATCATTATTTTGAAAAAAAAAATATTTCTAGTGCGGATAGATGTTTTTTTTGTATTTTTTTCAGAGAGTCCTATAGCTCTTTTATACAGTGTTACGGGATTATCCATTCGTTCTGGGACACCCTGTATATTATTCGCGAAGTCACTCTTTATCTTTAGATTTAATGCATTACTACAGAAAATTCCTGTAAATGCTCAGGTTATAAGCCCCGAATACAAGAAACTAGTAGTGTAATATTTCAACGATAGTTCTTCAATTCAACGAAAAATTCCTGTTGAATCGATACTACAGTTCCGTTAAAAGTAAAGTGATTCATTTTAGTTTAGTGTCTGAAAATTGGAAATTCTTGTAAAAACTGAAGTTTGAAGCTTGGAATACAACTATCTAGTATATTTATTGAACGGGAAATTCCTGTAAATAGGCACGCATATTCCGGTTTTCATCACAGTTTTATCTCCCTGTTGAAATGACAAACTGCAGTTTGGTTGCATCAACTACTTGTTATTTCTGGAGGAATTAAACGACCGGAATTGCCACGTAGAATCAAAAAATATTCCAGCTTTCGTTTATATTGAGGGAATTTCTTGTAGAATTAACCGAATTCCCGTTGTATATACTGGAAAATGTCTTTGAGTGAGGGGTAAGAATTTCGGCGATCCGACCCTGCCCTTTCTGGCCGTGACGTTCATTATCCGCTATCTCCAGTTCCTGGTTAGGGTTGGATAGCCAACTTAATAGTTCGATGCTGAAGTTTCACGTCATTCCCCGGCAATAATTTATGAGCAGAGACAGCATTACTCCGAAGAACGTGTTTGATTAAGTATTAAATTGCCATGATGGTTCCGAGTGCACGTCAAAGATACTCCGGAGCTCCTTCGGAACACACTCCAAACTCAACATGATCCGGTTTAATTTTCATCAAGCGTCGGACAAGACATGCCAGCAACATTCTGCAACAATGTGGCCACGAGATTGTATTATTCTCGTTTTCCCGATAACAGCATGACTCGAGATTCCAGATTGATACTAAGATACCAATATCCAGTCCGGCCAAAACAGGTAAATGTAACAACGTGCCATAACAGGAAATGTCTGGCGGAATCGCGAAGCACATTTAAGACTTGCGATATTTCGTCGGGCCATCCGTGCATCAGCCTGATTGAGTTAATAAAGCAAGTGACATCAAGATGTTATTGAAACGTCAGCCTTCCATGAAAATTTTATTACAGGCGATCCAAGACGGAAATAACCTTCGAAGTATAATTTCCCCTGGAAAGCTCGAAAACGTTTATTGGCTTGGCTGCTGTGTATTTGCTTATAAAATCGAGGTAGATAGCTGTTCGCCATAATGGCCCGAATGTCATTATGCGAAAGCGAACATAACTTTTGATAATTAAATTCAGTGGCGTGCGCCGCTCGGATACCATGGCTCGTAATTGATTTAGGCGGAAATTGAAGTTGTGTCTGTTGATGTTGGCTTTTTCCGTCATTATTTCTGCGTCAACTGGGCGAATCCGCGCAGTGGCGCAATCGAAGATTTTATCATTTTTGAATTTATTATCCCCTCGTTTTTCAGTCATTATTTCACATTTCTCACGTTCTTTCTTCGAAAAGTAAATGGTTAGAGGAACAGTGACATTATACAGACAGTGGCGACAATAGGGATATAAGCTCCGCCCAGCCGCCATGTTGCGTCAAAATTCGAACGAAATAGTACTGGAACAGCCGTTTCTTCAACGAAATATTCAAATATAAACTGAATACCTTCGAATTTTTATCTGCAACTCGATTTATAATTGAAATGGTTACTCCATCATTGCCTTTTGATAGAAAAAGTTTTTAAATTAAACTCTAAATATCTGAAATAAATGTGCAACGACCGTCATATTCGCTGATCCTTTGACGACACTTTTGAATACTTTATGATTATACCATTGTATACAGAATTTATCTAATGATTATACTGAGATTCTTATTAATAATTCAAGTTTTCAATTTATGAAAATAAGGTATATTATAGTCTCTCAATATTCATATTTTGAGTGGAAATGACTGATTTATTTTGTTTTAAGGTAGCTTCCATGTCTGAAAAGTTCAAAACAATGCCCTATTCCAAAAAAGAAATGAATATCCTCTCAACATTTTAAGTTGAGTAAATTTTGTAAAATTTTTGAACCGCTAGCAACGATGCAATTTCCAAAAGTATAACATCTTGACTCTCACAAGCCAAATCAAATGAAAATGGTATATCAGATATCAGTTATCCGAAATCTTCATTATTATAGAACGAAAAAGATTTTTTTGAAGGAAATATTAAATTCTTCGGAACATTAAAATATTTTTAAAATTCTTCTTCTTTATTGAAAACTTTGTATTTCAAATATGAATAACAATAAATTTATGAAAGCCCAATATATGTACAAATTTATCCATTGTTCAATTGACTTTCACAATTGGAATTTGAAATATGAATACATATATTATTTATCTAGAAAAATCTGAAAAAAGCAATATTATAAAGACCTTGAGAAAACCGTACTCAAAATGAGTGTCCAGCCATCCTTTAACTCGCAAATCGTCTACATGAACTTTCCTTCTTATCAATTTATTTTTAACAGAATATTATAAATCTATTTATAATTTTATTTTTCAATTTATGGCAATTTGGTAAATCAATGACAAGGGAGGACATTTCTTCAAAATAAAATTCTTTCAAATTTATATTCCCAATCCGATGTTGATGAATTAGCCAGATCAGAAGTTGGCGTGATGCAATTGATGTACACTGTGGATCTGTTGCTTTTGTAGAAATATTTGGTACATTCTACTGTTTGTACTTGTAGGTTCCCCTAAAACAATTTTATGGTACTCATTTATTTCCGTTCAACCAAAGGGATATATGTTTTTTTTTTACATATATATCTATTGTTATGGTTCGTTCCAGATATTAATGATATTAAATTTTGAAATTTATGAAAAACCACTAACAATATTAAAAAAATTTTGTTTCAATTATATTTTTTTATTTTTTTTTCCTGAGGCTCTTTTTCAAGGAGGGTTCTAAAGAGGAAAAAACAAAAGAAATTTTCTCACAAAATTATATAATCAGCAATCTTATTCTAAAAACAAACCTCAACTATCAAAAGAACCTCTATAACTAATATTTCTAAACTCTAAAATAACGAGTTCGATTGGTGAGTGCACTCACTATATGTTCCAATATCTCCTATTTCAATTTTCCTTCTTCCAAACAGCACGCCGTTTCAATATCTCCTTGTCTCCTTCACTTGCCAAATCAACTCCAACATTTCAATCTACGAATCTACTCTTTACAAAGTTCCAAATACCATTCATTATACCTTTCTTCTTACAAAACCAATCTTTCTGCTAACTTTTTGAAAATTATCCATCTTTCCTCTTGACGTTTCTCTCTCAATTGTTCACTTGCCTGCTTTTCCCATCCATATTATTTTCCTAGGTAACCTTCTTGATACATTTCATTCTTCATAAACATAACTTAACTATTTACAATTAATGATTTGAACAGATTCATATTTTTCTTATTTTTGAATAATCTGAACCCTATTTGAAATTATAATAATATAATAATTTATAAATTGATCGACTTTACTGAATTGACTAAAGATACTTGAAGGTTCTCGACTTTTCGGTGATATTATTTGAATTTATTTTTCATTTTAATTTTTTGAAACGTTAAGAAATAGAATCATTTTTGATTTCCATAACACTATCTACTATTTTCCATGGGTGAAACTTTTTTTTCGATATAAACTATTACAAGGGAGAAATATTGATGAAAATTTAAAATTTGCTTCGAAAATAAAGATGATTTACTTTGAGAGGTTTGATTTTTTCGGGAATTGTCACTTCTCTTCGATTAGGGAGTTTTCTTGATGCTTTGTTTTTCGAAAATAAAAATATAGTGGGCATAGCATTGATCTTCAATTTTCGAGTTTCATCCTCATACTAGAAAGAAAAGTGAACCTGCAATTAATTCATTTTGTTTATATAACCTCAAATATAAACCATCAGTTTTTCTTCAAACATACCTCACATAAATATAAATTATTTATGGGGTCCATTTAACACTCCTAGTTTTAATTTGCCACTGCTTCTTCTCTCAGGATCCACTGGAAAGCGCTCCATAAGGAACCCTTTTGCAGAAGAATTGCTGCACAACATGGTATTTTGCTTTGTTATTAATATTTCGAATGCAATGAGCTGAGATGGATATTACGTATCCTGGTTTTTCTATAGTCAAATGGACGTTTATCTTCGAGAAAACCAAGATAACTGCACAAATCACAAAGTAAACATCAAATATTTTGACGCAACATGGCGATTTATACCACGTGACGGGGACAACCAATCAAAAAGTGGACATCTATTGTCGCCACTGTCCTGTATGGAGTCATACTAGAATCGTAGAAATGAGAAGCGCCTGTAAAGATGGTTTTGAGGCATGCCTCGAAGTTCGTTTACTCACAACCTTTTGGCTGTCACGAGCGACCCCTGGTTCTGAAGTGAATTAAATAACCTTAAATGAATAATTGCTATCTGCGTCGTGCCCACGCCCCTGTTCAAATTTTGCATGGATTGCTCTACGATAATGTGTGCAAACTCTGTCCCAGACATCCGAGACTGTCAAAACGCATTAAATCTAAGCTCTTTCGCGACTCATAAAGCCAGAAGCATGGACCGTATAATTTAAATGATTTTTAACGGGGGGATAGAAAGCACTTCTGGGTTGTCGATCCCATAAAACGTTGATGGTTCAAAACTGCAGAGGTATTCGAATTTTATGCGACCACTAACGATTCGCGATATCAGTTGCAGCGATTCTGTCAGAAACGATAACATCCTGGTCATTAACCTTTTCGAAAGTGTTTTATTCGACGAAGATCCCGACGTGGACGGCCCCCTTTAGCTCGACCGCATCATGACCGAACGGGTCCGAGACCGGGAATAACTTGTTGTGCCTTTTCGTGACTGAAATCTTAATGAACTCCGGAATCAGTTGTGTCGGAAATGCGCGAGGGCCGGAGGAGGGAAAAAAAAAGGGAGGGCGGCACCGGAATCGAATTATACGGGAACACGTCCAACCAGACCCTTCAGCGACATCATAAAACGTCACCGAGTCTAACGAGGTGATTGAAAAGCCCAATAGTCGGAATTCTGAAACCGATGAATAACCTTCTTCATATTAGGCAAATCCCATCTGTCGGGCGCTGCAATAAAATAAGTGTCTCGTTAGGGAGTTTAACGACACACAACCCGGAGACTGGCTGGCTCCGGGAACGGCAGTGCTGTGCTGCCAGGGGGATCTTCCGAAGGTTTGTTTTCTGGTAGATGCAGATCACTTCAGACTATAGTTTCATATTTAGTTTTTTTCTATGTTTTTAATTTTTTTGGTCAAAGCTGTTGACGAGTTTATTGTTTTGGCAGGGTGTTACCGAATTTCTTGAAGAACCAGCCAAAGCTTCCACTAAATCGATGGTATTGATATTGTAGTACATGGACGCATATTCAGATACTTCAAAACAAAAAAAAAAATCTTAGATAAACTTTCAAAATTATATATTGAAAAAAAAAATGATTCTTCACAAACTATACACTAATGCATCAAAGACAGGCATTCTACCTTAACTAAAACGAATAAATCTCGACAAATTTATCAAATGTCAAAGGTTTGATTAGTTATCTCAGGATAACAATTATCCAAATAACTTTAAATTTCAAGAGTAATTCAAACTTGAGTGAGAGATTTCGAGACTCGGACTAGTAAAACTCAAATATTGCCATGCGTAATTTAAGAATTAACTTTTATTATGGACCGCCATAGGTTGAAATCCTGCCCTTGTTGAAATCGTGTTGTTCACATTTAATAAAGCTTCTTAACATAACTAAATTCCCGAAAGATTCAGTGTAATTTTTTTGAAAGAGCTATTCGTGCCTTCTTCTCGAAAACTACTTTCTGACTGACTCCCGAAAATTCATTATCAACTCGTAAAAGTCCCGAATTACGTGTTTTTTCACCTCGAATGACCTTTTTTTCGACCGAGTCCCCCAAACCACTGCCTTTTTTCCGATCTTTATTTGTCTCCAGAAAATTTTCAACCCTACCATTTTTGGTGGTTCCAAATGATGTTTTTTGTTTAAATAAATCACCCCCTTCTATTTTTTAGGGCAGTTTGTGAACTAAGCATTGGCAATTATTGGTCTGAAACCAATCACCTCTCAAATATGCGACAGTAGTGGGAAGATGTGAAATTTCCCGTCTAAACACTCAATTGAATGCTTAATTCGTGAAATCTATGGAGATAAATCATAAATCGAGTCCTTTAAAACTCTTGAGTTTGGGTTATCAACATTTCAACGCTGGACGAGTAGGCTAAACAAATACTAAAATCAATATATCAATTCTTCACATATCTAGGCGTTCTCACGACTTCGATTTCTTTTTGTATCGACTAGGCCAAAAGAAATAACAGCTATTCCCGACTATTCGAATTAATTCTGCATGTACCGAAATGTTATTAAGTCTTACAATTTATTACAAATATATACTCATTAGAAAGACGGTATGTGAAAAAATTACGAAAAGCACTGCCGTGAAGTCAGGAGCTTTTGAGCGCTCGTACATGCACCTTGTAGGTGGATTCGTATTTACCAGTTTTGGAAATCAATTGAAGGAATTTTCGACAGCTGTACAACAAATTCTGAAACTTAGGAGAAACTCCAGACTTCATGTCAGTGCTTCAGCTGACCAATTTTTTTTCGATAATTCGCTAAAACTTTCTACGGTATCTATCGTCTTGGTGATGCGATCAAAATTTCGCACGTAGTTTGAATACATTATTCCTCTGCTAGGTGCAAAATTTCATTCCAATCCAATCAGTAGTTTCGAAACTATCAGGAAACAAATATTTTGAACGGCCAAATTTTACGGAACCCCTGGTCTTATTTTTCTCATTGATGAACGTGACCGCGATATTCACGATCCAAACCCACCCTGAAAATTTCAAGTTCCTAGGCCTTTCCGTTCAAAAGTTACAATTTTCCATGGTTTCTATGGTTCTGGTCATGCGATCTGGACAAAATGTTGCTTTAATATATATATAAAATACAAAATTTAATCTCGATCGGATCCGTAGTTTCGAAATTATCGAGAAAACAAACGACCGTATTTACGGAACCCCTAGTATACTTCTGCTCATTAATAAACGTGAACGCGACATTTGAGATCCACACCTATCCTGAAAATTTCAAGTCCCTAGGCCTTTCCGTTCAAAAGTTATGATTTTCTATGGTTTCTATGGTTCTGGTCATGTGATCTGGAGAAATGTAGCTTGAATATATCATTCTCCATATATTATACTAAATATAATTTATCTATCAACTTGTAATAAACCTGGGGTGGTTCTGATTCTTTTATTTTTTTAATTAATCGTATTTTCTATATTCCGCTGTCACCAATTCGTACTAAAACCTGGGGTTTTTACCCTTATTAATCATATTTCGCTGTCACCAATTTTTATCTATCTATTCTCCGAAAAGGTCTGGATTCGTGCTCTCTGCACTAAGAGAGAGTCTTCTGTCTTATATTTTCTGAGGAACAGGTATTAAGGAAAGAAAACCTCGAAATTTTAAAAGAACATATTATATTTACGGAAAAATGATGGTAAAATGCGTACATAAAATCGTAATTTGCACAAACATCAAAAGAACATCCAAATAAAGCATTTATCGTTCACTTAGTTTCTCACAATCGTAAATTAAATCAAACAATTAAACTGTTACTTCCCATCACCATGCCAATCGAAAATGTACAAGGGGTCAGATAATCAGTTACAACTAATATTCAAATTTCGTACGTAAAATCGAACGTACATCAAATCAACTTCGGATCGAGATATCAATAATATTGGGAATTACAATAACGCCATTCGCATTCATAGGGGTTAAAGCTTTGAATTGAATTTTCCTACCTTGGTCTGCAAACCACCTAATTTCTCTTTCGTACCTGTTTGGGAACTAAACCACCCACACACGATATTGGCCTTTATTTTTATTCGCACTCGAAACACAACCTACGACTTTTTAACTCTACTTAAAATAAACTTCTTAAACACTTGTTTGTACGATCTAACACAGTTACCCCCTTAAACCGAAATCTAACAGAAATCCTCTACTGAGAAATTACAACACTAGTTTCCTACACCGCCCTCGAAACCGTCGTCCGATTTTACCCTTCGTGGGTCCCATTTTCGCCGAGGAACTCCCTTGTTTCCGAGTAACTCCACTCCCGCCGAGTAACTGACTTTAATTTTTCCTTGATCTCCAAAAGTAAACTTTACCCCTCTTTCAAAAAGAATCTACAGCTCAAGAGTGGGTGTCCAGACGCTTACTTAGCAAAAATGCTTGACTTCAAAAATGTTTCTCATGAATTTTAATCTAAACTGGCCCTATCTACCGTAGACATAAACAATTTCAGCCACTACAATGTTGCAAATGGACAGCTTTGCTTTTTAGACGTTACTTATCAAACCCATGGGTGGTCTTTTCGTCGAACTTATCATGATCATTTAAACAAACGACATCCTGCAGATTAATACAATGTAGTTGAAGTATTTTCTTTCCATTCAGGCAATGCATTTGAATTTAAATAATCCCTGTACTTTTGAATAAGTATTTCCCAATTATTACAAACCTAATGATAAGATCAACAACTTAAAAATGGCTCAAAACATTGCACAAAAAACTCAAGATAAACTCTATACAAAAACAAATTTGTTCTCAATAAACATTTCACGAAAAGAACATTAACTGCAATACCAGAACAAATCCCTACACTCAAATTGTATTTGAATATATTGCTATGGATCGTTGAAGATAATAATGTAAAATTTTGAAATGTATGAAAACCACTAACAATATTCACAGAATTTTGTTTTAATTATATATTTTTATTTTTCCCGAGACTCTTTTTCAATGAGGGTTCAAAAGATGAAAAAGTAATGATTTCAATACAATTTATTTATTCATTTTTTTTTTAATCCAAACTCAAATGATTTAATTCTATCAAAATAAAGAATTCTTAATTAATTTATCCTTTGTATTTATAAATGCATGTACACACTTACAGAGAACAGTCCAAATTGAGTTCCTCCAATTTTCCTTGAATTGAACAAATTCTTGAATATTATGATGATTTTCCATCCTACGATGTTTCCAAATACACATCACGTATCATCACGCTGTTTTCTTCGAAAAAATTCTCCAAATATAATGTTGCTCTCTTGTGGATTTATGGTAATACGATAGGTACGTTAATATTTATGTTTTCATTCGATGATTCCAATCCTCATTCTTTCAGGTCCCATGTAATTCTATTCGACCAGATTTTATAAAAATATTTCGATGTTTTTTCGTTTTTGAGCGCTCGTACTACTTACACGAGGGCTATATCATTTCGTCACGATGTCTGTATTTTTAGAATTTCGAGCCGAAAATGGTCTCAATCGACTATGTTCGACTCACTGATGAAGAATCCGTCGAAAAATTCGAGTCTGTCCGGCCGTCCGTAAGCACGATAACTCTCGAACGGAACAACCTAAAGACTTGAAATTTTCAGTGTGGGTTCAGTTTCCGAATGCCTCGGTTAAGATCGTTAATGGGCCAAATTCCACCAGGGGTTCCGTAAATATGGCCGTTCAAAGTTTTGTTCCCCTGATTACTTGAAAACTACAGATTTGATCGAGATGAAATTTTGCACTCAAATGAGGTGTTGAAGCTATATATGAAATTTTGTCCAGATCGCATGACCATAACCATAGAAACCATAGAAAATAATAACTTTCGAACGGGAAGGCCTAGGGGAAAATTTTCAGGATAGGTGTGGATCTGAAATTTCGCGTTCACGTTTATTAATGAGCAGAATTATACTAGGGGTTCCGTTAATACGGTCGTTTGAAATTTTGTTTTCTCGATAATTTCGGAACTACGGATCCGATCGAGATGAAATTTTGTATTTTAATCGCGAATGATAAATTGAAACATTTTATCCAGATCGCATGACCAGAACCATAGAAACCATAGAAAATTGTAACTTTTGAACAAAAGGCCTAGGAACTTGAAATTTTCAGGGTGGGTTTGGATCGCGAATATCGCGGTCACGTTCACGAAATTTCGCACTTAGCTGGGGAATAATGTATTCAAACTACTTGCGAAATTTTGTCCAAATCGCATTACTAAGACCATAGATACCGTAGAAAATTCTGGCGAATTATCGAAAAAAAAATTGGTCAGCTGAAGCACTGACATGAAGTCTGGAGTTTCGCCTAAGTTTGAGGATTTTTTTGACAGCTGTCGAAAATTCCTTCAATTGATTTCTAAAACTGGAAAATGCGAATCTACCTACAAGGTGGATGTTTTCGTAATTTTTTTGTTTATCAAGTGAACAACTATTTTCAAAGATCAATCCCGACTCTGACGTTTTTCCATCAATTGTCAACTCGCCTCCTTTTTTCCTTCCAAATTATTTCATTTCGCATTCCCTTGGTATGCCAACATTCTTGATACATTTTCCATCTTCACATGCACATCTTCACTTTAATATACTTCATGAACATAACTAAACTAATCTCAACTATTTGAAATTATTAATTTTAACAAATTCATATTTTTCCTATTTTCAAATAATCTGAACCCTCCTTGAATATATAATCTTAACAATAATTTATAAATTGATCGATTTTACTAAATTGACTATAAGATGTTTGAAGGCTTTTAAATTGTTGGTGATATTATTCGAATTTATTTTATTATAGTATAATATAAAATAAAAATACTAACCAGAAACAGCACAAAAAGAAATAATATTCTGATTTTCAGTACTGGTCATTTTATGGCGGAGCTCCGGCCGAATAAAACATATCGCGCAATTACTGTTTAATATTTGTCAGCCTATCAGCTCCAAGAATTCTGAAAACCTTAACCTACTCGACCTCATTTTCATTAAACCCCCATGTCACGATGAAAATTCCCCGTGCAGGCATTAAATTTTCAGACGCGAAAAGGCGTGGATGGCCTACTATCGCAACCGCGGGTTTCCGGCTGGAAATAGCGGACGTAGCAGACGCCCTCCGAGATCGAAGTGAGCCGGCACCGAAGGTCAAGGTGAGTCTGGGACCCAGACGTTGAGGCCGAGGACGGTGGAGGCGGCGGCGGCGGCCACGTTCGGCGGGTCGACCCCTGGATGCACCGGACTACCCCAACAGGTACGTAATTATTGATGTGCAATACCGGACGACCGCTCCGTCGAGGTCTGTTCGTTCGGAAGGTCCAATCAGGGTTGTTTAATGATTCATTAGAACTAGTGTCTTGTCGACAACAATTGCTTAACAAATGAAGGGCGTCGGCGGGAAGAATTGTAACACACGGACGCGTATCAAGATACTTCGAAACAAACAAAAAAACAAAAAAATCTATGATAATTTTTGTGAGACTAACCCCGATTCGATCGAGCGGTTAATTGGATAGGGTCTTTGACACCAGCCTTGAGCAAAGTAAGGACTTCGACTTCACTGTATTTTCCCTGAAAACTCCAACTGGTGAATGGAAATAAAACAGATATAAACTGTGAAAAAGTATATTTAAAAAAAAATTAAATGATTCTCTACAAACTATACACTAATGCATCAAAAACACGCATTCAACCTTCACCAGAACGAATAAATCTCGACAAAATCGTCAAAGGCAAATCGAGGTTTCATTAGTTATCCCAGACAAATATCCCAAAAATTTTGACTTTCAAGAGTAATTCAATCTTTAGTGGGTGATTTCAAGACTCTGTACTAGTAAAACATAAATAATGCAATGCCTAATTTTAGATTTACCTTTTCTATGCTCCGCCACTGGGAACAGGGAGAAATCCTGCCCTTGTCAAAATCGTGTTGTTCACACTTAATGAAGACGAGAGTTCACTGAGACACAGAACCAACCGGTACCTTCTTTCAGCGTTTCGATATAATTTTGTTCACTTCCTAACTCATCAGAATTCCTGATAGATTCCGTGTTGTTGAACGCTCGTACTACTTACACGAGGGCTATATCATTTCGTCACGATGTCTGTATTTTTCGAATTTTGAGCCGAAAATGGTCTCAATCGACTATGTTTGACTCACTGATGACGAATCCGTCGGAAAATTCGAGCCTGTCCGTCCGTCCGTCCTTCCGTATACACGACAACTTTCGAACGGAATGTCCTAGAAACTTGAAATTTGCAGGGTTGGTTCAGTTTCCGAATGTCTCGGTTAAGATCGTTAATGGGCCAAATTCCACCAGGGGTTCCGTAAATAGGGCCGTTCAAAGTTTTGTTCCCCTGATTACTTGTGAACTTCAGATTTGATCGAGATGAAATTTTGCACTTAAATGAAGAATGAGGTTTTCAAACTACATGTAAAATTTTGTCTAGATCGCATGACCAGAACCATAGAAACCATTGAAAATTGTAACTTTTGAACGGAAACGCCTAGGGACTTGAAATTTTCAGGATAAGTGTGGATCTCGAATGTGGTGATCACGTTTATCTTTGAGCAAAATCATACTAGGGGTTCCGTAGATATGGTCGTTTGAAATTTAGTTTTCTTGATAATTTCAAAACTACAGATTCGATCGTGACGAAATTCTGTATACTAATGGAGAATGATTTATTAAAGCTACATTTCTCCTAATCGCATGACCAGAACCATAGAAACCATAGAAAATTGTAACTTTTGAACGGAAAGACCTAAGAACTTGAAATTTTCAGGGTGGGTTTGGATCGCGACTATCGCGGTCACGTTCATCAATGAGCAAAATTAGACTAGGGGTTCAGTAAATATGGCCGTTCAAAATATTTTGGATTGGAATGAAATTTCACACCTAGCTGAGGAATAATGTATTCAAACTACGTGCGAAATTTTGTCCAGATCGCATCACCAAGACCATAGATACCGTAGAAAATTCTAGCGAATTTTCGAAAAAAAATTGGTCACTGGCATGAAGTCTGGAGTTTCGCCTAAGTTTCAGAATTTTTTTGACAGCTGTCTAAAATTCCTTCTTTTGATTTCTAAAACTGGAAAATGCGAATCTACTTACAAGGTGGATGTACGAGCGCTCAAAAGCTCCGGACTTCACGGCAGTGCTTTTCGTAATTTTTTTTTATTCGTACCTACTTCTCGAAAACTACTTTCTGACTGATTGCCGAAAATTCATTATCAACTCGAACAAGTTCCCGAATTACGTGTTCTTTCCCCTACAAAGAAATTTTTTCGTCCGAATCCCGCAAAGCACTCCTGATAGAATCCCAAAGACTATTGTATTTCTCCGATCTTTATTACTTTCAAAGAAAATTTTCAAGCTTACCATTCTAGGTTGTTTCAAATGATGTTTTCGTTTTCGTCACACCAATTACCTTCTTGTATTATCTTTATAAGGAGTTTCGTGAACTAAACATTGGTCATTATTGGTCTGAAACCAATCACCTCTCTCATTTCCGACAGTAGTGGTAGGATGTGAAATTTTTCATCTAAACTCTAAACTCTTAATTAAGTGCTTAATTCGTGAAATCGACGAAGAAAAATAATTTCAAATTTAAATTTTTTGCTCTTCTCTTCACAATCGAAGGAAATCATTATTTATGTAGAATAGAATAAGATTCCCCAATTTTTCTCCCACTTCTTGAGCTCAAAACTCCGATTAATGATTTTTTGGCAATACAAATTGTTTTTAAAATACCACAGAAGTGGCTTAAAAATCTAAACAAATCGATCATTATGAACCATCATCATCAAAGAAGCCGCCCTTCAAAACAAGCTGGAGGAGATAAGGGATGTAGTGAAGACAAATCATAAAAAGGCTGTGCTTGGAATGACGATATTGCCGGTTGTAATATTTATGATCAGAGTGCGGCATCTTTGAAAATTTTTTATAACAATTGGACCATATTTCTCGTATTTCTGACCTTATTGCATTTTCATTCTGTACTTTGAATATCAATGTTTCGAAATGTTGTGTTCGAATCACTTACTTACGTAACCGTGTTGTCATCTTTCGAATTATTTTGCTTAGCGCTTGTATTTTTTTATTTTTGATATTTTTTGGCGCCCCTTCGGACCTTGCGCCCGTGGCAAGTGCCACCCTTGCCACGCCCTAGATACGGCCCTGATTATAGAACCAAATCCATCAGAAATGACATGAATAATAAAGTCCTTCAATCTTCAGTTTATCTTTCCCTGTAACCCTGTATACAGCTTATAGTATGGTTTTCTCACATGGTAGTCCCTCGAATTCTTCTTCGTCCAAGTGACACCTACTCCAACCTTTCACGTCGCACAATGGCGGACGTGTCTTGAAGCAGTCGCTGTTTGCCGTGATCAAACAACATTAAGTCTGAACGCTGTCAACCCAGAACCATTCATATTTCCTCCGTGGATAGTTACAATGATATTCAATTTGTGTAAGTGTTCCTTCCCATACACGAAGATCTCAAACGTTTGTTGCACTTTGAATAAAGCCCGTTTATTCTGTCTGCCACATGCCATCCAGGAATCATTTCCTCGTAAAATTCGTCTGGGCAGCTTTTTCGAGGTCGCTCCGACAGTTCGAGGATGCAATCATATAAGATTGACAAAACACATTTATGCATGCCTGTTCGGAGTGACGTCGAAGCTCTTCGCTCGAAATTTAGGTTGATAAAATCTCGTCTGGCGAAGTGCCGTCTCGTCTGTGTCATTAGGTGATGCTCGTAAGTGTCCTCTACGTGTTGGAGGTGATCGCTTTATGATGAAGTTGCTCGTCTGAAAGTTGGAGGTTCAATTTTTCTTGTTTTTTCTCCAAATAAATTCAAACGTGAAAGAAAAACAATATTTGTATAATTGTATATTCATATTACGTTTAAAGATTGGAAATTATAAAAAGCACTGCCGTGAAGTCAGGAGCTTTCGAGCGCTCGTTCTTCCACCTTGTAGGTAGATTCGCAGTTTCCAGTTTTAGAAAGAAAATTGATGAAATTTTCGACAGCTGTCAAAAAAAAATTCAAACCAAGGCGAAACTGCAGACTTCACGTCAATGCTTAGGTGACCAATTTTTTTTTCGATAATTCGCTATTTATACGATATATTTACGGAACCTCTAGTCTAATTTTGCTCATTGATGAACATGACCTCGTCTTTCGCGATCCAAACCTACCCTGAAAATTTCAGGTCCATAGGCCTTTCTGTTCAAAAGTTATAATTTACTATGGTTTCTATGGTTCTGGTCATAAGATCTGGACAAAATTTAGCTTTAATATATTATTCTCCATTAAAATACAAAACTTCGTCATGATCGAATCCGTCATTTCGAAATTATCAAGAAAATTAAATTTCAAACGACCATATTCACAGAACCCCAATTCTGAAAATTTCAAGTCCCTAAGCCTCGAAAACTTATAATTTCCTATGGTTTCTATGGTTCTGGTCATGCGATCTATACAAAATATTGCATGTAGTTTGAACACGTCATTCTCCATCTGAGTGCAAAATTTCATCTCGATCAAACCTGTAGTTTCCAAGTAATCAGGAGAACAAAATTTCGAACTGCCATATTTACGGAACCCCTGGTCGAATTTTGCCCAATAACGAACTCAACCGCGGCATTCGAGATTCGAACCTACTCTGAAAATTTCAAGATTTCCGTTCGAGAGTTATCGTGTATACGGAGGGCCGGAAGGACGGACAGGCTCGAATTTTTCGAGAGATTCGTCATCAGTGAGTCGAACTCATTCGATTGAGACCATTTCTACTTAAAATTCGAAAAATACAAACATCGTGACGAAATGATATAGACCTCGTGTAAATAGAACGAGCGCTCAAAAAAAAATATTTGTTTGATTCTATATTCATCCTAAGTTTTAAGATTAAAAAAGTAAAAAAAAAACATTTTTGCTGGCTCCTAATAAAAAATAGGACATGAAACTATTCCTGGCAGGAAAACACATGGATAATATAATATAAAATATGATGTTGATGAAAAGGCAAAACAAATTATTCATCATGAAGCGATAGACCTTAACGGGGCAATTCACATCGAGATTTCTGTCGAATGAAATTACAATTGAGAAAAAGAAAAAATCTAAACTATTTTCTTTTCGTCCACAGTGAAAAGCTTAAAAATTAATATAAAACAAATTATGAACCCCTTTTTTCATTGGCTCTGAACAAATATGAGGATATGAAACTATTACTGGCAGGAAAACACATATATGAGAAACTATTACCCTTTTCAACGCCCATAATGAAGGAAATATGTAATAAAACACCATACAACTCCTGAATTACAAATTCACAATTATTTTCGTGAAAAATTACATCAGTTAAGAATCGGTAAGCTCGCCTTTAGCAGAAAGAACGCGTGCTCCTAGAGAATCACGATCGACGCATACCGTCTCATCTCGAATCCATAAGTTGGCGGTCAGCATTGTAGAATTCATACTAGTGAATTTCTAGGAAATCTAAAGGGGTTCATATCCTCATCGCATTCAAATTACATCGAGTAGTTTCCAGCAATTTTCCATTTTGCGAGTTTTGGAGAAAATTATGTTGGCATGCTATAAGGTTCCTTTATTTCTAGTGAATGGTAGTGGTTTGAAGTAGAAATATAAATGAATTCAGATAGAAAATACGGGTGAGCGATTATTTTGAAAGATTTGCCAGCTATAAGTTTTTCCTCGATAATTGGTTGAGCGAATTTCAGTGGTGTTGAGGTTTTTATTTAAAGAATTTTCGATATCTGTATTGGAGTTAGAAAAATGATATTTTTTGTTTAGGGAAAAGGTACCCTTTTTTCTGGTTGAGCCAAAATTTGAATATTTTCAAGCAGTAATTTTTGAGCGCTCGTACTACTTACACGAGGGCTTTTTTTGTCCAGATCGCATGACCAGTACCATAGGAAAACTAGAAAATTGTAACTTTTGAACGGAAACGCCTAGGGACTTGAAATTTTCAGGATAGGTGTGGATCTCGAATGTCGTGATCACGTTCATCTATGAGCGAAATTATACTAGGGGTTCCGTAAATATGGTCGTTTGAAATTTAGTTTTCTCGATAATTTCAAAACTACAGTTCGATCGTGATAAAGTTTCGTATACTAATGAAGAATGATATATTCAAGCTACATTTCTCCAGATCTCATGACCAGAACCATAGAAACCATAGAAAATCATAACTTTCGAACGGAAAGGCCTAGGGGCTTGAAATTTTGAGGATAGGTGTGGATCTGAAATGTCGCGTTCACGTTCATTAATGAGCAGAATTATACTAGGGGTTCCGTAAATACGGTTGTTTGAAATTTTGTTTTCTCGATAATTTCGAAACTATGGATTCGATCGGGATGAATTTTGTATTTTAATCAAGAATGATATATTAAAGCAACATTTTGTCCAGATCGCATGACCAGAACCATATAAACCATAGAAAATTGTAACTTTTGAACGGAAAGGCCTAGGAACTTGAAATTTTCAGGATAGGTTCGAAACTACTGATTGGATTGAAATGAAATTTCGCATCTAGCTGAGGAATAATGTATTAAAACTACGTGCGAAATTTTGTCCAGATCGCATCACCGAGACCATAGATATCGAATTATCGAGACAAAATTGGTCAGCAGAAGCACTGACATGAAGTCTGGAGTTTCGCCTAAGTTTCAGAATTTTTTTGACAGCTGTCGAAAATTCCTTCAATTAATTCCATAAACTGGAAAATGCGCTCAAAATCTCCTGACTTCACGGCAGTGCTTTTCGTAATTTTTAATTGCTAGAACCGCACTTGAAATGTAGAACCGGCGCATTCGCCATTCTGCATCGTTGAGATTCCTAAGAGTTCAGAGCTTGTGTGACTTCTGTGTCAGCTGTTGCTGTGTCCTCATTTTCTATACCTCATTTTCTAAACATAGATAACCAAGTATCGAGTTATTTTCCCGGGATTTTCCATTATCTTATACGCTCCAAAGTTCAACTCCATTTCTACATTATAGTCGTGAACCCATTCTTATCGAGCTAATACAAACTAACAGAAGCTTCCTTATCCTCAATTACAAGAATGAAAGAGGAACTTTCAACCTGCAATTTTCCTTGGGATTATCACTTGATATTTTGCCGCTTCATCGTCCGGAGTTTCGAGCTTATAATCGGGAAAACAATAAGATTCAGAATATGAGAACTATTGGATTTAAATAATGGATACTTTGGAATTGTAAAGTTAACATCGAGGTAAGATCAGAGAATCGTCACCAAAATACAGCTCAGTCGACCATCGATGAAATTCAAAAGTCGAAAATCTGAAATTGTCGAAAAAACCTTCGGAATTGAACACCCATTCAAAGCACGTTAAAACCGGAAAATTCCCCAACAAGTTCTAAAAACCCAACACGAAGGAAAAACTCAACCGTCCATAAAAATCACATGAATATTACATGCACGTTAAAAGTTGTTCAATCTCTATAACACTCCCATCTCCAAAATGAACCGAGGAGTTTCCAACTTCTCCAGACGAAACAGATTAAACGTCTTGTTAATTCTGGAGGCCCTCCAAATCGGGTTACTCTTTCAAATGGAGGGAGTCCCGGTAATGAAATTCACTAGGAGAGCGTAGCTTCAAGTTGCAGTCAGTTAACTTCGTTATTCGATAAAACTAAAATCTTCGAGCGTTAAAACTACAAACTCGCTCTGCATAGATGAGAGTGGCAAGTTTCCGCAACGTGAAATTTTTATGTTAACTAGTGTTGCGAGGAATTCTTAATTAGACTTAGGGAACGCCAGGGTACAATGTTGTACTACGACGGTTTAAGTGGGGAAGAGTTTGAAGATGGTTCGGTTGTCTGGAATAATTAATTGTACCCCACTTATCACTCCAAATTCGCTCATCGACGATTCTTCTTGAATAAATCAGTTGTTTGAGAATTCGAATCCATTAAGTCGGTCTTCATTGGTTTCACGTTAACATGTTTTACGTCCATGTCTTCAGTCACATATACGTAACAAAATCGTATCAAAACATTGTCCATTATTTCATAATTCTTGAGGAAAACCAAGTTTTTGAAAGAAAAATTTATATACAACTAATGGATGATCCGAATTATCTTTGACACTGTTACGTGATTATAATTAACCTTGCTATTACCTTTGTGCTGATCTCCTTCGTTACGAAAGGCATCAACCTCAATGAGCAATAAAATCTTAATCTCAGGGTTCCAGACAGAATTTAATAACTCCCTCTAAGTTTTACAGTTATAATAAAAATTCAAATCTACAATTGTTTACAACAAGTTGAGATTGACCTCTGAACAAACGAATTTATACAATGTTAGTGTTACTTAGCTCAATCATTTCTCCCAGATCTTTGGGGGTATTTCCTCCATAAAATATCGTCTTTCAATGCTTAAAATATGTCCAGCTCCAAGGGTGTGAAACAACCAGAACCAGTGATTTGCAGATACGGTACAATTTTCCAACAATCCAATTCCAGGTTAATGTCTCCTTCTCGGAAATATTCAACGATTGAAAGTCTTGAGGAAATGGTGCTAAATGTCCCAATCTCAGAGAAAGAGCTTTCTGATCCCAGAGAAAGAGCTGTGGATTGTTTAAAATTCACTAGAGAAAGTTACAGTTTCCCAAGCACTCCTTCAGGTCCAAATACGTCATTAAAGGAACCAAAATTCACAGAAAAGAGAAATTGTAACCTGAAGGAAGCTTTGAGATAATAAAAATTACGAAAAGCACTGCCGTGAAGTCAGGAGCTTTTGAGCGCTCGTACATCCACCTTGTAGGTAGATTCGCATTTTCCAGTTTCAGAAATCAATTGAAGGAATTTTCGACAGCTGTCAAAAAAATTCTCAGACTTAGGCGAAACTCCAGACTTCATGTCAGTGCTTCAGCTGACCAATTTTTTTTCGATAATTCGCCAGAATTTTCTACGGTCTCTATGATCTTGGTGATGCGATCTGGACAAATTTCGCACGTAGTTTGCATACATTATTCCTCAGCTAGGAGCAAAATTTCATTCCAATCCAATCAGTAGTTTCGAAACTATCAGGAAAAAAATATTTTGAACGGCCATACTCACGGAACCCCTAGTCCAATTTTGCTCATTGATGAATGTGATCGCGATATTCGCGATCCAAACCCACCCTGAAAGTTCCTAGGCCTTTCCGTTCAAAAGTTACAATTTTTTATGGTTTCTATGGTTCTGGTCATGCGATCTGGACAAAATATTGCTTAAATATATCATTCTCGATTAAAATATGAAATTTTATCTCGATCGAATCCGTAGTTCCGAAATTATCGAGAAACCAAAATTTCAAACGACCGTATTTACGGATCATTCGTAGCTTCGTGCTTTGGTTCATTTGGCTTCTTCTTCTTAGCAGTGGGTAAAGTCTACTCATTTTATTTCATTCACTGCATATTTTATATGGTTTTTCCATGTAAGCCCTTTACCTAGTTTTACTCCTAGATATTTGACTTCATTTTTCCTTTTTATCTCTTCTCCATCTTCTGTAGTAGAATAGCTTGGCTCTTTTTGCTATTCATTTGAATTTTCCATTTAATGAACCATTCTTCTAAATCTTCTAGTGCTTCTTGCAGTCTTCTGTGTATGACATCTGGTCGTCGATGTCTGAAGGCCATTCCCGTGTCGTCTGCATAAAGGGCGAGCAGATTCCTTGGATTCTTAGGAATATCGTAGATATATATGTTGTGGAGGAGAGGTCCTAGAACTGATCCTTGGGGCATTCCTGCTTCTACTTGTCTGGTGGTAGATAATGTGTCGTCTATTTTGACATAAAAATTCCGGT
Organism: Aphidecta obliterata; assembly: GCA_963966015.1. Classification (NCBI taxonomy): domain Eukaryota; kingdom Metazoa; phylum Arthropoda; class Insecta; order Coleoptera; family Coccinellidae; genus Aphidecta; species Aphidecta obliterata. The sequence continues at coordinate 45,013,561 of OZ014428.1, read as the reverse complement.
TCCTCAGGTAGTTTCTTATTATAAACGTGAACGCGACATTTCAGATCCACACTTATCCTAAAAATTTCAAGTACCTAGGACTTTCCGTTCGAAAGTTATGGTTTTCTGTGGTTTCTATGGTTCTGGTCATGTGATCTGGAGAAATGTAGCTTGAATATATATTTCTCCATTAGTAGACAAAATTTCGTCACGATCGAATCTGTAGTTTTGAAATTATCAAGAAAGCTAAATTTCCAACGACCATATTTACGGAACCCCTAAAATAATGTTGCTCATAGATGAACGTGATCACGACATTCGAGATCCACACCTATCCTGAAAATTTCAAGTCCCTAGGCGTGTCCGTTCAAAAGTTACAATTTTCTATGGTTTCTATGGTTCTGGTCATGCGATCTGGAGAAAATTTCACATGTAGCTTGAACACCTCCTTCTCCATTCGAGTGCAAAATTTCATCTCGATCAAACGAGGCCTTTGGGATTTGAACCTACACTGAAAATTTCAAGTCTCTAGGTTGTTCCGTTCGAGAGTTATCGTGGTCACGGACGGATGGACAGACTCGAATTTTCCGACGGATTCGTCATCAGTGAGTCGAACATAGTCGATTGAGACCATTTTCGGCTCAAAATTCGAAAAATACAGACATCGTGACGAAATGATATAGCCCTCGTGTAAGTAGTACGAGCGCTCAAAAATATCTTGCAGGTGCATTGCAGCTGCATATTCGTTACAAAATAATACATTGTAATAAACTTCAGAATCGAACGTACGCCCCTGACATACGTATATAAAAAACGTGAAACATTATATGGAGCCGCCGGATCTGATGTCCAAGAATCTATGTCTCCCTTCTTCTTGTCAGACAAAAAAGGATGGTCCCATCCTCGTAGTCTGGAGATAATTCGGCGGGCATCCGGCAGTGATTGGTGCAAGTACGAAATTCCAACATTAAATTAACTTAGTTATAAACAGAGAATCGAGCAATCTGCATAACTCCCCAAATTATTTCAGAACGAGCAATATCAAAGACTTCCATTATCCAAACTCCGATATTGCGCTCCGCTCCCTGTCTCAACCCCCATCGGCCGTTTCGTCGCAGCCGTTTGTCCCTGTAAATTGAAAGTTTCCGCCGACAGCATATTTTACTTGGTTTTTAGTCGAAAATCAAATTGTCTCGGAATGTAAAAGTCTCCGGGAATCGTCTATTCTTATTCCCGGGAGTACTTTGTTGAGCAAACTTGGGGCATTTCACCCGGAGCCGAAAGTTTGCACGTCGGTTTCACCGGGCGTTTTTTCGCCCCTTTCAAGAGTGCATTTTCATTTAGATTCTTCGCGGACGTATCTCGAGGAACCCCCGGTAAATTGGGGTTTCGAGATGTACACTGTATCCGGGAACGCGCTGTTTGCTCGGCTGTCCTACGAGGATTTTTCATACTTCCGAAGTTTCCGCGAGATAGAACGACTTTTATACGCTCTTGAAGTTTTTGACGCGTATTTATCTTGTCGGGTATTTCTGGCAGGTTGTTTAGGTCGGAGCTTAGGCCATCCCTGTGAAGAATCTCTTTTGGGACATTTCCCTGAGAGTTGTGAAATTTGAGGTGCACTTGCTGTAGTTTTTATTGATTCAAATAAACATTTTGAATTTACCAACTATAAACCATGTTTCGTTCCCTGTTCTCACTTCAGGAAGATTATACAAGGAAATTTCCCAATCGAAAATTTTTACAGAAAATTTAAGCTGTTATAGGAAATGCCCTATTTAGTTCCAGTAGTTTTTATCGATTCGAATAATTATTTTGAATTTATTAACTATAGACCATTTTCCGTTCCCTCTTCTTCCTTCGGGAAGATTATACAAGGGAATTTCCCAATCGAAGATTTTCCCAGAAAATTGAAGCTATTATAGAAAATGTCCTCTTGAGTTCCAGTAGTTTTCATTAATTTAAATAATCATTTTGAATCTACTAACTATAAACCATTTTCTGTTTCGTCTTCTCCCTTCGGAAAGAGGATTATACAAGGAAATTTTCCAATCGAAGATTTTCTTAGAAAATTGAAGCTGTAGTTAGAAAATGTCCTCTTCAGTTCCAGTAGTTTTTATTGATTCAAGTACTCATTTCAAATTTACTTACTATAAAGCATTTTCCGTTCCCTCTTCTCCCTCTGGGAAAATTATACAAGAAAATTTCCGAATCGAAGATTTTCCCAGAAAATTGAAGCTGTTATGGAAAATGTCCTCTTGAGTTCCAGTAGTTTTCATTAATTTAAATAATCATTTTGAATCTACTAACTATAAACCATTTTCTGTTTCGTCTTCTCCCTTCGGAAAGAAGATTATACAAGGAAATTTTCCAATCGAAGATTTTCTTAGAAAATTGAAGCTGTAGTAAGAAAATGTCCTCTTCAGTTCCAGTAGTTTTTATTGATTCAAGTACTCATTTCAAATTTACTAACTATAAACCATTTTCCGTTTCCTCTCTTATCTCTGGGAAAATTATACAAGAAAGTTTCCCGATCGAAGATTTTCCCTGAAAATTAAAGCTGATATAGAAAATGTCCTCTTTAGTTCCAGTAAATTTTATTGATTCGAATGATCATTTCGAATTTACTAACTATAGAACATTTTCCGTTCCCTCCTTTCTTTCTGGGGAAATTATACAAGAAAATTTCCAAATCGAAGATTTTTCCAGAAAATTGAAGCTGTTATAGAGAATGTCCTCTTTAGTTCCAGTGGTTTTAATTGATTCAAATAATCATTTCAAATTTACTTACTATAAAGCATTTTCCGTTCCCTCTTCTCCCTCTGGGAAAATTATACAAGAAAATTTCCGAATCGAAGATTTTCCCACAAAATTGAAGCTGTTATAGAAAATGTCCTCTTGAGTTCCAGTAGTTTTCATCAATTTAAATAATCATTTTGAATCAACTAACTATAAACCATTTTCTGTTCCGTCTTCTCCCTTCGGAAAAAAGATTACACAAGGAAATTTTCCAATCAAAGGTTTTCCCAAAACATTTGAGCTGTTATAGAAAATGTCCTCTTTAGTTCCAGTACTTTTTATTGATTCAAATAATCATTTCAAATTTACTTACTATAGAGCATTTTCCGTTCCCTCTTCTCCCTCTGGGAAAATTTTACAAGAAAATTTCCGAATCGAAGATTTTCCCAAAAAATTGAAGCTGTTATAGAAAATTTCCTCTTGAGTTCCAGTAGTTTTCATTGATTTAAATAATCATTTTGAATCTACTAACTATAAACCATTTTCTGTTCCGTCTTCTCCCTTCGGAAAGAAGATTATACAAGGAAATTTTCCAATCAAAGATTTTCCCAAAAAATTGAAGCTGTTATATGAAAATGTCCTCTTTAGTTCCAGTAGTTTTTATTGATTCAAAAAATCATTTCAAATTTACTTACTATAAAGCATTTTCCGTTCCCTCTTCCCCCTTTGGGAAAATTATACAAGAAAATTTCCCAATCGAAGATTTTCCCAAAAAATTGAAGCTGTTATAGAAAATGTCCTCTTTAGTTTTAGTAGTTTTTATTGATTCCAATAATCATTTCAAATTCACTTACTATGAAGCATTTTCCGTTCCCTCTTCTCCCTCTGGGAAAATTATACAAAAGAATTTTCCAATCGAAGATTTTCCCAGAAAATTGAAGCTGTTATATAAAATGTCTTCTTTACTTTCAGTAGTTTTTATTGATTCAAATAATCATTTTAAATTCACTATTTATAAACCATTTTCTGTTTCCTCTTTACCACTGGGAAAATTATACAAGAAAATTTCCCAATCGAATATTTTCCCAGATAATTGAAGCTGTTATAGAAAATATCCTCTTTAGTCCCAGTACTTTTTATTGATTCAAATAATCATTTCAAATTTACTAGCTATAAACCATTTTCCGTTTCCTCTTCTCCATCTGGGAAAATTATACAAGAAAATTTCCAATCGAAGATTTTTCCAGAAAATTGAAGCTGTTATAGAAATTGTCCTCTTTATTTCCAGTGGTTTTTATTGATTCAAATAATCATTTCAAATTTACTTACTATAAAGCATTTTCCGTTCTCTCTTCTCCCTCTGGGAAAATTTTACAAGAAAATTTCCGAATCGAAGATTTTCCCAGAAAATTGAAGCTGTCATAGAAAATTTCCTCTTGAGTTCCAGTAGTTTTCATTAATTTAAATAATCATTTTGAATCTACTAACTATAAACCATTTTCTGTTCCGTCTTCTCCCTTCGGAAAGAAGATTATACAAGGAAATTTTCCAATCAAAGATTTTCCCAAAAAATTGAAGCTGTTATATGAAAATGTCCTCTTTAGTTCCAGTAATTTTTATTGATTCTAAAAATCATTTCAAATTTACTTACTATAAAGCATTTTCCGTTCCCTCTTCCCCCTTTGGGAAAATTATACAAGAAAATTTCCCAATCGAAGATTTTCCCAAAAAATTGAAGCTGTTATAGAAAATGTCCTCTTTAGTTTCAGTAGTTTTTATTGATTTCAATAATCATTTCAAATTCACTTACTATGAAGCATTTTCCGTTCCCTCTTCTCCCTCTGGGAAAATTATACAAGAACATTTTTCAATCGAAGATTTTCCCAGAAAATTGAAGCTGTTATTTAAAATGTCTTCTTTAGTTTCAGTAGTTTCTATTGATTCAAATAATCATTTTAAATTCACTAACTATAAACCATTTTCTGTTTCCTCTTTACAACTGGGAAAATTATACAAGAAAATTTCCCAATCGAATATTTTCCCAGATAATTGAAGCTGTTATAGAAAATATCCTCTTTAGTCCCAGTACTTTTTATTGATTCAAATAATCATTTCAAATTTACTAACTATAAACCATTTTCCGTTTCCTCTTCTCCATCTGGGAAAATTATACAAGAAAATTTCCAATCGAAGATTTTTCCAGAAAATTGAAGATGTTATAGAAAATGTCCTCTTTATTTCCAGTGGTTTTTATTGATTCAAATAATCATTTCAAATTTACTTACTATAAAGCATTTTCCGTTCCCTCTTCTCCCTCTGGGAAAATTATACAAGAAAATTTCTCAATCGAAGATTTTCCCAGAAAATTGAAGCGGTTATATAAAATGTCTTCTTTAGTTTCAGTAGTTTCTATTGATTCAAATAATCATTTTAAATTCACTAACTATAAACCATTTTCTGTTTCCTCTTTACCACTGGGAAAATTATACAAGAAAATTTCCCAATCGAATATTTTCCCAGATAATTGAAGCTGTTATACAAAATATCCTCTTTAGTCCCAGTACTTTTTATTGATTCAAATAATCATTTCAAATTTACTAACTATAAACCATTTTCCGTTTTCTCTTCTACCTCTGAGAAAATTTTACAAGAAAATTTCCCAATCGAAGATTTTCCCAGAAAATTGAAGCTGTTTTAGGATATGTCCTCTTTAATTCTAGTAGTTATTATTGGTTCAAATAATCATTTTGAATTTACTAACTATAAAGCATTTTCCGTTCCCTCTTCTCCATCTGGGAAAATTATACAAGAAAATTTCCAATCGAAGATTTTCCCAGAAAAATGAAGCAGTTATAGAAAATGTCTTCTTCAGTTTCAGTAGTTCTTATTGATTCAAACAATCATTTGAATTTACTAACTATAAACCATTTGTTATTATGTTAGGGAAATGCCACATCATCCGAAAAAGGATAGAAGAATCCAATGAATTCCACCTTAAGCCACTGCAAGGAAGTTTCTCTATCGTCTAAATTAACTATTCCCCTCATTTTCGTGTACAACCTAAGATTTCAGACGGTCCTGGGCGAGAGAATCCCCCTCCCCGTTCGTCTGCATCTGGATCCGTCTGAAATTCATCTTGTTCAAGGAATTTCTTTTGCAGTCAATGGTATGGAAATCTCATCCTTGTCGATTCGACTCGGCTTATTTGAGCATTCGAGCACCCACTGTGTGCATCAGATTCGATTTGGAATATATTCAAAACGAGGTGGGGTCCCTCCACTTTTCCCGTGCCGCCGGGACGCGGATCACAATCAGTCCTGGCTGCGGGGATGCTGGATGTAAGCTGAGACGACAAGGAAGAGATAAGACGAGATAATAGGCCGGGATTCGGATGGATGTAAGGAGAAGACATGGTTGTTCCGGGTAAGAATTAATCATTACTGACGGGGTCGAGTCGGAAGGCCAAGGGAGGCTCTTTGTGGATTTAATTTGAACTCATATTAGTTAGCTGAAGGAACATTCATTGAACAATATGGGGAGTGAGGTGAATTTAACAAGAAGAATTCATTCATATTGTAGCTTGATACCTATGTCAAGGAGCTTCACACGAAGCAAGTCATATTCCTGGAACCATGTTGATAGTGCAAGCCCGCATTTCAGTCACATTCCTGGAACTATGTTGATAGTGCAAGCTCGCATTTTAGTCACAATCCTGGACACCATCTTGACAGTGCAAGCTCGCATTTTAATCACATTCCTGGAACTATGTTGATAGTACAAGCTCGCATTTTAGTCACAATCCTGGAAACCATCTTGACAGTGCAAGCTCGAATTTTAATCACATTCCTGGAACTATGTTGATAGTGCAAGTTCGCATTTTAGTCACAATCCTGAAAACCGTGCGGATAGTGCAAGCCGCATTTCAGTCAGATTCCAGGAACCATGTTGATAGTGCAAGCTCGCATTTTAGTCACATTCCTGGAAACCGTGCGGATAGTGCAAGCTCGCATTTTAGTCACATTCTTGGAACCATGTTGATAGTGCAAGCTCACATTTTAATCACATTCCTGGAACTATGTTGATAGTGCAAGCTCGCAGTTTAGTCACATTCCTGGAACTATGTTGATAGTGCAAGCTCGCATCTTAGTCACATTACTGGAACTATGTTGATAGTGCAAGCTCGCAGTTTAGTCACATTCCTGGAACTATGTTGATAGTGCAAGCTCGCAGTTTAGTCACATTCCTGGAACTATGTTGATAGTGCAAGCTCGCATCTTAGTCACATTACTGGAACTATGTTGATAGTGCAAGCTCGCAGTTTAGTCACATTCCTGGAACTATGTTGATAGTGCAAGCTCGCATTTTAGTCACAATCCTGGAAACCGTGCGGATAATGCAAGCTCGCATTTCAGTCACATTCCGGGAACTATGTTGATAGTGCAAGCTCGCATTTTAGTCACAATCCTGGACACCATCTTGACAGTGCAAGCTCGCATTTTAATCACATTCCTGGAACTATGTTGATAGTACAAGCTCGCATTTTAGTCACAATCCTGGAAACCATCTTGACAGTGCAAGCTCGAATTTTAATCACATTCCTGGAACTATGTTGATAGTGCAAGTTCGCATTTTAGTCACAATCCTGGAAACCGTGCGGATAGTGCAAGCCGCATTTCAGTCACATTCCAGGAACCATGTTGATAGTGCAAGCTCGCAGTTTGTCACATTCCTGGAACTATGTTGATAGTGCAAGCTCGCATTTTAGTCACATTCCTGGAAACCGTGCGGATAGTGCAAGCCGCATTTCAGTCACATTCCAGGAACCATGTTGATAGTGCAAGCTCGCAGTTTAGTCACATTCCTGGTACTATGTTGATAGTGCAAGCTCGCATTTTAGTCACATTCCTGGAAACCGTGCGGATAGTGCAAGCCGCATTTCAGTCACATTCCAGGAACCATGTTGATAGTGCAAGCTCGCAGTTTAGTCACATTCCTGGAACTATGTTGATAGTGCAAGCTCGCATTTTAGTCACATTCCTGGAAACCGTGCGGATAGTGCAAGCCGCATTTCAGTCACATTCCAGGAACCATGTTGATAGTGCAAGCTCGCAGTTTAGTCACATTCCTGGAACTATGTTGATAGTGCAAGCTCGCATTTTAGTCACATTCCTGGAAACCGTGCGGATAGTGCAAGCTCGCATATTCTCATACCGTCAACTTGTTATCAACTCCAATTTTTTTGTAATCTGATCTGTAGATCTAGTAATTCATTATCTTATAGTGGTGATTATTGTGAAGAAATGAAAAACGAGTCGAATATCAACATTTGCAATCCATCCGACCATCAAAGTACAATGAAACCAATCTCCAATATAACACGGCTCAAAGAGGAATAGTAGCGAAGAAATAAATGGCTCTGCCATTAGTCACCTGAAGAACCCGACTATCAAACGTTCGACGCTAACAAAATGGCGGAAGAATGCAAATGTATCCCCCACCTCGGACGTCCAAGAAGCATTACGGCCCCCCAAGAAGCCGTTAGCATTTTTCACCGGAACAGAATGAGAATTCGAAGGAAGCGGTGTAATTCACGACACACGGCTAGGAAAGCCAATGAAAATAAATCCTGGAAATTCAGACGCAATCCAGTCTACAAAGCCATTCGTATCAGCAGGCCACAATGGCGGTGTTTAGGTAAGCCCCGTTCACCACACGGGGGTCTAATGGACACATTTAGTGCAGCCAGAACAGTTTTCTATGTCCCGGGGAACAATGCGAGATGCCTGCATTAAAATGCTCTGTGCTCGGCGCAGTCTTGCGATGATTTAGGGGAGCCATTTGGTCTTTGAAAGAATACCGAACGTTGCAGACATGTGTGTTTAATAACCGTCCCATCGACAAAAACACAAAATGAATATTCTTGCATTAGGGCAATGGTATCTTCGGTAGGATTAATGGTGGCGATGAATGAAAGTCATGAGAGGTTGGGGAGTTGCATTAAGGCTTCCGTTGTTGCCTTCTTGTGACGAATGGTGGCTTCTTTTCTTTTCGAATCGATTGTCGGGTGGGTCTCTTCAACGCTGGCAGGAGACGATCATTATTCATCCAGCTTGTTGGATTGTTGGACGTTGAAGGATTAAACTTCTTGATTCAGGGATTTTTAGGAATAATATGTTGGTATTAATCGTCCTCAATGGGATGTCAAGTCGGAAGCAATATGAAAGAACTTCTACTGAGATAACGAAGAAATAAGTTATTGACGAACTCTTAAAGAAAGTCTCCTTTACCTCTGGGAAAATTATACAAGAAAATTTCCCAATCGAAGATTTTCCCAAAAAATTGAAGCTGCTATAGAAAATGTCCTCTTTAGTTCCAGTAGTTTTTATTGATTCATATAATCATTTCAAATTTACAAACTATAAAGCATTTTCCGTTTCCTCTTCTCCCTCTGGGAAAATTATACAAGAAAATTTCTCAATCGAAGATTTTCCCAGAAAATTGAAGCTGTTATAGAAAATGTCCTCTTTAGTTCTAGTAGTTTTTATTGATTCAAATAATCATTTTAAATTTACTAATATAAACCATTCTCCGTTTCCTCTTCACCTCTGGGAAAATTATACAAAAAAATTTCCCAATCGAAGATTTTCCCAGAAAATTGAAGTTGTTATAGAAAATGTCCTCTTTAGTTCTAGTAGTTTTTATTGATTCAAATAATCATTTTAAATTTACTAATATAAACCATTTTCCGTTTCCTCTTTCACCTCTGGGAAAATTATACAAAAAAATTTCCCAATCGAAGATTTTCCCAGAGAATTGAAGCTGTTATAGAAAATGTCCTCTTTAGTTCCAGTAATTTTTATTGGTTCAAATAATCATTTCAAATTTACTCACTATAAACCGATTTCCGTTCCATCTTCCCCTGGAAGATTATAGAAGAAAATTTTCCAATCGAAGATTTTCCTAGAAAATAGAAGCTGTTATAGAGAATGTCCTCTTTAGTTCTCATTGATTTAAATAATCATTTCAAATTTACTCACTATAAACCGATTTCCGTTCCATCTTCCCCTGGAAAATTATACAAGAAAATTTTCCTATCGAAGATTTTCCTAGAAAATAGAAGCTGTTATAGAGAATGTCCTTTTCAGTTCTCATTGATTTAAATAATCATTTCAAATTTACTAACAAGAAACCATTTTCCGTTCCCTCTTCTCCATCTGGGAAAATTATACAAGAAAATTTCCCAATCGAAGATTTTTCCAGAAAATTGAAGCTGTTATAGAAAATGTCTTCTTTACTTCCAGTCGTTTGGTGGCGATATATATTATATATTATAATTCCAAGCTTCAAACTCCAGTTTCTACAAGAATTTCCAGTAATGGACACTAAACTAAAACAGAGAAGACTTAACTCATAACGGAACAGTAGTATCGATTCAACAAAAATTTTGCGTTGAATTGAAAAACTATCGTTCATATATTTCAGTACTAGTTAGTTGTCTAACCTCTAGCTAATCTAACCTGAGATTTTACAGGAATTTTCTCTAGTTATATATTCTATCTAAAGATAAAGAGTGACTTCGCGAATAGGTGTCTGAAATGGGAAGAATTTATATTATATTCATTATAGAGTATCATTACATTATTCCAACGAATAAGAGCGACATCCTCTTAAAACTAATATTGAGAGACTCTTTAATAATATAATAATAAATGCCTTCATTGAGAGAAAAAACTGAACAGTTACAGAAAAAAAAACAATCAAAATCAAACAACATTTCCTCAAGTTAGTTTACGCTTGGCGCCAGTCAAGCTCAACTGAAAGCTTTCAACTGAAAAAAACGGAGACCATTATTACATTACAACAAATTTCACTTGCAAGAAACTCAGATTTTATCACCGAAAATGATTACTTTCGACTAATCAGGATTAAAATTTAAACCATGGGCTTCAGAAGACTCGCATAGGCTCTTGAGATCTTCATTGATGAATCTTTCAGTTTCCTTGTATTCACTATAATAAATATAAGGAAATTTTTCCCCTGATACCGGACTCATATTAGCGAGTTTGATTACAGAATTACTGTTTTCAAATGCTCACACCTTTTCTGCCGCTTTTCAATCCTTTGGGTAGTATCTTTTGAGTTTCGTCGATTCGACGGCTCCCTCTGTTGAGCGGTACGGTATGGAACGGCCATCGATGCAGATCGCTACAGATATATCTTTCTCCCTTCCTCTGATCTGATCTTACCTGACTTCAACCTCTGTTTTCCTGTTAAACCCCTATTTTACTGTTCCTTTCTACACTATGTTTCTTAATCATATACTATCCCTCTTTTCTTTTTTTATTTTCTAAGAAAAGTAATTCAAAAGTTAGTATTAATCGTAGATTAAAAATATTCAATTCTAGGTAGGAAGCCAAAAATGCTGAAAATTATCGAATCGCTGTTTCATCATGTTCATTACTTCAACCATATATTACAACAAATATTAGAATACTGTTAGATAAATAAAATTAATTCCAGTTGAATAATCTACACTTCTGTGAGAAAAACCAAACATTCCTGTTGAATCTAATGTGTCCATCATACTGTAAATCGTACAAATATATTTGGGTTATACTAACAAAATTATTATATTTTACTAGATATTCCTGTAACATCTACGGAAATATTCCTTTTGAAATGAAAGTACCTGATACTGCTATACTCAGGCCTGTATCTAGGTACTATTGCGCCTGTGGCAATAAATTAGAGAGCACCCCCCCATTTGCGTAGATTTTTTTCATCAATCATATTTTCTGATAGTATTTTTTTTCATAATGCTAGTCATATATTTCCGTAAGAAATTTAAAATAATACACATTTTTATGGAAAATTTTTTTCATTAAAAACATTGAAATACAAATTCTGAATGAAATGCATAAAAATAAAACAAATTCTGAAAAAACAAAATAAAATATTCATATTTATGTAATAAATACGAACATTTATCTCAAAAAATATAAATTCTTCAACTAAAAATTTAAAAATACATACTGCAAACGTAAAATAAAAATTTTTTGTTAAGTTGACCAGAAAACAATAATCGATAAACACAATCTCTGCAAAAAAAAAACCGCAAACTTAGCATACAAATACACAAATACACAAATACAAATACAATAGTTTCGTACAGGGCCCGATGTTACAATATTCAAGAAGTCCATACGTTAAGTATAATAAAATCACTAGAATAATCTTTGCCAGATGAGATTGAAGATTCAATGAAAACTATGAAAAGTAACACTAAAATTTTAGTTTTATTAGATTTCATTCAAAAAAAGATGCTCTGAGGAGTGAGAACTCAAGTTTGAAAATATTTTCGGCAATGAACCAAACATATTTCTTCTTGAATTGATGGGATCAATATTATTTTGTTAAAATACGAATAATTGAATATATCCGATGCCAGAATAATGTCATGAAAAATAACGAATACTTAGTACAACTCACCTTCAATAGCACAATTTATAATGCTCGAATCCAAAAGCACAATAGCACAAAAAAGTAAGAATATAAAAAAAACTCAAAACTTATAACACTTCAAATCTGGATACACACTAAACGAACATTAAAATTTAAATTTTTTGCTCTTCTCTCCACAATTGAGAGAAATCAATATTTATGTAGAATAGAATAATAAGATTCCCCATTTTTTCTCCCACTTCATGAGCTCAAAACTCTGATTGGTGAATTTTTGGCAATATAAATCGTTTTTAAAATACCACAGATGTGGCCTCAAAAATCTAAACAAATCGATCATTATGAACCATCATCATCAAAGACGCCGCCCTTCAAAACAAGCTGAATGCGATAAGAGATGTAGTGTAAGCAACTCATAAAAGGGCTGTGCTTGGAATCGCATGACGATATTGCCGATTGTAATATTTATGATCAGAGTGCGGCATCTTTGAAAATTTTTTATAACAATTGGACCATATTTCTCGTATTTCTGACTTTATTGCATTCTCATTTTGTACTTTGAATGTCAATGTTTCGAAATTTTGTGATCGAATTACTTACTTACTTAACCGTGTTGTCATATTTCGAATTAATTTTTTTTGCTTGGCATTTCTATTTTTTTATTTTTGATATTTTTTGGCGCCCCTTCGAACCTTGCGCCCGTGGCAAGTGCCACCCTTGCCACGCCCCAGATACGGCCCTGGCTATACTTACCGTTTTTCCTGTTCATAGGACTCAAGTCACTTGAACCGGAATCGGCATGTTAGATTGCAAGTACAGATTGTTCTTAGAACGGTCTTTTTTGTTGCGATAACAATAGTTGCGTTCAAACAACAGGAATTCATTCAAGGGAAATTCCCAAGATTCGTTTTTTTCAGTGCAAGAATTGCATTGTTCGACGTTTATATGTCGAAGAAGAGTCGGACAGGCCATATCCTCAATCGATCTTCTAAGGACGAATATTGCAGCGGTCCGTGCGAAGGCAATTACAGTTCAGAAAGTCCCTATTGTTTTTCCATTAGGCGAATAGCCAATTGTTTTTCTTCGAGTGGTCTTTTCATCGAGGCCTGACGGCGTCCGTCCAGGCGGAGCGAAATATAAGTAGAATAAGAGCGGGAATGCGGTGAATAAAAGTAATGGAAAGTTCAGATTTCCAGATTACTCGAGTGTTAATAACGAAAAGCAATAACGGCGACTGTGGACAGAAAATGAACGAAACTTTTTATTCTAGTCGATCGAACGTTCCGGTCCCTCTCGTCTGGCTATGAAAATTCATCGTCGCTTCTCGCCTGAATATTCATGAGTTTGAAGATGGAAGTCAAGGAATAAAGCACCATCGGATTCGAAGAATGAAAGGTTTAAGTGATTTATACATTGCTATTTCTGAGAGCCTTTATTCAGACGGGGAGATTCGAGTTGCAGTCCAGGTTTTTCCTGCAGAGAGTATTGTGTCGAAGCTTTTCGGCTTTTTCCCTAAGTATGGGCAAATCTCATTATCATTTTTAAAGGAATTTAGGTTGAGATGATTATGGGATGTTTTCAATTGAGCTTTGGGAGTTTATTGTCATTGATGAATGGGAATACCTGAGACAGCATTAAGACTTGAATTTTGAATGTTTGAATTTTTTTTTCTCAATAATTTGAAAAATACTCATTTGATTGAATAGAAACCTTGTGGTTTGTAGTTCATGTGGAATTTTATAAGGATCGTATCACCAGAAGAATGAAACAGAAGTTTTCTGAAACTTCGATAGCTCAGAAACATATATACTGCTAAAATTTTGTGTATAGTTATGGGACATCGATTGAATAAATTATGAGGAAATTTGGCTTTCCAGCTGTTTTGTGTGAAACAAAAATTTAGTTTTTCTGATGAATTCGATTTAATCCAGTGATTCCATTTCTTGAAGTTCAAAAAAATAAAATGGCAGTACTTATCTTACTGACAATGAACATTGGAAGTCATTTTGGTACACAGAACAAAAATTGAAATTTTCTGATATATTCAATATTATTTGATGATTCCATTTTTTTGAGCGTATTAAAATATAATTACAGTTACTGTCAAACTGAGAATGAAGGTCATTTTGGTACACAGAAAAAATTTGAAATTTTCTGAAATAATCAATATATGTACATCGATGATAACATTTTCTGGAGCTTATAAAAATATAATGACAGTAACTGTCAAACTGACAATGAACATTGAAGGTCATTTTGGTACACAGATAAAATTTGAAATTTTCTGATATATTCAATATAATTCGAGGATTACATTTTTCGAAGCATATTAAAATATGACAGTTACTGTCAAACTGAGAATGAAGGTCATTTTGGTACACAGAAAAAATTTGAAATTTTCTGATATAATCAATATATGTAATTACATGATTACATTGTTTTGAGCATATAAAAAAATAATGACAGTAACTGTCAAACTGACAATGAACATTGAAGATCATTTTGGTACACAGATAAAATTTGAAATTTTCTGATATATTCAATATAATTCGAGGATTACATTTTTCGAAGCATATTGAAATATAATGTCAGTTACTGTCAAACTGAGAATGAAGGTCATTTTGGTACACAGAAAAAATTTGAAATTTTCTGAAATAATCAATATATGTAAATCGATGATAACATTTTCTGGAGCTTATAAAAATATAATGACAGTAACTGTCAAACTGACAATGAACATTGAAGGTCATTTTGGTACACAGATATAATTTGAACTTTTCTGATATATTCAATATAATTCGAGGATTACATTTTTCGAAGCATATTAAAATATGACAGTTACTGTCAAACTGAGAATGAAGGTCATTTTGGTACACAGAAAAAATTTGAAATTTTCTGATATAATCAATTCATGTAATTACATGATTACATTGTTTTGAGCATATAAAAAAATAATGACAGTAACTGTCAAACTGACAATGAACATTGAAGATCATTTTGGTACACAGATAAAATTTGAAATTTTCTGATATATTCAATATAATTCGAGGATTACATTTTTCGAAGCATATTGAAATATAATGACAGTTACTGTCAAACTGAGAATGAAGGTCATTTTGGTACACAAAAAAAATTTGAAATTTTCTGAAATAATCAATATATGTACATCGATGATAACATTTTTTGGAGCTTATAAAAATATAATGACAGTAACTGTCAAACTGACAATGAACATTGAAGGTCATTTTGGTACACAGATAAAATTTGAAATTTTCTGATATATTCAATATAATTCGAGGATTACATTTTTCGAAGCATATTAAAATATGACAGTTACTGTCAAACTGAGAATGAAGGTCATTTTGGTACACAGAAAAAATTTGAAATTTTCTGATATAATCAATATATGTAATTACATGATTACATTGTTTTGAGCATATAAAAAAATAATGACAGTAACTGTCAAACTGACAATGAACATTGAAGGTCATTTTGGTATACAGATAAAATTTGAAATTTTCTGAAATATTCAATATAATTCGAGGATTACATTTTTCGAAGCATATTGAAATATAATGACAGTTACTGTCAAACTGAGAATGAAGGTCATTTTGGTACACAGAAAAAATTTGAAATTTTCTGATATAATCAATATATGTTATTCGATGATTACATTTTTTGGAGCATATAAAAATATAATGACAGTAACTGTCAAACTGACAATAAACTTTGAAGATCATTTTAGTACACAGAAGAAAAATTGGAATTTTCTCATATATATTCAATATAATTCGATGATTACATGTTTGAAGCATATAAAAATACATACATTTAATGAAAGTAAATGTCAAACTGACAATGAACATTGAAAGTCATTTTGGCACACAGAAAAAAATTGAAATTTTCTGATATATTCAATATGATTACATTTTTCGAAGCATACAAAAATATAATGACAGTAACTGTCAAACTTTAAATGAACATTGAAGGATTCTGGTACACAGAAGAAAAATTGAGTTTTTCTGATATATTCAATATAATTCTGTGATTGCATCTATTGAAGTTTATGAAAATAAAATGACAGAATGGCATTGAATGACAATGAACATTGAAGGTCATTTCCGTGCACAGAAGAAAAATTGAGTTTTTCTGATATATTCAATAAAATTCTGTGATTCCATCTATTGAAGTTTATGAAAATAAAATGACAGAATTTGTCATACTGACATACTGACAATGAACTTTGAAGGTCATCTTGGTAACCAGAAGAAAAATTGAGTTTTTTTTGATATATTCAATATAAATCGGTGATTCCATCTTTTGAAGTTTAATGAAATTAAATGGCAGTATTGAATTGATGTGGTCGATATTTGATGAAAATCCATTAAATTATGAATTTGAACATTGCAGGTCATTTTGGTACACATAAAAAAAATGGCGTTTTTCTGATATATTCAATATAATTCAATGATTAAATTTTTTGAAGCATATAAAATATAATGATAGTAACTATCAGACTGATATCAACATTGAAAGTCATTTTGGTACACAGAAGAAAAATTGAGTTTTTCTGATATATTCAATAAAATTCTGTGATTCCATCTATTGAAGTTCATGAAAATAAAATGATAGAATGTGTCGTACTGACAATGAACATTCAAGGTCTCCTTGGTTCACAGAAGAAAAATTGAGTTTTTTGATATACTTAATATAAATCTGTGATTCCATCTATTGAAGTTTATGAAAATAAAATGACAGTATGTGTCATACTGACAATGAACATTGAAAGTCATCTTGGTACACAGAAGGAAAATCGAGTTTTTCTGATATATTCAATAAAATTCTGTGATTCCATCTATTGAAGTTCATAAAAATAAAATGATAGAATGTGTCGTACTGACAATAAACATTGAAGGTCTCCTTGGTTCACAGAAGAAAATTTGAGTTTTTTGATATATTTAATATAAATCGGTGATTCCATCTATTGAAGTTTATGAAAATAAAATGACAGAATGTGTCATACTGACAATGAACATTGAAAGTCATCTTAATACACAGAAGGAAAATTGAGTTTTTCTGATATATTCAATGAAATTCTGCGATTCCATCTTTTGAAGTTTATTGAAATAAAATGGCAGTTTTGAATTGGTGTGGCCGATATTTGATAAAATCCATAATGTATGGTTAAATTATGAAATGAACATTGCAGGTCATCTTGGTACCTACACAAAAGAAAAATTGAGTTTTTCTGACATACTTAATATTATTCGGTGATTCCATCTTTTGAAGTTTATTGAAATAAAATGGCAGTATTAAATTGATGTGGTCGACATTTGATGAAAATCCATTTAATTATGAAATGAACATTGCAGGTCATTTTGGTACCCATAAAAAAAATTGAGTTTTTTTGATATATTTAATATAAATCGGTTATTCCATCTTTTGAAGTTTATTGAAATAAAATGGCAGTATTGAATTGATGTGGTCGATACTTGATGAAAATTCATAATTTATGGTTAAATTATGAAAATGACAGTATTTTTCATAAATGAAAATGAACATTGCAGGTCATTTTGGTACACAGAAAAAAATTGAGTTTTTCTGATATATTTATATTTCGGTGATTTCTTCTTCTGAAGTTTTTAAAGATAAAATGACAGTATTTTTTATACTACGCCGTTTTAGCACAAAAAGAAAAAAATTAATATTTCTGATATAATTCAGTGATTCCACCTTTTGAAGTTCATAAAAATCAACTGAGTGCCTACTTGTCATAATGTCATTTTGTTACACAGAAACAAGCGCGCAAAAGCTGCTGGCTTAACATCAGTGCTTTTCTAGTATTTTGCAAATTTTCTCTTCCAGAAGTTTGAACGGGATTGAATATTCCTTTGAAAAATCGTAATTCACTCACGCAATTACAAGAAAAGAACGAACTTCTCTTTTCAATTCTCTTCAACGCTATCGGCGGACGTTCATCCCATGTTGCCAATTTTCTTGTGCACGGCTCTGAGTTATAGAAGGGCTTTGTTTGAGATTTGGATCGTTTTCCACCCGTGTTCATACTATATTACAAAATAATGGAGTTGGTTACGTTCACATCCGTTGTCTATGAAATAGGCGCACCATTTGACGTTATTCATTCTGGTCTCCCGTGTTTTGCCGTCATTAAACTATACATTCAATTTCGACAAACGGTCGTATCGTTCCATTTACATTATTTCATAGTGATCTCCTGGGTATCGATGGCAGGATAAAGTGCACGTGTTGTTCGGCCATCCGATTTTTCAAACCGCGTATTGTTCTGATTGGGTTATTCGTTGATAAACATGGTGTATTGTTTGTTGGACGAGGATTTAGAATTCAATCACAGGGTATCCATTTTGTCATTTCGTGCAGCTTTACGTGAATGATCGATGGAAATTGCGGACGAGAATTTGTGTTGTTTGTGGGTACTGTAAGTTACAAGAATCGACTGACTGTGTGTTGGAGAAATTGTTACATTGAAGGGACCATTTTCAGGTCCCTTTGTAGCAAATTTATTTTGATTGCCTTTCATTGAGGTCCTGTAGTGGTCATAGAACATCTGAAATTTCAAAAATCATGGCTTGGATGGATGAATTTTATTGAAAACCCCTCCTGGTCGAAGAGCAACACGTTTTGTATTTCGAATGATCATAAATTCAAGATGACGTGCAATTGATAAAAGTTTCGGTGTTTCACATTTGGTTTCTTCCCCTCGCGAAATTCCCTGAGTTTGCTTCCTGGAAGCCATCGCTATCAATCACCAAGTAATGGGGGAACTTATAAGGAGATAACAACAGGCAATTTGGCCGTGCTGAAAATGGATTTCATAACAGAATATAATACAACATCAATTTCTCACCGTTATATTACTCTCCCCATTCGGGATGTTCTCAGGAGGATTAAATAACTGTTTCTTCTCAATCAGAAGACGAGGTCGAAGACCGAGTCCTGGTTATTTTGATGTTTTTGGATGCCTTGAAACACATGTTAATACAATTTTAGTTTATCATTTTCAGTAATAATTTTTCCAAATACTTCATAGTTTCGTGACAGAATACCAAGAAAAAATCAATGTTGGCGTCAATCCGAAAAGTAAACAAACTTCAATATCTCCATATTTGGTATCTTCATAAAATTCACATCAAAGTAGAGTTTCCCAAGTTTTTCAACATTTTTGAGCGCTCGTACTACTTACACGAGGGCTATATCATTTCGTCGCGATGTCTATAGAGAATGAGGTGTTCAAGCTACATGTGAAATTTTGTCCAGATCGCATGACCAGAATCATAGGAACCATAGAAAATTGTAACTTAAGAACGGAAACGCCTAGGGACTTGACATTTTCAGGATAGGTGTGGATCTGAATTGTCGCCATCACGTTCATCAATCAGCAGAATTATACTAGGGGTTCCGTAAATACGGTCGTTTGAAATTTTGTTTTCTTGATAATTTCGAAACTACGGATTCGATCGAGATGAAAGTTTGTATTTTAATCGAGAATGATATATTAAAGCAACATTTTGTCCAGATCGCATGACCAGAACCATAGAAACCATAGAAAATTATAACTTCCGGAGGGAAAGGCCTAGTAACTTGAAATTTTCAGGGTGGGTTTGGATCGTGAATGTCGCAGTCACGTTCATCAATGATCAAAATTAGACCAGGGGTTCTGTAAATATGGCCGTTCAAAATATTTTTTTCCTGATAATATCAAAACTACTGATTTGATTGGAATGAAATTTTGCACTTAGCTGAGGAATAATGTATTCAAACTACGTGCGAAATTTTGTCCAGATCGCATTACCAAGACCATGGATACCGTAGAAAATTCTAGCGAATTATCGAAAAAAAATTAGTCATCTGAAGCACTGACATGGAGTCTGGAGTTTCGTCTAAGTTTGAGAATTTTTTTGACAGGTGTCGAATATTCCTTCAATTGATTTCTAAAACTGGAAAATGCGAATCTACCTACAAGGTGCATGTACGAGCGCTCAAAAGCTCCTGACTTCACGGCAGTGCTTTACGTAATTTTTTGAGGTCAATTTTTTTTTTTGTTATTTTTGGTACTTATAAAGGGGGATTCCAAATTCGACGTGAACTTTGAAAGACGTGTTGTCATTTGTGCCATATTTATGGATATCCAAAAATCAACAGTTCACTAGTTATTTGAGTTTTTGTGTTTTTTGAAAAATTACTCATCTCATCTCATCATCGTTTGATTATAATTTTGGATTAATCTCATCAGAGAAGGATATGATATGTATGAAAAAAGCGAAAATATGCTGTAATAGCTGTAAATGTTGATAAAGAATTCGTGCGATTTGGAAGTTGGTATATGAAGAAAAGAATAGTCAATTTCTAATATCAATTCGCCTGCAACTTTGACTCCACAATTTATGTATGACGAAATCATTTCAAAAACTTGCCAAATTCCTTCTTTATTTCCAAATGAGTCATACTAACACGTTGTAATGGGGTTTTCTCCGCACGCTTCTGAAAATTCAGCAAGAACAAAATAATATTCACCTTTATAATCTCGGGCGCCAGCTATCTTTTTGGAGGGAAAATATATAGCAAAACCAGGGCAGCTGCAAATTCGGAGACCGAGTTCGGTTTATCTGTGGTGGTAGCAATAATAAGGCATATTTCAAATTCGAGTTTGTCTAAGGCATTGACTTTATGAATCCCTTACGGTCATCACATACAGGAGAGCATACATTTGAAAGAAATAAAATTGCAACTAGAAAATTAACTAAATATATATTGATTCAAATAAAAGGAAAAAAAACGATTTCTATAACTTACACTAATTTTACACATTAATTATAGGGATTAAATACAGTCGGGAATGTCAGGAAAATAAGAGTAATCTATAATATACAACAGCGAAACAGCCAGAAAATACGGTATGATTGGACTGGGTGATTTCGAGTCGAGTCGGTACTGATATGTCAGCCAGGCAAAATCCATGGGGTTCAGTTTTCCGTTGAATACTTAATATTAAAACGGATCAATGAAAATGAACCAACGGAGAACGGTGGTCTATGGAATATAATTACAGAAAGTTAGGTACTTTACCTTCAGTGTTAGTAACAACGAAAAATTCACTTCCAATTCCTAACACAATGCTTAACTCGATTAATAACACGGTTCCCTTTTACGAATCTTAGTGCGCTGATTCAAAAAAACTCGAAAATATTACTGAACGGTGTATTTTCGGTTGCGGATCTGCAGGCACTCTGAATAGCCCTAAAGATGAAATTTGACGAGAAATGAAACTTCATTACAACGTCCTTCAAGGTTCCCGTCGAATTTGGAATCACCCTGTATATTTCCCTTTACTCATTCCGGTTGAGGATGTAAGAGTAAACAAGAATTATATATTTATAAATAAAAAAAAATGAATCAACCCACCTCATGGCTGACCTCGAATTTTCGAACCCATCCCGAAATTTCCGTCAAAGGCGGATTTTAATTCTCATATTGCAGACATCCCGGCAACTACGCCGCACAGAAACGAACGAACCCTCCAATCCGACCAGCGTCAGTCTCTTGGGCTTAAATTATTTACAGCATCCAGTCCGTATAAATCTGTGTCTGATTCCATAATCTCGTTCACTCTCCGTTAATCTCCGGATTATAAAGGTGGACGTCATCACTTTCGGGTTGGTCCACCCCGACGCCGAGGCCGCCAGCTAAAATCGGAATGGTAGATTTATTTTAATCTAAGGTACCAGATGGTAGGACGACATTTAACTGGATTGGAATTCATGATTGAATATGACCTTTTTAGAAGTATGTACAACACGAATAAATGATTTTTATTTTGGTTCTAAACTAGTTGTTTTGTATCTTCCCCATCGTTTCCATTAGTACAAGAGTAAGAATTCTGTGGTATCTACGTATATCGGCTCCAGTTTTCGAAGCTGACTACGTCCCTGCATGGGAATTCCTGTTAAAAACAGCAGAGCCGTATCTAGGGCGTGGCAAGGGTGGCACTTGCCACGGGCGCAAGGTCCTAAGGGGCGCCAAAAAATATCAAAAATAAAAAGATAGAAGCGCCAAGCAAAAAAAATTAATTCGAAAGATGACAACACGGTTACGTTAGTAAGTAATTCGATCACAACATTTCGAAACATTGACATTCAAAAAACAGACTGAGAATGCAATTACGTCAGAAATACGAGAAATATGGTCCAATTGTTATGAACAATCTTCAAAGATGCCGCACTCTGATCATAAATATTACAATCGGCAATATCGTCATGCGATTCCAAGCACAGCCCTTTTATGAGTTGTTTACACTACTTACATCCCTTATCGCATCCAGCATGTTTTGAAGGGCGGCTTTTTTGATGATGATTGTTCATAATAACCGATTCGTTTAGATTTTTAGGCCACATCTGTGGTGATTTAGAAACGATTTGTATTGCCAAAAATTCACAAATCAGAGTTTGAGCTCAAGAAGTGGGAGAAAAATTAGGGAATCTTATTCTATTCTACATAAATATTGATTTCCTTCAATTGTGAAGGGGAGAGCAAAAAATTTAGATTTTAATGTTCGGTAAGTGTGTATCAAGATTTGAAGTGTTATAAGTTTTGAGTTTTTTTATATTCTGACTTTTTTGTGCCATTGTGCCTTTGGATTCGAGCATTATAAATTGTGCTATTGAAGGTGAGTTGTACTAAGTATTTGTTATTTTTTATGACATTATTCTGGCATCGGATATATTCAATTATTCGTATTTTAACATAATAATATTGTCCCTTTCAATTCAAGAAGAAATATGTTCGGTTCATTGCTGAAAATATGGATTTTCAAACTTGAGTTCTCACTTCTCAGAGCGTCTTTTTTTGAAATCTAATAAAACTCAAATTTTAGTGTTAGTTTTCATAGTTTTCATTGAATCTTCAATCTCATCTGGCAAAGATTATTCTAGTGATTTTTTTATACTTAACGTATGGACTTCTTGAATATTGTAACATCAGGCCCTGTACGAAACTATTAGTACGTGTTTCAAATGGTTATAAAATAGTATTTGTATGCTAAGTGTGCTGTTTTTTTGCATAGATTGTGATTATCGATTATTGTATTCTAGTCAACTTACCAAAAAAATTTTATTTTACGTTTGCAGTATGTATTTTTAAATTTTAAGTTGAAGAATTTATATTTTTTAAGATGAATGTTCGTATTCATTTCATAAATATGAATATTTCATTTTGTTTTTTCAGAATTTGTTTCATTTCTATGCATTTCATTCCAAATGTGTATTTCAATGTTTTGAAAAAATGTTTCCATAAAAATGTGTACATGAATCTCTGACGGAAATATATGACTAACATTATGAAAAAAAAATACTATAAGAAAATATTATTATTATTATTAGATACAAGAAGAGTTGAGGTAATATACCTATAAATTCAATACAATATATGAAAGTCAACAAAAAATATGATGGATAAAAAAAAATCTACGCAAATGGGGGGGCGCTGTCTAATATATTGCCACAGGCGCAATAGTACCTAGATACGGCCCTGAGAAACAGCATCCCATCCACTCGATATCGACGCTGCTCGGATCGGATCCTTTGAGTCGCGGGATTCGTTCGCCGAATACACACACACACTCGTATGAAATATTTAATTCCTGTGTGCGCGCCGCCAGAATGATCAGATTATCGGAAAGTGGCGGACTAATAGAAAGTGCACGCATGGGGTTGCAATGGATCTTTATAAACACGTCTACGTCGGCCTCACGGGTAATTTCGTTTGGCGCGTTTCACGGAAACGGCGGTACGAGCTCCTCCCCAGGGATATCCGGGAACGGTCAGTTCGAAAAATACCGATCCTCTCCTGACTGGGGTACGAATTCTGAATCCAATAAAAAAAATTTTACGAGCTAAATTCGGGGAAGCTTTTATATAGTTGATATATTTACTATGGAAAAATTGATGAATATTCCCCCATCATTACCATCCATCGAAGTCTGTGCTGAAATCCCAAGATCATTATCAACGTTCTGTTCGACAACTGTCCTCTTCAATATTCCCATCGTGGGTGGTGTTTTAGGCTACGCCTCCATATTCCGTATTTCCTCGAATGGTCACGTCTTCGACGCCATTCAAAGTGCTACCGGCTAATTTTCCGGACTCTCATCAGCAACTCGGCTCAGCCGAGATCTGCGACGTTTAATGATTCAGCGCGTCAACTCGGCGGGTCCTAAACAAATTGAACGCCGCTACGTCGTATTCCGATCAGGATCCGGTGAATTCCGGAGTTTATGATGGACGTTGGACTTATCTGGGTTGGACAGATGTGTTATGTCAATTTGAGATTCATATTGGAGCATGGTCATATTTTCGAGGAAATATCAGTTGATGCATCCAAACTGCAGTTTGTCAGTTCAACAGGAAAATATTACTGTGACGAAAACAGGAATATGCATGACTATTTACAGGAACTTCCTGTTTAATAAACAAACTAGATATTTGTATCCCAAGCTTCAGTTTCTACAAGGATTTCCAGTAATGAACACTTAACTAAAACAGAAATTACTTTACTTATAATGGAACTGTAGAATCAATTTAACAGAAATTTTCCGTTCAATTAAAGAACTATCGTTCAAATATTACAGTACTAGTTAGTTTTACTCGAAGCTTTTAATCTGAGATTTTACAGGAATTTTCTGTAGTCTTTACATAAATATATAGTAATAATGTATAATAGAATTTATATTATATTTTATTCATTATAGAATATCTTTACATCATTTTAAGGTATTAGAAAGACATTGGTTGAAAACTAGTATTGAGAGACTCCATAATAAATACAAAGAAATTTTTTCCCTGATTTCGGACTCATATTAGCGAATTTTATTACACAATTACTATCTTCAAATGCTCACACCTTTTCTGTCGCTTTTCAATCCTTTGGGTGGTATCATTCTAGTTTTTTCTATTCGGTGGCGCCCTCTGTTGAGCGTGCAGATCGCTACAGATCTAATCGTTCTTCCTTCTTCTGACCTGACTTTAACCTCAATTTTCCAGTCAAACCCCTTTTTCCCTATTCCTTCCTACAGTATGTTTCTTAATCATATACTAACCTTCTTTTTTCTTTTTTCTCCTAGAAAAAGTTATTCAAGAGTTAGCATGAATCGTAAATCGAAAATATTTATTTGAAGGTAAGAGATCAAAAAATTACGTCAGGAGCTTTTGAGCGCTCGTACATCCACCTTGTAGGTAGATTCGCATTTTCCAGTTTTAGAAATCAATTGAAGGGATTTTCGACAGCTGTCAAAAAAATTCTCAAACTTAAGCGAAACTCCAGACTTCATGTCAGTGCTTCAGCTGATCAATTTTTTTCGCACGTAGTTTGAATACATTATTCCACAGCTAGGTGCAGAATTTCATTCCAATCAAATCAGTAGTTTCGAAATTATCAGGAAAAAAATATTTTGAACGGTCATATTTACGGAACCCCTAGTCTAATATTGCTCATTGATGAACGTGACCGTGAAATTCGCGATCCAAACCCACCCTGAAAATTTCAACTTCCTAGGCCTTTCCCTTCAGAAGTTATAATTTTCTATGGTTTCTATGGTTCTGTTCATGCGATCTGGACAAGATGTTGCTTTAATATATCATTCTCGTTGAAAATACGAAATTTTATCTCGATCAAATCTGTAGTTTGAAAATTGTCACGAAAACTAAATTTCAAACGACCATATTTACGGAACCCCTAGTATAATTTTGCTCATAGATGAACGTGATCACGACAATCGAAATCCACGTCTATCCTGAAAATTTCAAGTCCCTAGGCGTTTCCGTTGAAAAGTTACAATTTTATATGTTTTATATGGTTTTGGTCATGCGATCTGGACAAAATTTCACATTTAGCTTGAAAAACACATTCTTCATTAAAATGCAAAATTTCATCTTGATCGAATCTGTAGTTTCAAAGTAATCAGGAGAACAAATTTTCGAGCGGCCATATTTACAGAACCCCTCAGCGAATTTTGCCCAATTACGAACATAACCGCGGCATTCGGGATCTGAACCTACTCTGGAAATTCCAAGTTTCTAGGACATTCCGTTCGAGAGTTATCGTGCTTACGGCCGGACGGACAGACTCGAATTTTCCGACGGATTCGTCATCAGTGAGTCGAACATAGTCGTTTGAGACCATTTTCGGCTCAAAATTCGAAAAATACAGACATCGTGACGAAATGATATAGCCCTCTTGTAAGTATTATAGTACGAGCGCTCGAAAATGCTTAAAATTATCGAATCGCTGTTCCATCATGTTCATTACTTCGATACTTCGTCGAAAACCGATATTTTATTCCAAACAACTTCAACCATATGGTACAACAAGGATTAAAATAGGGTTAGATGAACAAGATTTATTATATTTGAAAAATCTGAACTTCTGTGAGAAAAACCAAACATTCCTGTTGAATTTGTTACTGTTAATCGTACAAATATTATTTTATTTTACTAGACATTCCTGTAACATGAAATGACAAACTGCAGTTTGGTTGCCTGAACTTATGTAAAACTTGTTATTTCTAGATAAATAAAACGACCGGAATTGTCACGTAAAATCAACAAATATTTCTGCTGTCGCTTATATAGGGGGAATTTCCTGTAGAAGTAACCGAATTTCTGTTATACTTCCTGGAAAATTTATTTGAGTGTAGAGTTCAACATTTCTGAAAAGAAAGACACATTGAGAAATTCATTTTGATTCGAGTGAATCTGAGGATCGTACAAAACTCCGAATGTGCCCAGCACAACGGAGGTATACGAAAACTGGCAGAACTTCAATCAATTCCAATCCGGATATTCTTGTATTTTGTTTCGAGAACCCCATTATGCATAGCTCGAGAGCGAGGAGCAGAGTTTGAATATTAACAGTAAATAAAGGTACCTACTCGAGTCATGAAATAATAAAATCCCTAACGAGATTTCCTCGCCCTGCCATTCCCAACCATTACTTTGTAGGGTTTGCAGGAGTGTTACGTTAACATGCAAATATTTGAGATAAAGCAGGTAAGGTGGAAAAATTCATTTCCTGAGTTCCCAGTTGTACAACTGTAGTCATATACAAGACGTAAACTTCAACAGCTCTCTGGCTATGTCGAAAAACTTTCGTCAGTGTTCACATTTTTATGGACGCATAAAAGAAAACTTTTCAATTCTGTACGGGCGCAGCATAAAGGAACACAGATGTGTAATGCTTAGTTTCAGCCTTTTGTTGGCCTCCTTTTTTGCTCGGGGATGTTGTATTGAGATTCGCCGTACTTTATACATGTTCTGGGAAATTATGGATGTTTACAAGTTTTTGCATTTGCGTTAACGTGCAGGCTGGAACTTGGGAAATGTATTAAGTCCCTTGTATTTGTTCAACCTCGACAGGAATATTATTTTATGCTCGATGCAATATTTTGAATCTTCGTAAGATTCTTTCTCTTCTACAAGTGAAAAAATGAGGAAAGTTGCTGTTATGAAATTATTACCTTTTGTATCCATTTTTCACGATTGAATCTCGAGTATTTCGGAAAATAAAGGGCGAAGCCAACAATAGATAAATAGAGGCGTCATGCTCGCAGCTGTGACCGGTTAGCAAATGGCGGCAGCATCCGTTACGGAGCTGTTCAGTAATGAATCCATTTGTTACTTGTCCCAAGCTACACTCCAACAGATTTCAGCCTCTGGAGGCATTAAGAGATGACATATCGCTTCCATAAGAATTATGCGATCTTAGTAGGTTTGGATGAAGAGTCATCATGAGCTCGAATGATTAAGTGGCTCTCATAAATAACTGAATGGATTTTCGTTCGTTTTCTTTCAGTTTTTTAGATGGAAAACGAAATTCCCTCTGCCGGAAGAAATTCAGGTAACCAGCTACATCTCTGTGATGAACACTAGGGCGATCAAGGAAGGAACATCGAGATGGATAATTTTTTCTCTGCAAATAAGTACCTACCTGATCATTTCTGACAAATCTGTTAATACAATTTTTGTTCAATATTTTCAATGGTAAACCTTTTCAAGGTTTAGGGGGTCAGAAAAATTCGAAAAAATCAATGTTGGCGTCAATTTGAAATGTAAACAAACTTCAATATCTCCATGTTTGATATACTTATAACAGTCACATCAATGTTGAGCTTCTCGGACATTTCAAACGATCAATCATTGAAAATACAGAGCTCACTGAAAAAAAAAAAGAATCCCGGGTTAAATGAATTCCTGTTGTTTGAACGCAACTATTGTTATTGAAACATTACAACAAACAAGAAAAGACCGTTCGTGAAACAATATCGACTTGCAATCTAACATACGATTCCGGTTTAAGTGACTTGAGTCCTATGAACAGGAAAAACAGTAGGTAAGTAAAGCAGTGATCAGGTTCTTTCATTTTGAAAGGAATATTTCCGTGAATGTTACAGGGATATCTAGGGCCGTATCTAGGTACTATTGCGCATGTTGCAATATATTAGACAGCGCCCCCCATTTGCGTAGATTTTTTTTCATCCATCATATTTTCTTATAGTATTTTTTTTTTCATAATGCTAGTCATATATTTCCGTAAGAGTTTCAAAATAATACACATTTTTATGGAAAATTTTTTTCATCAAAAACATTGAAATACACATTTTAAGTGAAAAGCCTAAAAATAAAACAAATTCTGAAAAAACAAAATGAAATATTCATATTTATGTAATAAGTACGAACATTTATTTTGAAAAATATAAATTCTTCAACATAAACTTTGAAAATACATACTGCAAACGTAAAATAAAAATTTTTTGGTAAGTTGACTAGAAAACAATAATCGATGATCACAATCTCTGCAAAATACCGCAAACTTAGCATACAAATACTATTTTTCAACCCTTTGAAACACGAACTTATAGTTTCGTACAGGACCCGATGTTACAATATTCAAGAACTACAGATTATTCTACCGGAATAAATTTTGTTTAGCTAACAGTATTTTAATCCATGTTGTACCATATGGTTGAAGTTATTTTTCAATAAAAATCAACCAATAATCTTATTTTATTTTTCTTTGAAATCGGCAGGCGGTATAAATCGGGCCCTTTTAGGGTTTATGAATCTATTATCGCCGCCAGTCCGATTTTATTTAATTCATTATTTTTCTCGTTATTTTCCTTCATCTATCCTCTTTGCCACCCTGGGTTTTGCCATCTGTGATTTTTGTATTCGGCATCGGTATATTACCCTTACCCCATGTTTTCGGGTTTTTTGTATCATTCTTGTCAATTCTAATAGTGCAGTCATGAATAAGAAACTATGGAAAGAGTTTGGCCATTTTCTCCATTGAAAATGCAACCGTAAGATAATTAGATTTGAAGGCCATAATTTGTTTATTTGCTTATCAAAAAGCAAGAATAATTAATTCCTCCAGTTCACCAGTTCTGATATGCGTTTATGTTTTTCATTTATCGTATTTTTGAATTCATTTTCGTTTTGTTTTTTTCGAATATGAATTTCATTCCAATATTTATATTCCCTATTTTATTCATTTATATTATATATTTATATTGGATTGTATTTATTTATAAATTGATGACTTCCATGTAATGAAGTATGATTTTCAATTTTTCACCTAATTATTTTTGAAAATTAAATCGAATAGACAAAACTCAAAAGATACAAAGGATTGAAAAGCGACAAAAAAGGTATGAGCATTTATAGACAGTAATTCTGTGATCAAATTCACTGAAATGAGTCCGGTATCAGGAAAAAAAAATTCTTTATATTTATTATGGAGTCTCTCAATACTAGTTTACAACGATTGTCTCTCTGATTCTTCAGGATAATGTTAAGATATTCTATAATGAATATAATATAAAATGAATTCTCCCAGACGCCTATTCACCAGACGCCACTCTTTATCTTTAGATAGAACGCATTACTACAGAAAATTCCTGTGAAATCTCAGGTTATAAGCTTCGAATACAACTAACTAGTACTGTAATATATGAACGGTAGTTCTTCAATTCAACGGAAAATTCCTGTTAAATCGACAGGGTAGTATCTAGGTACAATTGCGCCTATGGCAATATATTAGAAAGCGCCTCCCTATTTGCGTAGATTTCTTTTCATCCATCATATTTTCTTATAGTATTTTTTTTTCAAGATGTTAGTCATATATTTCCGTAAGAGTTTCAAAATAACACATTTTATGGAAAATTTTTTTCATTAAAAACATTGAAATACACATTTTAAATGAAATGCATAAAAATAAAACAAATTCTGAGAAAATAAAATGAAGTATTCATATTTATGTAATAAGTACGAACATTTATCTTAAAAAATATAAGTTCTTCAACTTAAAATTTAAAAATACATACTGCAAACGTAAAATAAAAATTTTTTGTTAAGTTGACTAGAAAACAATAATCTATAATCACAGTCTCTGCAAAAAAAAACCGAAAACTTAGCATACAAATACTGTTTTATAACCATTTGAAACACGTATTAATAGTTTCGTACAGGGCCCGATATTAAAATGCTCAAGAAGTCCATACGTTAAGTATAAAAAAACCACTAGAATAATCTTTGCCAGATGAGATTAAAGATTCAATGAAAACTATGAAAACTAACACTAAAATTTGAGTTTTATTAGATTTTAAAGAAAGACGCTCTGAGAAGTGAGAATTCAAGTTTGAAAATCCATATTTTCAGCAATGAACCAAACTTATTTCTTCTTGAATTGAAAGGAACAATATTATTATGTTAAAATACGAATAAATGAATATATCCGATGCCAGAATAATGTCATAAAAAATAACAAATAATTAGTACAACTCATCTTCAATAGCACAATTTATAATGCTCGAATCCAAAAGCACAATGACATAAAAAAGTCAGAATATAAAAAAAAACTCAAAACTTATAACACTTCAAATTTGAATACACACTAAACGAACATTGAAATTTAAATTTTTTGCTCTTCCCTTCACCATTGAATGAAATCAATATTTATGTAGAATAGAATAACATTCCCCAATTTGTCTCCC